>CM041532.1:19588574-20306074 GCA_023238725.1 Scortum barcoo | reverse complement strand
GGACGTCACGGGTCTGCCTCCGTCCCAAGATAATTTGGTTGTGCTGACGGTGGTAGACTGATTCTTGAAAATGACTCGCTTTATCCCATTGTCAAAGTTACCATCTGCCAAAGAAACTGCTCAGGTCATGATAGATCATGTTTTTTCATATTCATGGTATCCCTAGTGACATTGTCTCTGACAGAGACCGTCATCGCCGCCCAGCTCCCACATATCTGCCAGGCCAGAAAGTCTGGCTGCCCACCAAGGACCTACCACTCCACGTGCACACCCGTAAATTAGCTCCCAGGTTCGTAGGCCCATTCCCAGTGTCCAAAGTTATAACACCTGTTTCTGTCCAACTTAAACTCCCCAGGTCCCTCCAAGTGCACCAAACCTTCCATGTCAGCAAGCTCAAGCCGGTGAAGGAAAGCCCGCTGGTGCCACCCTCCAAACCGCCGCTGCCTAAGATGGTCGACAATGCTCTGTAGCCCATTGTAACAAGTACAGTTTTCCCAAAAGAGTGCAAGATGTGCTTAGGGTTAAGGGAGGTCACACTAAATACTGACTTTTGCCTGTAAGAACCATTTTGTTCTGAAAAGTGTGTTTTTTGATTGTTGTTTTTTGTAAAGAGACTGAAAAATAAATATGGATGTTCAGTAAAACTTTGTTAAACAACAAAGCTGGTGGTGGCCTAAGACTTTTGCAAAGTACTGTATATCAACACAAGTGTTACTGTAAGTGTTGCTATGAGCAGAAAAAGACCCCTGTGTACTCCCTTTGGCTTTGTGGTCTTTATGGTTAACAGAATGCTTTTTGGCAGATGCGATGCCTCAAATACATTTCAGAGATTCTTGGAACAAATATTTGGGACCAAGCATCTACAGATTATGCTCCTGCATCTTGTAATGTATTTTTCTCTGTAGAGCAGTACTTAAGAGTGGATGTAATCTTGAATAGATTGTGGCTGGAGGGATTGTCCAAAATGGCTTCTGTATTTGGTAGATGTTGTCTCCAAAGACAGGGTTTCCACTGACTCTGACAAGACTGCAGCTGTTGCCAAGTAGCCTCTTCTGTTTCTAACATTTGCCAGCTACTAGTGAGGATTTTTCCTTGGTTTCTCTTTTATGGGTTTCAGTAATGTTACAGATTCAATAATCAGACCAGAACTAAAAGGTTCTAAAAGGTCTGGTGGACATCCAGATTTCCATGAAAACAAACTGAGATGAGAAGAGCTTTGTGTTGGTGGGCTAGTGTTTATATGGGCTTTAATATGAGAACTTTATTTTAATTGAGTTTTACAAGTGTTTCTGCAGACGGGGTCATATTTGCTTTCATCTAAGTAGTTTTTTGAAAACCTTCTTTTGAAAACCTTTGCAGATTCATAGTAAATATTTATATGTCGCCCTTATGTTGGTGATGTTATTTTGAGAATTCATTTATTTTGCTTACTTGTGTGGACAGATGTCATGGTTGGCTTGCTTCTTCTTCCATTCCTAAGTTGTGCAGAAACCTGCAGAGAGTAACACACCCCTGGCTTCAGGTTGCTCAGAGTCAGGTCATTCGTGTCCGTTGTCAGCTCCTGCACAGTTTCGCCCTCCTCACACCAAGTCACAGTGTAACTCTCCACTTCACCAGCAGGAGTGTCCCAACACAGAGACAGTGACTCACTGCTGATCTGACAGACTGTAATCTGAGCAGGAGGGCAGGGCTCTGTGGGAATGATAAAATAGTTTCACTCATAACTGGAAATTCAGTCAAAGTCTGTGTGCATTTAAAGTGCAGTTTGACTACCAGGCACAAGAGGTGTGGTAAAAGAGAAAAGACAAATACATATAATCACATCATTCACTTTATGTGTAGAGATACAATTGTTTTTGTTTGTCTATATTTGTTTATTTGTTTTTCAAATTTACCTGTGAAGACTAATAGTGAGGTTGCTTTGCTTTGACTTCCATTTTCTGCGACCCTTCTGATACTGAAAGTGTACTCAGCCCCAGGTTTCAGTCCGTCAACGTCCACATTGCTGGAGTCCTCTTTGGTCAAAGTGCCTCTGTGTGTTTCACAGGAGTAATCTATTTCCAGTGTATACCCAACACAAGAATCTGTAGGTGGTAAGCCAAGAGAAACAGTCGTCTGGCCAGCATACAGAACTGTTACTTCTCCTGGTGGAGCGACATCTGTCATAAGCGAAAATAAGTACATCTCAGTATTTCACATTACCCTGTATTTAGCTATTTAACTGGATCAGTCATTGACTGTCACACTTACAGTCAGACTGTGGTCTTGGTGGAGTGTCCTCTCCTTCACAGTAACAATCAAGGAAGGAATCTGATGCATCATAGAACTCCTTAGTAATTCAGAAAAATATGGAGTTTAAGACAGAAATATAAGTATAAGACAACATACATGTAGCAGTAATTGTACTGTTACTGAAGTTGTATATTTAAGTTGTAAACTTGCTGTTTACCTCGTCATCTGAGTTATTCATTGTGGGTACAGTCTCAGCCCTCCCACACTTGATCCAGATTATTCAAATTGCTTTTCACTGAAACTGATAAAATAGAACCCTGTAACACCTTCATCACCAAACCACCACTAATATCACACAAAAGTCACACAGTTAGATGTAGTCTGCAGCCTGCTAGACTACAATATAGACGAAACCAAAAAAAATATTGTAATCAGCCTGCTATATGCTCATATGTCATGCTTCTGTTTTAGGCTATGAAAGGGATACATTTGATCACTATTTTAGGGCTATAAAACAGGAGGAAAAAAAATTTATATTGTAAAATATTAAGCCTACCTTTGTTGGATAGATTTCTCCATGGCAAAATAGTATTTGTTATTTCATCCAGAAATCTTTATGCACTGTATGCCACCTGGTGCAGGTTGTCCTGAGATAAAGCTCTGCACTTTCGTGGCAATGCAACAGCCTGCAGCGGACGTCTCTTTTTATTCTGCTTTCTTACTTTCACTTTCATTTCCCAGAAACAGTAAACAGTAAATGATTATCTAGTTTCAAGTAAAACAAAACTTATTTGTCTGGTATCTTTCCTTTAACGAAGGGAAGGTGGTTTGATATTTCCCCCTAATAACAGGTTTACACTGGATAAGAAATTTCACATGATATGGGTAAAGTGATTAGTGATTATAGTAACAGAGGTGATAGATGGTGATGATAAACAGTAGTGTTATATTATGTTGAATTGAAGAGTCTTATTGCAGTTGGGATGAAGAACCTGTGATAGTTTTCCTTCCTGCACTGTGACTGTGTCAGTCTGTGACTGAAGGAGCTGCTTTAAGGCCCCCACAGTCTCATGCAGGGAGTAAGAGGTGTTGTCCATGATTGATGTCATCTTAGCTAACATCCTCCTCTCAACACATCCTCTACAGAGTCCAGAGTGCAGCCTACAACAGAGCTAACCATCTTTACCAGTTTGTTAGGTCTGTTCCTTTCCCCCTCTTTACATTCTCCTCCCCAACAGACCACTGCATAGAAAAACGTGTGTTGTAAAATGTTGTTAACAGTGTCCCGCACACTCCAAAGGACCTTCTCAGCAAATTAAGATGACTTTGGCCCTTCTTGTACAGGAGATATGTGTTATCTGACCAGTCCAGTTTATTGTTGAGGTGAACTCCCAGGTATCTGTACATTTCCACCACCTTAATGTCCAGTCCCTGGATTTTGACCGGTGCAGTTGGAGACTTCTTCCTGCAAAAGTCTATGA
Organism: Scortum barcoo; assembly: GCA_023238725.1. Classification (NCBI taxonomy): domain Eukaryota; kingdom Metazoa; phylum Chordata; class Actinopteri; order Centrarchiformes; family Terapontidae; genus Scortum; species Scortum barcoo. Next base: position 20,302,361 of record CM041532.1, on the reverse strand, counting down.
CCATATTCTTTTTCTTGCTTGTGTTGAAGTGAAGGTGGCTCTGCCCACACCAATTGACAAAGTCCCATCCTCATCAGAGAACTTCTGAAGGTGGCAGAGGTCTGTGTTGTGTCTGAAGTTTGATGTATAGAGGGTGAAATGCCACCTCTATACATCAAACTTGAGAAAGGGAGACATGACCGTCCCCTGGGGTGCCCCCATGCTGCAGACCACGACATCACACACAGAGTCATGAAACCTCACATACTGTGGTCTGTTGGTGAGGAAGTCCATGATCTAATGAGTGAGGTGGTCGTCTACTCCTGCTCTCTCCAGCTTCTCCCTGAAGAGTCATGGTTGGAAGCACTGTGTGACACAATGTTCTCTACCCAGACGTTTATCTAGTCCGCAATGCAGTGTGTCACATTGTCGACCTCCTCCCTGTGAGGCCTGCAGAGGACTTCCCAGTCAGTTGTCTTGAAGCAGTTTCTCAGAGCCTCACTAGACTCCTCAGACCACTCCCTCACACACCTTTTGGTTGGAGGCTGTTAAATCACCATAGGTGTGTAAGCGGGCAGCAGATGAACCAGGTTCTGATCTGTGCAACCAAGCCGGGGGAAGGGGTGCAGAAGTGTATGCATCCTTTGTGTTAGCACAGGGATTGGTAACCTTTAACACTGAAAGAGCCATTTGTGCCTGTTTCCCACAGAGCAAAACCCACTGGGAGCTGCAAAACCTATGTGTGTGCACGGGGTCCATATACAATGACACGACATGTTCCGACGGGAACATCGCACATCTTTCACGGAGACGTGCAGTGACCTGTCAATCACCTGGGGTGTCCAATCAAGTTCCAGAGGTGGAAATTAAATTAAATAGTCATTATTTATTCACTTTTTTTTCAAAGCCACAGGGAGCCACGGGAAAGGGATAAAAGAGAATTTATTATCATATGCACAACAATATACATCAAGCAATCATTGGCAATGAAATTCTTTAAATCCCAGGCTCCTCAAAACAGTAACAAGAAAAGATCCACTCAAGCAAAAAAATAGATATAGAAATAGATAATAGAAAATACATAATGGTACTCGAGTAACAAAATAAATTTAGACCTAAAATATAAATTATACAATTAAAATATAATTTATTACAATTAAGGAAATATAAAACTAAACTAAAGAGAGATTGCTGCTGAACCACAGATTGCATAAAGCTGACCTTTACCACTTGCATCAGCAACTGTCTGTTGACAGTCACCTTCACTGTCAGAACATGGTGTTAATGGAGAGTCCTCTGCTTCTTCACAGTAAAGTTCAACAAATCAGTCTTCATCGATGACTCCCTTGATAAATTTAAAAAATATTATGTAATGTAATGAATCAGCTCATTACCCCACATTATTTGATTTCATGTATGTTTTGGAGTTGTACAAACTGTCTGTTCACCTTTATTGTCTCTCTGTCATCCCACACTTGGTCCAGATTATTCAAAAAAGCTTTGTTTGCAAAGGTAAGCAAAGATGTTCTAGGTGTGCAGGCAAATATGAATATGGGAAATGTGAAGAAGGACCTAACTAAAGTGTTGCAATTGTGGAAGAGAGCATAACTCAGCCTATTGAGAGTGCTAAGTCAGCAAGAAAACAGCATCAGTGCAGTGAGTTAAAGTCAGTAAAGGAAGCAGAGAAAGAGTCCAGGCAGCCTGGACTCAAAACTCCAAGCTGGGACGCAGTGGTAGAAATGCTGAGTGGAGGAACATCTAACACTCAGACATGGGCTCTTCATGGTTTTACTTATTCTACTGTGGAAAACAAGAGGCCTTATTGTTTCAGACTTATCAGACAAGCTTCATTTAATACACATACAAGAGACATGTACTCAGTCACAATGGGATTTTGTTATTTGTGGTTATACTGTACAAAAAATTATACAATGATAGGAAAATTGTGAAAGGTGGAGGGGTGGCAACATTGGTGAAAAATGGGATGAGGTATAACATTTTAATTGATATATAGAGAAAAGGTACGGACAGTAAAGGAAGCATACTGGCATACTGAATGCTGCAGAAGGCCAACATAAGAGAAAATAGTGTAATGTGGGGATTTTAATGCACACAGTACTTTATGGAGGAATAATAATATGAATGAAAATGGGTCTGAGTTTGTGGATTATAAGAAATGGAAAGGGTACAAGATATAACTGTACTCAAATTACAGAAAGTGCAATTGATCTGACACTTATATTCACTCTAATCGCAGGTATTAGTACTTTTTGAGGTTTTGGAGTGGTCAGCAGAAGGGAGTGATGACCATCCCATAGTAACAAAGACTGGAGTTTACAACAAGATGGAGGCGTGAGAACAACAAGATGGAAGTCTGGTAAAGCTGACTGGGATGCATTCCAAATAAAGTTACTCATGCAAAGCTAATAGATGATAATGGGACAGATGTGGATTAAACTAATGAAAAGTTGGTTGCAACCATTACGCAGAAGTGACTATTCCAAAGAGTGCAGGAGCTAAATGTAAAGAACAATGTGCTGTGGTGGGATGAGAATTATAATAAACTAATTAAAGGGAGAAATAGAGCATTTAGGCAGCTAAAATCTCACCACACATTGGTCAAACACAACAGAGCACAAGCAACAGTTTTGGGCAATGAATAGATCAGCAAAAAGTATGATCTGGAGACAATACTGTAATTGTGACACAGCTGAGAGACATATGGGGAATAATTAGGAAAATAAATGGCATAAAAAGCAACTTTGAAATACTGATGTTGGACTTGACATTCAATCTATCTGTAGTCAGGAGAACTATTTCAAATGCAGGGCAAACCTCAGCAGAGAAAGATGATATTGGTCATATCTGGAATAGCAGTCGGTCATAATACCAATACTAAAACCAGTTAAAGATTCCTCAAATCCATCAAGCTATAGACCCATCACAGTAACATTACAGTTAGAGAAGACCATGGAACAGATGGAAAGAGAAAGATTAACATACTTTAGAGAGTAAAGATCTTTTTTCTAAATATCAAAGTGGATTTCGTAAAGGAAGGGAGACAATGGACTCTGTCTTTTGTATGGAATCAGAAGTGAAAAAAAAAGCTCAGACCTACAAAGAAATGGTGATTGCTGTGTTCTGCTATGTCAAAAAAGCATCAAAAGAAAAATCACAAGTCATACGCTTTGCTAAACATCATTAACCAGTACCGATGAAATGATCTGCACAAGTACTCAAACAGATTAAGGTGGTTCAATTTCTTGAAGGTCTGCTTGGTGTCAACATATTGACAAAGTAAAAACAAATGCTAAAAGATCAACAATATACCACAATGTCTGTCAGGACAATATTGGGGAACAGACAGGACATCTTTATGTCAGTGCCCCGCTATTCTATCCCCTCCTTCACTATATTTCCTCAGCTTATTCTCTCCTTTGCATATGTTGTCAGTCTCCTCTCTGTCTCTCCCTCTCTGTTTGTGAATGCTCTTCTTTCTGGGTGTGGTTTTCAATCTCCTCCGGCTGCCAGTCTACCTGCACACCTGGAAACCGTGTACTAATCAAGCTCTGCAGTATTTCTATCCTGGTTCTTCACTTCACCTCAGTGGTAACACGTTCAGCCCAAACTTATCTACCTTACTTAGCTTGTTTGATTATTCCTCGTGGTTGCATGATTCAGCAGACCCTCACCTCTGTGCACTATTTTTTTCCCAGTATTCAAGAAATCCTTTTTTGAGCTCTTATCATTACCTGTCCGATATTTGCTTTTGGGTCCACCTAGCTACACTACAACACTGTATTAAATATTTATTTTGGCTCTGGGGGCCGCACAGTGGTGTAGTGGTTAGCACTGTTGCCTCACTGTTGAGTTTGCATGTTCTCCCTGTGCCTGCGTGGGTTCTCTCTGGGTACTCCAGCTTCCTCCCACAATCCAAAGTTAATTGACAACTTGGATCCCTAGGTGTGAATGTGAGTGTGAGAATGGTTGTCTGTCTTTCAATGTCAGCCCTGTGACTGACTGGCATCCAGTCCAGGGTGTACCCCTGCCTCTCACCCAAGATAGCTGGGACAGGCTCCAGCACCCCCTGTGACCCTGTGTGTGCTCAGGATAAGCAGATTTGGAAGATGGATGGATGGATGGATATTTTGGCTCTTATGGGAGAAGTCTGAGGCTTATATGTCTGCAGCAGAAACCAACCTTTAAAAGCTGGATGTCGAACAGGTTCAGAGTCTCTGAATTTGTGGTGGAACATTTAAAATATCACCAGTATCTGTAATGCAAGTTGACATAGGGGGGTTATGGTTGAACCTAAATTTGCAGCTTACACCTGCATGTTTATTCATACCTTTTATCATTTATCAGAGAAATGTACTGTGCTGTAAAAAGATGTTTTCTACCTGTATTTCCCCTTTTGACTGAATGCCTGTTTGTGATAATGCATTAGACAGAGACCATTAAAAAGTGATTAATACTCTGAATAGTGTTTAAATGAGACAGGAAGGCATCTTCACAGCGTTAAAAAACACGTAGATGCTGGTGAAATACAGAGCGGGTTGCCCAAAGGAGCAAATGGTCATTACCCAAACATGTGCTGATAGACTTCAACAGGTTTGATAAAGAAAGAAGGGAATTAATACCAGTGCTGGATGATGGAAAAACATAGTATTACACTTGAGAATCTGCTTGGAATCACGAAAGTACGCAATCTAATCAAATTACTTCCTTAACAGTAACAGGAATCATTTAGTTGATTGGCAGCAAGAAAACAAAAACATCTCCTGTGCCGCAGTCCAGTCCAGTAGGTGGCGACAAAGCTCCTTTAAGCTGGTTTGCCAAACGCCATTAAACACAGAAGAAGAAGAAGAAGGAGAAGAAGAGTTGCTAGCACTTCCGGGGCACAGACAAAATAACAGCTAGTGTGACTAAAGCTAATGCTGCTGTCACAGAAATGCATGCACCCCAGAAGTTAGCGACGAAATAAGGCAAATCTGTGACCTGAAACTACCCTCTGCAGGTAAGAGTGCTCCTGACATGTATGAATTACACGCTTACAATCTGAGCCCACCGCCTGTTTCTGAGCTCGGTGGCGTTTGCAAGCTAATCTGGGACTAGCCCCGTTTGAGAGGTTCAGCCGCATAGAGTAGATATTTATTTAATCTCTCTTAAAAGATGGAAGGCATCTGTGAGAAGCCACCTGCTGCAGAATAAAACGCAAAAAAACAAACAATCTAAATGTATCTAAAGCTCTGTAAAGGACATAAATCCTCCACACTGCTTAACGGAGTCGTGGTATGGAGACCTAACACGTTTTTATATTTGTGTTGTCTAATGATTGGTTTTCATTGTGGGTTAATCTATTAGTCTTTATCTGGATTCTGTTTAGTCTTCAAGATGCTTGAAGATGGTGAAACATCTCCATCACTGCTTCCTAAAGTCCAAGCTGTGTCACCAAATGTCATCAGTCCAAAACCAGAAAGATGATGTCAGGTTACAATAAATGATGAATTGATGAAATTGATTAAATGAATTGATTTTGAACGTGTTTTCTTGGGCTTTGGAAATAGTGATGGGATTTTGTTCACTATCTACTTGCTTGTCAGAAGATTAGGGATAATTGAAAACATAGTTGGACAGTAGTGAAAATAATTGTTAGTTCCTCAATAGGATATGTGTGTTTGTTGGAAGCTATTGTGACCTCATTTCAAAAACGTCCTTAACTCTCTGACTCTTCCCCAGCTGCTGCTTGAGCACACACACACACATCCATCCACTAGGAAACATGACAGAGCCACGCAACCCGGGGATGTCTTCAGTCCCTCAGACAGCCCCGGTGCCCGCTGACTCCACCTCTCCTGCTGTGGAGATGGACCCGGTGGAATATACCCTGAGGAAGCGCCTCCCCCGGAAACTCCCGAAGAGACGGAACGACGTCTATGTCAACATGAAGACCGATTTCCGGGCTCAGCTGGCGCGCTGTCAGAAGCTGCTGGAAGGCGGGGGTCACAGGGAGATCTGCGTCCATGGACTGGGCCTGGCCATCAACAGGGCGATTAACATCGCCCTTCAGCTGCAGGCCAGCAGCCAGGGGGTGCTGCAGCTGGCTGCCAACACCTCCACTGTGGAGCTGGTGGACGACCTGGAGCCCGAAGACCCCGATGAGGCTGGGGAGCCCATGACACGTACGCGCAACAACTCAGCCATTCATATTAAGGTTTTCTACCCTGACCCTCAGTGACCTGAGTAAAGGTGTGTCGGGTAGAGGTCCTTCCAGTCCTCATAAACCAGTAGACTGATGACACTGTTGTGTGGTGGGACTGTGTGTGGAGACGTATGAGACAGCCAGCATGGTGGAGCACACAGTATGCAGTGTGTTGGCTGTACATTTGTCAGTAAACTGATTTGGAAAACTCTGACTGGGATAACCTTAGTTGTGTCGTATATTGTGCTCTTTTGTCTTGTATTTTGTCAGTTGCAAATTGTTGCTGTTGTTGCTTTTTTACTTTGCATGTCTTGAAGCAACAGTGTTCTTTGCCAAGTAAGAGCTCTACCTAAATTAATACTTGTAGACATGGCTGTGCCATATATATGTGAAAAAATTAAAGTGTCTTTAATTTGAAGGCCTTATAGACTGTGCAACTGTTTACAGTTTCTCATCTATATAGTTTAAAGGTGCAAAAAAAACCTGAAGAATCCTAAATTTAAGTTTCAAACAGATGTTGTTGTAGCAAAAGTCCACTAGATGTCAGTGGTCTGTTTAAATCTGATTTCAAATCCCTGAACTGCTGGTGTTCATGTTCAGTGTCTATGGAATAGACTGTTTTCAGGACCATGATGTATTGATTTCTTGATAGAAATAAAATTTGCAAGAATGTGTCTTTAACTAGCACATCTATCAAGAGAAGGGAATTTTGATCAGGACATCACTTCCAATTAATAAGACCAGTGAGGTGTGTGAGAGTAGCTTGTATCCAGCATGTGAACTGCAGAGGCTTGTCAACTCTGATGACGCGGGACAAGACAAAGTTAATGAATGAAATGGACAGACTTCCCTTTGTTGTGTTTCTATCTGTCCTTTCTTTATCCAAGAATAATATTTTGTATTTAAATAGCAAATTATACAGTGATGAGACAAAACAACACCAAAAATAACAGGAAAGAAAACATGTACAAACATCCTTAAAAACATCTTGCACTTGCACAACAAGATTGAAAAATACGGAAAAAAACAAGGAAGAACTCTTAAGTAGTCTGAAATTGTTGAGCATCCATTTTATAGAAAGCCTCAAGTTCCCAGGACTGACTGATTGCCTGCCTGCTGTCTGATGACGAACAGGACGGTGTTGGCATCAGATTCTGGAAAATTATTAGCATTTACAGCGTCACAGAATGTTTTGTAAAAGCTAAACAGCATTTTCCCAGGCAGCCTGGGTAACATTGTGTAGAGAGTGGTTGAGTGTTGGTGAAGCAGCAACAAAAACATAATGACAAAACTTCACAGTCCTCATGTAACCTTCACTGACCTCCTGCTCCCTTGTTCACTGTAACTGAACCTCTGCATCAATGTTTTGATCATTTTAAAGGAAAATTCAGTGTGAAACTTATCAGCTAGTCGGGTACATACAGTCTTTAGAAGAAGGAAGACAGCAGCGAGCCATTGCAAATGATATCAAATTCCTTTTGCAGATGTGTTCAATGTTACACGAGAGCATGGCAACAAGAGCCCAACTAAAATTGTAAAGATGTGACACTTAAAAATACAAAGACTGGAGCTTTAAAGTAGAAAATCTGTATAAATAGTAATTACACAACTTTTAAAAATATATTAACATATTCATTGGAAAAAAGAGAAGAGACTAATGTTTCAGTGAGGCACAGTGGAAAAACAAAGGCTTGTGGGGTGAGGCCTCATCCATTTTTGCCTATTTTGCAGTGGTGTTGGAAACTGATGCTCTGTCGCAACCTCACAGTCCTCCGATTTCCAGGTGCAATCAATATTTTCTGGGTGTTTCACTCCACAATCCACTCTAAAGAGGTGAGCGTAGGGGTCAGACTCACTGGAAACACACACATACACACTACATACAGATTTCAACTTGCAGTCCCACACACACACACACACACACACACACACACACACACACACACACACACACACACACACACACACACACACACACAAGCACAAAAGTACATCCATACACAAAGTGCAAGAGAGTGCCAGTAGAACAACTATTGGAGCAGTGCTTCCCATAGGCCTCATTTTGGTCAGTGTGTGCTTCACCATGTCCATGTTTCACATTTACTTTCCAAGGTGCAATCATCTGTCCATGGGACTGTCCTTTTCTTTCAGCTCCCTCCCCTTATATGAGGATGGCTGTTTTTCCTCTTCTCCACACTCTTCCAGCAGCCTGGCAGCCAGCATGCAGGTCAGCAGAGTCAAGTCCTTCCTCTTGCCTTCGGGAACACAATCTAGCTTTGCCTGGAGTTGGGACATCAGCTGATCAGCTGACATCTTGCTGACAAGCCTGTGCATCCAAAAGAAGGAGGCGCACTTTCCCTCGCAGAAAGTTGACATGTATTTGAAGCAGATCTGTTGCAGAGGACACCCTCCATGTTCCCTCAAGCCCAGCTGTGCTCGCTGGCGGGGTGTATTCCTGAAAGAGAAAACAAAGAAACATGTTACCCTGGTCTTAATTTGGATTTTTTTTTCTCCTCTGTCCATGAAACCTCAAAAGCTCACCCTACAACGTGCTAAATATTCTCCTGTTGGAGAAAGCAAAGCCACAAAAGTTTGCATCTGATTGTTTCATGGTTTAAAGTGATCTTATCTTGGAAAGTACTAAAATTACTGTGATGTTGATCAGGTGTTGGTAATGACACGATAGATTCATAATCTTTCCAGGCTAAGTAAATGTTTTCTTTTGTTATTTATAAAGTGGGGAAGCTTTTTTCCACTATCCTTGTGGCTGGACATAGGCTGTTCATTCAGGTTTAGCTGGTCTATGTACATGGCCCCAGGATGGACATGAATCATTTCAAAGACTGTGTTGCCACAACTGCAGCAGTCTAAAAACAAGCTTCAGTGCCCACAGCTCAGTCACGAAAGGCTTACGGTTAGACTTCTAGAGAATGTCCCATGATATCCACCAGTTTCTCTATTACCAGAAGAAACACCATTATTTCATTACAGGAAACTCAACTTGAGTTCAAGAATAATGAGTTAAGTCTTTAATTTTTATCTCTTGACACATAAAATGGTAAGATAAGGTGACCTGTTTGTAAGCACATCCACAGTAGAGGATCAGAAAGAATCCAGTAAACTATAAAAATATATGGACCTGTGTTGGGTACTTATCAGAGAAATTGGTTAACTGTGCAGACTTTATTCTGAAACAACAGTCGATCAAAATATTTTGCTGTGACATGCCCTGAAAGAAATTTATACCTTTTTTAAAATCATGCAAAAGCTAGTAAAATCCACCTCATTTAAAGAGAGAGATGAACCACTTCGAGAGCTGGTTGACAGTGCTTGAAAAAGACAAGCAATGGAAGAGTGGTGTGTTTCTCCTTGGGGAACATCTCTGGTTTACCTTAAATGGGCTAACCTGATTGAAAAGAGCATAGATATCTAAACTAGACGCTAACTTTACAAATTATAACATTACATATATTACATTTGTAATTTACTTTGAAGGGATATTCAGATTGATATTGTAGTAATAAGTAAGGATCTTTTCATCACATTAATGTGACAAAAGGTTCCCAGTGAACACAGCTGCTGACCTGTTGTTCTTGAATTTGTACCTCCTAACTGGCTTTAACTCACCTGGATGTTGAGGCTACGCAGCACTGCATTGATGCTGAGCAGGTTTCTGATGGAGTTATCTATGTGACTGTGCAGTGCTGTGTTGGTGACGGAGGTCCGTAGCGAGCTGAGGGCCTGTTGTAAGAGCCATAAGCCAGACTGCACATCCTGGGCTTGCTCTAATGCCTTGGCCCCCCAAAAAGGAGAAGGAAGGAAGGAAAGAGTTGAGGAGTCTTATTATGAAAGCAATACAAAACAAAGGAAGCAGTTAATCAGCTCTCACATTAGCAATTAGAAACTAGTTACTAGTAATGACTTACACATCCCTGGAAAAAAAAAAAAAACTTAAAGCACAGACATGCCGCCAAGAATATCAGAAAGGTATGAGGTATGTAGTTACTTACAGTTTTATTTTCCCAGACATCAAATTCAACTCTGGTTTGGGGAACAGTGACAGACTCTGACAGGCTACATCCTTCTCTACATGACTTCTAAGAAAACAAGAGAGTAATTATGTTAGTGCTCAGAGTACATTTAGCTAATGGTATAAAAACGTTCAGTATGGGTGATTCCAGGACCAAAATATCTCTGCATCAAGCTTCATTCACTCTTAGATCTAAGCACATGCATACATTTTCCTCTCACCATAACAACTTCTGCGTCGCGTGCTTCCTTGATGAAATGGTTCAGGACCCTCAGGTCACAGATTGGCCTCAGCGGGGACGGTAGGCCTGGCCGGGTCCACTCTAACACTATCAATAGCAGGGCAAGCAGTCCTGCCATCACAGATACAGATGAGAAACAGATGCACAAATGCAGTCATTGCTGTTGAACATTGAAACTGAATGAAAACAGGATGATTTGTCCTGGCAAGTAACAAGCAAGCAGCAGAAACATTTGGGATCCCTCTGAATTATATGCATTTATGTGAGTCATAATAACAGACTGACACAATATGCTTTTTGCACCATGCCTCAAGGTTCTGCTGTGAAATTCTGTCATAATTTTAACTTTTGCCTCATTGGACCATAAAATGCTATTTCAGGAACACTAGGTAGACCTGGGATGGTTTTCTAGTTTCCTCTACATATATACAAGAACCCTTGCTCAGTAACCTTCTCAAAGTTGTCATGAAAACTCATTATGATTACAGGTGCAAGAGATGCCTACTCATCAACATAGCTCAGCTTGGATAGGCACACACACCTGTCACTTTAGGTCTCACAGCTGACAAAACATATCGGAGCAAAAACTGAGGAATAAGGTTGCAGGAAGAGCCTGCAGAGCTTATAGACGCGATTGTGTCAAGGCACAAATCTGAGGAAGGCTACAAAAAAATCTGTTACATTGAAGCTTTCCAAGAGCACGATGGAAGAAGTCTGGAAAACAACCAGAACTCTTCCTAGAAATAGCCACTTTACCAAACTGAGCAACTGAGGTAGAAGCGCCTTGCTGAAGGGGTGACCGTGAGCCCACTGGTCACTCTGGCTCAGAGATCCTATGTGGAGATGGAAGAAAATTTCCAGAAGGACAACCATCACTGGAACCGCTCTGGCCTTTATAGCAGAGTAACCAGATGGAAGTCTCTCCTCAGTGATAAACAAATGAAGGCCTATTTGGAATTTTTTTTTAAAAAGCTGCTAAAGGACTCTCAGACTGAAACAAGGTTCTCTTGTCTGATAAGGCCAAGTTTGAACTGTTTGACTTCAGTTCAAAGCCTTGTGTCTGGAGAAAACCAGGCACTGTTCACCACCTGTGAAATACCACCCCAATATTGAAGCATGGTGGCAGCAGCATCATGATGTGTGGGTGTTGTTCAGCAGCAAGGTCTGGGGGACTGGTCAGGGCTGAGGGAAAGCTGAACAGAGCAAAGGACAGTACTTAATGAAAGCTTAGTTCAGAGCACGGAGGACCTCAGACTGGGCTGAAGGTTCCCCTTCCAACAGGACAATGACCCTGAACACACAACAGAGACAACGCAAGAGAGGCTTATGGACAACTCTGTGACCTTCAGAGAGTGGCCTGGCCAGAGCTGGACATGAACCCAAACGGCCATCTCTGGAGAAAATACCCAAATCCTGGTGTGATAAGCATGTTGCTTCATACCAAGGGAGACTTGAGGCTGTAATCATTGCCTAGTAAATTCCACCAATCTATGAAAACTGTGGATCTCTTTAAGTATGGTGTGAAGAAAGGAGAGAACAGCTAAATCAACTAAAAGAAAAACTATCATGCATCCATTTTCACAGGATACAATACTTGATTGAGAACAATACAAAGCAATCCTCTTATCATTTATCTTTTTTCATCTTTAAATGTATGAAAACCTCACGACCTTTGGAACAAATGCGTCTTTTGTATCTACCCTCTTGTTTGTTGTATGTATGTACTGTATGGTATGCAAAGATCTTCAGGGGTAATGACATATCATTTTTAGTTTTAAATTAATTTGTCCGAAAATACTTGAAAATACTAAAGCAACCATATTTCTTGCCCTATAACCTCTTCAGCCGCAGTTTATAACAGAACACATATGTATAAGAATAAAAAAATAATATTTTAGATTGTCAATATCCTTACCAAAATCACATTTTCTGTTCACCCATTGTGAGGTCACAGGTCTGTGTCAATTACAAAATAATACCCACTGAGATGGACAACTTGCATTTATTACTGTTATTTAGATAAATTAATTGTTCAGCATTACAGAAGATATGATTTTTCCATCATGTAAAACCAGCATGATTAAGCAGTATCTCATTTTTGTTTCATTCTTGCATATGACACCTAAGAAAACAAGAAAACATGTGATATCCTGAACTCTGAAGCGAAACCTGCAGATATCATGACAGTGCAGAAATACATTTTAAAAAACCCTTGTTTAGAGTTACAGTTGACAATTAGTCAGCCTTATTCACAAGTTCAGCGTAGACATTATTTCAAACCTTTTCTCAACAACAGAAACTTCTAACATCTTTTGAAATCACACTCTGAAGAATATTCTTGGCAACAAGAGTGGTTCTGCTGTTGTGGGTCATGTGGGCATGCAGCCGTGTTCCTTTGTGCCACATGCTGAATGCATTCTTTCACAGCAGCCGTGATGTGTGACGCAGAAGGAGGATAAAAAATACAGATGATCTTCCCAGGCAGACAGGTCAGATACAGGCTAAAATAAGTTCCCAGACTACCAGATATAACTTGCAGAAATTGAACTGAACTGCAAAAAAGGGTGACACTAATATTGCAGATCTGTGACTGTACCACCGAGGGATAGTAAGAAATAACATCAAGAATTATAATACTATTAGACATTAATACATTAGTAGTTGTCCTTTTAGAGGACAGTAGTATAATCTAGCTTAACCTCCATGCCCCCTCGTCTGCTATGTTAACGTCATAGAGGAGACTGTCAATGACACATGGGATCAGTGTGTCTATAAAACTGTACATCTGACTCATACCACCCCCATGTTTCACAGAAACCTTCTGTAAACTCTATATGTACATAGTGGTGTTGGATTACAATGTCCCACAATTTTACAAGCTACTAATTGCTCCAGGCGCATTAGTAACACTACTGCAACCTCCTTATTCCCCTCAGCAAGAATTCATAATCCCTGCAGACTTGCAATCCCATACATATGAACACACCAAGACATGCACATAAATGGTGTCACCAGGTGTGTGATATTCACTAGTACTTATGGACATACATTTTCAAAGAGTCGCCCCCAGGCTCACTGAAAATGATTATTCACTCATATTGAATGCAAGATAGCAAGCAAGACAGGAAATGAAACCTGAATGGGACTAATTACAAGGCATTCCACACATGGAAGGAATCCTAGCACACTGGGCCTGTTGCCACGCTGTTTGCTGTGAAGTGGCTGTCTCACTTTACTTAGACACTGGTAAATGTACTGTTAGGCTTTTGTAAACTTCAAAGTAAATCGCACCGTTAAATCTTTATGCATATAGCTCTTTTCTTTCAGACCTCCTATGATACTTGAAGTTTATAAAAGTCCCAGATGTATCATTACATCATCAATCAAGAGCAAAACTTCAAATCAACAATGAGCTCCCAAGTGTACTTAACATATAGCAATTCATATAGTTTCAGAGCTGAAGTGATGACAAACTAAGTTCACACCCTGTCATTTTCCAAATTGCAGCCACTTTGCTAACTAAGTGTGTGTGTGTTTAAGGATTATCGGTGACCTTTTCACCTCCGCCATTGCCTACGTGAGAATGTGTAAATCTACACTGTGTAGACACACACACACACACACACGCACATTACCCTCTCCTTCTACATTCTCACCATGGTGGTGGAATTTGCAGTCCAGGACTGTGGCCAAACTAAAAGTTAACAGCTTTGTCTGCTAACATCAGTTACCAAAACCGTGTTTCTATTTTAAATTGGAAGCAGTGGTCTACAAGTGGCAGTGCTTTGGATAATGGCAAGCTTTGCTTCAGGTTTGGGACAGATGCTTTGAAAAGGTGCCTGGATGCTCACGTGAGATGATGCCTTTGACATGTGCTATTCTAACTAACCATTTTAAACAGGTGCAGAGAAAGAGCTCAGCAATTTAAAGCAACTTTCCGGCATGGCACTAATGGTTAAATGGCACAGAGGGCTGATAAGGAGATGCTATTTTAAGTACTCCTCTGTGATGGGCTGGTTGCTTTTCAATGCTTCGTGACCTCTTCTCTATTTTGAACAGGTCTTCCCCATGACAATGTGCAGAGTTGTAAATAAGTAGCTGTCAGATGACACAGGTGTGACATAATTTCCTGTTCGGCTTCACTGGAATCCCTTATAGTTGTCAGCCTTTGATAACCTTTTGCTCTTTTCTGCTGACACAAGTATGTGATGACCGTGCCAAAAACTGCACATTCAGCTTTCGCATTGAGAGCCTTTAACTTTCCAGGCTGCTGTGTCATGCTAGAGAAGGATGACTGGAGATGTGGGAACCAGACAGAAAAATACACTGGTCATCAGCACTCTGAAGCTCTTCAGGGGACTATTTTATCTTAAGTGGCTTTCAGTAACAGGAAATCATACATCTTTAGTATGTGCGGGAATCAGATCTGCAACTCCAACAGATTTAATGCCTTGCTCAGTTTAGTATGGTCCAGGACCAACATGCCCTGCTTCCCCAGCTTCAAAAAGATGATCTTTTTGAGACTGAATAGTGTTGTTTTTCCCCATTAATGGCTCTGCTTATTGTCCATCACCTGACAGTAATTTGGATTCGTTATAGGTGAATCTTTAATGGCTTAAATGATTAATGGCTTTAAAGAGGATTACAGCAGCGTGGTTTAACATACAACAACCTTCTAGGAATTGGCATTGCACAACCTATTTCCATAAAAGGTGGTGAATAAATACAATCCTGCAGCATGCACAAATGTCTTCGATCATGTAGGATGTGGAGGTCGGTACTAATCTGAAAATACCAAGGAAAACAACCCTGACTATTCAAAGACACTCAGACCTTCAGAGACGCCTTAAATACTCTGAGGATTCAGTATTCACGCATGCAGTATCGTGAGCAGCGCTGCACGCTGCATCCATATGTCCCCAACGTGGTGAAACGTGTTCAAGTCCTGCGCGTACAGACCGGTGCGGGTGAAAACGCTCCGGTCTGTACGTTAGAAAACAAGCGGTCTTACCTCTACCCGTTTTCTGCAACATTCGCAAACAGGTGCCGCATCTTTTAACAGCATCGTGAAATGATCAAATGTCTGCACAAGCTTCGCGGCTCAAGTTAAAGGCACCCGTCAGATCCAGTCAAGTCCAGCGTACAGCCGAGCGCGCCGGGTCCGCCCGGCGTGTGGCTCCGCGTCCCAACGATCTGAGCTGCTTGGTGAGAGCGGTCAACTATCAGACTTTGCATCACCGCTGTGCTCTGGCAAAACCTTTCATTTACCTCCCCTAAGGATATAGCGACAACGTGATGGCCCGCAAGGACGAGGACGCGCCTTTTTACGCACCACGGCGAGCGATTAAACATCAACCCGTGTATGCAGCCCCCTTTACGCAAAGCGTGAAAATAGACTAACTACTAAAGCCAGTGTACAGAGCAACAAAAAATATGAAGGCATGTCCATAACTCACTGGGAAACTCCATAGCGGTGTCCGCATAGCCCCTCACAGGGTCCTCGCGGTTTGGCCCATAGTCCGTCTATTGCCCATTAATTGGAAACGAAGCTCTTTTGTGGATCTCCTGCACTTATCCGGTAGGTGTTTCTAAAAACTGATCCCGTTTGATTTTTTTATTGATGACTTTGAAAATAAAGTTGCATTGTTCCCATGATGACAATCGAAACTACCTCCTCCCTTAAGGCAAAAATGTTTTCTTTCATTGTTATCCAAATAATGGGCTATCCCTGTTTAGAAAACATTTGGCCTAAAAAGTAAATAGTGTCTCAAAAAAGCAGCCGTGCGGACACTTCCCATCCATTGTTCGGACAATTTTCCAGAACGAGTCATTACAGCAGTATATTTAACGACTGATGATAAATATCAAATGAACAACTTGGCCCTTATTTTCCTAATCATGACGTTTTTAATATAGGCTACGGCTATCAGTGGCATCTGTCACATGCCAGGGCGCATTCACTGACCACAGTGGACAAATGATGCGAGCCGCAAGTCAAGGTTGGACATAAATGACGTTATTCTTTAACTTTTCAACAACCCGACATTTGGCTTTTAGATTATAAATGTATAGTGACTGCAGCAGATCAGTGAGCATGATGCACATACGGGCATCCTCAAATGTTTACAGCGGTGATCATCCAAAACTTGCACCTGTTCAGGTGATTGGAAGATTAGTTGTATTCCCCCCCAAGACAAGATTAGTTAATAGCCCGTGTTATTGTACAGTGAATGTATCTGTATCTTGTGATTAAGAGGAAAAGCATGTGTTGAAAATAAGGATGTGGGAATGGAGAGTGAGGGACTGCTAGAGGGAGACAGTAAGGAGAGCACAGAGAAAGAGGAGAGGCAGAGGAGAACAATGAGGAGGGACCGATAAATGCTTCAGTCCTACAGGCTTCACTCAACCTCACTGGACAATAAAGTTGTTAATAGCATTTTTGAATGCTGATATTTGCTGGTGAACTGCAAGGAAGTAAGTCACAGAGAAGGGCTCACAGTAGTAATATGAGCAAGTTGATGGGATAATAAAGTCCTACAGGAGACCTTTGTATGTGGCATGTGCTGATTGTTTTAATGGCAATTTGTTTCCTTTAAACTGTTCCCACTATTAATGCATGTCAGTTTTGGAGCATCACGGTGGTCCTCTTCACCACCATCATGTAAACATCAAATCTTTTGAAGAAAGAGCCCATCTCTTCAGATAATGACAAGAGGCACAGAGGCTTTTCTAGAGACCTGTGGTGGAAAATAGTGTTATGATGAAGAGCAAGCCATGTTTCTTTTGAAAAAGCATGTCAAAAATGTATTGTAAAACTCAGATTTGTTATTCAAAATGTGTACTTGAATACTTTAAAAATAGCTCTATTAACCCAGCTCTATTAATTTAATTATGCACACTGATGACTTTAGTTACAGCTGAATCATCAGAGTGTAGGAGACAAAACACTGTGACAGAAAAAAGAGAGAATGGCAAGAAACAGGAGTTAGACACAAGCTAGACCGATGCTAATCAGAGAGATCTGAACAAAGAATGAAAAGGAAATAGAACAGATTAGTGCTGATGATGATACTGATGGTGAACGCAGTGAAAGTCATCTTGGAATCAGGACATCTCAGAATAAACTGTGATAGATACAGAAGACGGTAATCAAAGTGATAAAACATTTGAGACATTTTTTTGTACAATGGCTTTTTAAATGATTAGATTTTCCCTTTCATGACACGCATGTTGCGCCGAAGAAGGAAACACATTTAATTCTGAGATGAGATATATTAGACAGGATGGCACTGGCAGACCTAACAATTCATTCAAAGTATTTGTATTTTTATTAGATGTATGGATGTGGTTAGATATCATTTCATGAAAAAGTTAACAATATTATGTAATGGCAATTCATTAATGTCAACTTCAGTTCAATTTGTATTAAACGATGCAAATCTGTTCTCTTCCTACAAGCAGGCATGTTTATGTGTCATGTCCTCACCTTGACCCTTGACAGCCCCTTTGGAGCCAGAGTGAAGGAAATATATTAAGGTTTCAGGGAAGTCCCCTCTGTATGTCGTAGGAAGGGGTGTCTTCCGAAGGGCTACAGGAGGCTTTTCCATCAGACAGGAAGTACAAGCAAGTTTGCATATGTAATATGAGGGGCCAACATGCTGTGGCGGGTGACACACACAGCTTCACTCACACAAATACTTGGAAACACTGATAAAACCAACCGAGCTTACACGTTTGCATGTTTACTATTTCATAAGTTCCTGTAAGGTGCAGGTACGACTCGCACGCATGCCTGTGTGCACAAGTACGCACACAATAAAATGGTGAGAGTAAAATGTAGAAAATGACATACATTTTTTGAATTGCAAAACAAAGTGGTTAACAATATTATAGTGTCTGATGTCAGTAACATGATGTGATTAATTAATCAATCAGTGTGATTATATATATGTCAATACATTAACTTATCAGAAGCCAAGAATAAATCTCTAATAACATTGATTTTTTACTTTGTTTCCTTTCTTAAAATTATGATGCCAAATTACCAAAAATAGGACTAATATGCATTGACTATAAATTGATTTGCAATGTTTTTCAGGAATTAAAATATTCTGGGTCATTTTCTGGGGCATGCTCTTGTAAGTTTATATATTTATATATATACTCCTTATATTATGAGTCAGCTTTAACAGTCACCGCAGTGCTAAACTGAAGACAATGTTGACAGATTGTTGCACTGTTTGCTCAAAGGGCTGTTTGCTTATGTCTGAGCCAACATGAAAGAGAGAGGAGAGGGAGACGAGGTACGTGCTGCGAGCCATGCTTCATGATCAGGGCAGGGGATTGGGGTGGGAGGTGTGGGAGTGCGGGGGCAGGGGAGTCCAGTCACACTGACTCCTTGGTTGGAATGGGACACAGTTATTGAATTTAGGGTGATTTAAAAGAGGAGGGGTGATGTAAAGTTGGAGATGAATCCAAATGCTCTTTTCCTGTGCCTCACTTATACTGGATAATAAACAAAAACGACAAGGGCCGATCCACACAACATAGAGAGGCTTTCTTGTATTATATAGAAGCCAGTGAAAATGCACAGCTGTTACATAGGAGTGTGTGTTTTTGTGTGCATGAGCGTGCATGTGTGTGTGCGTGTATTTCACTTTCTCATCCAGGTTTTGGGCTTACAGCCAGCTAGGTCTACTCCTCTGGCGCGACACAAGACAGGAAGCTGACATAAAAGAATGGGGGGACTGACTGTGTGGGACACAGGAGCCAAGGCAGGAGCCACAACAGTAGACACTGACGAGGTCGGAAGTTATTGTTTCAGCTTACAGGCATCCACAGTGACCAGAATCTTATCACTCCATTGAACTTCTTATGATCCCATGATGATGGCCACCAGTGTTGAAAGAATACCAGGACAGGAATCTCATCACTGGAGTTTCCCCCTGCTTAAATGCTGTCATTTGGCCCATGAGTAA
Organism: Scortum barcoo; assembly: GCA_023238725.1. Taxonomy (NCBI): domain Eukaryota; kingdom Metazoa; phylum Chordata; class Actinopteri; order Centrarchiformes; family Terapontidae; genus Scortum; species Scortum barcoo. The sequence goes on along the minus strand of CM041532.1, from coordinate 20,282,931 downwards.
AGCATTTAACCCCTTAAATACCCCTTTTTGTTGGCCAACAACACAGAACTGTAGCTGCAAAAAAGACGACAAGCCATACTTTGGCACAGCTTTGCTTTGAGCTACCTGGTATTGTCAGAATGCTATCATGCTAACAATGACAATCTCAACATGCTGATTTGGTTTAGCAGGTATAATGGTTCAGTATATTAGCATGCTAACATTTGCTGATGTAGTCTGCAAGTAATACCAAGTACACCTGAGGCTGATTAGTTTTGGCCATAAACCATAGAACTGGACAAATCTAAATTTTGACTTGAGCAGAGCAAAAACAAAGTGGCAACAATAGTTCTTACAAATCTTCGTGACAAAGAAATGCCTCTACTAGTTTCCAAGAAAATCCATCTAATAGTTGAGACATTTCACTCAAAACCACAACCTGTTGGTCGCACTAGTGGAAAAGTCAGGGTGTTTAACTGACATCATTAGAATAGACTGTCTAGGAATCATAAATGACTGTACAAATGATTTTGTTAATCGATTTGGTAGACACTAAAATACTTCCCAGAATAGGTGAAAACTTTAAGCTGCTTCTGTTGCTAGACGAAAAGTCAGGAGATCACCAGGTTCATTAAGATGTATCCTTTGGCCTTTGGCACAGAAGAGATCTTAACCAAATTTGGTGGGAAACTTGTCCAGCTAAGACATTTAACCATGATCAGGTCATTCCTTTCCCATGCAGATATGGAAAAGGTCATCCACAATGCTATCTTCTCCAGACCTGACTACTGCAATGCACTTAATTCTAGTAACAGCAGGCAAAAACACTGACCATACCTGCCTTACCTACTTTACCATTTAAGCAAATGACACATACAACTTTGCATCATTTCTCTGATCTTTTTCACCTTTGCCACCCAGGAATATGTCCCTCATGTCTCAGGTTCTTCAGATATTTTCCTGTTCTCCTGCTGCCCTGTGAGCAATTCTCTGGCTGCATCATCAGGTTTTTTCTTGTATCTGGAATTCTCCCTGTTGCCAACCTTCCTTGTGTGGTATGTTTTCTGATCTAGCAGCCCCTTGCTTCACACCTTCTGTTATCCAATGGGCCTCTCATCACTTGTCATTTCCACTTCATGCTCTTTCCCCCTCTTTTGGCTGTCCTGTCAGCTATTTCCCTGACTTGCTGGCCCTGACTGTATGCCCTCTACTACTTGAGACTGCAGGTGTTATGTTCCACCTCAACCTTTCACCCCCATTTGTATTCTTCACAATGAAGGTATAAAATATATATTACAAGGAATCACATGCATTAATTCCGACTTACTTTGTTTGGTTAGGTTACTTACACATTCAAGTTCAAGAGAATTTCTTCTGACAGACAATGTACTGGCAACATAAACCTGACAGACAATGGGACAATTGTCTAACATTAAGTGATAATCTGATTACTCCAGTATATGAGTGCTTTCAAACTTTAAAGCCATAGAAAATGTATAAAAGCCGTAAAAAACACAACAACAAAACATTCTTCTAGGCTCACTCCTGTGCCCTGCTTTTTCCCCTGTCTAATTGTGCCAAAAGAAACAATAATTACTGTTTGGTCCAATACAACCCCACTGTTTGGACTCCATTGTTTTGCATCCAACTACAATTTGCTTTCTCATCCAACCCAACTTGTTTTTTTTCCTCTTACTGCCAGGCTGAACTGTGAGGGAACTTACTTCCCATTAAGTATGTTATCTCTCACCATAATAATTTCAAACTCATACTCTAAAGTATGCATGTCACTTTGGTGGTGCAATTGATTCTAAAACTGCTCCTGCTTGTAGTCGTCTCTCTTGTGGCCATATCACACGTCAAACATGTCAATTCAGTGTTTCTTTTAAACAAAGACCAATACACCAATACAAACCCTGATGTAGCTACATGTCCTCTCTCCATTTGAGTACTTAGAATTCTGTAGGTGTTCCTTGTAGGAGTGCACATGGTAACCTGATCTCAGACGCATATCAATAGCTCAACAAAATTGTTGGGACTTGTGCCCAGAATATAATGACTCTGTGGACCATCGGCTGGTGCACTCAAACAAACACAGAGTCAGGACTGCCTTTTGAAACAGTATAGCCAGGTGGACCAACGACCCACATGTGACCTCAATCAAATTGAAGGTGTCAGTGTTCTAACAAACAATGTCAGGGACTCCCTGTTACTCATTCCACATAGAAAAAGCCTTTTGGATGAGAAATGAACCTACATTAGTCCAGTTGTCTCTGACTAACGTGGATGATAGAATCTTTACAGACTTAAATGGTGTGTGACGCATGGTTTGTTCAAACGCTGTCTCCCAGAAATTATGTTTATACTACTTGTTTGTTTTGCCAAACACATCAAGTGGCTTTGTTTTTCTGATTGAAGGAAGTGCTATGTGTGTATCCTCCACAAAGTCACAGAAAGATGGTTGGGGTGGATGGTAAGCATGTATGCCCAGGACTTGTGCCCCTTCTGCAAACAGAGACAGTGTTTTACATGCTGAGTGCTGTATGTTGTAAGATTTAGGCAACAAAAGTACTATGGTTAAGATTAGGAAAGATGCTTGTTTTGGTTAAATGTTAAAAAAGTAAGTATGGCATGGCTCGTGCTTCCAGTCACATTTGACTATATAAATATTTAACCAACACCTTGATCTGTCCTAAACCTTAACCAAGTACTGTCAGTTCCTAACATAACCATAAAAAGTTTAATACATTAGTTAGTGTATACAGATTTTGTACTGCGAGACCGCCATGACGCTACTGTAAGGAAAAACAAATTAAAACAATTTTTAGTGAATGCTTTACAGGTTTAGATCAGTTTTAACATTTCACCACCTGCCAGATATGTTCATTAACAACATCTTATTATTTTGATAAAAGAGTAATCCAGGTGGTGTTATGTTTCTTCCAAATGGTTAGCTGTTGAAAGCCATTTTTAGGAAGCAGGGTTGCCTTTTCTGAACTAAAACAATGGTCAAAATTAAAATAAACATCAACCCCAGACTTCACGGTTTCTCTGAAGTACTGCACTAGTCTTTGCAAGCCATGTAGTGTAGTTAAGAGTCAAAGCTGCGTTTGCATCCTAATCAGAAAGTTAAACTTGTCCACGGGAGCTGGGAAAGTCAAGTGCCCCTCGCAGTGGCACTATCAGGGCAATTTCTCACTTGCACCCAAGAACAGTTTGATGAGGATAGTAATGCAGATGAGTCAGTTGGTCTCTTGCAGTAAAAAGTGGCTTGCAACATTGCAACAATAAGGTGTACCTTATTGTTGCAATGTTCCCCTGTCTGTATTGAGAGGCGCCAACTAAGAGAGACATCAAACCACAAACATAAAACATTATCAGATTGGCCATGCCAAGACCAACACTTGCATCACACACTCCATTTGATGTAACACAGAAGAACACTAACCACATAACTAATATGACTGATACAGGGGGTGAGGGAGGAGGTAAACCTGCCCAATGCCTTAAATAAGATTATTAAACTATTTATTAAAAGTGTAAATGAAACACTGTCAATACTCTTCCTAGATCAAATATTTATGCAAACTCTGATACTACAGCAATATCAAAACAGAGCCAACACACATCTTAATATCTCACATTTCTAAATATAAACTAGAGTCGCTGATCAAACCGCAAGTTTACAAAATTTCACAATAACACCTAACATCACAAAAGTCAATGTGATCGCTCAGTTTCAAGTACCCATTCACAAAATTTCTCTGCTCTGCGAGGAAAATAACATTGTTTTCTGTGGAGCAATTTCAAGAACATTTGATGGGAGAAAGGCCAGCCTATTCAAGTTCCAGAGAGATCCTATTTGAATGGAATTGCTAATTACATTAATACAATGGTTTATTTTCAGGGATAGAGTTCAAGGAGTGCTGTACTCCTGAAATTTAACAGATTTCCCACTTGGTCTGTCACATTTCCTCTCATGGGACGAGACAGTTCCTACTCCAGACAGGGGACGTAAAGCGCATACATGGCTGCATAGCTGTCCCATTCTTACTCCAATGTCTGTTTATTCTAGTCTGCTTGTTGCCTCAGAGATATTTTAGGTTCCATTGTAGTTCTTAGACCTCTTTGTGGAAATTCTGCATGGGTTTGTTTTCATGGCTATCAATTTTCATGGCTGAATGAAAAACTACCCATTCTTCAGTAATCATGACACTACCCGTCTGTCTCAAACAAGACACACATTTATAAACAGGATATTCGTCCTCATCTCAAAGACATTTAAGTGTCACGAAAATAGGTTAAAGCCTATTTTGTACACATAGTAGTAACCATCAAATCATTCATAAATTGATGGTCACAGAGAAACAAAATGAGCAGAAACAAAATGTTGTTTGATCTGACACTAACTGAGATAATGGACCCATCTTCTGTCTGAGGGAAGACTAACTCCTGCTCATTCAAGTCTATTACTCAGCTTGCATTATGTCAAAGTAATCAAAAAATAATACCCACATGTTGGGGCTTTAAATGGTGTTGTAGGTGTAGGTGTAAGTATGAAATCAGCAGAGCCAATGCAATAGCCTCCATCCTATCGCTATTCACCACTTTCAACTAGACATTTTCATCATCCAAATTCCAGCATTTAAAATGAGTCATGACAAAAAAAAAAAAACAAAAACAAAAAAAATGTGATGGTTGCTTTATTGTCAAACACCTGGCTTTGGTCTCAACAATCCCTGCACCCACCTAACTGTTGCTTTAGTGACTGACTGAAAGATGGCCTGTCCACTGGGAGCGCGGCAGGATGTGAAGTGGCCCAACTGTTGTGTCCGCTTCTTGCTTCGTTTCTGTCAAAAATACACAAGCCAATATGGTTTTCCTCTCATTTACATTCAGCACAACTGGTACAAATGAGATCCAAAGTTGTATAGTGTGTATTTGTATGTAAAGGGCCAGGCAACCTGTATCTGGTTGAGGTGTGTGTCCAGTGATTCCACTGCTCCCCTCCTCAGTCTGTCTGAAGCAGTCATCAGAGTCACAGCATTCACACAGAGCACTGTCTCCCTCTGTGGCCTGCCAGCTGAATGACATGAAACACCCTGATAATATACCTTAGCTGTGATGCCCTAGCTAATAAAACACTTCAGCAGTGGCGTTTATAACCTGAGACTGAAAATCACATACAAGAAAACAATCATGAAGCACTGCTTTAACAAGTGAAGGTCACCAACAATTTAGCATCCAAACCTGAATGTGGGTTTGTCGAAGAAGCAGGCTTTATCAAGGTGGCTGTGTGAGTTTTGTTTGAGAGTGGCCCTAAGGTGGCAGCTGATGAACATCTAAAGAAAGAAAGACAGATCAATAAAGTACATTTGATCCAGGATTCATTTGAATACCATCATAGAAATCCTTAGGCCCTGATCAATTAAAAATGCATTATGTCAAATGCAATTACTATCTTTACTATCTTTCAGAAATGAAAGGTGTTGTTACCTGTTCCCCAGATTCCTGATTGAAATGGAAGGCCTGAACACTGAAGCACAGTCTGTTATCGTGCTCCCTGGGGAGGAATTTAGATGAAGACCCCGGCAATACACTGTCCATAAGACATCTGTAATGCAGGAGCAACACATGTTGTACCTCTGTCCCATGTATTACAGTAGTAGTAGTTGTGATTGGAGTTTTTTTTTTTTTTTTTTTTTTTAAGTAAGATGAAAAGATTTACCCATGCTTAGTGATAAACTTGTAGCCTTGGTGAAGAGAGGGGGTCGGGCTTCAGCGTAGCAACACAGTAGTCGACATGGAGTGTAAGAGGATGATGCAGAGGGGCCTCCACGCTGGCCTCCAAAAACACTGCTTCCCCCTGCTGATACACTGAGGAACTGCGTGTAGAGGTGCAGCCACCTGCACAATGAGACTTTTTTCTTCAGTCCAATTTCACATAAATTCCAGATAGAAACAGTATGCCTACTACTGCTGTCAGAGACGTTTTCACCTGCCATGGTACGAAGGGAGAAGCGCAGAAGGCCAAAGACGCTGATAGTCGATGTCATGGGTAGCCAGGTTGGAGTTAAAGGTTCTCCATTCACTGTCTGCTTTCTGCACCCACACAAGACATAAGGCACGTGTTTTACAATAAGTGCTGATGAGAGCAAACTGAAACTCTTTTGCTTTGTTCCTTTAGGTACAAACAGCTTTAGGTACGCGCATGAGGACTGAACCAGTGAAAACGGCACGTCTTTACCTCTTATAACGGCACTCAACAGGTATAACAGCAGCTGCCCCTTTGACCATCACGCTGCCTGTGGAAGTGGGAACCACAGCAGCTGACAGCAGCAGCTGGTTGGAATAAACAAGCCACTCCTCTTGAACCTGGACAGAAGCAGTTTAAGAAATGAATGAAATCATGAGAGATGGCTACGGGTGTGTGACTGCATATAAATGAGGCTGAAAGGGGACAGTCTTATTACACTGCATGAATATAATCAAAGTGTCTTAAAGGGATCTCCTATAGATTGTATCCCTCAGCCCAATTAAGCTTTTCACGTGTGGAGGGTGTGGCTGTATTTTAAACTGCCCTCACTTTTTCTCTTTACTCTCTCATGTTACATGTTCATGTGTTACCCCCTCATCCTCCTTCTTACACTGGACTCAGTCCCGCATGCCTGCAGCCCTGCAGAGATGACCATCTCAGACTCGGACTCTACCGGTCTGCAGCTGCTCTGCTGGGCTGAGTTTGCTCCCAGTCGAAGATACTCGGGCCTGAAGGGGACGCGTCTGTCCTCGAAAAACTGACGCCCCGCGGTTATCGTCAGCGCGACCTCCCCGCATTTTATCTCAAGTCCGGTACTCTCCACATCACCTTTCCCAGCCAGAGAGACGCGGCACGCACACAGCAAAACCACGAATAAGGACGCACTTGTTAAACAGGTAGCCATTTTTATATTAGCAAAAGAAAACCCCGCAAACTAGCGAGTTATTAATGGGCGTTGATTTAATTAAAACCAGGTGTGGACGTGTGTTGCGGTCGCGTACACCGCAGAGCGATTATGCTATCCTCAAAGACACCTAAAAACGCTGTAATGTTAATATAGAAAAATAAATAAGTCATGCTAAGACTTGAAACATGACATATTATGTATACTACAACGCCCAATCACTAACAAAATGTATTCACTGAAGCTAAATATGCGGGTACGCGCATTTCCGAATCCTTATTACAATTGTTTTAGTCCAAAATTAAACATATAATACGAATGCAGGCTTTTCTCTCCCAGGTTGAAATGTAAATAAAAGTTATATGGGCAGAAATGAAAGGGAGCTGCCCTTGAAGGCATCATCGTCAGTGGGAACAACATAAGGCGGAACTCAAGTGTTACCGCAAGTGAGCAGAGGGGACGGTTGTTGTAGTTACAACAGACGACTGCCGGACAAATTGTCCATGTTGTAAACAGCCGCGAACTTTTTTTATTTATTTAAATGCACTGGGATAAATGGAAAATTTGTGTTAGGTAGGGACAAATAAAAAAAAATGGAGTCAGAGGAGATTGACTGGGGAGGAAGTGCAGCTGAAGAGGGGAAGATAATGAAGACCAAAACATTAGCAAAGAATGTCCACACTGGTCTTCCTCATCCGCTTGCAGAACCTGTGAAGTGTTCCCTGATTAAAGGAGACTACCTCTACTTCCATTATGGCTGCGATGGACAAGATGACAGAGGCTGGGGATGTGGCTACCGCACCATTCAAACCATGGCCTCCTGGCTCTGCCACAGCTGGTTGCCACTGAAGGACAGACGCAGGCCTCCACCAAGCCTCCCAGAGATCCAGCAAGCCTTAGTCACCATGGAGGACAAACCAGGCTGGTTTGCTGGCTCCAAGGATTGGATAGGGACATTTGAAGCCTCCCTGGTTCTTGACTATTTCTATGATGTGCCCTGTAAGTTGGTGCATGTCAGAGGCGGAGGTGCAGAGCTGGAGCACATTGCGGTGGAGGAGCTCCATCGGCACTTTGAGGAGCATGGATCCCCAGTCATGATGGGAGGGGACAGGGACAATTCTTCTAAGGGGATATTAGGGGTGTGCACTGGGGACAAGGGGAGCTATGTGCTGGTCGCTGACCCTCACTACTATGGACGTCAGCTGGAGAAGGCAGAGCTGCAGGGGCAGGGGTGGGTGGCATGGAAAAGAGTATCGTCTCTGGATCAGTCTTCATTTTATAATCTGTGTATGCCTCAGACTGCCAGAAAAGGAACACAAACCAAGTAACAAAACTGTCTTTTAGACCTCAGACAAAGCAGCTGTAGTGCCATCTTGTGGATGAAATAAGTAATCACAGTCAAGTATCTGAGTAACAAACTTATAAAATAACTTTGTTGGTTTCTTCATTATCACTCCATCTCAGTGGTTTCTTTCTGGCCTAAAAAGTGAATGTTTTGGTTTGTATTTGTGTGTGTTACATCTAATGTTTCCATGGTGTGACTATGGAAATGAAGCTAAATAGTCAGAATTTCTGGATTAGGATTTGAATTGCACATGGTTGTTTTAGTGGTTGTAGCACTACTATAATTTATCGATATGATGATTACTCTTAAGAAACACATTTATTCACCACAGGCATTGCAAAGATAGAAATTACTTTGTGTGTATCATTCATTCAGATAGCACTAAGATGAGTTATTCTTTGTATAGTGTATTTAATTTGGACTATTATTTGTCAATCAATCAGTCAATCATTTAAGTCACTTTTATATGTGGTATTATATCACCAAAAATATGAAAGGTTCTATGGTTCCAGCTAATTGAATATCAAAATGTGCAGCTTTTATTTTTCTGTGATTGTACACTGAATATCTGTATAATTATCAATCATTGTTCTTGCAAAACAAGCTATTTATAGAAGTCACTGTCTTTTTATAGACTGAACAAAACAAATATCAAGAAAATAATCTGCAGAGAAATTGATAATAAAAAGACATTTGGACTTGATGAGAGATTCCAATCAGTTTCTGACTTTATTGTTTACAGTGCAGGTACACAATTTGACAACCTGTCTTAGTTTATTTTGAGCTGCAGGAACCCCAAACCTTTTTACAGTGGTAACGCACTTTAAACTTGAGTCATAGCAGTTATCACACCCTCTTTATCTCAGTTATCTGGTACGCAGTCATTATAGAAAATCTGGAAGTTCTTGTCCACATCCATCCTCCCCTTAAGAAATTTCTCCAGATTCTTGAGAGGAACTTCCACCATGTGGTTGTTGACACGATCGTTGAGCCCGTAAGCTCCAAACACGGGGAACTTGTACCGCACAAAGTATGGTGCATTTTGATCAAACTCGGTGCAGCAGTAGGCCGACCACATGTACTCGGGTACAGCCACCCGGTCCAGGTTGTTGCGACGGATGGTGTGCCCAGAGGTGGTGATCCCGGTGACCACAAAGGCCTTTCCACGGCAGTAGTTGTTGAGACGTTTGCGGATGAGGTCCTGGTGTTCCGCCCATGGACCCAAGTTAAACTCCCTGATCTGGGGCACCACATTTGTCAAGCTGTAGGTGGAGGCTTTGTCCAGAGGGTCAGCCTGATGCTCGTCGGGACTTAGCTGGCCACGTTCGTACTGAACCACATCAGCGTAGTCCTCCAGGACTGCCTGCGTGTCCTCAAAGTTCATGTGCATGCTTGACGATTGAGGGAAGGGCTCCATGTTACTGCTGCTTTTCTCTGAGGCCAGCTATAGAAGGAGAAAGAGAGAGAGATGCACAAATTGCTGAAAACTTAGCCGATGGTCTTATTTCTTCTGAAAGTTGAAGCAGAAAATAAAATTTTCAGTCAGACACTTTGCCACATTCATAAAAAAACATATCTGCAAGTGACAAATTTGCCTAACCGTGTACTGCAGAACTGAAGAGCATAAATGATCATGGTAACACTATCTCATTGAAATACCATTCATAGCCAATAAAGTACCTTATCTCTTTGGTATGTTTCCCATAGCAACTGTAAAATTGTTGCTTCAGCTCTCTAAACTGCTTGATTAGAGATTAGATAGATAGATAGATAGATAGATAGATAGATAGATAGATAGATAGATAGATAGATAGATAGATAGATACTTTATTAATCTCCAAGAGAAATTCACAGTTCCAGCAGCTTGAAAGGTGGAAACATAAGGGCATGCAAGTTACAGTAAAAATGCAAAAAGAAACTATAATAAAATAGGAGGTAAAATACAATATAAAAAAACAATATAAAATTAAAAAATATAAAATAAAGCATCTGGCAGTTCTGGATCTAAGGTGCAGTTGTGCAAAATGGCAGTGTGTGACATACAGTTGTGCAACAGTCGGTTTGTACACACTTGAGTCCACATATAGATGTGTGTGTGCGATAAAGTGCGTGTGTCCAAGGTGCAAAGTGGTGTGAGTGTGTAGTAGTGAGTCCTGGAGCTCTGTTTTGTGTTATCGCTCTCCCCTGAAGAGGTGTTGAAGAGCCGTATGGCCTGGGGGAGGAACGATCTCCTCAGTCTGTCCTGTGGAGCAGGACAGTGACAACAGTCTGTCACTGAAGCTGCTTCTCTGCCTGGAGATGGCGCTGTGCAGTGGATGACTTAGGATTGTCTATGATGGACAGGAGCCTGTTCAGCGTCCGTCGCTCTGCCACAGATGTCAGGCTGTCCAGCTCTGTGCCAACAACAGAGCCTGTCTTCCTGACCAGTTTGTCCTGCGTCCTTCTTCTTGAGGCTGCCCCCCCAGCACACTACTGCGTACAGGAGGGCGCTCGCTACCACAGACTGGTAGAAGATCTGTAGCAGCTTCTTGCATATATTAGGAGATAATATATGAAATATATGTGAAATATAATATATATGAGCATTTGTTTTTGGTTTCTAACCATGAAATGAAATCCTTGTTAAATAGATACAAATAGGTGTACATGTGGCCTGTTACGAGACTGTAACATTGTAAAACATAAGATGGATGGTGTGCTGTATCTACAAGCACAGAGAAAGCACACTTACCTTAAAAATGTTGGGTGTATAACTTTAATAAATTGAAATATTTCAACATGGCTTAAGTTTGAATGAACACTCACCTGGGGCTCAAACATCCAAGGGAAGTCAACCTTCTTCTCCCCATCTGACTTCTTGAACATATAGGCAGAATAGATGGGGATGTGTTTGTGGGGGTCGTACAGGGTGACATAGCGGGGTTTATCCTCATACCTCTGGCAGATCTTCTTAAAGGAGTTGCTGAGGTAGCCTCGGGGTGGAGTGCCCATGTACAGAGAGTCCTTGCAGCGCTCAGCATGGTTAAAATCCCCCACCACTCCTGCCTGGGCACCTTCGAGCAGCACACAGGCCAGCACGGTCATGACCACAGTCAAGTGTAAGGCACAGTTCTCCGATGTAGGTAACATCATGGAAGCTCTCTTTCTCTCTCTTCTTACGGCCTCTTCCTTTTAGACCTCTCTGTGTCTGCTCATATGTCTCTTTCTCTCCTGTAACACACTGCTGCACATCCACTATTGTTGAACAAGTACAGCCTCTGTGCCAGCTCTATCAGACTCAGTATTTCCCTGTTTGCCTCATCTGTGCTTTGAGCAAACTGGCCACCCATTGTAAAGTCTTTTCCATATATTCAAAGTGTCCAGCAGTAATTCAAAAGTAGTGAATGTTATCAGTCACTGAGAGAATTCTCTTTCTTTTATTTTTCATGAAAGTAAAATTATTTGTATAATATTTTGACAAAGAAAGCAAAAATGAAAGGTCAAGAAAGATGAAACTAAATGCAATCTTAATCCATGTCCACTCTCTTCACCCACTACAAATGCCACTGATCAAGAGTCTGTAGTGTAAGGATCCTATTAAACGGCAGTGATCCTATTAAAAGCTTTGTGAATTTTACTGATGTAAATTATAATGCTGGTGGTGCAATGTAATGTGTGCTGATTTATATGAGTTTATATGAGTCAATATATATGATGTGCATATACTCTTGAATGTGTCAAAATAAAGTTCAGAGACAGAGTTTTGATTAGAAATTTATTAATGCAAAGTAGTCAAATATGGTCCATTTTTGTTACATTTTCAGCAAGATTACTATGCAGTTATATCTGGACAGTGTTCAAACTACAGTAAGAGTATTGTTAAACAATTCTGTGTGCGTTTGTGTTGTTATTCACGTTTTCAATGATTTGATTAAAGTTCTCCAAAAAAATATGTACTTTTATCACTGAAGATAATTTGACATTTCACACCAGTTAAAGCACAGGTGTAAATATAATAATTGGCATTTTTATTGTACCCCAGCAAAAGGTGTTTAAAAAATCATTGCAAAGGTGGATCATTTTTCTGTTTCTTTGTTGCCGTTTGAGATTGAACTGTACTGATTATTTTTGTACGTAGGCAGGCATCATCATGTAACCTTTCACCCCCCACTCCTGAAAAAATAGGATTCCCTGAAATCTATGGTGTAGTTTAAACAGTGGTTATTAATAACAGTGTTCTTATATTATAACAATGTGCTGTGAAAAAGGCTTATGGAAAAAATAAAACATAACATGACCAGGATATTTAAGGCAAAATGACAAATGACTGCCTTTTAACTAAACATTTATCTATTCTATTTTACTTGATGCTGGTGGAACACAGTCATCCACAAAGATCTGAAAGTTCTTCTCTACAAAGGTTGTCCTCCTAAGGAACTCCTTCAGCTTTTGGACAGAGATTTCCACCACTTCGTTGGTCTTTTCATCGTTGAGCCCATAGTGGGCGAAAGACGGGAACTTATAGCGCTCATGAAAAGGTGCATTGTGGTCATAGTCAACACAGCAATAAGCGGACCACAAGTATGTGGGCACTGCAACACGGTTAATGTTCTGCCGGCGGATCATCTTCCCTGAGGTGGTGATACCTGTGACAATGTACGCTGTTCCACGACAGTAATTGTTAAGTCGTTTGCGGATGACGTGCTCCTGTTTGTTCCAGACTCTGCTGTTGAAGTCGGGCACAACAGGCACGACATTGGTGAGGGTGTAGGTGGCGGACTTGTCGTCGGGTTCATCCTGATGCTCTTCTGGGTTGAGGGTACCACGCTCGTAAAGGATGGCATTTGTATAATCATCCAGGACAGCTTGGGCATCTTCAAAATTCATGTGCATGTAACCACGTGGGAAAGGCTGCATCTCATCTGTATCAGAAGACGTGGATAGCTGTGTAGGCAGATAGTGCAAATGAGAGCATGAGCATAGGTAGTAATCTGAATACACAATATATCTGCATAAATTGGAGCTTCTGAATATTATAGTTATATATAGTTATATATATATATAGTTATTATAGTTATAGCATGCTGTTGATGTTAAAAAAGTTTCTTAGCACCTCATGTCCAACTTTCTTTTCTTTACCTGAGGCTCATACATCCATGGCACATCCACGCATTGGTCCCCATCTGAGCGTTTGAAAGTGTAGGCAGAGTAGACAGGTATGTGGTCCACAGTGTTGTACAGTGTCACATAGCGTGGCTTCTTGTTGTAACGCTGGCAAATGAACTGGAGCGAGTGGTGCTCCAACCCAGTCGGTGGTGTTCCCATGTGGAGAAATTCTCTGCACTCTGGAGACAGCTCTTTTTCCACTCTTCCCTCTTACTGCTGATGTCATCATGTTGAGAAGCAAGAAAGTTGTCCATGCCCAAAAAGCCATCATCAGGAGGGCTGTGATGTCAATCTGGTGAAAGGTTAAAGCTGTCGAAAAAGTCTGTTTCTATGAACTGCTACAAATGATTGAGGGTGTCTCCTGCCCGTTGAGCTCAGTAAAAAGCTAACACAGGTTTCACACTCTGCTCTCTGTAATCAGGACTCGGTATGCAAAAGAGAGCACTTCTTACACCTCAGCAGATCCACCCACAGTTCAACGTGCAGCTGCAATAGAGAGCCAATAGCAAAGACAGTATTTCTTTCATCAAACCTTTTGAAAAGCATGCACCCCTCTAATACTCAAAATTGTATTATTAATGATCATTATTGATTGTATAAAGTGTCGAGGGTTTTCAGACATTAATATGTATGCTCCTATGTTGCTCACAAGTGGCGGAGCAGACATTTAGAATCGTTTTTTGAATACAAGCAATGTGACATACTGTAGCTTAATTGAAGCATATACAGAATATACCAATATTGAGTGAACAATGTGCAAAAATATTACATCCATATTTTAACCCTCCTGTTATGTTACGGGTCAAATTGACCCGTTTTAAAGTTTGAACATCTAGGAAAAATAGTTAAAAGTATTTTTTCAGTATGAAACTTCTTCTGCTTGCCTTAATTAGTGTAATCAACATATAATATGAAAATGGTTCATCTCACATATTTGCTGCATGTTTATATCACATAGATACTGTTCGGGTCAATTTGACCCTGCAGTCAAACTAGAGGTAAAAGGGTGTCAGAAATGTCAGACTATTTCTTTCTTTGCAACTGTGAGACATATTTCACCCCAATCACACACACACACACACACACACATACACACACACAGCAGCCCCTAATATCACAGTTGATGAAAGGCTGGTGGCATTCAGAGGTCGCTGCCCATTTAGGCAATATATGCCTTCCAAACCAGCTAAATATGGGATAAAAATCTGGGCAGCATGTGATGCAAACACCGGCTATGCATTGAACATGCAGGTTTGCACTGGAAAGCTGGTTGGAGGAACCCCAGAGAAGAATCAGGGCACAAGGGTAGTGCTCGACATAGCACAGGGTCTCAGGGAGCACAAAATAACCTGTGACAATTTTTTCACAAACTACAACTTGGGTCAGGAGCTTCTAAAGAGAAAGCTCACAATGGTCGGAACTGTCCGAAAGAACAGGGCTGAACTCCCTGCTGAGCTGCTGGTAATCAAGAACAGGGCCCCTCAATCTTCCATGTTTGCCTTCACAGACACCAAAGCCCTAGTGTCTTACTGCCCCAAAAAGGGGTAAAATGTTGTGCTCATGAGTACTCTGCACAAAAATACTGAAATCAGCACAAGGGAGGACCAGAAACCAAGCATGATCCTGGATTACAATGCCACCAAAGGGGGGGTAGACAACTTGGAGAAAGTAACAGGGTCCTACAGCACCAAATGAATGACTGCGTGCTAGCCATTGGTCATCTTTTATAACATGATCGATGTATCGGCCTACAATGCATTTGTCATTTGAACTGAGAGCTTTCCTTACTGGAATGTGTCAAAGCTGTGCAAGAGGCGCATCTTTCTCGAGGAGCTGGGGAAGGCGCTTGTGACACCGCACATCCAACGGAGGCAGCACCTGCCAAGGACCCCAGCCGCTGCAGCCATGGTGAGGGAGATCCAGGAGAGGACTGCACCAAGTACACCAGTACGTGAGGTAGTAAGTAAGCTAGTGTGTGTGTGTGTGTGTGTGTGCATGTGTGTGCATTTGAGTGTATAAGAGAGCGCTGTGTGTGTCTTGGGATCAGCAGAAAGACAGCATAGTAAAGTCATGTCAAGTCAAATCATGGTCCTCTTGTTTCTAGGTTGCTGCTGAGGGGAAAAGAAAGAGGAAGAGGTGCCAGGTCTGCAGGCCATCTGACGATGTCAAGACAAGCATGGCCTGTGCGAAATGTGCAAAATTCATTTGCACAAAGCACAGTGTGATGACATGTCACTCGTGTGCTGAGTAGATGTACAGACAGACAGACAGACAGACACACACACACACACACCTTGTTCATATTGCGAATGCTTGTTATTTTGTTCATTAGCGGTTCACAAACAGTGCATGTATGTAAAACTAAATTTAAATGTTATGTTTCAATGTTATGTTTTATATGTTGGTCTTTCAAAAGTAGTAAAGTGGTGAAACATTAAAAAAAGTTTGAACATGTGTTTTTTTTATGAAAAACGAGTGAATGTTTCTTATTGAACCATTACCTGAGGTGAGGAACACCATTGCAGTAAATATTGATAGAATAGTTAGTAATGGAATTAGTAATGAAATATTAACAATGCTTGTTAGGATTTCTTTGGTTTCAGACATCTTTTGGATAATTAAACATGCACCGGGTCAAATTGACCCTGGGAACACCATTGCTGTTCCTGACAAATGAACATAACAGGAGGGTTAATTTACTGAAGAGGAACTTACCAGATGATAAAGGGACATTTGCTTTTACAGACAGAACAAAAATAATATTTAGAAAGTGAATATAAGGTAGGAATCTGCTCACAAATAATTTGTGCAGATTCTTGAGAGGAACTTCTACCATGTGGTTGTTGACACAGTTTTATGGTGTGTGTCCTATAGATCTGTAAGCCACTGGGCTGCTCCATAAACCTCTAAATGGTGAGCAATTACTTAATTTGTACTCAACCTCTGTCTCACTTACCCTTGTGATTGAATAACTCACTAACATGTCACAATGTTGGTTATTATACTGATAAGGCAATTAACTCTATATGATAGGAACTAATTCTGGAGTTTATAAGGTAAAGAGGAATCAAAGATGGGTTGGCTCAGTTATTTAAAGAAATCAATCAGCTGACACCGTATGGTATGACCCATTGTATTGAGCTGGATTAGTGCTGGCCAGGGTTTAGCTGGCCCCACATGGTATTTGACTAAACGGCAGCAGAGTGTCTTATTCAAACAGTGAAACCATTATGTAGCTAAATTGCTCACAAAGGGCTATAAACATTTTGTCCACAAGCATCCCCTTGACCTGCTGTTGTAAAAACTTTTGTGTACAACATTTCAGCTGAATTCTTACCTAAATAGCACAACTTCCCGAGAAAGTACAGCTGACAAATAACTACAAGAAAATCTGGCTATATTAACAAAACAAAGAAAACAGTGTTATAAACACAGAATAAATCTCCAAACAAAATAGGGGAGAACATTAGAGACCGCATATACAGTGCACTAGTTACATAGATGCATAGAGTGCAAAGAGAGTACATATTTATACCATTATTTTTCACTCAGTATTTTCTATTAAAAACTCTACAACACTACACTAAACTACTAAATATTTACATATCTGCCCCATTTCAGGCAAAATTTAGAACTATTTAAGTCTGTTGGCCTGCGTGTGGCTCTTCCTCTCCCTACTACAATGACATTTAATTTATTCCCAAAAAACCTTAAACCAGGACTACTTAACACTGCTTCCATCAGAGTTTATTTGATTTAATCATGTTTAAACAGCAGGTGCATTTCATCATCATCCATGACTGTGAATCCAAGTTCAAGATGTCCCATCATACTGAAACACTCGTCAGGTCTCTCTTCTTCTTGAAGGTATTTTCTGAAACACAGCCCTTAAAAAAAATCGTCAGGTCATTGTCTATGTCCGTCTGGCTCTTCAGGAAACTCTCCAGAGTCTTCAGGGGGACTTCCACCACGCTGTTGTCTGTCCGTTCATTCAGCGCATAGCCCCCATAACTAGGGAACATGAACCTCACCTCATATGGAGAGTTACGGTCAAACCGTGGGCAGCAGTAAGCCAGCCATAGGTGCTTTGGGATTGCCAGGCGGTACCTGTTATCTCGCTGGATGGTTGCCCCAGATACGGTCACCCCTGTCACCATGAAAGATTTGCCATGACAGAAGTTGTTGAGGCGACGGCGGATGATGTCCAAGTATGGGTTCCAGGAATAATCCAGGAAGTCTGGGATAAATGGGACTACATTAGTCAGAGTATATGTGGAGGATTTGTCATTTGGCTCCGATTGGTGAAGGTCAGGGTTGAGGGGACCACGTCTATATTCTACAGCATCTGTGTAATCCTCCAACACAGCCTGGCTGTCCTCAATCAGAGGAGGAGTATCATCAGTAAGGGGCAGTGCTCTCATGTTGCCACTCTCATCATCAGAAACCAACTGTAGGGAAAAGAAATAAAAGAAATGTGGTGTTTATGTGACTGTACTTCAAATGGCCAAGACACAAAATATCCTTATGCCTAATGCCAGTAATGATTTCCGGCAAACATATGGTAAATGTATGCATGTATTCTTTTGGAAATGATGTTTTGAGAGCTTGACAGAGCGCCTCAACAATTTTGGTTTATTCTCTTTCCTGCCAAGAGTTGAATAAGGACATCTCATGTTTGAACAGCCAACATGTACAGTAAAAAAAACAATCAGCATATTTTCCAGAAGAGTCAAACTATTCATTTAGATAGAAATATCTCTGGGACATGTTGGGTAATTGATAGGTGGTGATTGTTGCTGGTCTGTGCGGCATAAGCTCTATAAAGAGTCTGTCTTCTTCAAATTCTCCCTCTAGGAAGTGGCAAAATGGCAGTGAGCACAAACTCCATATCCATCCTTTGAAATATCCCAAACCTGTTATGCTCTTTAGTTTGTGCTGTCGGGTCTTTAATAACAAGTGTAGTGGCTTATCTCCCACAGGAGCAACTAAAGTGAAATATTAAGTGTCATTATTGCACAAAAAACATTCACCTTCTCTCTGGCTTAACACTATGTGACCAAATGTATTAGAGCTGCTCTGGCTACCTGTGGCTCATACATCCATGGCGTGTCCATCCTTCTCTTCCCGTCGGACTTCTGAAAGATGTAGGCTGAGTAGAGTGGGAGGCGGCGACTGCTGTCATACAACGTGGCGTAGCGCAGTTTCTCTGCGTACTTCTGGCAGATCCTCTTCAGGCTGGTTCCCCTCATGCCCACAGGTGGTGTTTGCATGTAGAAAAAATGGCTGCAGTCTTTGAAGCTGTTTGACACACTGGCATCCACCAGGAGTGACACCACCAGCAGGGAGAAGAATAAGACGCAGGTGCAAAGCATATGCATCGTCACACAACGGGAGTGGACGAAAATAAGGAAAAAAACAGGTAATTTCCTCCTCATCAGGGGGAAGCCTTGTCCTGTAACACACCACAATGAAGGAAGAAATCCCATGTGGTGATGACACACGCTGTTTAATAAGTCTTCCTGTATTGGTGTTGCCGTTACAATCTAGTAAAGTGTAACTGGACTGTTCGACAGAGACTCAGTATGCAAAGCAGCAGCAGCAGCTCAGAGTGGATCTATTGGCTGGATAGTTGACTTATCTGCTTCTACACAGCCTGTGCAGCCATGCATCTCTGCACAGGCTTCTGCCAGGCTGTTTTAACCTGTCTAATAAATCCACTCTGTATACTATATATAGCTAATTTCAGACTAAAGTAATACAGGGTATCTGTACATGTTTATGTATTATATACACTGCTTCCTCTTGTTTATCTTACGTTGCATTTGAAATTTGATCCTCTTGTGTTTGAACCATCTGTGACAGTCTAAATTGTTTAAAAATCACATCAATCCCACCGCAAATATCATCTTGAATTAATAACATTTTCCTTATTACTGTTTTTCTCCAATCTTAACAAATGCAATGAAACTGAATGAATCATAGTTCCTCTGGTTAATAAAACTAGCCAGATAAAGAGACGGTCCTCTTGCAGCCACATTGTGTTTGCATCATGCATATAACCGCAACATAAAAATTGACTTCAGACAAAGATATGCAGTAATTTTGTGGACAATGCAGTTATTTCAAGTTAAATAAATTACATTAAAGGCTCTAAAAATATATTTTCTCTATATCACCTTCTCTCTCTAAACAATTTAAATTATTTCACATTTAGACTGTTCTATATTCCTGTTCTCCTCTGTGCTCTTAGCACTGGTTTGTAAGAAAAAGTCAGTAAGAAAAAGGTGATGTCATGTACTTCCATGCACCACCAATCAGAATTTGGTGACATTTAAATCAGAATCTGATGACAGTTGGTGGGTTGTTTTAGTTCCCAATGAACAAATCTGATCGAACCACACTCACACAGTCCTGATGGAGAGGATTATCTCAGTCTTTGAGTGTTAAACTCTATAAATAATACCTGTTATTATTTTTTAAGCTTCGATTTTATTATTTAGTAATGATTACTATATTACTATTTTGTCTGAGCTTTGCTTTGTCTGAGAGACTGTTTTCTTTCCACCTCAGTTGCAGTGCAACAAAACCCACCCCTCGACCGCAAGTTTGTTCAGCCTATTATGAATCCACCACCACAGTACAACAACCAGACCAGGCCAGATTACATTAAATTCCTAGCCACACATCAGAATGACGAGTGCGATCTCTGTGCTAACATGTGAGGCAGAACTGGATGGGTACACTGGTGAGAAACTGCTTATATGTTGAGGAGGCTGCAAAAGCAAGTGTAAAGTGCTGAAATAAAAACTCAGATGGAGGATTGTAAGAATGCTCTGAACAGGGGTTCACTCAGGTGGTGGGTTCTCTACAAGAATAATAACTGAACTCTTCTTCTCTGCCAAGGCCAAACACACCGCCTTCAGTAACTGGAAGAAAAGCATGTGAATACCAGTTTGTTAAAGATCCTGGGAATGAATAGGAGAATGGAAGGGATAGGGAAGACTACATTCTGCAAACTGCTCTGATGAAACACATTGATGAAACATGTAGGCTGAAACATGGATGACCCCCTGACTTTTGAACACAGAGGTTTATGAATGGAAACCACCAGCAGGGCCTCAACAGTCTGTTTTTTATTTACAATAAAATCTTTAATTAGATTACACAACTAGTGACTGGATTGACCATATTTAATAATAAGATTCTACACTATTTTCTCTCAGATTACTTTGGAACAGGGCGAGCTGTAGTAACAGTATGTGAATCCTTTCATGGTTTGACAGACCGAGATACAAAACTTTAAAAGGCTGTTTTTGCACAGGGACCCTTTTCTGCATGGGATGTAAATGCTTTGATGGCACAATGCAATGAAACTATTTTAAGCACATGTAAACATTTCAGTGGTAGTTTTCCAAATGTATTCATCCATCCAAAGCACCACTGTTCGACTGAGGCACATCAACTGAAGAGTATTTGTTGTGCTCTAGTGGCCATTTTAAGCAACCATCCCTCCATGTCCATTACTGAATACAAAGATTTTCATCATCATCATTTGACATATAATGCTCTATCAAGCTAATTATACTGCACATGCAGTTTTTATTCAACCTTAGCACCATGTTATACAATTAACAAATAGTGAAAAACATTGTACACTGTTACACGGGGCCCCTCAGAACTCCATTAAGTAATAATTCAGGACCTCCTATAAGGCTGTTGTCATTTCAGCTGGCGTTAGGGTTGCATTGCAGTTCATGAAATTGCCACAAACCAAGTCCTTTGAGAGCACCTGGGTGATAATAAAGGTTTTACGCTTCTTCTTTCTTTACACTCCCAAACTCCCAATAATTATGTACAGTTTTAACTGAATGCTATTAGCTACTATACTATTATTAAGTCTTATCAGCTTTTTTCTTGTGTGACTAGTGACTAAAAAACACTATGTAAATGTCACACAACAGTTGAATAAATAAAAAACACCAGTGTTTGTTATATTCTTTACATAGCTGCACATGTCCTCAGGATTTTTTTTACACTCACTTTCACTCCCCTGTTCAGAGTGTATGAAGCGCTTAAATAAGTGTTCAGTCCTTGAAAGTGCCTGCTTGAAATATGTGAAGAATGGCTCTGTTTCAAAGCGTCCATACTCACTCTGCATGGAGGCCACTCTCACTCAACAGCGCCATCTGCCGACCAAACCCTGCGCTGCCCTCCACGGGACACACCGCGCATGCGCAGTCCGATGTTGCCTCTCAACGCACCCTGCCAGTCATTCAGTTCACTTTCAAGGGTATTGATGCCTAATAAGGCACAAATATCACAATACATCCGTGTGCATTTCCACCACCTGTGTAGCGTCCACGAAACAACTTTGTGAGAAATTCATTGCCTTGTTTTGTCGAGCTGGGCTGGGTGTTTTTTTTTTTTTTGCTTCCAGCGCAAGAAAAGGCTGACCCCCTCGTCTCGGCTCCTCTCGGCTAAATAAATAATGAAAAAAAACCCTCGCCCAGTTAAAAGACGCATTTTAAAAACACGCCGTGGCGAGGAGTCCGGGCCCGGTGAATAAACAGGGGTGTGTTTGCCCAACATCCAACATTGGCTCTCCGCTTGTCAGTGTCCAGTCACGTGGTATCACACGGACGGCCATGTTTCCCGAAACACAAACAACAAGAAGAGCAGCGACCAGGAGCCAGCAGACACACACTGATACGCAGCTGTTGGAGGAGAGGGGGCAAAGAGAACATAAATAATAAAACACAACACGGAGCGCGACTTTCCGAAAGTACGAATCTGTCGAATGAGTACGTTTACAGTGTTTAAAGAGACCAATGCATGCGGTATATTGGCAGTAGACGCGCCGTGCAGACGACCGGACTGGTAGCTACAAACAGTGAAGGTAAGCCGCGGTTCCTCTTTGCAGCTTGAGCTAGCTTTGGCTAACGAGAAGCTAACCTCGGGAAAATTAAAAAAGGGGGTGGTGGATTCCTCTAAGGCGTTTGCGCTAAGATGTGTTTTATTTGTGGTTGTTGCTGTAAAACTCTCATTATTTCTGTGTTTTTTGTTTACGTCGCGGTACGTCCACACCGTAGGGCGCAGCGGAGGTGGTCGCCCCGCACATTGGCGGAGCAGGCCGGGCAGTCTGCTCCCGACACTCCGCCCCCCCTCCGCCATCATATCTGGTGTCATTTGAACCTACAAGGCCTCCACCAGCAGCGCATAACTCGCGCTAGGTTATGTAGCAGGCGGGCGAGCAAGCTTAAAGGGAAAAGCCGCCTGTGTTATGCAACAGAAATATGATATTGTGGGGCTAATGCGGCTGCAGCGATTGATTCATGTCCCTCCGCAAATCGACCCGCTGCGGTCGGAGAGACACGGAACAATGTAGATGCTAACATAGCTCGCAGCTAACGTGAACCCGAGCTGTTTTGGCTGCTGTGTTAGCCATCTTCGCCACCAAACACTCGCACACATTACCCACCAGGTTGTTTGAGCCGTGTATTGCTGTGGGTTGGCAGCTTTTAGTGAGTTTATGTGCACCCCCCCCCCCCATCTGTGGCATGAAATCATTATCCCGCCACGTTTCGGAGACACTCGGAAACATTTTGAAAACGCTCCCATGGATGTAAAGAAATAATCAGTCATGTCCTGTAAGAAATGTTGTTCTGACGCGACTTTGCTTCAGGTTTCTCTGTGCAGAGTTTAATACTTAAGATGTCAGTATTGTGTTAAGTAAAGCAGTCCCACGAAAATAACTACAAGCAGGCTAACATGTTTAAAGTCATATACTCTTAATTGTTGCTTTCCTCTGTTTATCTTAGTTTCAGATTGTCTTATTGTTTACTGATGTCACTGTAATTTGAATGAGTATAAGAGCAAAAATATAATTGTCATTTGTTTCCCCCTGTGTTGCTGGCTTTTAAATGAACTAATAGTGTGCACAAGTTTAAAGTCACAATGCTCGCTAAATTACATAACATTTCTGAGGGCGATTACTACTATCAACCACCATTTAGATAGTCTCATCAGTTGTCTAAAAAAGGAGTTAATCAAACTTTTGAGACAACTAGAGGTTGGGTGGAAATGGTGCAGTCCCCTTTTTATGAGGGGCTGTTTTTTTCCCCCCAATTTACCACCATGACCGTTGTATTTTGTCACTCGAGCTACCATAGAGGTTCACATGCCTTCACACACACACACACACACACACACACAAACAGGAGCAGTTGCATCTCAAGCAGATGAAACCCAAACATGTAATCAAATAGTTTATACCCACACGCAGGATGTAAATTGAACATGTGGCAAAATCATCCAGTTTATCCAGTTGTCTGCTGTCATAAACAAGCATATATTGCAGAATTAATAGTCATTTTATTTATTGCTCTTATCTAATTGGACAGCATACTATAAAAGTACTTCATTGCAACAGTGTGCTGAATTTTCTGTAATTAGCTTTTGGTAACAGATTGCAGTAAAGCATAATAAATTACTGAAGCTCCGACACTAGCAGGAGATGGCGCAAAAGATTGCCAGTGTCATGCACCAGTTTGGTTTCTGCAAATTTAGAAAGCTTGAGCGAATGAAAAATGGTATTCAGCTGGCATGGAAGCGCTACATGTGTGTTTTATGCAGCTTAAGGAAGGTGACACTGACTTATATGTTGGAAAGTTACATAATCCTTAAAAATTGCAATGTCAGAACAAAATTTAAGTTTAATTAGCATGTTTTATGTTTATAAATTTTAATTCACATCATGCAGTTTAACTTTGTGCCACCAGGGGTACCAACGCAGCTCAGCTTAAGATACCTCAAAGTCCTCCCTGACATTAGCCTGCGCACTTGGAGAATTGTGTTGGGTTTCATTCTTTTAAAAAAAAACGATGTCTTTCAAAAAAAAAAAAAAAAACTACTTGCAGGCGTTCAAGCGTTCAAATCTACAGCTCCTAAGAGGCTTTGACATGTTCCAGTGGGTAAGACTCATGGTGGAGATCGGCTATATAGATAAACTCCATACCTGAAACAAGGTATGTTGTCATGCTGTTGAGGCAAAAATTGTCCATTGTAGCCACAGGGAGTTAATTTTCGACTCTGCACGCAGTGGGTTTATATAGCCAGAATGAACAGAATTGATGGTTCCCTGATACCGTCTAAACACTGAACTGAAGAACAAAGACACACAAGTTCAAATTCATGTCAACATGTGCTTTATTTGCTAGTTGCATGGTTCAACAATGGTTTGGACTCTATGCTGTTTAATTTGTAGTCTCATAAAGTTGTTTTGTGCACAGAAAAAAAGCCCACTAATGATTTGCCTTATAAAAGTTTTTTTTTTTAATTTGATTATTTTAATTTTGTACCATTTTAGCACTTACGATTTTCCTTGGATTGACCTACAAAGCTGTAAAACCTAGAATAGATTGTAAAAATAAATATTAAATACCCAAACAAAGAAGCACACCAAAACACTGAACAACAGCATAAGCTACTGCGAGATGGTGCTTGGGAAACATAATCGCTGTCATCGAATGCTGGCATGTTGCCCACCCATACAGTATTAAATGGAAATGTGTTAAATCACATCTTGAATTCAGCCAGTTGAGATAATGTTGGTCTGGTGGCTGTGTATTAGAGAGCAATGCTCTGTGAATATGTGTAAACTAAGAACGATGATGGAACAAAGTAGGAGAACAAGGTCGAGTTTTAAAATGATACCAATTACCTTCATAAACTTTGACATATCACTTCTGCCAGCTGGAACTTTACTTAAAGTGACGTGGCTTGCTCATGCGTCCTGTAGGTAAAAGAAGCTGTTCAAAATGTGTGCATGCCAGCTCTTTGTCTATGTCTTACAGACAAACACTAACCATACATGAGCATTAACTGTTGAAATTGAGTCGCCTGGATATTGGTTTAGTTGCCATGACATTTTCAGGAACCCTCCCCAATCAGCTGCATGGTTTTAGAAGCAGCTGGTTCACAACCTCACTGAAATAGACTCTCGAGATTTCTGGATGGTAAATCTCCTGTGAGCAGCAGAAACACTGGACCATGATTGAGCACTCGACTACAAATAGTTTGCTGTTTCATTTATTCATGTAGGAATACCACAGTGTTTTCTCTCAGCTCAGTGTGGCATAACCGATAAATCAAACTGGGCCGGTACCTCTCAGTGAGTCCTACGGCATGTTGCGAAAACAGTGTGTTGTGGCTACACAATAGGAAATCAAATTACACTTCCTTTCCTATTACAATATAGGCGGACTGCCAAGCTGTGAAAATGCATCTCAATGGCAGTTAATTTATTAAGTGTACACTGCCAGCTTTGTTTTTTTTCATCTTTCCTATAGTTGTTCAATTTCTCTGATTCCCCTCTCTCAAACTCTGCTTCTTTTTCAGTGGTGCAAAGGGAGGAGGACAGGAAATAAAGGAGTTACCTGGAGGGTCTCCGCCAATCCACATTTCAGTTGGAGCGAGAGAAAAAGGCACGGAGGAGGAGAGAGAGAGAGAGAGAGAGAGGAGAGAGAGAGGAGTGCGAGTCGCGTCTGCTCTTGGCAGCTGTTCCAGCAGCCTGTTTCATTGTTTTGGCTGTTATTTTGATCCTGCGTTACCTTTTTTGATGAATCAGTTCATATTTTTAACTTTAATGTGAGATATAACTGTAACTGCTGTAAAAAAACAAAAAAACAAAAAAAAAAGAAAACATTATTACTAGCAAGAGTGTTTTATTTTGTTCCATTTCCAAGGTTCTTTTTGTTTCTTTTTTTATGTTTAACAACCTTTTTCGGCTGTGAGTAGCAGGAGCTTCCATTCTCCAAACTATTGTCGAAACCCCTTCCTTACCTAGTTAGGACCTGATAACCTGGTATTCCTCAAGCACCTGAAACTGGCAGCTATTCTCTTTGTGTCTGTGTGTTTGGGGAGCTCTGTGACCACAGCTTAAGCACCACTCAGCCTTCTAGTAGTCACCTAAGCCTAACTAAAGCCAGCCAGCTCTAGCCTGGTCCAGCCCAGTCCAGCCTGCTCCGATCATCTGGACAGGGTAAGGCACTTTGGGGTGCTTTTATTTCTTCGCTCATACATTTCCTACAAGTAGCGTTTTTGTCCTGCAGAACCTAAATTGAAAACATCTTTTTTTTTTCTTTTTTTTTTTTTTTCCTCAGATACTCAGTTCTGTGTGGACGTGAGGAATATGACTGCTGAGACTCTTAACTTCGGCCCAGAATGGTAACTGAACTGATTTCTTTACATTATTTAAGCACGTTTTTAAAGTAGTACTGAATACATAGAAAATTATATCCTGAAGAAAATGTTCTTGATAGCTCTCATGATGATAAAATAGATTTTATCATGATAAGATTGAAGCATTTGATGTTTTAGTTAAAATTGAGGTCTTTTATGATTTGGCTCCACTCATGGTTTTTGACCTGGTCAGCCAATAGTTTACTCTGTTAACTGTTAAAACTTTGACATTTTTCAGAGCACTTCTGGGACTTTTCTTCTGCCTTGTTTTAAAGGAATGTTGTCTTAAATCTACATATTCTATCATCATATCTAGATGGTAAATCGTCTTTTTCAGTGTGGCTGTTAATCTTCATGGCAGTTTGCCCACGCTATGAGGTTATTTAGAAGATGTCACCTTGGGGCTCTTCAGAGTTGTTATACCGTTTTCACACCACATGCCAGGACAAATAATGGTCCAGAATTCAATGGTTTGGTATATTCACTTTAATGTTTTCAGTGGTAGCTTTCATAGACTGTTTTCTCTTGTAACTACTATCTGTGGCAAAACAGATTTTTTTTTGTTTTTTTTTTTTTACTTGAAGTCAGATAGCAGGTATTGTCACAGCGGGGTCCTGTCCATCTCTCTGTGTCTCCACCTCCTCTTTGGTGTATGTTTATGTAGTGATTAAGGGGGGGGGGGGGGGCGTAGTCTCCAGTTTGGTAGCACTCCATCTCTAACGGCCTGTGACTGCTGTGTGCATTCTTGATGCAGTGCCAGCCTCGCAGAATATTTCTCTCTTTACACATCTGCAGCTGCTTTCCTCTCAGTGTCCCTTCTAGCCCACTTTTATCCCTGAGCCCCTTTTTAATATAGCAATGTAGCGGCCTGCTCATGTGCTCACCGCATACAGATGTCTGGCCAGCATGTTTACAAGAGTTTTTAATGCCTGTTAGCATCCCAAAATTATTTAGACCATTTGAGGTTTTGTTGGCACTCGGCAAGTACATTAGTCATGGTGATAGAATTCAAAGTGAAAACATTGGGCCTCACGTTTAGATTTATGTACCAAATATTAGGCCTTTCTTTGCTCCACAAGACTCTCACACAGGATTATGAATATATGGATATATGTGCGTGGAAGTTCTTAGAGGTTTCGTGCTTTGTACTGTTAAGGAGTGAAACTACTTTTGTATAAGGTAAACACAAGTGATAGGAATCCAAATGCACAAATATTTTCTAGTCCCCCACCCACTGGCATGTTTCCTCAGCTCTCCTCTTATTATGCATATTAGTTGCTGCACCACTTATTTTTAACCTCTTTGATATGCCACATAGCTACCAACTGGTCTTTTATGATGCTTTCCTTTACCTCTACCACCCCACACCCACCTCCACACCTCTCAGAGCTGCATATGGTTTTGATGTGGGGCTGTGAGTCAATGACACACTTTGTAGAGGCATTGAATGGAGCCATTGTTAAACAGCAGGCCTTGGAATCTGGCCTGCTAGTAATAGCTTTTTAAAATGAAATCTCAAGATTGGAAAGCTAATATATCATCTGTGTTGAGCCAAGTGTATTCAGGGGGACCTGCGTAGGAGGATGGTTGATTTGTTACAGAACATTTAGTAAATTCTTTTTTCCCCTGCTGCAAGATGGATGCTATTAGATATTTTTTCTCCAATTCAGATTAGAAGGAATTCTATTACAGTTGCACAATAGCTCATTTTTGGGGGGTATTCTGTACCAACAAAGGAATTCACACCATATTATTTCTGTTTTGATGGCTGTTTAATTTGATTTCTTGTTTATTTGATACGTATTATTATTTGATAAGTATTTATATACATTTGCGTTTTTTAAGTTGCCAAAAACATTGCACTTAAGTCCTAACTTTCAAATCTTTATGGTCTGTTTGAGATTCATATAACTTAATATATGAAACATTGATGTTGGAAATACACAATCCCAATTCTTAATGGTTCTTGTACCAATGTAGGCTCCGTGCACTGTCCAGTGGGGGGAGTGTGACGTCCCCCCCTCCTTCCCCCGCCATGCCAAAGTACAAGCTGGCCGAGTACCGCTACGGCCGAGAGGAGATGTTAGCACTTTATATCAAAGACAACAAGGTGAGAACTGTATGAATCATCACAATCAAGACCTTTAATATAACCAATGTTTAGGAAGTAATTGGTGCCAAAAGTGATTTACCACTTTCTAAATGCCAGCATCAGTATTGCTGTTGAACTTCCATTTATGTGCCCATCCTCAAAAATAAAAACCTCTTGGTTGGTCAGTCGTTTGTTTTTAAGTCATGGTTTAAGGTTTTAAAGGAGAGTTTTCCTCCTAAGTGCCCGTTGTTGTTGTTTCAGGTCCCAGAGGACATGCAGGATAAGGAGTTTGCTGCTATTCTGCAAGATGAGCCCATGCAGCCACTGGCACTGGTGCCTCTCACTGAGGAGGAGCAGGTCTGCCACAAACACACACTCACAGATATACTGCCACCTGCAAATGTTAAACTGTTTCTGCTCGTCATGTGATATCTAATCGGGATACGACCTCCATCTCAAAGCGAGCTGTTCTGTTGGTTGACAAATGTGGCCGTGAACACACATTCCTCACATTCCTCCCTTTTGCTCTTTCCATTCTCTCTCTGCAGAGGAACTTCTCCATGTCTGTGAACAGTGTGGCAGTGCTGAGGCTCATGGGAAAAGGGGTGGGTGGGGCAGCCCCCGCTGGAGTGGTCCGAGGACGAGGGGCTGCGCGAGGCGGTCGAGGTAAAAAAAAAAAAAAAACTCAATGCAAAAGACACCCAGACACCAGTTCAGAAGAGAGTAACGGCAACAAATAAAGCACAACATTCATTTAGCTGAGTGCACTCTTAAAAATCCACAACCACTTGTCCTGAAGCTAACATCCAACAGCAGCAAAAATGCTGCCCAAACCCTTGGCTGAAACTACAATGGCTATTATCCAGAAAAAGTAAAACAGTTTATACAAGCCAACCACTGAAGTGTTTATTTCCCCCTTTTCTTCCACCATCTTGATGCAGCACACTTCCTCTTGGCCTGTCCAAATAGTCCTCCTTTTGTCCAGCCACACCTGTCTAAAACCGCTGGGCTCAACTCACCTTGGGCACACACAGCACACTGCGCATATGAACGGCCAATGTAAACACGAGCCGTCCGGTTCAGGACAGCCAAGGAAACAACTCAGGAGAATGATGCTGTGTGGGTTTCATTATCTGTGTGCATGTGCTGGTGTGTGTGTGTGTGTATGGCTGATTGTAGCTTTAAGGGGATACAAGCTAACAGTGGTACATTTTTCTGTTCTAAAAGTATTTATTATTATTATTAGAAAGACAAGAGAATATCAGACTGATTCAACAGAAAAGACTTGAGCACATTTGACTGCTGATCACAAGTTCTTCTGTTCTGATGATAATTTTATTAAATATAAAAACCCTCTTCTGTGTTTGTGTGTATGTATAGGACGAGGTCGTGGTGAAGGTGGATTCTACCAAAGAAGTATTGAAGAAGCGGAGGTGGGTTTTGGTCGCAGCGTCCGAGAGATACACCGCAGCCAGAGCTGGGATGATCGGTAAGAAAAACCTCACACTACCTTGAAGGTCAAATAATTATGGCTTTCAAGTGCTCTGTGGCATAGTAAAGGCGTATATCCTCACCGCTGAAAGAAGCTGTCACCCAGTGTGATAAAATAATAATCATTTTTGTAGATTTGTGTTCTCGTGTGATGACTTTTACAGAGTTTTTCTTTAACTTTACAGGCCTGGTTAAATGAGTCAGTTAGCATTTGGGTCGGCCAGATGCACGTTTTGACTGGGCATATTTCTCTAGTGTACAAACTAGTTAACATTTTGCCTCTGTTTATCACTTAGCTGATATGAATTTCTTTCAATTTCCCTCCTTTCCTCAGGGGTGAGCGTCGTTTTGAGAAGCCGCTGCGGCGGGAGGTGGGGCGTCCTGGCTTTGAAGAGTCTGGAGGTCCCGGGGGCCCAGGGAGGAAGGAGTACACAAGGGCTGACAGCGATAACTGGCGCACCCTCCGGGAGGAGCAGGAGGAAGACGAGGGGGAGCCAGGCACCAACTGGAGACTTACTGGACCCCGCAGGGATGGTATGATAAATCCAAACATTTGTTTATTTTAGGTCTGACTTAAACTCTTGTTTGTGTTGAAAACAAAAGTTTTACACAAGAATAAGCAATGACTTCATTTAGTTTCCTTTTTAAATGCATGATGGGTAGTCCACACACCCCTGATATGTTTAGTTTATCCACCAGTTTAGAGACAGTGTTGCTGTGAGCTTAGGTTAGTATCCATGTAATCTGGTGGTTGCAAGGTTTAGCAAAATTCAGTGTTCAAGTTTTTTTTATTGCATTAACATTGAACAAAAGCCATTTCTTTACAGGCTTTTTACTTGCTGTCAAAGTATCAAATAAACAGTATATTGCGTATTGTTATATCTTCTCAAACTGTCTGCCCTCATTACAGTGTTAATAGGGTCATCTGAAATTGAAATTCTGTTTTCTCACAGTATACAACTTTGGATGACTTAATGATTCATTTCACAGCCACTCTGTATTGAACAGCTTCAAACAACATAAGAACCTGGGCCTTTTTTCTCACACTTACATTAGACCTGGAGCACAACAGCTAATACATGATTTCTGTAAATGTCGTTTATGTAGTTAGTAATACTTAATGGCTTTAGGGGGGAAAAAGGCAGACGTGACCATTCAAATTTGTGTGATGACGCAATATGTTAAGTTTGGTTCACATTTAAGTTAGAGGAGCCATACATGGTGAAAGCTGATTTTAGTAATTAAAGTGGCCTTCGCAGAAGACAGCGATTTATAGTACTCCTTACTACTTACTTACTTAACAACAGATATAGTGACATCTAGTGGCAGCAAAAGGGATTTATACAAGACACAGTATCCGGGATTTAGTCGAAACAGAGCTCCACTTTAAAGCCTCCAGAGTTACTGAGGACATAACAGGAAAAGGTCATGTGGTCTCTTAACCTGACAAACATCATGTTTAAACTCTAAAGTGAAGCTGTTTAATGACAGAGCAACACCTTGAGGAGGTGAGATTTGACAGATCCCAAGACACAGACATTTCTGTACCTATTTTAATAAGTGGGCCCTTAGTAAATGTCATTAATATTTTTGCAACTCCTGATCATTACTTGTGACAGTATACTCACGGATGGCGGTCCATTTCTCTATCAGATGGTGGTCCTCGCTCAGCAGGCTGGCGGGACCATGGCGGTCCGGGCGAGAATCGTCGGAGGAAGTTTGATTTCGACTTCCGGGACACTGAGGGTCATGGTGGTGGCCGTCGGCGTGCAGGCAGCGAAGGACTAGAGGATGATAGGGATGGCCTGCCTGAGTGGTGTACAGATGAGGAAGACGGGGAGATGGGCACTTTTGACTCCTCTGGAGCTTTCATGCCTATGAAGGTGTGATTTGTTTTGTGTTTTTGTTTTTGGCAGAGGTTGTCCCATCAGAAGTGGAGATTAATTATATTAATTATATAACAAAAGACTGTTTCAGTGGAGTACCTGTTACTTAGTATCCCTGTTTAAGCCAGGTCTTAAAACGGTAAACATGGTCATATTGTATTTGAATATAAATTATTCTTTGTTGTTGTTGTTGTTTCTTTGTTTATTGTCAGCCCTCATGAATGTCTTGAGCATTTGTTACACTCTTTAATTTCCTCTACTTCTCCCGGTTGTTTGTCTTTTAGAAGGGTGGCAAGGAGACAATCCTGGAGGAGGAGTTGGAGTTTAAGGGGATAGAAGAGGAAGAAGAGGAGGAGAATCTCACTGACCTGGAGAGGAACAGTGCTGAAGGAGAACAAGACAAGGGTGAGGAAAGAAAATTAGTGTCAGTCAGATAATAATTGTGGTTTAATGGAATATATAGACTTTATGCCTCATTGATTCAGACTCGTTGACTAACTAATTGCTTTAAAAGTAAAATAGTTGAAAACATCTGATTAAATAGACCCCAGTATAGACCCCAGGCCCTTCACGTCCTAAACAGCAAATTGTTCATAAATTTTTTTTCTAGTCAGTCGGCCTGGAGGAATTAGTTACTCATGATTTATTGAATCCTACTTCATGTTTTTCTTTCCTGTCCTGTGCGTTCATCTCACAGAGAATAAAGAAGCTGGCTCTGCAGGGGATGGTCAGACAAAGCCAGCATCACCCTCCTCCTCCTCTCCTCCAGTCCACTGTGCTCCTCCGTTCTTGGAGCCTCGGCCCGGCAACGCTGGCCCAGTGGTGGACAACCCTCAGCTGAACAACAGCCACCATGTCAAGGCCAGCAGCACACCCAGCGAAGGTACAACTTATCCCATGTCTTTGTTTCAGTAGACTTTTGTGCTACAACACAAAGATGGATTCGGTTTAGCAGCACTATTTTCTATGTATCTGTTTATTTAGATGGACATGTTGTGAGGAAGCATATTAACTGTACTCCTCAGTTCAACCTTTTTTGCATAGTGACAGTTAATGGAAAATGTAAAACAGGACTGCAGGATGTGGAGAAATCAAAAATAATAAATTAGTTTGTAACTGATATGAAATTAATACAAATGTACAAATGTGGTAGTAGTGTGCAAGATGATTAAATTTGAAATTATGACAAACTATATATGGCTAGCAAACTTATCATGAATAGCTAGTATGGATAAACACTACGTTCAGATCCAAACACAGGTTTAGTTAGTTTAGCTTTTTACTGAACAGTAAAATGTGTACAGAAATGGCACCATTACTCATACCCTGCCTCTTGTATGTATTAGCTGTGAAACAGTGTTGAAATATCTACTACAAGTAAATGGTTATTTGGGTTATTTGATTTAAAAACTGCTTTTCTCACTTTCTATCAGTGGATCAGTTTGAAAAATTGAAATGGAGAAACAGAGTCCATAAAACACAGGCAGGCAAGTTGCCTGTATGAATCCCATATTGACTTACCCTCACCAATAAAGCTGCAAATGTATTTTTAACCTCTAAATCCTTTTTGAAGCACTGGACAGACCAGTGCTATCTGTGATTGTTGCAATGAGTTAACTTCCAAGCCATCTCTATTGATATTTCTTTCTTGAACTACAAAATTCTGACTTGAATCGTGAATAGTCTTGGAACTGTGCTCTGTAGCCGTCAAGTTTTTGGCTTCTCACACTCAGCCAAGCTCTTTAAGTCTGGAGGCAGTGAGTGGGAGGAAATTCAGCCACGTTGATATTTTGGTTTGATACACAATATGTTTAGCCTCAGTCACTTAATATCTTGTTTACTGAACCTGCTGTTCCCGCTGTATCAGATACAGAGCCAGTAGGTGGCTCCTCCCCCCCACCCTCACCCCACATCCAACATCAGCGTCCCATAAATAGAAAAACTAAATATAGTCCATTGTTTTCCTAATGTTTTCTTCTTGTTGTTGTTTTTGTATCAGACGTGGCTCCTGTAGGGGGCTCCAAGGCCCAGCTGAGTCCCAGTGCCCCCACCTCCTCCAGTCTGCCGCCTCCACCCCCTTCCTCTGCTGCTCCACTCCTCCCTCCATCTGGAGGAGACACTGAGGACGATGAGGGCATGAAGCACCTGCAGCAGGTAGGAACAACAGGAGGCTCATTTCAAGCAGCTGTTAGACATATTATATAACTGTGGGAAGCTTATTTAACTCAACTTTAGATTGCCTCTTGAGTGGTGGGCTGCAACTAATGATTATTTTGCTACAGAATATTCCAGGCTCATTAAACAATGAATCTGTAATCTATGAAATGTGGTAGCATTATTTATGCAGATAAACCAGATGGTTAAGCTGAGTTGAAGTACCAACAGTCCAAATACTCCATCTAAACAAAAATGAACTCGGCAGGCAAATTGATGAGGTCTTGTGATGACAACCTGCATGTGTGTGTGCGTTTAGGAGGCAGAGAAGATGGTGGCGTCACTGCAGGACACTTCTTTGGAGGAGGAGTGTTTCACCCAGGCTC
This sequence comes from Scortum barcoo, assembly GCA_023238725.1. NCBI lineage: Eukaryota > Metazoa > Chordata > Actinopteri > Centrarchiformes > Terapontidae > Scortum > Scortum barcoo. Next base: position 20,248,273 of record CM041532.1, on the reverse strand, counting down.
TGCAGCAGCAGCAGGAGAGCAGGAACACAGCAGCTGCTCTGCCGCTGTCACATGAGGCTGCCATGAAGTGGTTCTACAAGGACCCACAGGGAGAGATCCAGGGTACACTTGCACACACACATATGCAAGCATGGCATACTGTTTCATGAATATTGTTGTTGTCTAATTAAATGTCTCTCCTTCCCACCCACTACCAGGTCCGTTCACCACAGTGGAGATGTGCGAGTGGTTCCAGGCTGGCTACTTCACCATGACCCTGCTGGTGAAGCGGGGCTGCGACGAGGGCTTTCAACCCCTGGGGGATGTCATCAAGATGTGGGGCCGCGTGCCCTTCGCCCCGGGGCCCTCCCCGCCGCCCCTGCTGGTGAGACAGCCACCACCACCAACGCAGCGCCCGCAGCCCAACCGGGGGCCCGCCGGGACTGTGAGTCAGAGCTCAGCCAACGTAGAGGATGGGGAAGGGAGGATGCAGAGGAGAGGGAAGCTTGATAGACAGGTCACGGTAAAAGACCAATGATTAATTTAAATTCAGTTTAACAAGAGGGGCTTCATTTTAGAGTTTCTGAAATCATCCCCTCTTGCTTTTAAGTTATAAACTTTGATGTTGTCATTTTAATCTTGTTACAGCCAATGTCTTGTTTCCCACCTGTAGGAAGTAGGAAAGAGATATATCTGAATGCAAACCACTCAATAAAAAACATTATGCAGCAGCCTCCAGTATAAGTCACTGGTTGCTTTTAAGCTTTAAATTAGTGGAGCAGAACAGGGCAGGCTCCATACCATCATTAAATGCTGTAATCCAACACTACAGATGCTTGCCACATGTTCCTTATTACATATGAACATGGAACAGTCTATAAGATGTTTGTGCATCTTTGAAGGCATGTTACTTTTTATAGTCTGTATAGTCAGTTTGTAACGTACCTTGTAAAATGCTTGAGACACCCAGGCAAGGTTGTCAAGTCCAGTCTGTGGTCACAAAGTATGAGTTCCCTGTTCCCTGATGCATGTAAAAATTAGACTTATGATGACTTGATTTTAAAGATACCTTTTATTGACTCCTTTTCTATTCAGGGAAACCTGGATCAGGAGCGCCTGAAAAAGCAACAGGAGCTGGCAGCAGCGGCTCTTTATCAGCAGCTCCAACAGCAGCAGCTATTCCAGCTCATTAACAGGTAGGTGTTTGGGGGAGGGAGTATGGGTTTCACCTTACATGTCTGGACTGTTGTACATGTGTTTGCGTTCTAGTGTCTGTCATTTTACACCAGAGGAGGTTTAGACTTTAGACTCTAATTTCTGTGTTGGGGTTTGCTTTTTTATGCCTTCAATGAACAGGTCGATGTCAGTGCCAGAGTCAGGGTCCATGTGGGACATGCATACCTCAGCTTCACAGCCATCAGGTACGTACTAGACTGCAGCTGCTTGTGTGTGTGTGCACTCAATTACAACACATGAAGATTGTACCTAATGGTGCTAAAATAAGCCACTTTTTATATCCATGTAGGCGGTGAAGCCAGTCTTTGGGACATAACAATGAATCCTTCTACTCAGGGTCCAACTCTCGAACAGCTTCAAAAGGTGAGTTCGCTTAGTTGTGAGATTGTCAGCCTAAAAGGACATTAGCCAGATAAGTCAGTATCTCGTTTTCACTCTCAGCAGCTGAAACTTTTCATCTAAAATAATTATTACTTTTATTGCTAGCTAGACAAGATAGCAATGCTAGTAGCACAAGAGCTAATTAAAATGGACTGTGTAAATGCAAAGTCAGGTTTGAGTACAACTTTTAAAACTATTATAAACCCCTCCAGCTCCAACAGGAGAGGCGAGACGCTGAACTCAGGGCGAAGCGTGAGGAGGAGGAGCAGCGTAAAAGGAGGGAGGAGAAAAGGAGGCAACAGGAGGAGCAGAAGAGGAGGGAGGAGGAGGAGCAGCTCTTCAGACGCAAGCAGGTGAGATGAAGGAAGGCAGACATTTTAACATATCCCTTTTCCCTGTCTGATGCCATAGGCTATATATAAATTTTTTTTTTTTTAACAAGAAGTGTTTAACCTTTCATGTTACAGGCTTGGATCATTAAAACAGAGAAATATTCTAGAGTGTGTTTTATTTTTTTCATTTTAATTGGTTATCACAGTAAATATGACAGTAATATGTTTGTATATGAAATGTGATAAAAGTGGCTGTTCATTGGCTTTGAATGCTGTTGAGGTAAAAATATGAGAAATACTGCTCTAGCGTTGACCCTGTCATTATATTCATGCAGTGTCGTCAGCAGGAACTGCTCTTGAAGTTACTGCAGCAGGCCCCCCAGCAGCAGGGTCCTGGGGCAGGAAGCTCAGGCTGGAGCGGGGCTCCCTCCTCTGGGCTCGCCAAGTCAGGAAAGCCCCCAGCTCTGGCACTGCTGGAAATGCAGCAGGAGGCGGAGAGGCTTCTGAAGCAGCAGCAACAGAGAGCCCAGCAGCAGAGAGACCGCGTGAGTGTTAAAAAAAACTTCAATGATATATATCATAGAGAACGTCATAGAAAATCCATTGTACAGAATATAACAAGAACATGACATGTCATTTGCTATAATGATTTCTCCATCTGTTTCCAGCACCCTGGTATGTCCATGGGGAGCTCCTCAATGGGAGGGCAATGGGTGGAGGGTGTTGGCATGTGGGGTGGGGCTGGAGGTATGGAGGGTAAGAGTGGCAGTGGAGGCTCATCCGGCAGCATGGGCATGTGGGACGAGGCTGTGAAGAACCAGGCCAGCCTGCGTGGCAACAGCAACAACAACATGGGCTTGAAGAACAGCCGCAGCAGCCCCTCACTGAGGTAAATGAGACAAGGTCAAATCAGCTAACATGCACTATACCTTCGTCCGTGATCTGTCTTTGCTCACCGACTGAGGCAAAAAGCTTATTCATAATATTTGTCTATGTGTGTATGTCCTTGAGTTGATGAATGTAATTAATGTGCATTGAACTCTGTGTTGTCTGCAGTGATCAGTACATGATGCGTCGTAAGCGGACAGAGGAGGAGGAGAAGCTGCTGAAGCTGCTGCAGGGCATGAAGCCTCAGGATGGCTTCACCACCTGGTGTGAACAGATGCTGCATGCTCTCAACACCTCTGCCAACAACTCCTCCTCCTCTCTGGATGGTAGGCTACTCAGCTTTTATGTATTTAGCTGCATCAAAGATGAGGAGAATTGACCTCAACTGAAATAGTGGATGGCTATGTGACAAAGTACAACACACTAGTATTTATGTATGTAAAAACACATTTATCTCAACATCTTTCCCCAAATGTTCAGCTTTTCTAATCATTTAAACTGTATGTCTTTATTAAGTTGCCACAATTGTGGCATATCTGAAGGAGGTGGAGTCTCCCTATGCAGTGCTGGACTTCATCCGGTCCTACCTAGGGGACACAGTGGAAGCCAAAGAGTTCGCCAAACAATTTCTGGAGCGACGTGCCAAACAGAAAGCCAACCAACAGAGACAGCAGCAGCAGGTAGGCCCGAGCTTGAAAGGTCTTTTAAGCTGAGCACAGCATATGTCGAAAAAAATAACCTGTTGGAGACTCCCCTGTCAGGTAAAGTAAAGGAATATAGGCCACTCATTGGCTGCAACTGTTTCTCTCTGTATGCCACAAGAAATGTCACTGGATATCCGAGCATAGTAAGAAAAAATATTACTCCACCACAGAAAATGTAATGATGTGACACCAATCAGTATGCTGTGGTAAACTTGACATATTCTACATTCCTGCTTGTATTTGTCTTTGATGTAAAATTTGTGTCATTGAGGAATACAGTTCTCATTTGTTGCCCAAGCATGTTAGGAGGGTCAGTGAAAGTATCAGGACCAAATGTGTTAGAAATGCACAAAAGAAACCATATATTTGAAATAACAATATGATTTTTAAAAAAAGAAACATTTTTATATGAAGTTCAGGCTTGTAGTACTACATCTATGATATATATATATATATATATATATATATATATATATATATATATATATAAAAAATAAAAATAGCTGCAAGAGAAACCAGCTGGAGCATGGTATTTCACTGTGCCCATTGTAAATTCTTCCTGTTCTCTTCTTTGTGTCCCAGTTATCAAAGGAAGTGGCGGGATTGAACATGAACTTCCCTCTGCAGGTAAATACAGATATGCCTCTGTACTATACATGCAAACTGAAGGAGTTAACTGTAAATTTTCTGAATATCAAACCTGGGCCAGCTACTTAAAATATCTTAACAAAAATCCACATTTTGTACTCATTCACACCTTCCAAAGTAAGCAAGTAAATGTACAATTACCAACAAAACACCAATCAAATTGCATGAAATGATATTCATGTCTTCTTAAAAAATGGACTCTTCTGGAGTGAATGACATTGACATTAATAGATGACTTTAGTTTTAATTTTGTCATAGCTGATTAGACAAGTGGTGGGGCCATTGAGAATGTCTAATGTATGATGGTATTCATTTTTTTTTTTTCTTTTCTTTTTTTTTTTTAGGACTCAATGCGAGGTATGAATCCAAGCACCCTGCAGTCCATGTTTCAAGCCAATCACATGGGCAAGGCTGGTCTCTATGACAACCAGGGGGGAAAGATGAAGAAGAAACAGCCCATGATGCTGCACTCTGACCCCAGCATCTTAGGTATGTGACCTCCCCAATGACTCCTCCTTTTGACTTAATTTACCTATAACTGGTCTTAATCTATAAATGGCTGTCTCTAAATGCCTCAACACCAGATAACAGTGCGTTTATACAAACTGCCTCCCAACAAATACACCAGTCGCTTACTTGTAGAGAGTTAAGTTAAAAGTTAGATAGATTTCAAGCCAGAGTTAATACACAAAGCAAGTGAAAATGAAAACTGTACTCATTACCTGGAATCGAGCATAGTTGGAGCTACAAGAGAAAGTATCGCGTCCTCTTGGTGACTTGTTTGCTCCCTCTCCAGGTGGTGAGTAGGATGTGCTGGTAGGGTAGGTTTATGTCTGAAGTTTATTTATGTACATGGGAGCTGTTTGATGCAGAAGCACAGGGATGGGATACGGCTCACTCTTAAAATAGATGAAAACTGGTGGCCAAACAACTGTTATATAGGTGAAATGTATATTGTATAGATGTATATATGTATGTGGTATAGATTCAGCTTTATTATTCTGTTTATATAGAATAAAATGCCTTCCACCCGTTCTGAATTTTACAAGCTTTCTGATTGACTGATTGATAGATTAAAAAAACCCTGTCGCTTCTAACACTTTTTGCTTGTGCTGGTGAAAACACTGACCCCAAAATTCATTCTGCACAGACCTACTTTTCCACCATGTAACACTCATTTTGACCTATGTGTGTTATCTAATTTGCTTAGATGTGACTGATGTCGTCTTGTTATAGCTTTTTAAATTATTAACAGAACATAAACAAACAGAAATGTAATATTTATGGTTTGTGATGAGTTGGCGCCCCCTTACATTTACATATATGGCTTAACCTTTCCCAAACAGAGGGCTCCTATAAATTATGTCTGGCTTGCATCCCCTGCCCACACTGTCTGAGCCAGGCCTTCTAACTCCCCCATGTCCCATCCTCCTCTGATCTTTCTCTGCTCTCTCCATCTCCTCTCCCCTCCCCCTCCCCCTCCCCCCCCTCCTCCCCACAGGGTACTCATTCCACAACGCGGGCGAGTGTCTGAGCCTGAACGAGATGGAGATGGTGGAGGATTACTGATGTGACGCAGCGCAGCAGCAATAGCTACCTGAGGCCTTCTGTCTTTTAATCAGACAAACCTGATGACGAATGTGCACTGCTGGGGGAACCGGGCGGGGGGTAGGGGTAGGAAGGGAGCGTGAGGGGAGGTGCAGGGGTGGAGGCGCCTGGATCTGTGCCTCCCACTCTTTCCTTCCCTCTGGCAAGAAAAAAAAGGGCTCCCTGCTGCACCAGTTGATCACTTGAGCAGGGGAGAGGGGGGTGAGGAGGGGTAAGATTAAAAGGAAGATGGGTATCCTCTGGCACTCAAAAGATTAAGCACCTTATACTGAACTAATGCACTTTATTGAGATGGGATTTGAATAGTTTTTTTTTTTTTCTTCGTTTGTGTGAGTGTGTGTGTGTGTTGGGAATCAGTGCGCAAGCATACGTGTGGTGTGTGTATGCGGTGTGTATACACATTATCTTTGTGCATGTGCTTCGGAACTGGAAGGGGGCGGTGAAACACATCGGTGGGGTGAATGGTCGGGCTGTTAGGTTTTCAAAGTCAGGGGGACCTTTAGTTGAAACCTTATCAGAGAGCAAATCCTTTCTCGAAAGACAAACACTGTTGATATTTCTCTTGTTTAGCATTTTTTTACGTTTATATAAAAGTAAAGCTATTGAAAAATGGATTATAAAAAAACTTGAAGATTTGCACTTGCCTAAAAAAGAAATAACAAAAACAACAAAAAAACAAATGGGGTTAGGTATAGAAGTGAATATTTTTGTGATGACTGTGAGAGTGACTGATGTGTGATGGTTTGTTTGTGTCAGTAATATACCAGTCTGCACAATGTTTTTTTTTTTCTTTCTTTTGTTGCTTACCAAGATGTATGAAACATAAGAGGCCATTTTTGTCTTTTTTGTTCAAATGGTAATTTTGAGTGCTCATGTTTAGAGGTGTGTGTGTGTGTTTGTGTGTGAATGTGTCTTTGTGTGTGTTTCCCTTCTCCAAACAGGGACATGATCTGTATGTTCTGAGTGAGTGAATGAATGAGAGAGAGAGAGAGAGATGGGGCAGTTGCACAACACATCCTTTCTCTCACCAGCTCTTCATCCCCAGATAGACGAAATAGAAATGCATACATCTGTAAATGTTAGCTTTGCGCTCATCACATGATGACCACCACTAGTTTATTTCCCTTAGCTTCTCCACCTCGGGATCTGTCTCTAGATCTGTGAGGACTAGCAGACAGGGCTAATCATGAGGGACATTACTGTGTGTGCATCAGAATGAGGCTGTGTGTGTATGTGTGTTTTCAGTGTGCATGTTCATTTACTGTTCGTAGAAATGAGTTAAGACTACAGGTACTCATTTTGAATATATGTGCTTTTTTTGTATGTGTATGAATGCACATTTGTGCCTAAGAACTTGGATAGGGTGCGTGGCCATTGAGACATTAACTCTTTTTTGAGAGCGAGTGTGATGTGTGTCAGTGCTCAGCACAGTGTATGTAAAGTATGTAAGTTTATATCGTAAATATTTCTAGTTGAGTCTAGGGGTGATCCATCGGAAGGTTAGTCCAGTCTGTTTTCCTGGGGTGTGATCACGTTGCCTTTTGTCAGCTCTCGAACTTGTGAATGAAAGGTGTCGAGTTTCTGACTCTGAAAAAAAAAAAAACAGCATCTTAATGTGCAAGTGCACAGAATGGTGCATGAAATGTTAGCATATTGTGTTACTTATTCGTTGTTGCAATTTGATAATGACGAGTTTTCTTTTTTAATGAAAAATATATATGAATATATACATTATATACAAAGTTTAAAAAGTATTTGGACTAAGATAATGAGCACTTGGGGCTGCTATTTTTGTTGTGTGTTAAGTTTTTTTTTTCCTTAATTTGTTTTTCATTTTTGTTTTATCGCCATGTGAAGTGTGTATTATTTCTTTCTTAAGAAAATATTGAATGTATTCCAAAAAAAAAAGACAAGAAACCCGTGCTGATACCAGATATTATTTTTTTTCCTCAGAAGATTTCAAAAATGGAAACAAAATACAAAAAAGCTTCAAAGAGTTTAGTGAGGACTTTTTTTATTTACACAGTGGAGAAGAAAAAAAACTCGGGATGGATACAGTTAAACACACTGCCTCTACAATCCTGGTCGTACAAATAGTGACTACGAATTTAAAGAAAGGACTCTTTCAATTCCATACTGGAGCTTTGGTTGTTTACAAACCACATGGATATCTGTGGGTGCAGTTTTTTTTTTTTTTTTTTTGTTTGTTTGTTTTATTTTTGTTTTAGTTTTTTTGTTTTGTTTTGTTCCCACATAAGACGGGTGGGGTTTGCAAGTGCGCTTCTGCCATATGGACATTGAGTGGTGTTGGTTTGAGGAAGAGTTGCAGGCATCACAACAACACGGACAAGATCCTCCAAGTGGACATTTTTGTGTGTGTGGTCGTGTATCCTGAAACTTGATCAACCACGAAGCGGAGGCGTGAAAAATCAAGGATGGGCTCTGTTTTGTGGAGAAAGGAGTGCAGGGCTGCATAACCCTAGAGGGGACTGAGAGGGCGATATGAGTACACCTGGTTAGTGCACTTGTCTTCACCTCAACCCTCACAAAGCACTCACACCCTGCCCTCACCAACTCACCTATGCACTTTTGTTCATTCAAGCTGTGAGGTACCATTTTGGGGATGGGAGCACAATTACAACAGGAGGATTGCTACGACTTTGACAAAGTCACTGAAAAGATATTCCCAAACTGAAATAAGAGACTCGAGAAGCATGTCTTCTCCCACCTCCTGTATATAACCATATTTTTGTATTACCTTTCAGAGTAGAAAGAAAAATTTGCAAATGGATGAAGGAAAATTCATAAGACATTGATTATATGGAGTGAATGTTCTTCAAGAAAACCAATCTTTTTGAGTATCGTTTTGAGAGACTCGCTGCAAGTTTCCCTTAGTTTGCCAGTAACCCTGAAAGAATCGGGGACGGGAGGGAAAACCACATGGACTGATATGGACAAGTGGCTCCGAGACTGACTGATAGTTGCTTGTCAAAACGGAGGTTGCGGTGGCCAGGAAGAGCCCCACCGAGAGTGTTCGATCAACATGCGCAGTAAAGAGGCAGGCATAAGTTTGAAGAGCTGTTGGCAAGGATGCTTCCACTTCCTCTCCCAACCTGATGACTGCCTTGAGAACTGTAGTGACTGCAGGAGGAGAAACCTTGGCATTGGTAAGAGATTCTTCACTTCTACCTGGCGCTGTATACTAACGACTTAATTTGATCCCTCTTACTCCTGGTTAATCTTTGGCACTCTTTTTAACAGGATTGTTTGGACGGCAGGGTGATGATGGTCTCGTCCTCTCTTTCTGTCTTCACAGGAGTCTGGCTGTGCTTTATTTGCTGCCCTCTGCAAGGAGGATCTAATCTACAGCCAACTCATGAACCAGTTAACCCTAAATCTGCCCTTCTGAACTTAAACCCTAAGAAACTTTTCTGTCTTGACTTCAGACCGGGCAGGCCATTGGCATTATCAGTTGGACAGTTACCAGATGACATTACAGGTTTATCGACCGTGGATCCCATCTGTGTTGGAAGTGTCGGCTTTGGGATTTAATCAGGCGCTCTCCGGTGAGGAAGAGGATAAAGAGGCAGGTATTGCTGGGATGTCATCACCCACCTGGGGCCTGAAAACTCTCAGGCGGTTGCGTGGAGGTCTTTCCAGCTGGCGGGACAGAAGGCCTGCCCAGATGTCAGAGACCGAGAGCTGGGTTGGGTTTTAGATGCAGCTGGATCACATCTAAGCTGCCAGAAATCCCAGCAGCTGTGGAACTGGATGAACTGAAAAAATTGTACAGAAAAAAAAGACTTTGAAACATGACAAAACACAAACACGTAGCTACATGTCACATAAAATCTAGAGTCCAAAGGAGCTGCAGACACTACATGCACACCCCAACGCAAATGCAGAGTACGCTCAGTTACATTGGCTCTCCTCTGGAACCACGTCTGCACACATAACAGGGCTACATCAATATCACATCACACAGATACAGATACAGACACACAAGCATCAATGCTCATCAGTATAAACGCTGAGCTTTGTAAATAATGTAAAAGTTTGTGTTTTGATTTCTCTCATAGTGGGTTTTGCTTTATTTCTCTGTTCAACATGCCTTAAATTGTATAGTTCAGTCCTTTATGGCGAACTGAAAATGTTCTCTAAGTGATAAATTTAAGTTGGAAAGTCAAAGAAAGGAGCTTTCTAAAAGACTGTTTTCTATTAGTTAACAGGGCAGACTGTTCTGTGTTAACCTGATACATGTACATCTGATCACCATGGAAATTACTAGTTAGCTACAGAATAGAGCAGCAAGCAGTCTTTGATTAATCCAATTTTGCTGGTGGTTGGCTTTTGTTGCCCTTTTGGTTTCCTTAAATTGAAGCGTGGATTTGTTCAGATTTCCTGTTTAGATTATTGCTGAAGGTGCAGGCTCAATAAAGGGCTGAAGTCTGTACTGTCTGGAGCTGAGCTGACGGGGTGGGGTGCATGTGATTGGTTTAAAGCACAGACTTGTTGCTGTGTGATAACTGCTGTTGGATACTGCTTTAGGCAAAAACTGAACCAGCGTGACAGGTCCTGCTCCAACTTGGATATAATTTGGGTCTTTTTTTTTAATTCTCTGGGGGACTTTAAAGGTTTTGGAGGCTACTAGGTACTTTTTTACAGTTTTGAGATGTCACATCAGGCATGATTTGTAGTATTTGTGGGTTTTGACACTAAGCCTCGAAGCGGGTTACAACTCGGTCCAGATCGCCTCTACTTTGTCTGTGGTTGTGGGTGCTGACCACCTCTGATGGCACTATATATATGACGAGTCGCCAGTCGTTCGTTATCTGAAAAGAAATTAATGTCCTGGAAATTTTTGGAAAGTGTCTTATTCCATGTTTGTATATCTAATTGGATTTGAGAGATTAATGCTTTTAGTCGACCAGTAGTCTTTTGTATCCATGATAACCAAACAATATGCAGTTTTTAATCTATATGGCAACTGATTCATTGAGTATCATCAGCTTAGGCTTGTATTACAGTTATACATTTTGTTTAGGTAAGGTAGAGTGACATGCAATAGATAACTGTGGAAACTGAAGTAGCCTCAGTAGACTGGAATTGATACTGAATTAATACTAAATGGTTACTAATGTTGTTGTAATCAGTTGCCAAAATTAAGAAGTTGACTTCAGCCGTATGAGTACATTATCAAGTCTCTTACTTGTGAATGACTTTAAAAATACCTATGTTTGACATTTTTAAAAGCTGATCTTGTGTGGTATTAGTTGTTGGTCAGTGAGTCTGTCTTACGTCTTAAGTAAGAGTAAACCAAAGTTGTTTGCAGTTAATGTCACTGCACTATACACGCTTTTATGATTAGATAAACTGCAATATTGTGTCGTCAAAAAGTTGTTCGGATGCAGCTTTTGAAAAAGGGTTGTGTCTCGGCCTGTTCCCCTCTCGAGGGTTATGGAGTTGATCATCTGGTTCATTTTAGCTCTGGTAACTCCCAACAGCATTGGACTAAAAGATGTATTGACAGTTTTATCCCCGTCAGCTCAGCTCCCTGGCTTGAATGTTGTTTAAAAAAAAAAAAAAAAGAAAAAACAGCATACATGTAATGAAAACTGTTTTGGAAAAGAACAATAAGTGTAAATAGTTTGGCTTTTGTTTGTTTGAAGAACAAAATAAATACTAAATAAATAGCATTTAGCCGTGACTGACTGTGTGTTTATTCATTATTATAATCTGAAGTGGATTTGTGTGTGAGTGCAACAACAGCAGACCAGATATAAATACACCACTGAGCCTGTGTGTATGAGCAATGGCCGTCCCGCTATCAGCTCTACTCTCGCGATACTTAGAAACACATGGCCGCCCGCAGTGTTTACAACTTCTCGGAATGAATTGGTGAACAGAGGCGCAAAGTCCCGAAGCGGAGAAGACGCCGGGTAGTTTTGCATGCCGTTCGTGCTCCCCGGCTGTGGCTGAAACTTTGACGCTGTCGAGGAGAAAAGTGTTTGTAGCCAAACTGCGAGCAGGAGCAAAGGCCAGGCAAGTCCACAACACAGGTAGGTAGCATCGGGCTAATGCTAACATGAGCTAACGTGAGGCGGCTGCTGCTCCTATTGTGGACTGACGCTTAGAGGAAAAGAGAGGGATTTATCTCCTTCAAAGGCGTAATTCAAGTTGTGTGGCGGCGGCAGCGCATATATGGAGCACCACTGTGAGGGTTTGTAGTGTAATTTGTGTCTCACAAGCGTTAATTTTAAAAGCTAAATGAACATTAATGCTAGTTTGGAGTGGTTGGCACGTCACGACTAGCTACAGGTGTCTATGCTGTGTTTGCACACACAGTTTGGCGTCATGTATTTATTCCTCTGAACAAAATATACAATGAGGATTACTTCTAATTGACCGATGTGTTGAGGTTGTTGTAAAAGTGCTCGCATTTTTCTTTGTTGTTGTGTTGTACATATGTTTTTATCCTCTTGTCTCACCTGCCCTCTCCTTTTGCCTTCATCACTGTTTTACTATTTTCCAGGCTAGTGGGAGCTGTGATGTCCTCGACCCCCAGCAGACTCAAGCACCCACACTGCAGGAAGAAGCACTATCCTAGTAGCACCTATCTCACCCACGTCTGACAGCCACCCATCAGACACAGAGGCGGTTGGACTTGACAGGAGAGATTGATAAACAGAGAGAGCGATGTGTGACTCGGCTGGGAGCGGTGAAAGTGGAGGCGTGGCGGGCACAGGGCAGGACGCAGAGGCGGACAGTGAGCCTCCCCATCAGGCGCCACCTTTACCTGAGGGTGGCAGCTTGGACGCAGGGAAGGCCCCTGAGGAAGAGGAGCCCCCGTCTGCTAAGCGGCCCAGGATGATGGAGGAGGAGCAAGGGCTGGAGCAGGCTGCAAAGCCCGCCAATGTGCACGGAGACACACCGGCACAGGCGGACTCGTTGCAGGAACACCCAGCCCCACCAGCAACAAGTAAATTATCTGCAGATGCATTTACCAGTAAAACAAAGGGAAACAATCTGATCATTTAAGGTATGAGTTTGGATGTTAACATTAACATGCACACATATGATCTTTTATTTAAGGAGCAGGAGAACCAGCACAATATGAAGAGGAGGGTGGAGAAGGGGAGGACGTGGCTGTCAGTGGCAGAGCAGAAGAAGAATGCCATCACAATGGAGATGGAGGGCATGACGCCCCCTTAGAAGGAGAGACCAAACCCGAGGAAGAGCACAACGGTAACAGAGCTGCAGGCAGCCCCAGTGAAGGACAGCAGTAAGTGGAGGAAGGAGTCAGATTTATTTTTAACCTCTGTTTCCACACAGCCAAGGGTAAAGATACAGTAGCCATGCCTTCAAGTGAGCTATTTTGAACAGGACTTCGTAAGGGGGGCTGGAGGTGTTATGTCATGGTTTTGAAGATGTGTTTAACACATGTGTTTTTGAAATAGGGAGGGGCGGTGGTGTGCATACACTGCAGAGCAAGATGTTCTGCTAACTGTGAGATGACCAAACCTAACCTTAATTCTTGATAAAGCACTGCACAGTACAGTTCTCATGCCAGTGTTTCTTCCCGTTCTTTATGCCCTGATGGGTCAACACCACAAACGTGTGGTTTATTTTTTCCAACTGTTTGTGTTTAAATGAAATCTATGCTACTATTGAAGCCCCTTTTTAAAAGACCTTTCCTGTTAATTTTAGCTGTAATGTGTCTTATTTGTACCACTTACTGCTTAATGTAGCCTTTATTCACAAGAACACTACTGATCTTCAGTACACACTCATGTGTCCAAAGTGAGCTATGAATACAGTGACACCCATAACACTTCATAATTAGATATCATATGATGTAAAGCATTACATATGTTGATACTACTAAGTAGGACAGTCCATGCACCATGATCTCAATATAGTATAGAGGTAGATAAATATTTCCCACCAGTGCCAGCAAAGCATATAAGCTGGCTGTTGACAAATCAGGTTTTACAAAAATAAACTGATTAGTTTTGCTCACATTGATTCAATCAACCATACTCACAATAATGGAGAAAAACAGTCACTCTGCAGTGATTCAACCTTGTTTTCAGTTTTTTTTTCAGGAAAGGCAAAGAAGGAAATTGTAAGGAGACGTTTGAGGAAGTTGTTGTAATCCAAATATATTGATGTCAATTGCACAATCGCAGCTATTTGAACATGTGTAATTTCCTGTGAGTGTTAGATGTGCTAGATGTTGCTCTGCTTCCTCTGTGCAGTTTATAATGGCACTCATTTAGAAGTGGGGTAGCAAAAAGCACTACAGCATTAACTGATTAAATATTTAACATTATCAATCATCACAATGGCTAAATTTGGAGAAGATGACACAGGATGAAAAACGATGGAATTAACCTGTAGAGGAGTGAAATGTAATTAACAATCCCTCTCTGCTGTGTAGCGACACTGTATTTAGATGGAGTAGCTTACTTATTTCAGTTATTTTACTGAATTAAACTAAATGCTACTACAAGTCACAAAGTGGTTGCATTCATCCTCATACTTAATACCTTTTGAATGGAATACGCTGTCTTTCACTGAGTGGTGTGATGTTCCTGTCTTGTCTTTTAAACTCATCAGATATGTCCTTCTCTCTGTCTTGCTTCCAGCCTAGGCCTCGATTTTACCCAGAACCCCCAGATGCTGACTGGTTCCTGTACTGAGTACTCCAACTTTCCAGAGAATTACCTCAAAGGCTGCAAATGGTAAGGTCTTCTAAAATTTACATGACACATAATACGCCATATGGATGAGGTTTTGAAGGAGCCAAGTATAAAACTTTCCACATCATTATTGAATTTATGAGTCATTAGTATGATTTCCATAAATAAATAAGACCATTACATTTGTACAGTTTGTGCCAGGTGCAGATCTCAAGGACTGATATGGATGCCCCGAGTTACTGAGAAAATTATATTCTTTCAGTATAAATGAAGCTAGGCAAATGATTTGATAGTGGAAATACTAGTGCTGACACTAGTATTTCCACTATCACATAACTACTAGCTACTAGTAACAAACTATCTTGATGTCTCGGGCAAGGTAAATCAGCATCTCAAATAGCCCTTGGAGTCAAATCGTCATCGGAAACCCCTCAGCCGCCTGAGATTTTTCAGGTCAAGTGGTCAGTGTTTACAGTAACAGGATAAAACAGAAGAAGAAGCATTACCCATACGTAGGCTCTACTTGGGCTCCCTGTCCAAACAGATAAAATACAAATTCCAATTTTCACAGCAGGCTGGAGGCCAGTGGCAGCACCAGGTCTAAGCTGTGTACCAGCAGCAACAGAAAGTTTGCTGATCTGACAGGGAGTCAGGGCGGTCTGGGATCAGACCCTGGTGCTACAGCTGCTATCTGAAAGTCTGTCCCCAGAGCTGCTGCTTGCTTTCCTCCCAGCAAAGTGGCCTGTCTCTTTTCTCCTAGCTGCAGGGAGTGAAGTGGAGAGAACTGAATGCCGTTGTTCTTGTGATTAATATAGGTCAAACTGTTTATTTGTTTACACATTGATTTTTATGTTTAAAGTAAAAGAATTGGAGCTTGATGTTAAGAGAAATACATGTGTGCTGCCTGTCTCGTTATTCCAACAAATCCATATGGTAGCCCAATATTATATGACGGCAATTCAGATGGGCTGCAATTCAAATCTTGCATCACACTCAGCTGTCTTTTATTGATTTTTAAGGGCTCAAAAATATGTTCCCATGTCCCTGTTGCATTTGACTATGGTAATATGTTTGAAATCATCACTGAAACTCATGCCAGTTGATTTTCTGATTGCCAGATAGTCTGCATGAACAAATAGTTGAATCTTCTCATTAAACAGCCAAATCCGATTTGACTGACAAAATGTGTGTACTGCCCTAATCTCAGCAGAGCACATTTATGATATGTGAAAAATTATACGAATAGCACCTTTAGTCCATAGTGCCTATGCACAATAGAAGAAAACAGTCTACATGTTGTTTTCCATTCACTGCTGTTGATGCACCTTAATTTTATTCTTGCCTTTTCCCCCCTAAACTAGGGCCCCTGATGGTTCCTGTATCCTGACCAACAGTGCAGACAATGTGCTGCGTGTATATAACCTCCCTCCAGAGATTTACAGCTACAACTGGGACATGCTTCCTGAGATGGTGAGGACACAGACAGCTTACCATCAGGGGTTCCCCAAATGTTTCTGTAGAGAACAACTTAACAGAAGTTCTTATAAACCATGTTGTCTTAGTGACAGGTGCATAAGATAAAAAACTCTTATTAACACAAAGTTTCGGTCCTCAAAAGTCCCCAGAGACGTGTTAATAGAGTGATGAGTGATGGGCAACACGTGTGATTCTTTGGTTTTATTATCATTGAAAGCTGTTGTATATAGTCATAAACAGAAAAGGTATTACATCAGTAGAGTTTATCAACATCGATAGAGCCCAGTCTCTGTACTTGTTTGAATTTAAAACAGTTCCTCTGACAGTCTCATCAGTCTCAAATTGAGGTCACTTTCTGGCTATAATGTCGGAGCTCTTGCACATTACAGAGAGACCTTTTTCCCATTGAATTTTATACGACAAGACTTAAAATGCATTCTGTTCAGCTGCAGTAAATTAAGTAAATCAAGATCAAAAAATCCTTTTTTTCTTCTTCTACAGAGTTTTTCAATCGGGATTCAATCGTGTGAAGTAGAGCACATCTTTGAAGTGCCTTAGCCATTTCTCACTCTCTAAACCAGGCTATAGATGATAAAGCTGAGATCAGTTAAATTATATTGGTAATTGGTCAGACTTGGACCACTGGTTTGAGGATTGAGGCCCATATTTTTTATTTCACATTAGTCCATTATACAAACACTAACGTTTATTTTACTAAACACACGGAGAACCTAATTTACATTAATGTATTTTTTTACTGACCACATAACTGCTAACTGCTAACATGCTGTCTAATATGTGGGACTTTAATTTTAAATTTATATCAGCTTTGTAGAGTTAGAAGTGATCCAGTTTTTCACTGCCAGTGAGACATGACGTCTGTGTTCCTTCAGCAATGTAGATGTTTTTAATGCCTTAATTATGATATATTTTATATTTCTTTCAAACACCGACTAAATTGTGAGAAATTCTCAGTAAGGAAAAAGTAATCAACCCATTGTATGTTGTATAACAAGAAAAACAAGCAATTTCAGGCAGCTTGAGAAATTATATTACTAAAGATTTAACAGCTGGAATAAAATAGGCATTCTGTCGTTTGGGTTTTGGGAAAATACCAAGTGGCGAGCCAATCTCTTAATTGTATTAGAGGCTGGTAGATTGGGATCACTGAACAAAAATAATTGAAATATAATCCATTTTCCTCCATTACAGTGATCTCAAACCGTTAGTGAAAAGGGCAGAAAATTGAGCTTTGATTGCTTTATTTTTTACATGGTGCCATTGGATTTTGATATTGAATTTTGCTACAAGGATGATGTGATATTGTATTCTTGCCTGTTCAGTGCCAGCATTCGCACTGATAGATCCCGTCGGTCATTTCAATTTGTTTATAGCGAGCGTCCCTAATTGTCTCCTTTCCTTTCTCTCCTTCCATGGCAGAGTCCAGTGCTGAGGATGGCAGAAGGAGACACCATCTACGACTACTGCTGGTACCCCAAGATGAACTCTCTGGACCCGGACACATGCTTGTGAGTTGAGCTCGATCTTTGTCAGCCCGTGCCCTCGGCCTCAGCTCTTAACAGCTGGAGAGATGAGACCTTTAAAGTTCACTTTGAAGGTCAGCCTGCCAGTTGGTGAGGGATGTATACTTAGAAAAGGTACTATGTTGTTTGTCAAGGCTGGTGTCAGTCAGTGATTGTTGTTTTTAATCTTAATCTTAGATGTGGACGCGGTGGTTGTTTGTGTGTGTGAGTATGATTTTCTGTGTGTCTGAGCCTGTCTAATCGACTATCCGAATATAGAAGATCTTGTTGTATGCTTGTGACTCATTCTTTGATCCCAGTGGTATTTGCATTCTTGTTGTGGGAGCCGACTGCCAGCACGGAGAGGAGCTGATAAAAGCTTTGTGATCTTGTTGTCTCTCATTATGCTTTGAGCGAAGCAGTTGGCCTTCGTCTTGTCTGCCTCTGTCGCAATCCTCTCGGCTGTTTGAGGCCCACGGTGCCAGCACGGAGAGGCTTTTCAGCTGTAAAAGCTTTGATGATCAGTCTCTACATTATAACAGCTCTCCGAAGAGTTGGCCTTCGTCTTGTCTGCCTCTGTCCAGACAACACCTAAAGGGTCTGTTTGAGGCCCACGGTGATTCCCTGACTTAGAGTTTTCTTTTCACTCGTTCTCTTTCTTTTTGCCAGCTCTCCGGAGTCCAGACAACACCTAAAGGGTCTCTCGTTCCCTGACTTAGAGGTTTTCTTTCATCTCGTTCTTTTTCTTTTCTGCCATGTATACGCAGATGCGCTCTCTAGCAGGCTTTTAAAATGTGGTAATTATGACATCACTGGTTGTTTGTGGGTGCGCTGTGAAACGGAGCCAACCTCAGTAACACCCAGCCGTCACCGTGGAGAAAGCATCCCGTCTGGCGAGAGAGGTAGGGCCGTGCTAACGAGCCGAGGTCACGTTGCCTACACTTTTCACAGTGTGTATATACCTCCTCCCCCAGCTCCCATCATCCTCCAGTAACAGCCTCTACCCTCCGACAGATCCCTGTGATCAAGGCCCAGCGTTGGCAGCGCTCCACCCCAACATCAGACAGCCTTCACTGTGTAAGAGGAGGTGGAGGGGCAGGCGAGAGGAGGTCAGGAGCTGCATGTCCAAAGATGAGAGTTGTGTAAACACAGTGATCAACAAAACGACTCATGTGGACAACGGACCACTCGAGAGGCCTGTGTGTATCTGCCAAAGCCGCGCAAAGACCTGCCATGTGGATGGCGATACCAGTAGGAGCTGACGGCAGATATTTTTCATATTCTTCAGATCACTGCCACGTATCTCAGAGGAGCACCTGCAGGGCTCCGCTAGGTGGTCGGACAAGCTCACAGTAGATTGTTAAGGACTGAGGCAGCCGGATGAAAGGTTATGGTTGTGATTATTAAACGCATTTAAAACAAACCTGTTTTCCGAGTGCCTCCTCCGTCTCCCTCCCCCCTCATCCTCTCGCTCTTTTCACAGCTCCCATTTTGTTTCTCATTCCTCCCTGCGCGCTCCTTGAACTCTCTGTCTGCCAAAAGCCGTGTGTTGTTGATGCCCCTCCTGTAGAGAGGGAATAAGGGCCCCTGTTATGGCTCGGTTAAGTTGCACTGAGTTCTAGGCATCGCTCCAAGCTAGCAGCAGTCTAGCATTATAATTGGGCATTTCCCTGCTCTGGAATAAAGCTGCGGCTCAGAGGGGCCATAACAGAACACGGCAGCAGCGGTCGGGGCTAATTTCCTTTGTCTAATTGAGCCGCAGTGATGTTTCGGCATTTGTTTAGAGCCCAGTAATTAGAGTTAAAAAGGCATGGCTCAGTCTTTGGCCCTGATTTGAATCAATAAGAATGTGCCGTGGTCTTGTCTCTATAATGAGGCAATGTGTATTTGTTTTGCTGCATTGATACATTCGGGAGGATGTGGCGCAGTAGAGGTTTGAAAATAAATCATAAACGTTTTTTGGTCATACATAATGTATATTTTGGAGGAATCTCAGCAGCTCTTTGCATTTAAATCTGTTTTGTGTCCTCTGAGCTGCAGGTATAACTCCATCGTACTCTGTAGTATTCTATACCACTATTTACTTTGTTTCCCTTTTTATAGACAAATACTGAATATACAGATATTCATTCATTGCACACTAAATGTTCTTATGTGTTGACACTCTAAAATGAGTAATTTCTTAATTTCTTAATTACTAGCTGTAAAAAAAAAAAAAGAAAAAGAAGAAAAGCCCAGGGGGGACATTTAACCGACTCCCATTAAGTATTCTCAGCATTTACTCACCCTTGTTTCATAATTTGCATCATTAAGTTTCTATTCCCTGTTGTCTGTCAGTCCTTTTCCCATATGTCTTAATAACCCACTCTCTTCCCCTCTTTGCTATCTCTTTGTCTGGCCTCTCATTCTTCTCTTGTAGTCTAGCCAGCAGCAGCCGCGACAACCCAATCCACGTGTGGGATGCTTTTTACGGGGAGGTGCGAGCCAGTTTCAGACCCTACAATCACCTGGATGAGCTGACAGCGGCACACTCCCTCTGCTTCTCGCCCGATGGAACACAGCTCTACTGTGGCTTTGACAAAACGGTCAGGGTCTTCTACACCGACCGCCCTGGAAGAGACTGTGAGGAGCGGCCTACCGTAGGTCAGTTGTCAACTGCAAGACATTGTTGATACTTACTGTGGTTCTGGACATTGATAGCTTAAGATGATAGCTGTCTAAACTAATTAGATCTATTCTGTTTTCTCACTTTGTTAGTTATTAATTCTTATTGAAAGTGGTGTGGTGGAGTTTATCATAATGATTTTAGTGATGAATAGTATTAATTATAACAAATAGTGAATTATAAGTTACATAAAATGTATTTTCTTCTTTGAGAGCTGGAACTGTTTTGAAAACTCCCTGTTGTTCAAGGACACTCCGGCTCCAAGATTAAAGAATAATTTACAAAAAAAGAATTGCTCTCACAAGCTATATTCTTGTTAAATCAAACCCACAAGACAAACAATTAGTAAACTGGGACATTGTGAAAAGGAGAATGTGAAGTCGTCTGTTTCTTGTATTCAGAAAGTTGCTGTTCGACAGCTGGCTGTCACATCTTGCAGGCTGAAGTCTCCTTGAACAAACCAGCAAGGAGAGTTTTTATTATGTACTTCTGACAAAAAATAAAGGGAACTAAATGTTTATTGTGATGAATTCCCAATCTCTGTCACACACTTCAAACAAGTTTCATTCTGCTGGCAGTAATGAAATGAACTGAACCAGTTCATCACCAGTTGTTTGTCTCAGAGTTAACGAACTGAAGTATTCGAAAGCACCAAAATGATCCATCCATTTTTTTTATCTTTCATGATGTTTCTTTTTTTATGTATTATTGAAAAAAAAGTGGCAGTGTATGTAGGGTGATAAGTTACTTTTCAGGTGACAACAAACAAACCTGGTACTAAATGCAAAATGCTGAAAATATATATATATATATATTTTTTTTTTAGTCAATAAGTAAACCTCAACTCTGCTACTCTGGCAACTCCACATGTCGCTCTGGTAGATCATTTCTGTCTGTTTTTTTCTGTTTGGCTCCATCAGTGCTGCTATGAGATATGCAGAAACGTTTGTATCTCAAAAGCAGGTAATGTGATACATGTCAGAACTGTGCTAAAACCTCATTTCTGCTGTTTTAGTTCCAAAAACATGCTAAAATCGCCTTTTAAAGAGTACGAAATAGGAGGATTGGGAAAGGAGTAAACCATAAAAAGAAATAGATGATCCAAATGTGAGGTTAAATGTGCATTGTTGAGAAATATCTCCTCTAAGAGATGTAATTATGAATGCAGAAGCTGCCAGAAATTCAACTTTGAGTAGTAGTGATTAGGTTGTGTTTTGTGAAGCTTTTTAAAAGGCTGAAAGCCCTGCCAAATGCCACTCTCTTGTCTTCACTGCAGTGAAGAAACAGGGCCAAAGTGGCATCATCTCCTGCTTTGGCTTCAGCCCCTGCCAGTCTGTTTACGCCTGTGGCTCTTACTCCCGCTGCGCCGGCCTCTACTCCTGCCAAGACGGCACCCTGCTGGCTCTGCTGCCGACCCGCCACCATGGAGGCCTCACCCATCTGCTCTTCTCCCCTGACGGCAACTACCTGTACACCGGCGGACGCAAGGTGAACACATGCACGCACACACTTGCAAAGACCCGCGGGGTAATGATGATGTTTCATTTGAATGATCACACACACACACCATCAGCTGGCGTGCGTCTGGTGTGTCGAGCAGGCAACAGATGACTTTGTTACATTGGAGAATTGGTTCACTCAAGCGTTATCAAAGCTTTATATGCTAAGTTCCTGTCATGATGGCATGAGTCAGCAATATGGCTTCCCCCCAAATGTGAAAGTATAAAGGAGTAATACATTTTCAAATAATGAGTTAATAATTAACAGCAAGGCAAGTCAAGAAAGTACAACCTCAGTGTCTGGAGTCTTCTCCTGCTTTGAGATTGTACATATTCTCCAGTGTTCTTGCATTGTAGAGATTGCATAAATATCAAACTGATTCAGCCCTGCATACATTCCTGTTACCTTATGTCACCCTTTTCAGATTAAATATACACTAGCTAAGCTTTCCCAGGTCTACAAAGTTACTCCACAGCATGTAAGTCACTCTGTCAGTTGATTAATGTACAATTTAGCAGCGGGGTGTAGAGTACAGATTAACTGTGTGCTGCATGTCTATGTGAAGTCAGTATCAGATCACCGTGAGAGATACAGGTTTCTGTTTTTTTCAGGTTATTCAATATATAGTTTCATTTGTAATTTGTTGGAAGGGGTGGTATTTATAAAGGTGCAATGATAGACAATGTTTGCGATAGCTAAATTAATTAATTTAGCCAGAAATTTTACATGCTACTTCTTAAGCTCTAGACAAAAACATTCATTTGTGCGTGTGTGTGTTTGTGTTTGTAGGATCCAGAAATCCTGTGCTGGGATCTAAGAGAGCCGGGCAAGGTTGTGTTTTCACTTAAGAGAAATGTGGCCACTAACCAGCGCATCTACTTTGACCTGGACCTGTAAGTTTATTTCACTAACTAGAACTCTTCTTATTGAAACGCCTTTGAGCTTGAACTGTGCCTGCAACTGGCCTGACCTGTTGCTATTTGTTATTTTTTTATTTTGTTTTATTCACAGGTCAGGCACGTACTTGCTGAGTGGCAACACAGAGGGAGTAGTGTCAGTATGGGACACCCAGACAGCTCCTCCCGATGGTAACGAGGAGCTACTGCAACCTCAGCTCAGGTTCCAGGCCCATTGGGACTGCGTCAATGGCATCAGGTATGATGGCTAAAAAAAAAAAAAAACTAACCCATCCCATTACTTCATTATGTAGACAATTACGTTCTCGTTTGTTCAGTAATGATGGGACAGATAAAATATCAGAAGTTGACCCAATCCCAAAACCGTGTCTGACTGCATTGACTCGTTTGTTTTTGTCACCATTACTTGCCATGGATTATAAGAGTTCAAAGATTCCATTAGTATTAATTGTACAAAACAAATCTAATAAAAGGTAGAATCATTGGTCATTGGATATCAGAAATGACAGAAATCAAAACACAGGGAGGACACAAGCCCTCAATTAAATACCATTCAAAGGTATAAACAGTCAAACACAGTAAGAGTCCTCCTAGAGAGATCATACTGGACGAAACAGGCAGCAGAACACTAGCTGTGAATAGAAGAGAGGAAGTAAGCAATCATCAAGTGTAGATCCTTCAGTCATGTTCAGTGACTGCTGCTGTTTTGTTGCCTGATTGTCCTGCTGCGTTGTACTGTTTGGCTCAACCAATCATTGGCACAAAAGCACAGGAGACGCAAACAAATCATCTAAGATACTTTAGATAAGTGAATAAAGATTTTCCAACAACAGAGCAGTAATATTACACAACATACATTATTACTGCCTTGTGAGAACAGAGAGCAATAACCACAGCTGCTGTGTGCATTTATGAAAAATCCAGTAAATGGCTCTGCTGCATCGTAGCAATTCACAAAATCTAATGTCAGTGTATTCTGTGTAGAAGAGATAAAGTAGCAGATGAAACAAAAATGATGTATCATGGCCGGGAATGAGCTACAAATATGTAGAAACTTGACTTCAAACATTTCAATCTCAATTATTTCAGTTGTTTTAAGCCTGTGAAAGACACCAGTTATTTCCTCCTGTGTGTTTACATCTAAATGTATTTTAAATGAAACAACAGGCTGCAAAATTCCAGGCATTTCAGTGGTCTTGAATCTCTTCAAAAACACATTTTCATTTCCTGTCATTTTTCTTCCCATCCTCCTCTGCTCCTCCATCCTCCTCTTCTACAGTATTCATCCCTTCATGCCATTGTTGGCAACATCCAGCCAGCGGGCAGCGTCAGTTCCCGTGGCCCGGCCATAATGAGGGCGATTCTGCCTCTGACGGCGAGGGCGCTGAAGCCGTGATGTCACCACAGGAGATCCGACAAGACAACGCCCTGAGTCTGTGGTGGGCCGGGCCACTCGGCCCCGCCACAGAGGAGCGCCGAGAGCAGAGTGGAGTGGTGGTGGAGGCCTGAAGCAGCTGACGCAAACCGTCACCTGCCACTGATATTTATTTCAGGAATGTCTGGTGTAGATAAAGTTAATAATGGGTCAGTCAGATTCTCTTTGCCATCAGCAACACGAGGTCCCAAGCTGGAGAAGCATTTCTGCATCATGTTTGAACATTAACCTTAAACCATAGCACATTTACAGCCCACAACAATTCCTAAAATGTAGTCTTAACATATCACCTGCAAGTTTACAACAGACAGACACGGTATTCTCACTGGTAAAGTTCAAATTTACAGATTTTCAGGGTTCTGTGTTTGAAGACTTCATTGTTGTAATGCCAATTTGGTAAATAATTGGAACTATATGTCAAGACTGCTGCCAGTGCCAAAAGTGAGGAGGTTTCCTAAACTTCTCAGTTGTAATTGAATTAATAAGAGAACATTTGTGTTTATTTTGAATCCAGTCAAGATGAAATATAATCTTTTATGAAACTTTTGTTACTGGGGGATCTACCTCCTGATTTCCTTGAGTTTGGTCGAATTGAAAGCCTTGACTGCGGTGTGGAGCAGTGTCGGTCTACTCTTCGCACCTCTGATGCAAGTCGTTTCTGTGGGAGTGTTTGTTTACGTGTGTGAGGCTGTAATGCTGCCCTGGAGATTCCTAACTGCTATAGTTACAGTGCCATTTGTTTTTGAGCTTTGCTTTTGTAAACTGATGGGATCTCCTGTTTTTACCTTCTTTTTTATCAGATGCACCAAAGGTTGTGTCGCTCTGCATTCCCACAAATGTATATTTTTGTAAAGCCATGATGATCATTCTAATTTGACGAATGTACACTCTGTAAGCAGCTAGCTTGTTTTCTGTAACCTCATAACAATCTGTGAGTCTTTTTAGTTGTTGGAGCACCTTGAAAACGAGTGATTATTTTTCTCTACAGACTGTGTTCAGATTACATTTGTACCTGTGTGAGCGGCGGTGTGGCAGCACAAAACACATTGTGTTTGTATAATTGCATTAACAATGTACTGCAGTGATTTGCTCAATGCTTATGTTGCCATCAGTGGGGTGTGCTTTGCTGTGGGGTTTCTTTGCAGGTTGATTAGAAGCAGCACAGCACGCTCCAAGGTAAGCCTTGTGTCTTTAGACACCGAGGAAACTATCAATTTCGAAGCCTGTGTTGATCCAGGTTTCACTTCTTGGAACTCAAATGTGTTGCCAAGTAATAATAGCTGCAATTGTGTAGCTACTATTGCACAGTACTACACACATTTTCTCTAGTAAGAAGCATTAGAAACTGTGTAGTCCTCAATGTCTCACAAGTCTAGATTGATGGCTGTGTCGACAACAGGTGACTTTCTGCTGGTTTTATTCAAGCTGGAGTGAATTAAAAGCATATCTCTTCACAGTTTCACAGTCTTCACGGTCCTTTCTGTTTAAGGCGGTCTGGAGCTGGATACGCTGTAATAAATCCCCAATGAATGCAAGATGATGTTACACTCGAGTCAAGAGGCAGCTCTTAAAAGCCAAAGGGACTTTTGGCTTTCGCTTATGAGATGGAAACTATTCATAGCTTTCACCTTTCCTCACACACATTCTGTATGAATGCGCACACTCGTGTATTTGATTGTCTGAAACCACAGGGGCACACCGAGCAGAGAGCCAAGTTGGAGAGCTGCACTGTTGTGTTGAGCGGGTTGCTTAGCAACCCTCGCAGCCTTGGGAGAGGGTTAGGGTTAGGGTTCTGGACTTCTTAATCTCAGTCCTTAAGAGAGTGAAGTGTGTGGTTGGTGATGGGTGAGATGAAGGTAAAAAAAGGGATAATGACCCAAATTGTGGCAACAGTGAATCATGTTGATCTGTGAATGGTTCTTCTGGTTTGATTAACGTTAGTTACCGTTCTTTTGTGGCGTGAACTGTGACACCTTTTAAACCAATACAAGCTTTCATACATCATATCTTCATCATGTCCAGTCACTTGATTCAGTGATGATAAAGGAAACAGGAATCCCCTAAGCTGAATTCCAGTTATCAGAGCAAGGGGTCTGAATACTCCACAGCTCCACAGAACACTTGAACCTTTTTTTCTTCTAATTAAGTAATCAATTTGAGGATGCAGGGTATAGATAACAAACATGTATCCACTATAAATTAGGCCTATAACCAAGCGTGGGAATCGTGTCCGTTGTAAAGAAGTGATATTTTCTTCTGATTAAAAAAATGTGTTTATTCATCGAGTCAGCGCTGCCCAGAATATAATATAGTATGCATGGCTAGCTATAAAGTTTTGTTGGAATCAGATTCCTCGCCTCAAGTCTAACTCATTACACATTCAGACATTTAATTTTTGCCCTGATCTTCAGTCCGCTACTTTACATTTTATTCTTCCCACATCAGGCCGACCCTGCTTAAGTAACTGTGCACCTCTGAAATGTACAACTATTCTTCAGTGTTAAATTAGGCTTGTGTTCTGATTGTCAAAACCTTTACCCCTAGGCTGCAACCACATCAACTGCATATGATAAATATCGATTTCAATATTAAATGTGGCTTTTGGTGCTCAAGTCCCATCATTGTAATGATTCATCAGTGGCTTACCCACCCTGCTGACAGCGAAATTCTCGAGGTTACATTCAAAGATGACCAATTGTCGTCCTTAAACATCTGTGTAAATGTTGTTTTCGTGGTATCCCTGCTGCCTTCAGAAAGCATTGTCCGCCAAACCATACCGCTGTCACGCAGATGACAGCAGAGCCATTATCTTCTTCCCAAGGTGGCTGCAGTGTAGTCTTTCCACTTGTGTAGTTAATGAGCCAATCCACATCAAGTGTTCTGCGTTCCTGTGTTCTGTGCTTCCATTTGCGTCGCATCCTGAGCGAGTCTCCATGGCCTTGCATAAGTGCCTTCCATTAGAGAGGCGCGCTCGCACACACACAAACTTAACAGTCTCCGGCGCTCATCACCAGATAGTGTGTGGAATAGTAAGTAATGGGATCTTGATATTAAGAAAGACATTTGAAAACAATTATTCAAATCGCTGTCTGCCTGTTGAATCTCCTAATCCCACAGTGAAGCACTCAAGCAAACACTCTGCGGCGTGACCCCGGCTGAATTAGCATGGAGGAAAAGAGGAGCGCACAGCTCTGAAGTTCGAGATGCTAAAATGTCTAGACTGCTCTCTGGTTTGTCACTCTCACGCTGCCTTTGAAAGGAAAAAGGCTTTTTAGAACATAAAGCAGGGGGAGCAGATTTGCTGTAGCTTTTAGTGGTTGTCATACATGGCATTTCTCAAAATGTCAAAAGGGACGGCTCCTTTATCTCCCAGAGACTTGGGATGTGTTTGGCAGGCGCTTAGCACAGGGCGTCAATCTGACCTGGCGCTGACACACCAGCAGAGTGGAGTTGTTACATCCAGTTTTCCTCAGATTTAATAGGTTATGTGCTGCATACACGCAGCAGACACATTATTTGGTACAGCTCTCACTTTACAGCTCAGGCGTTTAGGGAACGTGCCGGCTAAATAAAGAGTAAAGCATGCAGACAGATCTGCGCCTGGTCGACTTTGGGCCACAGCAGGACAAGATGTGCCACAAAAAAAAAAAAAAATCTTATAAAGCATATGGTTTTCTGTTCGTCGCCACCAAAGATTAGAGAACGAGTGAAACATTTCAGTGTCTTGATGCTTCCCACATTGGGTTCTGCTGAGGGCCCCACCTGCTACTCCACACTTGTAGCTACAAGTAATGAGGTGGCCACTGCCTGCATATGTGCATCAGCTCAGTCATCAGCCTGTTTCCGACACCAGAAGGATGTTCCGGTGTTACCTCCTCAGATATGAGGCAAGTTTCCTGTTTGACCCCACTCAGAGCGGCATGAGGCAGGGGACACACAGCAGCTTTTAAGAGTATTACCTAAATTTACTGCACTTTCATGTAGTTGACGGACTGTGTAAAGAAAGGGTAAGAAAATGGATGGAAATAGGTGCAGCCTCCTGACTTTTAGTCCCTAACAGTGGTGGAAAGTAACAAAGTACATCTACTCTAGTACTGCACTTAAGTGTGGTGTGGAAGTATATGTACTTTACTTGAGGATTTCCATTTCAGAGGCTTCAGATTTTACAAAAAATGTGATTACCTTTAAAAATGATGCCCTTTAGTTGATCAAATCAAAACATCTGATCAAAAAAATGTGAATTTTGATAAGTTCTGTATTTCTAATCAAGTAAAATTATGAATGCATTTAGCTGAAGCACAATATTTTAATATAATATTTTATAATATTCCAGTGGTATGGCTCCAGGTATAGCAGTGTTGGCCTGTTTGCCGGGTCGGACAGTCAGTCCAGACTTGAACGAATTGGACGAATTATGGTGGGATCGTTTTCCTTTATTGCTACAGGCTCACGTTCATGCTCTTGAGTGAAGTGTTTCAACAACATTTGGATAGATTACTAGGAAATCTGGTAGAGACATTTATGTTCCCCTCAGTATGTACTTTAATCACTAAGATCTGGTGACTCCTTAACTTGTTATCCAGCACCATTATCAGGTCAAACTTTTAATGTCCAGTAGTTGTAGAGCATGATGGTGAACATGGTACTTACTTGCTTCGCTTGCTTTTTGACAATTTAGCATTGTCAATGTGAGCGTGTGTGCTGAAACAGGTTTCAGCAGAGTCTTGTTGTTCTTTGCTACGCGCATCTCCTACCTGCAGATGATCAATGACTCCCTCTGTTAACACTGCTTAGAATAGGAGCTAGATCCAAAATAGCGAACGTCTTCATGTATAAAAAATGAAACCCCGTATTGTTCACAGTCGGTAGTAGAACGTAATTTCCACATCGCCACATTCTCTGCTCATTATAGACGGACCAGTCTGAAGTTCAGATGACTTGAGCTTTCCCTGACAAAGCCTGAATCTGCGGGGATATTTTTTTACAAGTCCCAACTGACCCATTTCATCAGCCGCCAAAATAGCCACGTTCCTCTGAATACACCCCATTTCCATTCCAAAAGGCGGCGGCGGTGATTGACGTGTCTTTGTTCTCTGGTTTACATTAGATGTGAAAATAATTGGCACCTGTATTCCTCCGCATGCTCTGACGCCTGGGAAAGGCACGGCGCCAGAGGTTTCGTTTCACTGTGGAGGTTGATCCTCCTCTATTCACTCCAGATGTGGAGGCGCGTACACACACACACACACGGACATCCATCTGAAAGAGCTGGGAAGATTAATACAAAGAAAAGATGTGTCACATCATCGTATTTGACCGCTGCTGACAGCTGGGGACGAGCAGCTCTGCATTCACATTTCTCTCACGAATACATAAGCCCTAATACATATAAAACATCAGCTTAAGATATGTACTTGCATGTGTGTCTCCGCCGTGCTTCTATCCTTTCCCCTCATCCTCTTCTCATCATTTCATCGCACTCTCCACACATTCCCTCTGGCGATCCCAAAGCTAGTTATCATGAGGGCGAGCCTCTTGAAGTACGATAAGCATCCAGTATCCCAGCCGGCCCCAACAGATTGGATGTGATCTTGGCAGTTTAGCGGGCTGCGTGATGCCCAGGGAGAGGAATTGCTTGCGTAATTGTACTCTGGGGAAAGGTAGAGCAGTGGGGCCTAAATTCATCCTTCCACCTGCCCTCAGGCTCCGTGGACAGCTCTTGTCCCAGCATCTGTCCGGGCTTCACGCGCCCTTCCCATAAACACCCTCTTCCTTCAGCCTCCTCTCTGCCGTGGCTGGAGGGGAGGTTTTTATGGAGGAGTCGGCGGTCGAGAGGGCTGGAGGCAGAGTGGTATCAAGGGGGGAGGAGGTGGAGGAGGTGGAGCAGAGGGCCGGGTCAGAGGAGCCCTGCTAGGAACTGAGGAGACAGATGGAAGAGGAGATTAGGAGGGGCGAGGAGGCTCCCTGTTGGTGAAAATCAAAAGGGGGGAGTGGAGACAGCGACACGAGGAGGGCATGAAAGCCCAAGTCCAAGTGAGGAAAGGTGTGTGTTTCTGTGTGAGTGTGTTCTTACCCCAAATGTCCTCTTGAAGATAGAAAAGTGAGGGAAATCCTCCCATATGTGTGGCCTGCAACTGTAAATGTAGGACTTAACAATTAAAGTTAGTGTATAGGTTAAGTAAAAACTGTGATTTTGTGATTTGGGGCCACAAGTTGAATACAGTTAACTTGATCAATGTAAATTCCACCCTGCTTGTTATAGTATGCAGCAGTGGTTACCAACTTCAGTCGGACAGGACACAAGAAAAATTATGTACTACTAATTCAATTAGCAGGGCTCACAGGGACCCACGGGACCCGGCCGGGCTCAGCCCAGAAATGGCGACGTGGGCCCGCCCTCCAGTAGGCTCACCACCCGCAGGAAGGTCCATGAGGGGCTGGTGCAATGTGGTTTGGGTGGCAGTCGTGGCCGGGGGGCCGGGGGCCCTCACCTCCGGTGAACCAGAGGGTTGCTTCTCTGCGCCTTCAGGTTGGGGATAAGTCTCCTACTGTTGTTTGAGCCTTACGGGCCGAATGGCAGCATACGGAGTACCCGGCCTTCTTGGAGTCCCTGTGAGGGGTACTTGATAGTGCTCCGACTGGAGACTCCATTGTTCTACAACGCTCACGTGGGCAATGACAGTGACACCTGGAGGGGCGTGATTGTTAGGAATGGGCAGCGGCTCCCGATCTGAATCCGAGAAGTGTTCTGTTACTGGACTTCTGTGCTGTGCTAGTCACGGTTTGTCCATAACGAACACCATGTTTGAGCATAAGGGTGTCCATCAGTACACATGGCACCAGGACACCCTAGACCAGAGATCGATGATCAACTTTGTTGTCATTTCATCTGATCTCTGGCCGTATGTCTTGGACACTCAGGTGAAGAGAGGGGCTGAGCTGTAAACTGATCACCACCTGGTGGTGAGTTGGATCCGCTGGCAGAGGAGGAACAGACAGACTGACAGACAGACCTGGCAGACCCTAACGTATTGTGAGGGTATGTTGGGAACGTCTGGCCGAGCCCTCTGTCAGGAGAGGTCTTCAACACCCACCTCCGGGAGAATTTCTCCCAGATTCTGAGGGAGGCTGGGGACACTGAGTCTGAGTGGACCATGTTCTCTGCCTCCATTGTCGACGCGGCAGTTCGAAACTGTGGACGCAAGGTCTCTGGTGCCTGTTCTGTATGGCGGCAACCCCCAAACCCGGTGGTGGACACCGGAAGGGATGCCATCAAACTGAAGGAGTCCTATCGGGCCATGCTGGCCTGTAGGACTCCCGACGCAGCTGACAGGTACCGGCAGGCCAAGCAAGCCGCAGCCCTGGGCTGTCCTGGAGGCAAAAACTCGTTTGGTCCTGGGAGGAGTTTGGTGAGGCCATGGAGGAAGACGGTCAGCCTCGAAGAAATTCTGGCCTCAGAAGGGGAAAGCAGTACACTGTTTACAGTGCGGTGTGGGGAGCCGTTGACCTCAACTGGTGATATTGTCAGACGGTGGAAGGAATACTTTGAGGATCTCCTCAATCCCACCGACACTTGCCTTCCACTGAGGAAGCGGAGGCTGAGGACTCTGAGGTGGACTCGTCCACCACCCAAGCCGAAGTCACTGAGGTAGTTTGCAAGCTCCTTGGTGGCAAGGCGCCGGGGGTGGATGAGATCCGCCCTGAGTACCTCAAGTCTCTGGATGTTGTGGGGCTGTCTTGGCTAACACGCCTCTGCAGCGTTGCATGGAGGTCGGGGACAGTACCTCTGGAGTGGCAAACCGGGGTGGTGGTCCCTCCTTTTAAAAAGTAAAAAGGGGACCGGAGAGTGTGTTCCAACTACAGGGGGATCACACTTCTCAGCCTCCCTGGGAAGGTTTATACCAGGGTACTGGAGAGGAGAATTTGGCCGATAGTCGAACCTTGGATTCAGGAGGAACAATGCAGTTTTCGTCCCGGTCGTGGAACACTGGACCAGCTCTATACCCTCCGCAGGGTGCTTGAGGGTTTATGGGAGTTTGCCCAACCAGTCCACATGTGCTTTGTGGATCTGGAGAAGGAATATGACCGTGTCCCTCGTGGTATTATTCTGTGGGGAGCGCTCTGCGAGTATGGGTTCTGGGGGCCCTTTTGCTAAGGGCTGTTCGGTCTCTGTACGAATGGGGCAGGAGCTTGGTTCACATTACCAGCAGTAAGTCAGAAGTCAGACCTGTTCCCAGTTCCCAGTGCATGTTGAACTCCTGGCAGGGCTGCCCTTTGTCACCGGTCCTGTTCATAATCTTTATGGACAGAATTTCTATGCATAGCCAGGGGCCGGAGGGAGTCCAATTTGGGAACCAGAGGATTTCATCTCTGCTTTTTGCAGATGATGTTGTCCTGTTGGCTTCATCAAGCCAGGACCTTCAGCATGTACTGGAGCGGTTTGCAGCAGCCGAGTGTGAAGCGGCTGGGATGAGAATCAGCACCTCCACGAATCCAAGGCCATGGTTCTCGACTGGAAAAGGGTGGCTTGCCCTCTCTGGGTTGGTGGAGAGATAATGCCTCAAGTGGAGGAGTTCAAGTATCTCAGGGTTTTGTTCACGAGTGAGGGAAAGATGGAGCGTGAGATTGACAGGTGGATTGGTGCAGCGTCCGCAGTTATGCGGTCAGTGTACCGGACGTTGTGGTGAAGAAGGAGCTAAGTCGAAAGTCTTAGCAAAGGCGCTGCGCTCTATTTATCGGTCAATCTACACTCCCACTCTCACCTATAGTCATGAACTTAGGGTGGCTGGGCGCTCCCTTAGAGATAGGGTGAGAAGCTCAGTCACTCTGGAGGAGCTCGAGAGTAGAGCCGCTGCTCCTTCGCATCAAGAGGAGTCAGCTGAGGTGGCTTGGGCATCTGTTTCGGATGCCCCCTGGACGCCTCCCTAGGGAGGTGCTCCAGGCATGTCCCACCGGGAGGAGGCCCCAGGGAAGACCCAGGGCATGCAGGGAGAGACTATTGGCCCTTTTCCACTAGTACCTCTACTCGGCTCGCCTCGACTCATTTCGACTCGACTCAGTTTCGGTCGTTTTCCATTACAATAGAGTACCACCTCAGCGTGGGTGGGGTCGCCATGGCAACGCGTGGCCCGAAACTCCAGCGACATCATCATTTGTTGCGACGATCGTACAAACACGCGAAACGACTGCGGAGCAATGGAGGCCACCAGACAAAGAAATGTCTGCACCTAGCATCGTTGCTCCGTGGGGTTGATTTCTGTGCAGCCATCTCTGATCGTGTTCATTGTTGTTATTGCGTTTTAAAAATGGCGCGGTTGACTCTTACGAACGAGTCGCTCTCCCGACGCATCTAGTGACGTCAGGCCCTGGCCAATCAGTGGCCTGCCGTCTGCCGACGTCACATTTTCGGCTTCGACTTCAGGGTTCGACTTGGAACCCCGGCTGAGTAGGTACTACGAAAGTACCTGGTACCAGGTACTAACACGTAATGGAAAACGCGCGTACACAAACCGAGGCGAGTCGAGTTGAGCCGAGTAGGTACTAGTGGAAAAGGGGCATTTGTCTCTCAGCTGGCCTGGGAACGCCTGGGAATCCACCTGGAAGAGCTGGAGGAAGTGTCTGGGTTGAGGGAAGTCTGGGCATCTCTGCTCAGACTGCTGCCTCCGCGACCTGGTCCTGGATAAGCGGTGGAAGATGGATGGATACGTTTTTTTCACTTTAATAACTCTAATCTTTGCTTTCATGTGAAATACTGGATAGCTCTTTATCTCTTTAGGTCTGTAACAATTATTGAGATGAAACAAGGGGATGAGCGGTTTAGAGGAGAAAATCTCTCCCACAACTCTCAGATAGTGTGTAACTACCTTTAAGGGTTTGAAGCATCCACTAGTATATAGAATAAAATTTAAACTCATTTTCATTCCCCCCTTTTTTCTCCCTCCATCCTTCCAGTTACTCCCAGTCGATATCTTTGATCCCTTCCCAGTCAAGAAAGAATGAAGAAAATACAGACACACAGACATCAGTGACACTGTGATACTGGAATGTCGCTTTCAGTTAAATACGGAGCCGTGGGAGGCCGCATTTTACTGCATGGCCTCAAATTTTTTTTTTTCTTTCACTATGGCCACTCCAAGGCTCCGTAGCTAAACACAAAGAAGAAGAAAGCTGCATTTTTATCCAAACATGTAATACTTTATTGTTTTCTGTGGTGCTTTGCCACAGTCCAAAGTCTCTGTCATTTACTCCAGCTGTGAGCGGCCTCTCCAAAAAAGTGTCCAACAGCACACTCAGAAATCAGGCACGTTCAGCACGCTCGAGCATTAGTAATCTGCAAACACGCAACACTGACACCTCTAAAAATCAGTTCAGAATGAGTGTGTGATGTGGAGCTCAGCAGTATATTTGGGTTAGGTCACGAGCAGGTCACTCAACTTGACTGCCCTCCTCAAAATCTAAATGCATTTTTCTTAGTAGCTGGAGATAAAGTGTTGAAGTCACTTCCCACCCAGACAATACCGGGATTGGAGTGTGGAAGCACATTGAGTTGCACCTTCAGGTTTAAGGCCACTCTCAGGTTCACAGTAGAACTAGACTGTGGTAAATGGCCTCAATGAATCCTCATGAGTGTGGTTGAAGACAAACAAACACATGCATATCTCAGTAGGGGTGTGTGTGTGGGAGATCAAGTGTCAGGTACAAAGTGTTTACGGATGCCGAATCAGCAAGTCACTCTGCGCGATCTATACGTGTGATCTGCACATCAACCCCTCACCTCTCCTCATTTAATCCCCCCCAAAACCCCCTCCTCTTGTCTCTCTCTGTCACAGGAAGATACAAGAGTGTGTGTGTTGGCAGCCGAGAAGCGTTTGCTGCAGCAGTATATGTGTTTGCGAGAGAGGAAGAGAGAAGGAAGCTTACAGGGACAGACAGATGCTGAAGGATAAAGACGTGCAGCTGAGATCTATCAACTGCAAGGCGGGCGAGGGGTGCCACGCTCTGACACCGACCCACATCCTCGAACCCGCACACACACACACACGCTTCTGTACCACCCTCAGTGTGAATTTCATTCCCATCAGGGTGCACGTTTTCCTGTCTGAGCTCTTTGTATTACCGCCACCGTGGGCGTCTGTGTCAGTTTGTGTGTGTGTGTGTGTGTGTGTGTGCTGTGCGCCTATCCCTCAACCCTTAACACTTCCCACAACATGCATAAAGTTAACCGTGCACTTGCTGTAATTGCTTATGTCTGCAGCTACGCATGCCATGTCAAAGCATTGCATGATTCTTGAATGTGTGCATGCACGTGTGTGTTTATCTTTAGTACATCGTGTGTGTGTGTGTGTGGTGAGGTCTGGCAGCTGGAGCAGGCTGTAGCGAGTCACCAGGGAGAGGATGCGGTTATGAAGAAGAGTTGAAGGTCGGTGCAGTAAATGAGGTCAGCGTGAATAAATAAGCGGTAATAAATGCAGACATGGCAGCCATGGGTGTGTGATAATAAGTGCAGAAAGGCAGCTTCGGACTCCCTCCGTCTGCTCCACACACCACTCCAAGAAAGTGCATTCAGTTTTTCAGCACATCCCGATATAGGTGGGATTTTATAGCTCTGCAAAAAAAAAACTGAGTCACCGTCCACGCACGCACACGCACGGAGAGGAGAGGAGAGGCATGGAGCAGCCAGTTTTCCCACACAGATAGATTCCCAGACGGAGCAGAAGGTTTGTTTTCCATGCCAGCTCCACCTCTGAACTGCTGTTGTCTCTGAACCAGTCTGTCTTCCTCCACTACATTTAGCTCTGTCATCCGCCCTGCCAAGGTTTCAGGAGGGTCAGCGCGGCAGAAACGGCTCCGTCTCTCGTCCATCTCTCCTCCATCTCTCTCTCTCTCTCCGCTGCGTTTGTTTCTTGTTTGGATCTCATAACCTGCAATTACAATCCCTGTTGAAAGCATATGCTGTAATTTTGCATCACAGAAGGAAACGTCTGCGCTCCTCGCAGAGGGCCCTTTGGACTGCAGGCCCTCTGAGGCCTGAGCTCCCCCTCTCTGCCGAAGTGCCCTTGAGCAAGACACCGAAGCCTTGCCAGCTTCAGGTCTGCTGTTGTTCTACTGCTGACTTTTCTATCAGTGCCAATCCTCCCTCTCCATGCTCTCCTCCATCTCTGTCTGACTTTCATTTTCCTCTCCCTCCCTTCTGCTGTGCAGGAACAGCAGGAGGTGTTCGTGGTGCATCCAGTTTCTTTCCTCCTTCTGTTGTTTTTGCATGAAATGTTTTCAATGTAAATTATTACAGGCCTGTTTCTCTCTCTCTCTCCTGTTCCCCTCTCTCTCTCTCTCTCTCTCTCTCTCTCTCTCTCTCTCTCGTGTGTCGTGTGTCGTGCTGCTGCTATAGTTTGGGGAACTCTCGTGGATTTC
Organism: Scortum barcoo; assembly: GCA_023238725.1. Taxonomy (NCBI): domain Eukaryota; kingdom Metazoa; phylum Chordata; class Actinopteri; order Centrarchiformes; family Terapontidae; genus Scortum; species Scortum barcoo. The sequence goes on along the minus strand of CM041532.1, from coordinate 20,211,868 downwards.
TATACCGAAGAAAGCGTGGCAGGCAGGGCTGAGTGCTCTGCTTTTGCAGAAGGTGAATTTCCTTGAAAATCTCACAGAGAAATGTCTTGTGTCAGTTAATGTGAGTTAAAACACACCTAAATTAGCATTTTATTCAGTTTTGTGGGAGTTTTTCAGAAGAAAAGGAGCATCCAAATGCACCTCATCATTTTTAAAGGTTCTACTCCAAGAATTTAATATTGCACTTTGAATTTGAATTTGAAAAGAAGAAGCCAAAATAGCTTGGCTATAGTCAAACTCCAAAATTCTGGATCCTACATTTCCCGTAATGCAATTAAATAGCCCCATCTATTCCCACTTCTTTTAGATCCCAAACCTCTAATTAACAAAGCAGGCCCACTGCAAAAACATACTAAGTCTCAAACCCAAAGCCAAGATAACTCTGCTGACATCACAATGACATCACCACGTTTTTTGTTTCATTTGGAAACTTCCCTCCAGATCCACAGCAGACATTACATGGCTGTTTTGACAGGCCGAGAAGTGGCTTGCTTGATAAGTAAGCTGATCGTCATGTGAAAAACTGCCGGAGTGTTCCTTTAAGGACCTTCAAGTTTGTTTGTTTTTTTCTCTCATTCACCTTGTAGGTTTGATTTTCATCAGAGGGGAGTGTAAAAGCATAACACACCTGTTGTTTCTCAGTGTAAGACAGAACTGTAGATTGGGTGGTGGTCTGACAGACTTCACCCTCACTCTGACATGCAGCTCAGTTTGCCACATGGGGGCAGTACAGTCACAGTTTTGACAGCCCTCCATGCCCCATCTCATACAGATCTCTCTGTGTGTGTGTGTGTTTAATAGTGTACAAGTAAATCAGTGTCAGTGTTCTTGGTGACCAGGGCCTCGGTGTAAACACTGGTGTGCGTGTGTGTGTGGCCCTCGGCGAGGCCTGTCACCCAACTGCTCCTGTACCTCATCAAGCTGAGCGGCCTACACTTTGAAGTGTATGGTGCTGGATGCTGGGACTTTTCCTCCTCTCTGTCAACAGGACAGAGAGAGAGAGAGAGAGGGCCACATCCTCCCACAGAGGCAGAGGATGTGTTTAGACTGGGCTCCAGACTTGTAAGGTGAATCCAGTCCAGTGATCATGCCTGACATCATTCTTTTCGAGGAAGTTTTTTTTTTCTTTCATGGTTAGCAACAGTTTCCAAAAATATGCAAGTTATTAGTAGTGTGACTGCGTAATTCTACTTTATCTTTCAAAACACTGACATAATATCACTTTAATGCATCTATAATGAGCTCAGACTGGGCCTCGAGGCGTATCCCCCCTCCAGTAAACCTTTGAACGCAGCCACGGGGACTTAAAGCTCTGCTGTGAAGTGTGTATAATATCCTCCCGAGGCTCCAGCTGGATCTCTTTTCGGTCCTGCTCCGGTGACACGTGCGATGCGCGGTGAGTGCGCGGAGGGCGCTCGTGCTCTTCCGCGGCGGAGGAAGGGCGCGCGCTGGTGAGCCAGTCTGGAGTTGGTGGGTGAGGAGGGGGGGTGATGATGATGGGGTGTGTGTGGAGTGGGGGGGGGGTCTTCTACTGCGTTTGAAAGGAGGCGGAATAGAGCGCCAGGGAGTCCAGAGGTCCGAGTCGGGGGGCCCCCCTGAAGAAACTCAGAGAGGAGGAGAGAGGAGGTGCTGAAAGGGACTCGACCCCCCCCCCCACCCCCCCACTCCGAAAAAAACAAAAAAACTGAAGAATTGTGCTCCGTCAGTGCGCCCAGCCTGCCAGTCGGAGGATGGGGATTTTTTCCCCCTTTTTTTCCATTCATCCACGTCCCCCTTTTTCTCCCTCCTCCTCCTCCAAAACGAGCCAGTCGCTCTGTCAGTGCGCTGCGAGCATTAGGGCAAGTCAAAGCGGAGGGGTTTTCAGGCACAGAGACGGATGAGATAACGAACGAGGCGCTTTTCTTTTTTTTTTTTTATTCTCTCTCTCTCCTCCTTCTCTCCTCCTCCTCATCCTCCTCCCGGCCGAGCAGCGACGCGTCCAGCTCTCCACATGATGCGCTCCGGCAGATAGGCGTCAGTATCCGACGGGGACCGACGCTCACAACTCACATCTGATTTTTTTTATTCATTTTTTTTTTTAAATAATCGCTCCACAAGTTTCTGGGGTTTCTTTTTTTTCTTCTTCCCACTGCGCGACACTGTCAGATTGGGGATGCTTTTCTAGCTCTTTTGGCGTCTTTCTCTCAGTTCTCCTGCGTGAATTCTCGGACTTACCGTCGTATTTGGATCTTGATTTGGTTTCCCTTCCTTTTTTCTTTTTTTTGTTGTTTTTTTTTCTATCTCTTTATTTCTGATCCGTCGCTGAGGGATTTGCGGATTTACAACCCGTGTTCAACCTGTGTGTGTGTGTGTGTGTTTTCCTAAGAGGGAGAATAATCAGGATTGCAATGCGCACTGACTGAGCCCACCGAGCATCAACATGTCTTCATGAGGATGGAGCCGCGGACACGAGTGGCGTCTGCCCCGTTTTGAACGCGTCTCTCTTTATTAATTTCTTTCCCTTTTGGACCCGATCTCAGACTGACAAATCTCCCCTCTCGGTCGGAAGGTGGATCTCGCTGCGAGAGAGAGCAAGGTAATGGGAGAGAGATCGCGCAGAGCCGGCGCAGAGAACAAGGGAACATTGTTCGGGAAAAAGACAATCAGGGCGCACCGACGGGCCACAGAAATAGCTCTTGGGTGGTGATAAATTTCTCAAATAAAAATAAAAACAAAAAGAAACGATCCAGTGGAGTTATTGTTTGCGAGGAGGAGCGCTGCAAAAAAAGAAAAAAGAAGGAGGACTGATGACAAATTAATGGGAAAGTCATGGGATTGGCAGTGAAATAGTACGGCCGGGGACGCGCAGAAAGAAGGGGAAAAAAGAAAGAAAGAAGAAGAAGTCTTTTTTTTCTTTTGGAGAGATTGCACGGATTGGACAAGTTTCTCCTTTATTTCCCCCACAGTCCTGGCGGTCTGGTCTCGGTGTGATCCAGCGCGATTCAGCCCGATCGTGGATCCATGAGGTAGTCCACAGCGGGCTCACCTCACACTTTGACTGCCTCTCTGCCGGCTGTGCTCCTCACACATCCATCCATTGCTTTTTTTATTTATTTTTTTTAGAGAGCACCCCACCACCACCCCTCACAGCAGCGTTGAAAAAAACATCACCCACTCCTGCGTAATGGGAGCACATATGCTGGGAGTCAGGGTTGAAATGGCGTGTCGGGGGAGTGGGAATGGATTGGGGATCCTGCTGGTATTCTTACTGGATTTACTGGGCACGACGGCCAGCAACATGGAGCCCATCTACTGGAACTCCCTGAACGAAAGGTAAGAGCAGTCCTCGCTTGCAGACCCTTTTTTTCTATTTCCCTTTTAACCGGTTGCTTCACTGCAGGTTTGAACTTGAAGTTTCCAGCCCACGCTAGAGAGAAAGAAGGGGAGAGTAAAAAAAAAACAGATCGAATAATCGGTTTAGCCTAATTGCATGTTCCTGACATGCAACTTGGAGAGAAACTCTGGCGATGCAACACACAGACCCCCAGAAAGTTGAGACAGGGCAGCAAGTCAGCACCAGGCCTGCAGGAGGGCCACATCTTTTATTTTGGAGCTTTTATTTGGCCAGTTTTGTTGCGCCTCCTTTATCCAATTTCCTTTTTTTTTTTCGCATCCCAGCCAGCAGAAAACAGTGTCGCCCTGCTCCACAGCTGCTCTGGATTTGTCCCCCTCACGTCGATGATCGTGGATAATCCAGCTGCGCTCCTGCACAGGGCCGAGGCTGTGTGCGGGATGATGGAGACGTGCGGGATGCTCTGATTGCTGTTGCTGGGTGACCTTGATTAAAGTCCAGGCCCTGATCCCCGCAGGCCTCTCTGTCTGTGTGTGTGTGCGCCGCCCCGTCTGCCCACTCGGCCGCCGCTCATTTGCATTTTCCACCCCCCCCCCCCCCTTTATTCCTCTGGAGAAGGTGTGAGGCATTAGTCGAGGAAATGTCATTTTAAACACCTCTCGGCCGTCCGGCTTTAACGACCGACACCATTTTTCTCGCACCTTTGCCAATTTCCCAGTGTCTGAATGCATGGCCTGTGGGGAGGGGAGGGGAGGGGGGTCAGGAGAATAACAAGGCGGCCTGTGCTGAGGTGATAGTTTGCTTCAATTCTGCAAATCTTGGCCACATTTTAAGGCACAAACTGGACTAATGATATTTTTCACTTGAATCAATAGTATGTGGGCCACCGGGCTGTGAGTTTAAAGGGAACACTGGTGTTGAGGAGCTCCCACCTCTTTGTAACGTTGCCCACATTACTCATTTTATAATACAAAAAAGTACAAAAGGAAATTTCGACTCACCTAGGCTTACTTGAGGCACGCCCATGCCGGGGGCCTTTTCGGAGACTAACTGGTTTTTAATGCGTCCATGTGCTGTAGGCTGTATGGCCGGGCGGTTTCTCCCCCTCTCCGCAGATGTGACTGTGCGTGGGCCCCTGCTGTGGAGCCAGGCATGAAGCCCTTAATGAGGGCTTTTTGTCAGCAGTGGGTGGATTCACCCAACAGGGAGCAGAGTCGGACACGGAAGGGTAATTTTCACTGAGAAACTAACAGCCTGGGCTTTTGAGGCCTTATAGGTGACTCCACGCCATTGTCTCCTAATGGAGTTTAGTGTTAGGTGGGTGTCAGGGCTTAGTGAATGGGCCTGGCTGGCAATTAGAGGGGTGGCAGCTTTGACGCCAGGCTCCATATTCATTTCCACAGATCTGCTCACTCACATATTCAAAATACAAAGCCTATTGTACACTATGACGCTTATTCACGAAGCTTACTATTCATAGTTAATCAGCTTAGTCATTCCTTCAGTTTATTTTCTTGGCCCTTTTTGCACACTTCCATGTACTTGTTTCTCCTCGGTCTCTACATGACAAGAGCAGTACTTTAGCTGCCTCAGGGCAAAATAGGTTTTGGCCCTGGGCTGAAATATGTTAAGAACTCCAGCTCGTCCAAATAGTGCGCATCTTCCAAGGACAAAGTCCTGAGCCCACCCACATGGTTTGTACCTCAGAAATGAGGCGAAGAGTAAACAGAAGCAGTAGTCTGTATCAATCAGGTGCAGGAGCGCATGTATGGTTCACATCCTGTCTGTGCAGCAAACAGACTGTCACGTTGTTAACCTCTGGACCTCTGCTGGATGTACTGCTTTGAAGTTTAGACCGTTCACCTGCAGCTTCCTCCCCTCCGCCTCTCCTCCCATCTTTCTTTCCGCCTCTGTGAGCAATCTCCAGCTCCCTGCGCCTCCTCACCCTCTCCTCCCTTCTCTTGTTCACACCTTTCACCCTCTTTCTTACATTTTTTTTACTTCCTTTCACGCTGCCTCCATGCACCATTCTCTCCCTCTTCTTCCTCCTGTCACTTTCCATCTGTCTCTATCGCTACCTCTTTCCGCAACCCCCCCCACCCCTCCCACCTCCACCCTCCAGTGCAGTGACCAGACGTAGCAAATTGGAAACATGTGTCACATCCAGCCGCTAATTATAGCGTTACAGCAGCCGCTGACGTACTCGAAGATGTGTTAGGAGTGACAGAGGTGGGGAGGATAAAGGAGGCGCCCATGGGTACATTGGGGGATACACATGCCTCAGACTCCACCACACGAATAAGTCCTGGTGTGTATAAGATAAATAAAACGATAAGGCCGACAGAGGTTACAGTAAAATATAGTATCAGAGTGCTCATGGCCATCAAGTGCTGCATACACCCTATTATTGACTGCCCCATCAGTTGAAATTACTACGGCCCGGCAGAGGGGGAAGACAAAGACGTGCGTGGGGGGGAGCAGAAACAGAGACAGGTGCCAGGAGGTGAATGAGAAACAGGGGGAGTGGTAGAGTGAGCAGAGTGGGGGTGGAGACAGTCCTAACCCTAAGTAAATCAATACCAGTTAAGTCTCAAGTGCCAATACAGGTTCTGCTTGAGGAAGAGGGAACTGAACCAGAACGATCACCTTGGGAAGAGCCTCCCTCTCAGACATACATTATCCTTATCTCAGCATCTCCCATTATCGGCCTTACACGGCCTCCCTAATGAAAGATCGAATCTTACATTACTGCTCGGGAGTTTTTGGGGGGTGGGGCTGGCGGTTGAGGTGGAGTGGGCGCTGGGGTGGCAGGTGACCGCATGGGATGAAAAAAACTGTAGGTCACATTGGACACACACACACACACACACACAGAGTAAATGAGTACAAGTAGAGAGAATGTTGGCTCTGGTCACTCCCCTGATCAGCATATGGAGTTTTGTAGTTTTTGGCCCTTTCGCAAGTTTGATTTCAGCGTCTGTTCTTGAGGCCAAAACCTCTCACTCACCCCTCTCCCCGCTCGCACTCCCTGTCTTCCTCTTTTCCTCCCCATCCATACTTTCACAAATGGCTGTAGATTATTGTAAACGGCTGCCGAGGGTGGGCGTCTCCTCGCCGGGCGCTCGCGGTGACTTGTAATACAACTATTCCCCCTAAGATCCACATTAAAATTTAATCCCCCCTTCCCGTTTCTCAATAATTCATTAATCGCCGGCTAATTGGCGCCAGATAAAAGACTAGCTAACTAGGCTAAGTGTTTCAACTACAAAAAACCAGAGAAAAGACTCCCCCCCAAAAAAAAAAAAATCACTGGAAATCTTCTTGGCGAGGGTATTCTGGGACTGAGCGCAGAGAGTGGAATAAGTGTTAGTAGGTCAAACGGGGTGTCATATCAATGGGGCGGCATTCCAACACCCGTTTATTGATTGTTCGTCTGTTCAAAACTCCACACCCGGTTTCACCCCCTGCAAAATCCACCCGTAGGTTCCTCCCTCATGAATAATGCATGCATGCACTGAAGGCTTTTCTGGGCTGTGTGGATAAGTAAGCAGGAGCCTGGTAAGCCTACACGCATCCTTGGGCTAAATGATTAGAGAATATCCACTGGTTAGTTTTTTTTTTTTTATTTTGTTTTATTTTAGGAGTGAGGGAGTGTAAAAACAAGGAATGCAGTGGAGAGAAGAAGAGAAGGAAAGAATATGAACCATATTGTGCGAGCTGCCTGTTAAAGCGAGCAGGCAGCGGTTCAAACCCCCCACCCCGACTCTGACTCTCCCCACCCCACCCTTTTCCCTCACACTCTCTCTCTCTTCCTACCTCCCTCTCCCCTGGTGAAAAAGAGGAGTGTGTGTTAGTTTACGAGCTGAGAGCAACAGGAGCTGTGAAAAGAGGTTTCAGCTGATGTGGCAGAATGGAAAGGCCAGGGGAAGGAGAAGGAGGAGAAGGCAGCCAATCCGGCCAGAGGCTGGAATCCTTTTCTTTCTTTCTTTCTTTCTTTTTTTCTTTCTTTGGCATTGCATTGCAGGCAGGCAGATGGACGCGCAGGTATGCAGCTCGACCGGGAAAATACAGACATGCGAACAGACAGATCTATCGCAGTCGCACATTCTCAACAGATGCCTGCAAACACACTCACACATACACGCACGAACGAGCCTCATGGGGCTCGACCTGCCCTCCCATGTATGTCGGACACGTGTGTGTGAAGAGTGTGTGGTCTTAATGTATCCCCTTTGTTGCATGTGCAAGTGAGCATTAAACACACGCTGCACACACACACACACACACACACACACACACACAGGAGAGGTGAGGGAATTGGCAGGCGTCACGGACTGTTGTTCCACTCGGAATTCATTCATTATTTTATCACTCGATTATAAGTTTATTTGGCAGGGGCAGTGCACATTCATCAACATCATAACAGCCATAAAGCGGTGTTGTAAATATGCTGGGGTTAGCTAAAGAACTAATTTACTTCCCCAGTCCCTGGGGCTTTAGAAGTGACTTTGGGATTTTGGTAATTGTTAAAAGTGCTGATGATTAGGATGAAGGAGATTAAAAGCGTGTGGCTGGCTGTACTAGTTGAGGATGTTGGAACACATGCAGAAAAAAGCAACTTTCCTCCCTGGAAGCATATGCATGCTCACAAATGTGCACACTCACACATTCACAGTGGTAGTAGTGGTAACAGTAATCCAGGCCGTAGGTCTGAAGGGGTCACATGTGTCCCAGCATCACCGGGCAGATTGCCCCGGGTGGCTGAACCCAGAGCCCCTTAGCAATGCCAGCCACACACACACACACACACATTGGCTTCTCATTAGCTTGCTTCACAACACACCCTGCCTAGCAGGATCATCCAATCCTCCTGGCAGCATTTGGACTGGGCCAGGTCAATCCTCCTCCCCCGGGTGACACAGAGAAGCGGACTGGTGGGATGTGAAGCCAGTATTAAAGTATGCGTGTGTGTGTGTGTGGACTTTGTAAGCCAGAAGGGTGTGCAACGTAGAGGCAACCTCTGTCACACTGCTCATCACCTTCCTTTTACTCACGTTCCAGCCTCTTAGCTCTTCCCCTCAGCCCTTTTTCCTCCCCCTCCTCCGCCATCTTTGCTTCCCTGCTAACTTTTGTTTAGGCTCAGTATCACGAGACTCCCGGCTCTGCCTCTGCTCCTCACATCTCCACAGCGTTGGGTTGGGCTCATATTGCAGCAGCCACTGTGGCTTCAGCCTCATTCCAGATAAACGGGACGGCAGCAGGAGGGAGTTCAGGCTGCTGTCATTTCATGTGTGTGTGTGGGGATTCTGGTTTGTGACGGAGGATGTGCTGGTATGTGCGTGTTTGTGCCATGAATACTAAATTGTGTGTTAAGATCTCTGAGCTCTAAGCCGCTGTTTTTTGCACTGCAAAAAGCGTCCTTCTGATAGTCTTTTCTTTTAGTCTATAATTGAGTTAAACCTTGTTTTCTTAAACACAAATGAAAAAAGCAACAATAGCAAACCTGTTTCCAATAAGACAATCAAGTTCTTTCATGTGTTTCCTATAATTTAGTTGAAATTGTCCTGATTTCAGTGCAGCATTATTAAAATAAAGATGCACAATTCTGGAAAACTCAAGAAAAATAGATTTCCTTTGTAAAATAAGTAGACATTCATAGCATTTAGGCAGATTAACACACAAAAAAAAGAATTTTAAGATCCTCTTAAGACATCGTTGACTTGATTAGAGAGATTTCTTTGCTGTGTATTTGTGTGTTAGCTCTTTTCACACCTGCCCTCCCTTCAAACAACATCAGGATCCTCTTTTGCACATCCCTGTAGAGAGATAGATAGAAGTGTGAAACAGAAGACAAATGTTTTGTCCTCTTATCTCCCAGTCTCTCGCTCAGCAGCCACAGTTCATTCCAGCTTCAGCCTTTGCGTCCCGTCACTTTCATCAGCACTGAAACTCCATCACTCTCCCCTTGCTGTGTGCCAATGGACGTCAACGCAGTGCTTTGATTGGACACCAGCCCAAAACAGTTTTGTAACTGAATGTTAAAGAGCGCGCGTGCACGTGTGTGTATGTGTGTGCGCGTATGTGTGTGTGTCTACACAAGAGAGACAAATGAGCGAGCTTGCTGGTTAACAGCTGTGTCTTGTCTCCGCTGAAGTTTTGGCAAACATCTTCGACCGATATGAGCAAGAGGGCAGAAATAGAAGAAGTGGCTGTTGTCAGGGTGAGATGAGGCAAAGACAGAGGAGAGAGGAGGGGAGCGGAGAGCTGACAGGGTCAGAGAAGGAAATAAAAAGCATGAAAGTGAGGGAAGGCATGTTAGGGGGGAGATGGATGGTGTGGGAGCGCGCCCGGCTTTGACAGTGAAACCGGCTGATGTGACACAGCCCAGACAGGGAGAGTGACTGATGATCCATAGGTCACCACCATGACTAGCTGCTTCCTGCTCGCATACAACCAAGCCAGCCCCTCATTCCTCATTACTGACATCTCCCATAATATTTATCCCTGTGAAGTCCAGCATGAAACCTGGTAAGCTGTAAAGGAATTCATCAACCCTTTTTTAGGCAGAATGAGCTCTTTGATCAACTTTGCATGGAGCGATTAAGAGACTGGCAGCTGCTTCCCCTCTCTCTATTTACAGCAGTTCAGATGATGAGATGAGATGCTGCAAACGTGCACCGTGCTTCATCTTCACACACAGTATGTAGGAATCACAGAGGCAGAAAAGATGCCAAATGCCTCATAGCAGAACAATGTGTTGATAGACTTAATTTGCCAAAAGCTAAATCAATTCCTTTTAAAAGAAAGCGCTACTGTTCCACTGTATAATCAATATTTGAAGTTCAGTGCACTCCAGGATGAAGTTTTGCAATTTGCATTTATCTGTGAAACCACCTTCTCTCAACCTGCCTCGCCAACTTCTCCTTCAGTTTCTGATTTTCTGCATTTCATAAAAGTGAATGCGCTGCCATCCGTTGTGCTGTGTTTGTGTGTAGGCGAAGAGAGGGATGATAACACAATGAATGCAAGACGGCAAGTTTTTTCTGAGACGGTGTAAGAGTCATGCTTCTTATTCAAAAAGTCAACTTCCATTCTGGTCTATTGAGGCTGCAGTCAAAGTGCGTCTGTCTCGTCTTTGTTGGATTTCATCCTGCGTGATTGTTGGTGAGTCTAAGAGCCCTCGCGCTTTGATCCCGCGAAACACTCTCCAAAACCTGACGTTTGCCGGAATGCTTCCCTTTTATTGTACTTCATTGTAGCTGAAGTGGAACACAATCTCGCCAAGTCACGTCAGGAATAACAAAAATACACAGTCAAACAACGAGATGGACCTAGAAAGGAACGGCACCCAGCCGTTAGCTGCTTTTGTATGTGATGAAGTGGTTACAGGTGGCATTTTTCCTTAAATATCTCATTTTACATTTATATTTTTGGCATAAGAAGCTGTTATCCAGAGATTTGCAGAAACACACAGAGCCGCAAAAGTAAGCACACATGAATCACTCTGCCTGCAAGGAGCCTGCTAACAAAGCGGAGCAACTATTCAGCGCTCAAGTACAAAACAATACATGGCTTTTATTTGTGCGGGGGGTTGTTGGAGGGGGTGTGGATCCTCTGGCTGTTGCAGTAGATGTTTGGTCTCTTGTGTGGGAGATGTGGAGACCTGTTACTCCTAAGCATCTTAGCGTTAAGATAATCTTTACCCATTGACTTACAATGGGTCAGAGATGATCCTCATGCTAAGAGGCTTTGGTAGGGGACCCTGTGCCGCTCTGCCCTGTCGCAGTAACAACCAGTCATCTTGAATCTTGACTTTCTAAAAAACAAACACATCTATCACCCCATATGAACACATGCCTACATCTCTACCTTAGATCTATTGTAATTATCCACCACTAACTCCCAGCACCTTGATTATTTTTCCAGGCTTCACACTTTCTTCCTCTCTGATGCTTGTGTGTGTGTGGTGTGTGTGTGTGTGTGTGTGTGCACATATGCGTAGTAGTTCTAATTAGGAGGTAAAAGACCGTACAGGGAGCGTAGTCCATCTGGCTTTGGCATTAGCCCATCATTCTTACAGTCTATGGGGAAACTGACCTTGGCTAACTGTGCAGGGAAAAATCATGCTCCATTTCCTGGGTTCTGCTTTGAATATAATTTAAGCAGGATCGACGTTAAAAAAGCGAGATTAAGATGAAAACGCAAGATTAAGATTAATTCTTCGGTTCTGGATGCAGAAGGTCTGGGCTCCATGTGGGGTAGCTTAGCTGCGCTCAGTTTAGGTAGCATATGCTGAGTGTTTCTGTTCAAATTGCTTTTGCGATTTAAAGGCTTCTCGCTTGTCATCGAGCACAGGAAACCTTTCTCTGAAGGTCTCTCTCCGCTTGTGCGTTTCACTGATGTGGAGAAGAGAGTAGAATATATCTGTAGAATATATTCATTTCAGTCTCAGCGTTACCTTCAGAATATTACTCTCTCTAAGGAACAGTTACTTTCAGAGGATCAATACCTGTCTCAGATGTTTGCATTAACTACAAGATGGAACCAAGAGGCAATTATCTTAGCTTAGCATAAAGACTTAAAGCAGAGGGAAACAGTTAGCCTGACTTTCTCCAACAGCATCCCTAAAACATCGATTCCTTACTTAGAAGATAACATTTTACTGTCAAAAAATCCCATTAAGGCTTCATAACACTTTGTTGATGCACATATTTTAAAGGTATCTTATTTAGCTGTGGCCAGGGTGGCCACAGTCAACAGTTACAGAATGATGGGAAATTATAAAATTATAAAACACACAAGCAAAGAAGAGTTAAGTAGGTAAGTTTGAAAGTCAGTGAATTGACGAACTAGCATTAGCCCACACATGATGTTCACATCAGACTAAATAAAGCTGTGGGAGTAAAACCTGTGAGTGGGTTGAAATGAGCACGGGTGATTTTGTTGCTAATGAATTTAACTTTTCCTTTGTTAGAGTACGACTGTGTTATTCTCTTTTTATTTCAGGCAGACTCACTTGGACATCGGTTGAAGGGCCACATTGTTCTCTTGGTCTGATAAAATCCAGCCTCCCGGGTCTATGAACCTCTCTCAAACCTGCGTCGGATAAACTCAGAAATGCATGGCTGTCAGACTGAAACAAGGCTGTTTCTCCAACTTCCTGCAAAGCGGACACATTGCCGATAAATTTACTTCAACCCGAAGCAATGATTTAAGGCCAAGCACAAAAGTAAACTCGCTGACTGCCTCCAAATGGTCGTTTTTTTGGCTGCGTACGGGGTGCAGCGCAGTGCTTTGTTGTCTAGGACAAGTAACTCTAACAAGATCCATCTTGTATAGAAAAGCGGTGAAGTGGATTGTTGTTGCCCCGTCCACATGCCATCATCTGATACCCCGGCTATAATACACGGCTCAGAGCTGCTTTTTAGCGGTTTTATCCTCCTTTACTCTCTCTCTCCCTCTCTCTCTTCTCTCCCATGCCTTTGTCCTCATGTCTTGCAGGCAGTGTTAACACACACCAGCATGCATATACACTGGCACACACACAGCCAGGCATGCATGCACACAGTGGAGAGCTTGTATATATATACACACACACACACACATACCCATGCATGCACAGATGAAAAATGTTATTGCTCTCAGTGCTGGAAAAAGTCCAAGTGGAGGGGTTGAATTTCTTCAGAGGTACACCCCCCCCAACCCAACTCTATCTCCATCAGTAGCATATCCCTCACTCCTTCCTTCCACTCCTCCTTGCCTGCTCTCTCACTCTCCCTCCTTCACTTCACCCTCCTCCCTCTGCACTGTGAACAAAAGAGCCCTCCCTCAACCACCCCCACCCCTCACCCTCCACCCCCTCAGCGCTTCCACTGAAAGCCCTCACACACACTCGGCTCTCCGGCTTCGCACTCTCCCACACGCACTCTTACCCCTCTCGTCGTCTGTAAAACCAGTCCACTTCTCCGCACTAATCCCCCCTTCATTTCTTTTGTCTTTTCTTTCTCTCTCGGTGCCTGGCTCACCACCAGTGTAAATTTCCCTCTCTACATATCCAAGCCGTTATCATGTTACAGCTAGTTGGCAGACACTAAAATTTATTCTCTCTCTCTTTTTTTTTTTTAAATTGCTCTCATCTTTTTTTCCCCCTCCCCAAGTCCGCGTCCTTTTTGTCTCTCTTCTTCTTTGTGGGTGGTTTTTGATGTGTAGTCTCTGTTTCTTCTCATTGGCTCATCACCGTCAAGCAGTAAATAGGTCCTCTGTAGTGAAGACAGGATGAATAATCATGATTGCCTATCACTGCGGTGTCAAAGTAATTTGGGAGTGACTGTGAACCAGAGCTCGGCCTGCACACACACACTTACATGCATGAGCAGATGTACCACTCCCTCAAAATTCTCCGAATCAGGAAGCCATTCCCTCATTAGCTATCTCATCTTCTAACCTCCCCTCCAAATGTCTTTCATTCTCTCTCTCTTTCTTTCTTTCTGTCTTTCTTTCTTATTCTTTATCAGTATTGCTCTCCATTGGAGTGCAGCTGTATTGCAGGTCCCCAGTAACAGGAGGAGGAAAAAAACAGATGGAGCGCCCTCCTTTCTTCCTTTCTTTCATCTTTCCTTTTATTCTTCCCTCTCTCCCTCCTTCCCCACAAAGAAAATCAAGCCAGAAGAATGCTGGTTGCGTGGAGGTGGGGGGATTGCAAGGGGGACAAAAGCCTTCCTTTTCCACAACCTCTCCCTGGTGTTCTTTGGTTTTCACTTGATGGATGGGTGGCACGGCTGTGGGTCACTGTGCCGAAACACGTGCAGACCCGTAGCTGGCGCGCGGATGTGGGAGCATGTGTGCGTGCGTGTCAGTGCGTGACGCTTATTTCCGTTTGCGCGGCACTGATAACTCCCTCGCCTGTTATGGTCTTGGGTTTTGAAAAGTGTCTGTCCTCGCCAGCCAGCGCGCACAGCTGCTGTGATGTTTGTATTTGGTTCCCCACGTTTTGTGCGTTGCAGTAAAGCCACCGGTCCCTATTGCAGTTAGGCCCCGGCCCATCTGGAGACCTAGTCCTGGGTGGCCGTTATATACGTGTGTGGCATGTGCAAAGCACGCAGCTGAGAAAAGCAACACATCCAGTCTCTGAGGTGTGTATTCTGGCACTTTGTTAATCATACACATAATCTGATTTCTCAGTGCCTTAATATAGCCGCTTCAGAGCGCCCAAACAATGCTGCTATCGCCCTTAAGTGCTGTAATTCAACTGTGTTTTTCATGTTATCTCCTTTTAATCAAAACCTTTGCTTTCTCCTTATGTTTCTTCTTAAATGTAATCACTCTTGTGTTGGGTGAGCTAACTCTATTATGGCGGTACTTAGCTAGAACAAAAGAATTCACTCAAGGTCTTGTTTAAGTGCTTCTGTACCCTCATGGTGCCCTTGCATGCTGAATAGAAGCTAGTTTTATGTGTGTGTGTGAGTGTGTGTGTGTGTGTGTGTGCTCCTGCCTGTGCAAAGGCGAGTGTGATTGTGTGAATGTCAGGCATGCGTCATGCGTGGTGTGTGTGCGCTTGTGTACATGCCCTGCGTGGGCTTGTGTACACCCCACCCGCTGCTTACCACCCCCCCCACCCCCCCATCATGCCCCTCCATTGCCGCATTAAGCATTATTTGCAAAACAACACAATCATGTGAGACAAAGCAAGTTTTCTGGGCGAGCATGAAAAGAGAGCGTGAAAACAACAGAAACTGGCCCGCACCACTTGACCCTGTCGAGGGGGCGGTGATGAGGTGGTGATGAGGTGGTTTGGTGGTGGTGGTGATGGTGGGGTGAGGCGGTGGTGGTGGGCAGGTTGCAAGCCAGGGGAGAGATAATCCCTCCAGTCATGGCGGCCCCCGTGTGCTCGGGCTCTAACGTGGCGCGCTGGGCTGTCAATCACTCAACAAAGCTGTCTGTAAGGGGATTATGAACCCGCGGACCCTCTCCCTCACCCCTCTCTTTTCCTCCTCCTATTGCCCCCCCCCCCCCAAACCAACCTTTCTTTCTCCATTCATTTCCCCCCTCTTTCTCCCAGGCCATCTCTTGCATCCTGTCCATGTTTTCTGCCTTCAAACCTTCCCGTCAGCCCCCTTGTCCACTGTCCCCTCACAACAAAGTGCGTCTTTCTCCCAGCACACATTTTGCTTCGCTGTCTGAAGCTTAGTTTATCTGCAGCTTTCCATCCGTCCTCCCTCTGTCCTCCATAAGCCCCATTTCTCTCTCTCTCCAAAGCCTTTCTCGCACTTTGCTCTATCTCTTCGTCCCACCCGTGTGTTATGTCTCACCTAGACAAGAGACAGGTGTTTATATGTGTGTGTGTGTGTGTGTGTTTTAGCAGGTGACAGGTGTCCCATACTCAGACTGACACTGAAAGCGAAAGCGGCCCTGCACCTACAACACAAAAGAAAGAACCGGAGCAACAAGGAGAGATGAACACAAGTGCAAACACTCAGCTCATTCTCGTGTTTTTCATTTCATATCGATCAGACAAATTTGACCGCATTCAAAAAGATGCAAAACAGTTCTTTTTTTTTTGCATGCAAGCTTTGATTCAGACTTTTTTTTTTTAACTTTTTGTCCTTTTAGTGGCCTGTGGACCCTCAAAACACACATGCACCAAGCCGCCACCTGGCTAAATGTCACCTCTCCTATAAATGTGATGAATAGCTCGCAGTCCTATCTTATCTCTCTGTCCTTAACCAAGCTGTTTTTAAATCCAGCCACCGCTTCCTTTGGCTCCTGCAGGTGGTAACAGAGGCCCCTCCTCCCGCAGTCACCCTCCATTTATTCCCCGTTTTTCCTCCATCGACTATCTCTCCGCCTATCTGTCTGTTGAATGTCTGTTTAGTTTAAACGTCTGTCAGGGCTTTCACTCCTCACCTGCTTCAACCGGTTCGCCCACCCGCACTCCTGTTTTATCTCTCGCTGCCTGCCTTTTGTTTTTCTACTTCACTTTCTACTTTGCACTGCCCTATCTCTCCTCTCTCTCACCCCCCACCTCCGCTCGCTGATAATCTGACCAGTTTAGCCAGTAGGTCACGTAAACTGGTTAATCTGCCCCAATCCTTCAAATAATCTCGCCGCTTTAATCCAGCATCCAACAGTCAGCTCCGCATGTGAGAAATGAAGATTTGTCCTTCTGTTAGTGGTGAAAAGGAGATTGAAAGGTTTTTACACTGCCACAGCAACTTTAATTAAAGTTCTGTTTCATTTCAGGTTGGTATTAAGGGTTCTCATTTTAGGTCAGCTGTTATTTTTGTCAAAGTTATATTTTTTTAGCCTTTTTAAAAATTTTAAAAATTATATTCTGTCTGTCATTTGGCAAATAATTTTTCATTGTATTTTAATTTCTTCATGGGCAAAAGTCTCGGATTTGATTGTGCAATCATTAAAAATCTCATTTCAGTTTATATACTTCTTTTTTTTCATGGCTAGATTTAGACTGCTTCTTAACGATAATAACCCCGAAGGAGACTATGATGCAAAGAGACTTCAATTAAGAAAAAAAAAGAATGATGGAAAGATGCTGAGATTTAACAACCATTCATTTCGCCATTAAGAAAGTGAGATTTGACAACGACGCAGAGTGGAGGTTCAGGAGAGGGGAGGACGGAGGGGGAGAGCGAGAGCGAGAGACTTAATGTGGGTGACAGGGTTGTTATCTGGCAGACGGCTGATGGTTTTAACAGCTGTATTATCTTGTGTATCTTATATTGGATTAAGCTTCATTCTCTTACGCGCGTCGCACTCTGATTGACGCTCTGATTAAAGACATCCACTGGCAGAGATGCAGGGATGGAGGGAGGCAGAGGAATGAGAAAGAAGCGTGAGGAAGGGTGAGAGGGAGGTGAGGAGGATAAGGGGTAGGGGTGGAAAAAAGGAGATAATGAGGAGCAGTGCTTGAACTGGGCCCGGCACCCACTGATGCGGAGTACTGGCTTGAGTATTGGTCAGTCAGTCCTCTCTTATTGGCAACTGTAGGCACTCAAACTGCGGTTACTGTAGCGCTGTTTTGATGACAGGTGTGGAAATTTGAGCTACGCTGGCAGCAAGCATATTTTTCTCCCCCCGCACAGCATGACAAGGTGAAAAAAAAAAAAAGCTCACCTTGATGGCATGAGGTGCGCTGGTTCACACAAACTGCCATATTGCACCATTGTCTGCTGCTTTCTGTGGCTCTTTCTGCTGGTGTAGTTCCTGGCTGCAATTTTTAAGACTCATCAGCAGCCCAAATGGTGCTGAATACATCTGTATGTTGTTGTTTAGACCTCTTGTCGTTGAGACGTGTTTGAACTGGGTGTGAAATGTTCGGCGTGAAGCAGCAGCAGCAACACAGCTTCAATACAGATGTAAAGCTTTGAACAAACATCACTTTTATTGCTTCTGCTTTCAGTAATCGGCATTATTTTACTGATATCTTTAAGTTCTTTTTGCTACCAGGACAGCCACAAAAATGTTGCGCCATCAAGACGCAGCTTGTCTGTGTGGGAGATTCAAAGAGGGTTGGTCGCAGTCAGCCATGCTGCCGAGCAGGACCTCAACAGTGTGGCAATATCCTGCAGCGGATTGGCGCAATAAAGTTACCTGCGGCCGTGGAAAAATTGTACAAGCGCTGGCCGAAATGAGCCTGTCTCCTGCTCAAATGAGCTGCGAGAGGTGAGAGGAGGTGCAAGGTGTACTGTGTGGTCTAATTCAGTCAAAAAGCTGCTGGATGAGAGCTTAAGATTCCTGCTGGTGCCTCCAAAAAAACATCTGGCCATAAATAGCATGCGCACAGCCCAGCAGGTAACTTGCGCTATGCTTTGTATTTTGAATTAGTCGTTTATTCCTTCAAATTAACTGTGCATAATTCATAGGCCCGAACGTTGCAAGTGCATGCTATTCAGGGGTACTGGCAGCTTTTCTTTTTTTCTTCTTTTAACTCCAGTTCAAGCACTGATAAGGAGCAAAGAGAGGGGAGAGGGTTAAGAATAAAAAAAGAAGAAGAAAGGTAAAAGATGAGAACGTGTCATACCTCTTATTAGAAACTGTGACTCTGATCTATTTGGTCTCATCTCACACCTCCGCCTTTGCACGTCACTTTTCCTCTCAGTTCTTTTCTTACCCGCTCGCTCGCTCTCCCCCATTTTCTTCCCCGCGTCTCTCTCATCCTCTCCGTTTCTCTCCCTCTCACCCTCTGCGTTCCCTTTGTCACACTTGTATCTATCTCTCGCTATTTCTCACTCTTTCTCTCCTTCATACCCTGCAGTCTCTCACCAGCAAAAAAAAAAAAGAAAAGAAAAACTTCTCATGCTCAGTTTGGTGTGCAGCCTGTCAAGCTTGCTTTGAATGCACACACACACACACACCAGCATACACTCCTATAACTCTCCTAGCATACAGCCAAGGGAATAATAGAATCAAGGAATACTCTGAGATAAAGCGGAGAAGGGGGGCGAATAAAAGGATAAAGCAGACTGAGAGGGATAGAGAGCTTCATATTATTAATTTAGCTGGAGAAAGAGAAAGAGAGGGAATTTCTTTCAACCCCCCTCCCCTTCCCCGCTACACCGCTGCTTCCATAGAGCTCTATAGTGGCACACAATGGAGAGATTGGAGCAGGAGGGGTGGGGGGGGGGAACAGAGAGGTAGAGATTATCCATCCCGCTGTATAAACCGTGGTGTTAACTGTTTCATAGCGTCGGCTTGGCCCACTTTTATTCCTCCGTCATCGCGCCGCTCCATCTCATTTCCGCCTATCTTTCCCCCGCTATCTTTCGCTTACTTTAACTCCATCCTTTTTCTCCTCCTTCGCCCTCCTCATCTCCATCCCTCCTGTAGCTCCACAATCTACCTCTCAGTGGGCTCTCTCCCTAATCCTCCATCATCTCTTCCAGACCTATAGACTAGAATAAACCTGCCTACACCCAGCCAGGCATAGGAGAAGTACACACACACACACACACACGGCTCTTTCTGGGTCCTATATTCATGCATCACATGCCAGTGTATGGTTTCGGTGTGTGGTTGAGAGTGTATGTTCGCAGTTGGCAGCCCACTTGCTTGTCGAATTTGGCAGAATATCTCCTCATCTGGCACAGGAAGAAGGAAGGGCGTCCCATAGCGAGGGATTACACCGACTTACACACACACATGCACATTTATTGGCACATGTTTGCACATTAAGAAATGCAAAGCCCCGCGCTCTCAGCCACACACAGGCTTTTTTTTTTTCTTTTTGGGGGAGGGGAGGTGGCTTGCTCATTCAGACACTGGGATATCAATTTCTCTAAATTTATTAGCAAATATGAGTCAAAAAGTTTTGAGAGGGGTTCGGTCCTCAAAAAAGCAAATACAAAGCCACAAAAGGTACCGAACATCACTCCTCGAGGCTTAATATGATGGAGAAAGAGTAAATATTTTCAGCTACATGCTACATCCAGGGAAAAGTCAACGCTTCTTTATGTCACTATAAACCGAGCTGTCTCGGCAGGATGTGTCTGGTGGTGTGAAGCAGCTTTCTAGCCTCCCTGCCCAACAAGAAGTGAAATACCAATGAAATGCATTTCTATAATGGGCCTGCTGACAGTGCAAGCAGCTACAGGCGCTGGGAGGAAATAGTCTCCAGAAGCCTGTTACTGTAAAGTGTTTCTTTGTCTCCGAAGAGAGATGGAGGGAGCTGGTGGGAGGAGGGCCGGAGGGGAGGGGGGGTGAGCGGGCTAGACCCGGCCCTTTGTATGAACCTGATTGATAGGTGTGTCTGACCTTTAGCACCTCTCGAGATATCCAACAAGTCATTCTTTCACCTTATATTTAGTCCCCTCTGTATCTGCCTCACACACGCACGCACACACACTTTCAGACGGGCCCTGGATGGAAACCTAATTCTGTCTTTTCTTCCTCTCCTTTTCAAAAACCTCCCAATTACAGCCACTCCATTTTCTACCTCCCTCCCTCTCTCCGTCTCCCCCTCCCTCCTTTCTTAACGAGCAATCTCGTTAATGTCAGAGTGCCTCTTTCTCTCTCTCATTCTTTCTCTCATTCAGGCTTTTGGCCCACAGAGAGAAAGGGAGAGAGAAAGAGAGAAAGGGAGAGAGAGAGAGATATGAAGAAGCAGAGATAGAGATAGAGAAATCAGAGCTCCGCCGAAAGAACAAGCGCTGGATGAGAGGGAGGTTGAGGGAAGGCAGGGTGTGGGCAGAGAGAAGCCAGAGCTTCCATAATAATGGCCAGACAAGTGTGTGAGATTACTGCCCTGGTTTCAGGGGGGACATAATTATATGCTGCACAGGCTGTCAGAAAGAATGAGATGAGGGGGGCTGTATTTAGTGATGCACCAGTGAGAGATTTGTGAGGCGAGGGCGATGACTAAATCCGTACCACAGCTGGGCTGGGCGGTTCCAGACCTGTGTGTGTGTGTGCTTGCAAGCGTGCAGTGTGTGTGTGTGCGTGCATGTGTGTGTTTGTTCTCAGAATGAGTAATGTTAAGCCATTGAAAGCAGTAAATTATTCAGAGGCTTCATGCATGGAAACATTATAATTCCATGTCTGAGTGTGAATTACCCTCCGTTTTACCCCCAGGCACATATCTCACTCCAGCCCAAGGCCTCATGGGAGATTAAAGGGAGTAAATATTATGGGAGCTGGACTAGCATATAAACCGCATGAAGTGACCAGATATCCCAGCAGGACGTTGCACCTCAACTGTACTGTGAATGGAGTCGCTTTGAATCCATCTCACTACTTGTTATCTCTGTCCGCTTCCGATATGCTGTAGAAGAAATGACCAAATTAAAATCAGGCCCTTCTGGAGATTGGTGTCGGGCGGTTAAAGCCGGCACTCCCCACAGAGCAAAGGCAGGAGAGGTTTCCAATTCATCCAGTTCAATTACTGTGGTGTCTACATGCGGGGATGTTATTTACTGTCCGTTCCCCTCCTCACATCTTTTGTATTTGGACTCCTTCAATAAGGGATCTCCAATGAGAAATTTAGTCTTTTATTTTCGGATTGGTAATAGCAGAAACCACAAACGGCTGAAGGAAATTGAATAGGTATAAATATCTGTGTAATATCCGTGCCAAAACACTTTTGGCAACTTTTTAGTTTTACCGAGCACAAACCTCATTATACACACAGGACTTATTTGAGTTAGTGCTGAAATGCTAAATAGATGATGATTTTTAGGTTTTAGATTCTCTTTTTTGGGGTGGGGTTGGTGGTGACAGGTGGAGGGTAATCTGAGAGACCAATGAGAGAGAATGAGTACCAATGCAATGAAAATTTCAACACACCTCCCCATGGACAGTTTCCTCAGTAGACAATATTCCCATGAAAACTGCAGACAGTCAATGTAGATTATCTGTTTAGCTCCATTATACTGGGCACTGTTTCTGAGAAGAGATGTTGAATTTTAAATGTTTTTTTTGTGGTGGTGCTGTGAGCATCACAAATTAAATTCCAGAAGTTCATCTCCCTGAGGCCTGAAGTCCCACAGCACATTAAAACTCATAATGAGTAGATATCACCCCAAATATGCCGTCTATGCTGTTTCTAAACACAGAGTACCGTGTCCATGTGGCAATATAAGGTACAATACAATGTTACTGTTTCATTTTTACTACCTGTTGCCATACTTTGTTGTTTATATTGATGTCTATAGAGGCCCTATATGGGAACACATCCATCCACACAATAATGCCAGTACTGCAAATACCATGAGACTGAAAAGGCTAGTAATAAACTTGATATGAGAAAAATATTTTTTACTTTCAAACATAACTTTACTATAAATGTGGAATCTGTGATTACTTACCTACCCGCAATATTAGAAAAGTACAGAATGTTATTTGCTGTCAGAGCCTGACCAATCCTGTCTCTGTGTCTGGCATAATTAACATTTATAAATAATTAATGACGTTACCACTGTTGTGCCATGTGCGTAGATGTATACAGCAACCCTCTCACTTTGGAGACGCTCGTATCGATCCTGCTGCTGTATGACAGCTACAGGTGTTTAATAAACTCAGGAGAAAGACTCCTACGAACAGCTGTAAGCAGCAAACAGATCTTAAGGGGGCCTATTAACGTTGTGGCAGCCACGAACACGCCATCGCCCGTCAGTCCCAATAGTGCTTTAAGCTAGCAGGGGCAATGATAATGCACAGTTCATTTAAGGCGCAGAAGAGCATTTATAGAATCATCTCCTGTCTCCTGGCTTCACTGCTTTTGTGAGGCAGCTTATGCACCAGCAGAGCAGGGTTATTTAAGATTGGATGATGAAACACGGCTCAAAACGCCACGATAGATTCCTCTGTTTTGGACTCTCCTGCTCCTCGTTTCATTCAAGGGTCAGCTCCATGCTTTTTCTACGGTGCAAACTTGTGTGCCACCAAATTTGAACTTGACAGGAAAGATTAACATGGTTTTACGTCTCCTTTTTGAGTGAATTGAACTTTTTCAAAGTCCTCTTGCGATCGGGCCTTTGTGCATTCAGTATGATAGCAGCACAGCTGAAGTCAGCTGTAAAAGAGGAATTCATTTTCATTCAGCCTATACTAAACCTTTGTGATGTTAACAGTACTGGGTTCACCTGTTGATAGCGACATAATACGTTGTATTACCATTCGTTAGGGGCTGTCAAAACACATCCTGGGAAATGGCCCGGAGCAAACCCCGCTGACACAACAAAAAGAGAAAAAAAGGGTTCGCCAGAGATGCGAATTACAACACAAGACAGTAAACACGAACACTCCTTTAATCTCTGCAAGTGGTGATTTGTCTCGATGCCCTCCTCCGACTGTATTGTCACATCAAAGCTTTTTTTCTCACAAGTCCGCTTCCTCTTCGCGGCTGACAGGAGCCAAAGTTTGGGAGAAGCTGGAGTTGGTTTGTGGGGTGTGTGTGTGTGGGTTGTGGAGTGTTGGGTGTGAGTAGGAGGTGAACTAGCATGCAGCATTAGTTCTGCTTGAGCTGATGTGTTAATTAGCCAGCCGGGTGCATAGATAATTAATGAGAATCATGATTAATGACTGTACAGTATGCATGGCTAAGGCGGAACGCAACTCACTGATAAGGCGGAAGGGGGAGGAGGATCACCGGCTATTCACCCTCTGCTGAGTGCCCGTCGTGCGTGTGCCTGCGCAACATGTTGGCCTGTAAGTGTTTGCACATGTGAGTTTGTGTATCTGACCAATGTGTGTGTGTGTGTGTTTTGCCAGGCATGGGCATTGATGCCAGTATGAGTTAGCAGGCCTGGCAGTCGGTAGGCCTAATAACAGACTGCAGCAGGTCAGGGGGGCATTTAACACTTCTAAACACACTGGCAGAGCTGCCCACTGATGCCAGATCAGAAGGAAGACCTCACACACAGATCAACAATGGAGCGGAGGACATCAAAACTGATCTGTTGCCGCTCCGCATTCTTTCTCGGTTTGAGTGTTTTTGCTCTGGAAGAATTTCTTCGTCGTCATATTTGTCTGTAATCAAGTCCTTAAAGGCTTAGTTTTTTAAACAAGTGAAGAAAGTCTGTCAGCGCACATTCAGATCAACTACATTTGCTTATTTTCCCAAACCGAGTATTGCTTTCTTTGATCCTAATGCAGCAGACTTTCGTCAGTCAAGATCCATACGCTTACTTCAGAAAGTCTTTTCAAAGTTTATTTAAACTGAAAATAGGTTAAAATATTCTGATCTCATTGGCAGATGTTTGCTCTGGTTTTTTTTTTGTTTTTTTTTTTTTTTTTTTTTGTTTTGTTTTTTTAAACAATGAGGTTGAAGAAACTAGTTTCCACAGAAATCACTCACACAAAATAGTTTTCTTTTATCCCGAAACATCAAATGAAAAAAAAAACCCACTAAGCAAAATGCTGCTTTAAATGGACATTTTAATTCCATGGGTAAATTCTATATGCTGATAAAGATTGTGTGATATCATCTGAAGCTCCAGAACAGTACTAAGTAGACCTCATGGAGAGAGTAGTTTGTGAAAAGAAGACTGATGCTTTGAACTGAAAAGTGTTATCATAGCCCTACTTATCTCGCTGTCATCCCAGTTTAAAATCTAATATGTGTCTGAAAGATTTAGTCGAGTACTTGAGTAGGTTATTAATAGAAAATGACTGTGCAACTATTTTGACAAGGAACTGATCCTTAATTAAATAATTATCAAGGAAAAATGCAGAACATTTTACTGTGAGTTACTGCGGATTTACTACTTCTGTGTGTTTTATGTCACCTCAGATTGCTGAAAACAAGCAATCCGAGGAGAACGTTTAAACTGTAAAGGGCATTTCTAGACTCTCTTAATCAACAATGAAATAATCCTTAAATGCAGCCCTATTACTATTAAACAATTGTATTTAAATGTAGCAGTAATGAGTCACTTTGGTTGGAGAAACTATCCTTGAAGTAGAGATCCCAGGTTGCAGAGGCCATAGCACCATTTCCCACTGGAAGATATTACATTATTTAAGCAGATAGCATAAACTGAGTATGCATATTAAGCAAATTTTTAATCTTATCTCAAATTCCCTGCTAGAGCGGGGTCAGACTAGATGACTAAATGAAATTAATTTAGAGTTAACCACTGCCCAGATAACATTCTTCTGATTCTCATTGAGTTTAAAGATTGAATTGTGTTGATCTTACAGCTCAGTGAGTGGAGCATGGCACCAGCAGCACGGCATTTTAGTTTTCCAGATGTGCAACATGAAATATGGATAATAAGTTAAATGCGTATTTGGCAGACAGAAGTATCCGCTAAAATGGTAAACATGAGAGTCAGAGATGAGGAAGAATGCGCAGAACCAACCCCAAAAAATCAAGCCGCAACACCAAATGATGCCCAGTGTTTATCTGCAATTTGTCCGCCATGAATACTAACTCGGCGGTGACATCAGCGCCTGTGGCAAGAGGTGGTTTGACCGCTGACCGCACGCACAATTGAGGCCTTGACCTCTCATTGGCGCAACCTGCAACTTATGATACTATCTCTCGCCCAATGAGGCTGAGGCTTGGGAACAAGCGGGGTGTTAGAGGGGCGACATACCACTGCTCACCCTGTGTGCGTGTGTGTGTGTATGTGTGTTAATGTGCTTTGTCTGGCAGCATGCACCATCAGCACTCAAGCGTGACCCTTAACCTCTAACCTCAAATAAGGGAGGATGGGGTGTGGAGGTCCCCCTGAACCCCCCCTCCCGACACCCATCAGCAGAGAGTTATTTAGAGTCATGGCCTGCAGAGGGAGAGAAACTGTGTTTGAGAGAGTTTGTGTGTCTGTGGAATCGAGAGATAGACGACGGGAGGAGAGGCGCTGGTGGGAAAAAAAAAAGTGAGATTGAGGAGGACGGAGATGAGAAGAGGAAGAGACATGAGGACAGTGTGTAGTGCACTTTCTTCTCTCTCCTCTTCCCTCTCTCTGATGAGGAGACAAATAGCTATTGTCATCTAAGAGATGCTGGGAGAAAAAAGGAGCTCGCGCTCATGCTCCCTTTGTCTTCTGGCTCTGTGTTGGAGAAGGGATGACAAAGGCCATTTTCATGCTCTGCGTCTGTCTCTGTCACCTCCTCCTCCTCCCCGTCCTCTTTCTCTCCTCTCACTTTTAAACCTCTGTCCTGCGGGCTGCCCTCCTCTCCTTTCTTCCCTCTTTCTCTCACGCTGAGCCTGCCATCTCTTTAGTCATGCCTTAGCCTTTCCCTTTATTTTTTCGCTTCCCCCTGCTACATCGCCGCGTCCTTGCCTTCAACCCCTCGCTTCTTCACCTCGCCGCCGTCCATCCATCTTTCCCCCCTCGCTTTACCTCTGTTCGTCCTTTCACCTGCCACGCTCCTCTGCCGGGGGTCGGCCTAATTATTCCTCACTCATCTTTTTCTTTTTTTTCCCCCACCTCTCTCTTCATTTTCTCCCCTATGACTCCGTGACGCACACACCTGTAACTCAGCACGACACCTCGCAGTCTTTCATCTATCCCTCCTTCTGTTCATTACTCTCTCCTCCCAGTTCTGCATCTCACCCCCCACACACACACACACACACTCACTCACCCACAAAAAATATATATTTCAGCCTATTTTCCACTCTTGCACAAACTTACGTAAGTACTGAACTCTCAGTGTTTTTCTCTAATTTCCGTGTTTGCTCTCTTTTCCTGTTCTTGCTCCGTCTTTCCTCCCCGTATCTGATGTTGCACCTGTTTATGTGCCTGCTGCCTCTCTTTCACGCCATCTTCCTCTCACTTTCAGCTGTCAATCAACAAGTCACTGCGGTGTCTTTTTTTTTTTTTGCCAAGAACATAAACATGCACCCATTTTGAACCAGTTGCACTCAATCCAATTACTCTCTTTGATGAGAGGGAGAGTGTTGCAAACTGGAGATTTGGGTGGCTGTAGAGGGAGAAGAGGAGGAAAACTGCTTCTCTTTCCTCCTCGTTCTCTGTCTCACTTCTTCCCCTCTCTCATTGTCAGCCCGTGGTCTCTCCGGAGTTCCCCCGAAACAAAGGGAGGAATAAAACAGTATTTTTAGACCCTTTCATTTTTCATTACCATAATGATTCGGGCTTTGTAGAATCTTTTCATGTATATTTGACTGTGTGTGTGTGTGTTTGTGTTTGTGTGTGTACTCAACAGGGTGTGCAGGGTGTTTCTTTTGCTGCACTGCCGCTCTCCCCACTCGGGAGCCAGAGGTTGAAAAGAGCACCATGATGACACACACACACACACACACACACCCTGCAAATCAGTCCTACTCATCCCCAGCCGTGCCTCCTGTCTATTTATTCCTCGATTCATCCGATTCTTTATTTATTTTACACGCTGCTTCCTAATGCAAATAGGTTTGTCTGCTCCCTGCCGAACTGTGGGAGCAGCATGGGACCCTGGAGTGTGTGTTTCTCTGCGCGTGTGTGTGCGCAGGCGAGTAAAAGTGAATCCGTGTGCACGTGGGAGGATGGGTGAGAGTTTATGAGGAGTGTGTGTGCGGGTGTTTGTGTGTGTGTGTCTGTGGGACCCAGTGAGTAATAGAGCCAAAGTCCTTATCTGTCACCAGAGAGCTGCCTGGCTCTCTCTCAGCTGTCAATCATCCAGCCCTAGAGACAAACACTCTGCTTCAAACACTATGAGAGGCAGAGAGAGAGAGAGGATGAGGGATGGATGAGGTAGAAAAGAAAGCGGGGAAGAGAAGGAGCAGGGAAGAGGGAAGAGAAGGAAGGAGGAGGAAAAGACGGGAAGAAAGAGAAGGAGTGCAGCAAGGGGAGGCAGGTGTGGAGGGACAGGTGGAAAGTGAAGGACAAAAGGATAGAAGTTGTGATAAAAGTGAAGGAGAAGGAGGGAGGGGAGGGGAGGAGGTGTTATTTCAACACCTCTGTTGTGTGTTCTCCAGGCCCCGCAGGTAAACGAGGAATGGAACTTTAAAACACTTCACCTGCATGAATTAGACAGGCCCCTTGAAAATACCCGGGCGACTTTTGAAAAAGCCACTCTTTAGAAAATAAAGTGTGAGAGAAATGGCGAGGTATGCGCATGGATGTGCTCAAGCACACACCCACACACAGCCGTGCACTCTCACACTCACACACATTCAGACGCACACACACACACACTCTGGCAAAGCTATCAGGACTGAAATATTGGCATGACACACTTCAATATCCTGACGGGAGTGAATAGGATTTTTGATGACCTGGAGGCTTTCTCTTTCAGCATGTTTGTGTGCGGGCATGTGTGTGTGTCTGTGTGTGCATGTGATAGCACTTATGTGTGTGTCTGTTTGCAATTGAAGGAGCCGTCAGCTAGCCCTAGACCCTGTCTGTCCTACTTTCACGGACGCATCCCTCCCTCCCCGACTGCTCGGACTCTCTGCTCTTGCAGCGGGCTAACTGTTGATTTTACCGCGGGGCTCCACAACCCCTGGGTCGAGCCGGGACTGCCGCTCCAGCGCTTTCCCTTAAGCCCTTAAAGCTTCCTTCAGCCGAGAACGGGAGGAGGCATTCGGGTGGGGGGGCTGGTGAAGGGGAAAAAAAAGGAGAAGGGAGCAGCAAAGGGTTTGAGCCCCAAATCGCTTCAAGATGCGTTCCACTCAGTCGGAGTATCTGAGAGTCTGGGAATCGGGTAGCACTGCTCGAAGCCTGTGGGGAAAACCGAATGGAAGCCAGGTTCCCATTTCGAATGGTGGATTAAGCACTGCTGCAGATACACAAGGTCCCTGTTGGGATACAGACAGCAAACACACACATATCCTTGCATTTATATCCTTATGCATTTATATCCTATGAACTCCCTCTTTGGGTGTATAATAATTCCCTTACCAAAAATCGAACTTATCCTCAACCTAAACATATCACTCTTTATTTTATTTGTAAACGTAAGATTGACTGATAAAAAATGAGGATGGAACAAAACCCCAATTTACAAAAATGTTGTAGCTTATGGAATAGCTAAACATTTTGGGGGAATGCACTTACTTTTTTTTGTTGAGAGTTGGATAAGAAGATCAACACCCCCACCGTTCCTGTATATAGATATAAAGCTTTAGCAGGGACACTGTCAGCATAACTAAGAGTAAATGCTGCAAAGAAGGGAAAACAGATAGCCTGACTTGTGGTTTGCTCCCAACCTATACCTTAAAAAAAAAACATTCAACCAGAATAATTACCAACACGTTGTAGGCTTTGTTTTTTCATGGGGTTTGTTGACATTCAGAAATATACAGTATAACCTTTTAAGGTTAGAGTCACACACAAATAAACATGGATACACATGCTCTTTGGCTCACACACAGCTTTGTCAAAAAAAAAAAAAGTGTCCCAGGAGCCCTGCATTCTTGGTGGCCCCTAGGGGCCCCCTATGGATTACACTGCTCTCCTGACACCGTGGCCTGACTGAGCTTAAGTTGAGTCGCCTTTAGCTAAAGTTTCAGACTCCCTGCACCCTGTGGCCTCTCTGGAGCAAAGTTGAGCCTCCACACACACACACACACACACACACACACACACAACCGGCCCTCCCAGGTCATAGATGGGGAGAGGGGACCCCCCAGAGAATGCCTACATGCATGAACGCATGTGGATGCATTCAGACACACGCACAGGCATGCACACATGCTGGGGAACTTTGGAAATGTAGGTGACTCATACTGTGGCAGGTCAGCGTCTCACCTCACTCCTTCACTCCCAGAGGGACGACTCTTGGATGGTTCTCTTTCTCTGTATGGGTGTGTGTGTGTGTGTGTGTGTGAAGCATGGAGAATTAGAATGAGAGCCACTGCATGCATTATAACCTTCATTCCTCCAGAGCCCTGGGTGACCTAATTAAATTAGTGAGGTGGTTGGAGTGAATGAGTTGAAGCTCAAAGACTTTTTGTACACCAGACATAAACACCAGCTGCCACTATCTGTGCGTGTGTGTATATGTGTCACCGTAAGCTATATACTTAAACACACTAAAGACCTCGCTGGGAGTTTTAGGGGGTCTGTAGCATGCGTTTCTGTGTGTGTGTGTGTGTGTGTCTCAAGGGTGTCCTTCAACCTCTGTTGAGGGGTTCACATGCGTAGGTGTATCCATTTGTGAGCTGGGAGGGGCCCTTTCAATCTCTTCCTCTCTGTTACACACACACACACACACACACACACACAGACCTGTCAGGACCCACAGTGCTCTATCACCACACACCTCCACTAGACCACCTTAATGGGACCAATCCAGACTGCTGCAAATCATCCAGAGTACATGCTGAAAACGGGGTGGGGGTGGTGTTGGAGGGGTGAGAGGAAAGGGAGCAGGAAGAAATGGTGCTTAGAGACGGTTTAGGAGTGAGGAAAGAAAAGAAAAGAGATGGGGAATACGGATGTCAAAAGTACGATGTTAGCTTTGTATGTCCCCTTGAAGAATAGGCAGTGTCGACTGAGGCTCTGTGGCTGCTGGTTAGTGGATGTTCATCGTGTTCTTTTATAGATGAAAGCATGAAATACTGCCAACATTAACTGACACTGTTAATAAATAAAAAAAAACAATGTGTTACAATTAGGCCTTTGACGGTTTCAGACAGGAGGGACATGACAGGCAACAATTTTCATGATCGATTACGTGAAGGTAAAATGACAAGTATTTGCCTGTTCTAGTTTCTGAAGTGTTTTGATACTGATGATGGTGTTTTATTGACTAAAAGATTAAAATAATCAACCGACTATAAAGGATGGAAATGATCATTATTGATTGTTGCAGGCATGGGAAAAATCGTTGGCTATTGATTTAATTATTAATATGTCATTGCTTTTCAGTGAAAACCACATGTGTAAAAAATCTTTCAGTTAAAGTAGCAAGGTGTAATACAAAACATAATAACTAGAAGAACAGTAATAATAATAATAATAATACAAAATAAATATTAAAACAAAGTAAAACAACGCGCTCCGTTAAACTAAGTGCATTTAAAACACTGAGATTTAAAAGCATGTTCCTAAAATGCCCCGAGGGTACATTACTGTGGATTCTAAAGTGCGTTGTAAATGAACATGTAATTTTTTAGTATTGAACCATTTGGGAGGTTTTGTCACATTTTTCTGGCTGATTGTTTTATCTGCTTGTTTCTGCATTATTCAATTTCTGCACCACTAAAGTGTTTTTGAACAAACTAAAATCAAAGAAAAGCTGCAAACAAGTGTGGTGACATATGGTCGGCTGGAGAGAAAAGAAAAGTGTAGGAATGGGGAAAGATGTAGAGAGGTGGAGAAATGAGAAATAGAGCGAGGGAAGGCGGGGGGGTTGGGGGGGGGCGCCTCCGTGAAACACAAGAAATTGAATATAGAGCAGTGTCTAGAACTCACTTCTAGTGAATGTTTGGTGGAGTCAAAAGACGCCACGAACAAAAGTTCTAAGCTGGAGATGCAGGAGCAGGGACATGAAGAAAAATCAGGAACAAGCATGCAAATGAGAAAGAGGAGAGAAAAAAGAGAGAGAGAGCGGGAGATGTTTGCTTGAGAAAAGTTTCTGTTGACCTGAATATAGCTGCGTTGTTCAGCTTTGTTCAAAGAGGAGGAGAAGTCTTTCACCACAGTTGGTTAGTTCTAGTTCCTCTTCATGGTGCAGCTACAAGTTTCAACTTAATGTGATACGCTCATCTGCTGCATTGTATCATATGGAATATATTGAACGCGGGAGGAGCTCAGCAACAAGGGAGATGAAGTGTGTGTGTGTGTTTATGGGAGAGGCGAGCACAGCGTGTGACTCCGCATGTGTGTGCGTGCTCTTTGCAAATGCCAAGGCATCCAGCGTGCCTCCATCCTGCGTCTCTGTGGTTACGCTGGGCGTGATATGTACTGGATGTGACACCAACGCTGCAGCATTCTGGACCGCCTCTGGACAGGAGGATGAGTGTGTTCCTGTGTGTGTGTGTGTGTGTGATAACAAGGACGCCGTTACCTTCAAAGTCCCATGGTGCCAACTAACTATTCAAACAAGGCTCTGCATCCCTACCTGCTGACTGCCACCTCCCATCCCGTCTCGCTCTCCCTCTCTCTCCTTCTTTAACATTGTCATCGGTGTCTCTCCACCTTTCTTCCTGCCACCTCCTCTCCTCTCGCCTGTCTCTCTCTTTCCCTCCCTTTCTCACCATATGGAAACTATTACCACCGTTGTCGTTTCTCACCACCAGCATTCCTGAGGGCTTTGCAGCGTTCACTGACTTTACATCAACCTTGCGCTCCTTGTCCTCTCCTTGTTCACGCTGCTCATAGTTGGCTTATCTCTTGTTCGTTCGTCTTTCCTTTTCTGTTTAACCCTTTAACATCCAGTTCCCCTTTTTATTTCTATTTATGTAAGGTTGTGTTAATTGATTTTTTTTTTGTTTTGGGCAGTGGAACAAAATATAACAGTGATACATTATCACCCTGTCATCGCTCAGTTTAAGGTGAGTTTGTGTCCATCCATGATGACTGTAAATCCACATTCACTCAGTTAATCAATACTGACTCTCCTATTTGCTCTGTTTTGGTCTCTTCCTCCAAAAAGTAAATATGTGGCTCTTTAGCTGCTAAATGCTTTACTATGTTCACTAGCTAGTTACATTTTCTGTCTGCTGTTTGGTGCTGGGCAGGTAGTTTGGTTTGTTTCAAATACACCGGTTTATGTGCCAGAAAAACAAAATAATGAGTTAAAAGCTTTATACAAAAATATTGATCAGTGCAGTTTTAAGGCTGGAAACATGTTTCATGAATTTCACTTTTACACTTTTATCAAATAAGCTCTTCATTTAGACCACAGCACACAATGTTTCAAACTGAATACCAAAGTCCTCATGTTTTCTCAAATTCAGCCTGACATATTTTTTTTTGTCTTTGGAAACTTTTGTTTCTGCACCTCAATTTGAAATAAAGTTATGTGGATTCGGCCAAAGCTGATCAAAACATATCTGCTGTTTACATCTACCTTTTAGAAGAATGGGAGCTTAAAAAACAAAAGTTCTTGGATGGAAATCCGGCTTGTAACTTTTCTTTCTCCCTCCTCCTCTGTTCGTCAAACTCACGTCCTTTCCTTTCCATTTCATCCATAATAGAAATGTTCAGAGGTATCTGGGCCATGCCTTCTAGAGAGACTCAAACTCTCATCAATTTACATTATAGCTCTCGCTTTCCCCCTCTCTGTCTCTTCCTAACCCCTCTGTGTCTCCTGCTATCTCATACAAATGTATCTCTATCTCTGTCCAGCTCCATACACACAGTCAAAGACCACTTTCTGGAGCTCTTCTCCAGGGTATATGGTTCTTTAATGAAGACAGTAATAATGATTATGGATATTTTAAAACGTCTGTCTGCCCTGTGCTCTGATGGAAGGAGAAGCTGCAGTGTCTGCTCGCAAAGGGTCCTGTCAGATGACGCTGACTTTCAAATAACTAAATTATGAACATTGATTATTAATTCCAAGAAGAGTTTAAGATGACAAATATTATGTCAAAGATAATACAGGAATTAGATCATTTCCTTTAATGGGAGTGTTACAGAAAGCTGCAGCAGGGATCTAAGGTACTTTATGGACTTATAATAAACAACGAAAGTCTCTCAGACTGATTTGACTAAATAATCGCATAAAAACATGGACATAGTATTAATTCAGTAGTACTTCATAGGTACATACCGCAACAGACGATAATAGCGATTTTATTGCTGCAAGGCCTCAAGTTCAACCTGTAAAACTGGCTTCAAACGGGCTTGTACCGGCGTTAAAAAAGCCCTTTTTGATTACATAACCGATCAAGGATGAGGTCAAGATAAAAGAACACAACATGAGTCAAATTTTAAAGCTCCTGAATCTTTTATTGTAAACCTATCAGATGGAGCAGCAGGCAGAACATGTAAGTGAGACGTGAAGAGCACAACAGGTCGATCTGATGGAGCTGCTTTTCCTCCAAACGCTGTGGCAAAGACAGATTGTGCATTAGATGAATTCATGTTTTATGTACTCCTGACCATATGTTTTACATTATATATAGTTGGTTTTTCTGGCTGGCGCAGCACATAGGGGTACTGATTGCTACAGCAGAACAGTGGAAAATGATAGCCACTGCAGTCCCCTCTCTGTGTGGGTGCTCTGCAAAAAAAACTCCACCGTAGCAAGTGATTTAATCCAGCACTGAGGCTTGAAATAATATTTTTCTTAAAGTAGGTAAAACAGTCTGTCAGTGAAGTGAGATAATTTTACATTTCCAAATCTCTTGAATCATTTTCTTCATACTGGAGGAATCTTTTTTTTTTCTTTTTGTTCTCTCGAGACTTAAACACTTGTATGAAAGGAAATTCATTAAAGCAAATAAAAGTGCGCTGGAGTAAAGTTAATGTTTGTGCAGAGTTGGCTGGAATATGCACTTCAAAAGTGAGGTTTTCAAGATTCCATGTGGGCTTAAATGACATGTTCAAAATGGACGTTTTCCGCTGTGTGTGTGTGCGTGTTTGCTCATTGTGGCATTCTTTGGAAAGCACCTCTCCAGCAAATGAGACCCAGCGGATTTACTTTAGACAGCTACTAGATGGCCTGCAGGTGTTGCAGCTCAGCGGGTGTGTGTGCTTGGCCTATAGAGTGTGTATTCCTCCCGTAGCCGATCGGTTTGCTACTCTTTAGTTTGCGTGCTCCCCTGCCGCGCGTCTGACAGTGTGTGTACATTAAAAGGTGGGAGGGGGAGGGGGCACTCAGGGCCCCTGTGTGTGTGATTACGCTGTGTATACCATGAGATTAGTGCGGACAGCTTTATGCGCAGGGCCCACCATAAATCTCCCCCGCCACACAACCGAATACCGCCATCGTTTATTATTCTCTAATAGATTGGTCCTTTGCTGTCTCTCCTTGGTTTCCCGCTCGCACCAGGTTGTGGTTAGCTCAAGGACAAAACCCCCAGGAGGTCAAAGTTGATGTGGAGTTCTGAGTAAATCCACCACAGCGATTTCATTTGAGTTTATTTTGTGCTCCCTGCCAACCACGGTGTCCTTCCTTCTCCCTTTTCCTTCATCCTCCTTCTGTCTGTTTTTTTTTTTTTTTGCATTCTCAGTGTGTTTTTTTTCCACATTATGTTCCGCTGCAATCTGTCCAACTTCTTGCTCTCTCTTTGTCCTTATGTGTTTGTTTTCATGCTTCATCACTTTGAATCCCACCTCTCTCTTTTGTCTCTCGCCTCATGCTCTCTCTCCATCTCAGCGTCTTTGAGTTTTTGGGGGAGATTTTTTTCCCTCTCACGGAGGCTCGCACTCGCCTGCCCTCCTTCACCCCGTCTTCCCTTCATATTCTCATGTTCGCGCAGACATACACTTGCACACAAACACGCCCTCCCCCCCATCTCCACCCCTCCGCCCTCGTCGGCTGCACCTGTGTGCCCAGCTTTGGTCCGGACACGGCTCGGGTTGCCGCTGTGGAATCTGGGAAATGTTTGAGCTGTCCGATACGCCGCCCCAAAGCAGGTATGACGGCGGACAACATGCAGATGGACAAGAGAAAAGACAGAAACACACACACACACAAGCGTTAACCTTATAGAAAAAGCAAACATAGCATCCAGGATGACTTTTAAATCTCTTACATAATCTGCCTGTTCTCAATTTTATTTTTGAGTTTTTACATTTTTAATTGTTGTTTACACCAAAACATATTTCTGGTGTAAGATTCAAAAAGTTTAGGTGCTGACAACTTCTTGGAAAGAGAACCAGAGACCAGAGTGTCAGAGAAGAGAAGGTGGGGGAGGAGTGGAGGGTGAGAACCAGGAGGTGTAAGAGGTCGGAGGGGGAGGTCAGAGAGACTGACACTTGAGTCTTCTCAGCTCAGCTCGGGGGTCGTGGCGGGGCGACGCTTGGGTTGAGAAAATGATGTTTCTGCCCTCATAAAAGAGCTGCGGAGAAGAAAAGAGAGGAAAGCCCCCCCATTCCCTCCATCTCTTCTTCCCTCTCCCCCTCCTCCTCTTCTCCCCCCTCAGTGTCACCTCTGGCCCACTCCAACCCCCCACGCCATGTTTCAAAGTGTGGCCACATGAATGGCTCTATTGTTAACGGCTGAGAAAAAGGGGAAGGAGAGAGAGCGAGAGAGAGTGGACGGCGAAAGAGAAGAGGGTAGAGTGAGAGAGGATAGGAGGGAGAAAAAAAAACCACTCAGAGACAGAGAGAGAGTGTCTCTCAGAGCAGAATGTGGCCAAAAAGAAACGAGCAAAGGGAAAATGTAATGTTGCTCAGGGCCGCGTCTGAATGGGATTATTTATTTAGACGTGGTCACAGATGAACTCTATAAAGTTGTTTATAAGTTCACCTCACTTCACTTCTCCCTTCCCTTCCCTCTCCTGCGCGTCTCCACGGGAAGCGCGTTCCACAGCGTCGCGGCGCCTCTGACGGCGAGATTCACGAGGCTCACAGACGAGCCTGCACTTTAACTGGACTTCTAAGGTGCATTTGATACAACCAGTGACAGAGGGAAAACGGCGTGTGAGTGATTGAGCATCGCCGTACCTGCAGCTTGAGTCCAGCTTTGTTGACAGCGAGGGCGTCACTCACAGGAGAGCGAGGGAAAGTGTGAATTCTCAAAGATAAATACACATTTTTTCTCACTCTACCACATGATTAGATTGCGACTAGGTCCTCCTACCTAATCCTGTTTACAGCGTGCACACACACACTATCATTCACACACACACTAGGTTAACTGGGGTTAACGCAGCAGATCTGACACCCTGAACATGGAGCCTATCAGAAAATTGAGTTCTGTGACAGCAATGGGCTGGAATTCAGTGTCAGTTTCTATCTCTCCTTTTTCCTCTCTGTACCCGTCTCATTTGTCTTTTTTGTCTTTTCCTCCTTCTCTTCCATGGTATATTTTAAGGCCTTCTGTGGAGTGTTTCCCTTTTGTCTCTGTGTTACCATTCTGCTTGTTCACCACATTTCTTTGTTGTTGCTACATACCTTGCCTGACATGTTCAATATTTTCTCCACTCCCCTCCCTCTCTCTCTCTCACTTCACTGATTTCTCCTTCTTTCTTTCTTTCTTTTTCGAGCACTGCACCTGCCCGATGGCATTTTACCTGAACACTCATACCCTCCTGTGTGTGTGAATGTGCGTGTGTGTATATACGTGTGTGTTTGCTCTGCCATTCTGCAATGCAGCTCGACTGTGACTCAGAGTACCATCAGATACTCACAGAATGCGTCATACAGGAAGCAAAAGGTGCTTGTTTTTAGAAGAGTGTGTGCGTGTGTGTGTACATCTGTGTCAGTGTGTGTGTGTTTGTGTGTCAGTGGTTCAGTGTTCATGTTTAGGAAAACTAAACCTGTGTGTTTGGATGTGGGTGGATGTGTTTGGGCAAACCTTTTGTGTTTAGCAGGAGGGCATTTGTATGGGCCTGTGTGTGTGTGTGTGTGTGTGTGTGTGTGTGTTTGTGTATTGAATAGATTT
This sequence comes from Scortum barcoo, assembly GCA_023238725.1. NCBI lineage: Eukaryota > Metazoa > Chordata > Actinopteri > Centrarchiformes > Terapontidae > Scortum > Scortum barcoo. The sequence continues at coordinate 20,174,592 of CM041532.1, read as the reverse complement.
TTCTGTTTAGGCTTTGCTGCAGGAGCCTCAGGAACCACTACAGTGTTTACAGTTCATACTCTATAAATGGTGTGAGTGCATGTGCTCGCCTGTCTGAGGCCGACAGGAAGGTGAAATGTGTGTGTGTGTGTACGTGTTGAGTGAAGCTGAGTGCCTACCTCTCCAGTCTAAGTATTTCCTGATAACCCTGAGTGACCTGGGTAATGAGAAGTGGAACAGTGGTGGCTTCCCAGCAGGCCTCTGGGCCTGCCTCAGCTAAAGCTCCTCTGCCGTTGAGTCTGCTCTCACACGTTCCCCTCCGGTGTATGCCGCCAGCCAAACACACCAACAGATAAAGCTTACATCTCAATTTACAGCAGGTGTAAGGCTGTTAGCTCACAGTGCTAAGGGCTAGATGTAGCCTGCATGGAAGAGGATGTGCTCAGACAGATGCAGGAACAACAAATGAGACTTATTCAATCCATCTTTTTCTTTTGATTGAAGCTCAAATAATTCATCCTGTATAACCGTGATATCCTCCTTTATCATATAATGTTGCCTTTAGAAGACATGTACAGTTTTGTCCGACAACACTTAAATTCAAACTGACCTTATATCACTTACCAAAACATGTAAGCCTGTTTTATCTCATCTGTCTGTATTTTGCAAACAATGTGGCTTTATGGGTGATAATGTTGGTCACTTGCCAATTACTTTGGTTTATGATCAAATACATGCAAAACTGATATGACATTCATATCAGTCATCGGTTTATGTCTACCGGTTAGTTATGCACGGCCTGTGGAAACAGTTTTAATGTCTTTTGTGGCTCTGTTGGCAGATTTCTAAAGTCTGAAAAAACAACCCTGGTGATGTCATAGTGATGTCACCGGGGTTATCTCAGCTTGGGCTTAGAGACTTCGATATTGTAATAGACACCCTGTGTTTGGAGGAGTGGAGTTTAGCAAGCAATGAGTGTCTGACAAAAATTCTGTAAAGTGGCATCATGGGAAATGTAGGATCTGGTGTTTTTGGAGCTTGACCCAAAGTGGACAGAAAGTCAAGATATCTCAGCTTCTGGCGCATCTGTGTCTCGCAGGTCCTTCAGCTTTATGGAAATTCAATATTACACTTCTTGAGTACCCTTTTAATTTTAACACACATAACTACCAAGCAGCTTGCTGAAATGAAAGTTAATTTTTTTTTCAGATGATGTTATCACAAAAAGAAATGAACTTTGCCTCTTTTGTTACAACCTAATATTATAAATAATCAATTGGCATGAAATGTTGTCAGCTTCGAAGTGGTGGCCTGAAAGAAACTAGTAAATGTTTATTGGACAAATAAAATGTAATTTGTGGTTTTGTTTCATCTTTTTAACAATAGGCTACAGTTATGCAACACAATTCTCAGTCTGTTCATCCTGTATTGTTTATTTTTTAATGGTCAAACAGTTGTCTGACAGCAGAACAGAGAGAATAATTAAGCAGGTTTGAGTGCTGTGACTCCCAGAAGTGTTCATGTGGATTTGTTGGAAACAGAAACGGCATCTGAGCCAGAGGTAACCGAAAACGGGCTTCTTAGCGTTACAGACATTTGCTTCCTCCCACCTCCACATCAAAGTGTCACTTAACATTCTGCGAGAACGCTAACAGTGGAGAAAATCCAGCAAATCTCCTCCTCCTTTTTATCTTTTACTAATAAAAACACTTTCCGTCTTTCTGTCAGTAGTGACATTTGTTTTAACCTGAGCTAAAGTCACTGTGGGTGTGTGCAGACTACTTTCTTTTTTTCCCACTGTTAGCCAAGCATGCTGGCATGGAGCATTAAAGTCATCACAAGCCTCGGGAGCTAAGTTGATAAGTCATAGTATTTGGCCTTATCAGCCAGAGATGGCCCTGTGCTGTGAGGGGAATGACAGAGTCTGAGTCATTTGTTGAGTTTATGCCCCTCTGACTGCTGTGTTTCATGTTCCCAGCTCTGGAAAGGCCTCTGAAAGCTATGCGACCACAGTGAGACCTACATACTGCAAAAAAAAAAAAGCACTTTAAATGTCGGCTTTCGGGTTCGGGTTTAGTTGGTTTTGCAAAATCTCAATTTCAGTTTTCATTCCCTCAAAACCTGCTGTCTTTACGCTGGGAAAGCCATTTAACAACATTAAGACCACGTTACACAAGCTGATCACTGAAAACAATGGCAAAAATATAATGATGATGATAATAAACCATACTCCAGCATATTTTTGATGAATATAGTCAAACTGTATTAGAATTACTTAAGGCTACAGGTTTCCCAAAGAGGACAGGTGTCAAATCTGAAGGTAGGCTATAAACAAACAGACTGCATGCCGTTCGTATCAGAAGTGAAGAAGTGGATGACAGACTGACATCAAAACAGCTAATTAGCATTAACTAATTAACTGCGCATACCTGAGATTTGGCATCCGCAGCTCTGTTCTGCTGATCTGCAGCAATAGTTGTCTGTCTGTTTCTTCCTCTGTGGACTGTGTCTGAGTTCCCACTTCCAAAAATGTAAGAGCTGGAGAAAAAAAAAGCTAGAAAATGAGCTCTGCAAGAAAAATTTGCATTGCAGTGAAATCTTTTTTGTTGTTGCTGTTTGTTATTGATTGCAGTGTTTCCGTTTCCCCATGCTACAATCACGTGTGTGCATGTTTTAAGTCTTTTTTGGTTTACCTTGTTGCTTCACATGCATACAGGATGTGTAGGCTCAAGTAAACTCAGGCTTTTATGTTAACGGCTGTATTGCTGCTACACTTCTGAGTGCAAACATCTGATTACTCAAGTATATGTTTAGTTTAGAAATGCGCAAGATTTTGATCTTTTTAAATATCTTAACTGAGGGTCATTTTATGGAGTACTTCACAGGAAATAGTATAAATGAATACTTTTCTAATAACTGAATCCCTTTGGCTCTGGATCAGTGGTTATTTTCCCTGTGGATCATCAACTGGTGGTTATATTTCCATAATTTCTTCTCCACCAGCACATGGGGTCAATAAGGGATTGCGTGAGCTTGTGTGGTAAAAATTTATTTGTGCAGTTGACTGCACAGCAGTTCCTCTATAACGGCACCTGTTCCCCATGACAGAGGGAAAATAAGAAAGCGGTAGAAATAAGAGAGGTAAAGAACCCATCTGTTGCTCATTCAGCAGGAAGGACAGGTGGCTCTGAATTGGTTTATATTGCAGTTGCAAGAAGCAAAAGACTTTGATTAATGAGTCTCTGCCTTCCTCTCTCCCCTGCCTCCTTTTCTTGGCTCCTCCAGGTTCAGGGACGATAAGGGCTACGTTCTGTACCCTCAGATCGGGGACCGGCTGGACCTCATCTGCCCTCCGCTGGACACCGCCAGGTCCACGCCGGAGTACGAGTTCTACAAGCTCTACCTCGTGTCGTCGCGGGAGCAGGCGGACCGCTGCGAGGTGACCGGCCCGCCCGTAACATTGTGCTGACCTGCGACGAGCCCACCCGCGAGCGTCGCTTCACCATCAAGTTCCAGGAGTTCTCGCCCAACCTCTGGGGCCACGAGTTCAAGAGCATGCACGACTACTACATCATCGGTGAGTCGAAGAAGCTTAAAGAACTCTGGAGATTTGGGCGTGGAGAGTGTGTGTGTGTTGATGTGCGCGTGTGTTGAGCTTTATTGCAGTGTGTGGGGGGTGATGGGGGCAGGAATGGGGGGGTTGTTATGATTGCATGGCTGATTTCTGATTGTGCCTGAGTGTGTTTGTTTATTTCAGTGATGATGGTGATGATTGGGCGGGTGTGTTTAGAGTAATTAGGTTTGAGAATTGTGTGTGATCCGGTCCGCGGGTGGATACAGTACAGGGGCGCACACCGCAAAAACCTACCACAGCAGCCTGTAAGTTTCAGGATATTTCAGGCTGTTTTTTCCCAATCAAACCTTCCTGTAAGGTTATTTGACTGCACTTTAATTAATTTGTCTTGTTTCACCTCTGTGTGATTAAACACACTTCTAGTGACGTCTCTCTTTTTAAAGCAAAAGAAAAAATATTTTTCATCCATTTTTTTTTCCCAGTATGTCCCTGGTTTTGTCCTTCTTCGCCACTTGTGTGGGATTTTATGTTTGGTGAAGTATGGTTACATTTGTGCTTCAGTGTCGTTTCTAAGAGAGTTTGTGTGTGTGTGTGTGTGTGTGTGTGTGTGTGTGTCTGTCATTGATGTGTCTTTGTCCTGCTCGGCTGCTGTGCTGGCCTCGGGCCTGTTTATTGTTACTGCCAGCCTTACAGTGACCGCAAATGGCGAAGCACAGTTTGTTTTGGTTTATTCAGAAGGTTTGTTTGGAGTTAGGCTGTGTGAAGACCTGATGAGATCATCAAGGAGAGCCAGGCCAAGCGTTTGTATCGGACGGAACAATCTACAAGTAAAGGTCGCGTCAACCGAAACCTGTGGGTTGTTTTTTAAATACAGACCAAGAGCCAGGAGCATTCAGCGCTCACAATTGGAGCAATGCACACACACACAGTGCACACACTCTCGCACACACACACACACAAGTTTCCAATACAAACAGACGCACTGCAAAAACACCTCAGGAGTGAGAGAGTGAGCAGGATAGACAAAGAGAGAGAGAGAGAGAGACCCTGTTCGATTCCCACAGCTCTCCTCCCACGCACCTGCAAGCTCTATTCACTCAGGTGTGCAAATGCTCTTTTCACTTCTTTTCATCTGCGGGTTGAAAAAAAAAAAAACCCTAAAAACGATGGAACGAGTGGAGCCAGGAGGAGGAGGAGGAAGCTGGGACAGAGATGGAGAGACAGGCAGAGGGAGAGAGACAGAAAGAAACAAAGAGAATATAAGATCTCTCCAAGTCTGTGAAGTCCCTCGTGTTTCTTTGTGTTCTGTATTTGTTCGCCGGTTTCAGGCGCGCTCGTCTTTCGCTATCAGTCCTCGTATCTGCCGTGTTTCTGAAGAGAGGTGAGGCACTGGGCATATTTCTCCTGCGCCCTGTATCATTATCAACATACCCACGGATTTTCTCTCAGATTAGATATGTGCGGGTAAGATAGCATGCAGTAAGCGCATGTGCCATGTATGTATGTGTTAGTGTGTGTGTGTGTGTGTGAGTACAGTGTGCGCGCCCGGGGATCCAGCGATACAGGAATTTCAGCCTGATAAGTAGGGAGGGAAATTAATGCACTCTGATACCTGCTGATTCAGTGACTGACAGATGCTGAACAGCCACATCAAATATGGCTGCAAAGAATTGACACTAACAGGATACATAAAACTGACAGGCTGATAGCTGAATTAAACTACCTCTTGATTTAAAATCCATTTATGTGCAAGTACATGTGTTGAAAGATTTTGTGTTTTTGTGTTTTATCTTTACACGAGTGTTGTCAGACAATCCCAAAGTGTTATGTGTTATATTTCCAGTTCAGTGTGGTGTACTTTAGTGGAGATTCCATTAGTACAATTAATTATAGACTGTATATTTTAACATCATCTGTGCACTCAGTGTACAATGTTTCACAAAACTTAGAGTTAGACATAAGGCATAAATATTTGATTTTGCCTGATTTTAGCATTGTCCATATTCAGAATTCACCGAAACCCAAAATACACATGAGCATTTGCCGAGAAGCACAGAAATCTGCTGATGGGCATCCATAATTTAGAATTACAGCATAACACAACAGGTTATGCATTAAAGCATTAAATTGGGGGGGCTTATGTCAGATTCTGTTGCAAAATGTGTTCAAATGTTATGTGTCGAGCCAACAGGTAATCTGGAACATACCCGTTATGCACCACATGGCTGTTTTTTTTTTTTTTTACTGGACTGTCCCATTTTGTTTCCAAATTTGGCATTCAGCAAGAGAGTCAACGTGACCAGGGTTCAAATTTCTCATCTGACATGATTACACAGATACTGATTATGTGTCAAGCACACCTAGTCTGCTTCTTATCGTGCACAAAGCCAGTGCGCACCGGAGAACTTCCATCAATAAACAGGTTTTTAGAACTTTAGACGTAGATCTTTCTGTATACTTGAATGTGCTATATTGTGTTAGTTTAAGCAAAAACAGTCCCCCCTTTCGCAGCCGAAAAGGTGTAAGCAAGGGGCCAAATGTGGCACACAGTCTCAACTTTGCTCACCTCTCTCCTGTACTCCCACCTGGCAACTGGAGTGTCCAGAGATAGAAACGCCTTTATCTCCACACACAGACCAGACTGATCGATTGACAGCTCCAGCCCAATCAATGACGGCTGCAACACAAGGTCACACACAATCTCAGACACACACACAAACACACACACGCGTGTACTTACACATTTGAAGAAGAAAGAGAGTGAGCTGGAGAGGTAAAGAGACAGGGGAGTAGCTGACGGTAGAGCGCATCTGGTGCTGATAATTTATTGATAACGCGTCACCAGATAGCTCGTGTTGCGTGTAGTGTGTCTTTGATCATGTGCTCTTAATGAAGAATTGTATTTAGTCTCTCGCCAGTGCTTCTGTGTACTTAATGAGGCTGCGCGATTATTAATAACTGTTAATCCTCCTGCTCGTTCGGAGCCACGTATCTGCTGCAGCTTGTGTGTGCGAACTGGCCCTATAGGGAGGATTTCATGCATGCTAAACTCCCTGCAGACTGGTTTGTCCCTGAATTTAGCTACAATGAATGTATGTTTGGGTTTGTGCGTAAGGGCACCAACGCGTATGTGCAAGCCTCGGGGAAATCTTGTTTTAATTAACCTATACCATAGCGTGATTTAATTTGAACACCGCAGACCATGCAGGCACACGCGGTGAGCATATGTGTGGTGAAGTGGAGCGGCTGGATGCAGGAACAGCGGGAGGAGAAAAGGCAGTCGAGGTTAATTTCAAAGTTAAACCCATTACAGATTACCAGTAACTTGCTTTAAGTCCACTGGGTAATCACTTTCTTTGCAGTTTGCCACTACGGTGCACAGTGAATGATGCTTAAAAGCTCTTCAGGATTTCATTTCCATCATAATCTGTGCTGACGTCATCAACAAGTGGTGTAATTGAAGATATTATTGTTTATGTCTTGAGAAAATCTAGCAAGAAGTCTGAAAAAGTGAAAAAGTTTCCTTTGTTTCAGCAGTCCCTAATGGAGCACAGATGCCACTGTTTAGTAATCAGATTACACGAATCCCATTAAATGTAATTCTTTACTTCCGCATCCTGTGGAGAGGAGAGAAAGAGTGGTAAAATTGATTAGTTATACTCATTGATTGATGTTTTCATTCATAACATGAGGTCAGGGTTTATGTAAACCCATTTCTCAGTCACACTCTCCCTCGCTCTTTTTCTCATCGTCTGTTTTGTCTGCCTCTCCCTCAGTCTCTCCACTCTTTAGTTTCTCTCTTCTGCTTTCTTTCACCATTCAAACCCTACCACACACACACACACACACACACACACACAGACATGCTCAGTACATCAGCCCAAACCGCAGATCAAGCCTTTCACTGCTTTTAATGAATCCTTTGAACGCATGCAGGCGCCAGGGCCTCGTGTAACACACACACACGCTCTGCACGCATGCGCGAGCACACACACACTCGCACACATTTACACAATTAGAGTGCGGTCTTGATGACGTGTCTTCTTAATGAGAACTGCAGGAGGGAGACATTTCTGTGCATCTGATCTGGTTTACAACTGAAAGGACAGGGGAAAATAGAAGAGTTGACGTTCCAGCTGGTCCAGGAACAGCTCATTTCAAAAGGTTAAAAATATTTTTTTTACTTATTCCTTGTGGTAGGATATAAAAAAGTACAGCAACAAATGCAGAAATAAAAATGTCCTTGTTTCTCTGGATAATCCACAGACCTCACTGTGAACTGAAGAAATAGTTCCTATAAAACCTGATGACGACGTGTTTTGTGGATTAGGTTTTTTGTCATTTTTGTGAACATATCTTTAAACATGCAGCTTTTCAGAGATTAACTTTCAGTCACAAGGGACAGTCTGTGTTTTTTTTTTTATACATCGTTACTTTACAGCATTATGACATTAAAATAAATTTGCAGGCCAGGATAAGGGAAGAAAAATGAGGGAAGAAAATGAGCAGAAAATATGTTAAGTGGGTAAATTCAATCAAAACAAAAGGGCAGTTGTAAAGTGTTATTAAAGCGTGCTTGAAAATACTTTTCTATAATTTTCTCATATTAATCACGTTCAGTTTAAGATCCAAAGTCGCAAACACCAAGCGTCTTGTACTGAAATAACATAACATTACAAGTAATAGGCCCTTGCTGGCAGTCAAACCAATGTCTTTTTCTCTGGAGATTGAGTGATGGAAGTGAAGGCTGAAAAGATGCAGAGAGGCTGAGTCACAACAACGAGGAGGAGAGAGGAGGAAGGGCGTGGGGAAGAGGGGAAGAAAGAGTTAAAAGATGCATGTGCGGGGATGAAAGGGAAAGAAAAAAGGGAAGAAGGAGAAAAAAGTGAGAAAGGTAGAGAGAAGGAGATGACAGCCGAGAGAGACAGGTCTGTCGTTGTGCATGTGGCTGATGTGAATGGGATGTGAGTGTCAGTTGACACACAGACACGGCATCTCATCTGCAGGGTGACACTGAAACAACGCGGTCACTTTCAATCACCGCTGCCGCTGTCTGGGGAATGGGACACACACACACGCAAACACACACTCATGTTTGAACACACACCAACTTACGCTTATTACACGGTGAATGATTGCAGGCTCACAGTCAACGTACATATGACCTCATATGTGAGTTATCTCTCTCTCTCTCTCACACACACACACACACGCATGTGCATGCACGCACACATGACATTAATCTTCCTCGGTGCTCACACTAACATATGCATGCTCACATCGCCATACACGGGGGCTTTCTCATAAATATATGCACTGACACACACTTTGGTACACAAGCGGGCTTGTGGTTGTAACACACACACAAAAAGTCTGGAAATAGCTCGCACTCACATACCCTCAAAGACGCACACACACACAAAGATTGGTCAGATCTGTTGTGGTGATGGGTCATGGGTCAGTCGCTGTGGGACTGCAGTGTTGTTGTCGCATACTGAGACAGATGGCGGTGTGCACGCACGTGTGCGAGTGTGTGCGCGCAGACACAGGTATGAAATAGCGCGTCAATTTTGTGTGTCTGTGCGGCTAGCATGTATGGGTATGTGGGGTGGACATGAAGGCGCTCCTCTGTGTTGTGTGTGTGTGCATGAATGACTCTCAGCGGTGTGTTTAGGGAGCAGGGCCCCCGGGACTTTGCGGAGAGCCTGGTGCTTGCCGTCGCACAATGGCAGAGATAAACAACCCCCCGCTAATATGAATAATAGAAGAGCTGACTGAAGCCTGCACACCTAGAAAAATAAATCTGTGTGTTTGTGCATGTTTGCGTGTGTGTCTTTGGGTAAGTTTATAAGTTTTTGGGGAAAAGTTAATGGTGTGTTGGTGCGTGTGTGTTTTGTATGGTAGTCATTTGCATACCATCGTGTCTGCAAACTTTATTCTCTCTCTTTTTGACTTGGTATTGTTTTCCTCTTCTCTGTCTCTGTTTATCTTTCTTGTCAGTCCATCTGTCTCTTTTTCTCCTCTGTCCTGTCTCTTGAGTGTGTATATTTCTACAAATATGTGTGTGTTTCATTTCAGCCTTTTAACGGGAAGTTTTGGTTGGTGTGTCTGTGCTCAACTTGGGCCAGGGTGGGGCTACATATGTTTGTGTGTGTGTGTGTGTACGTGTGTGTGCGTGTGCATGTGTGTGGTCTAATTGTTGGACAGCACAGGGCCGGCATGTAGCACGTGCAGACAGCAATGTCGAAGTGTTCAATAATGCAGAGTTACTCGCTGGTTTATTTATCAGGGTTAAGCTGAAATAAATGACATAGAATCCAGATGGGGGAAAGAGAGGGGGCACAGAAAGACGGAGAAAAGGAGTGAGAGACAGATGAAGAGAGAGAAAGATGGGGAACGACAGCGAAGCGGAGAGTGAAATAGAGGAGAGAGGAGAGACAATGGGGGAGAGGAAGCGGAGAGAAACACCGCACTGCAGCCTAAATGAGCTGCACCTCTCCGCCACTCTGCGTTAGTTTATGATTCCCCATGTGCATACGTGCGTGGCTGTCTGCGTGGAGGTGTGTGTGGTGTTTGTGTGCAGCACACAAGTTTGCTCGCGAAGGGGAGCAAAAAGTGAGGCGTTGTAGGGGAGGGATGGAAAGCAGCTGGGTGGAAGAGGTGGGGAATCCAGGGACTCTGAGAAATCTATATCTGCTGAATATTTGATTAAGTTTAAGCCCTCTGATTTGAGCCTCCTGCCAGGCTCTAAAGCAACCACAGACACGGGGAGAGAAGAGGAAGAGCTGCAGGAAGGAGGGAGAAGAGAGGGTAAAGGAGGGAGAGACAAGCCGACCACAGAGAGGGGTTTAGAGCCAGAGTAGGGGTTGTTTTCTACAGAATAATGCAGCTGAAATCAAAAGCACTATATGTATATCCCATCTTTACTTTTGGCACAGATAAAAAATACACTTGTATACCTGTTGGGAAAGTGGTCATACATAAACATGGAGAGTATTAATGTAATGGCGTTTAAAGCTTTAAAACCCCTTCACAAGGGCCACTTTTTGTGCACTAGCTTGAAAATTACATACCCAATACAAAACACTTGCTGTTCTTGAACTCTTTCAATTACATTCATGACCTCGGTCACTACAGAAAGATCTCTTTTTTGGGGTTTACTACTCTCACTTTTCTTCATTGCAAATTGCAAATACACGCCCGGCAGACGAGATCCTCCTGCTGCCAACCACCATGAATCTTGCTTCTACGCGGCGACACACACAAGCAAAACTGTGTTACACATTTTTCAACTTCAAGCGTGTTAAAGCTTTCACATCTGTTGTGGCCCTCGGGGGACATGCCTGGAGTTCGCTCCAAGCCAGCCCCTGACAACTATTTTGAGGTGGACCGGAGTCTGCTTTTCTAGCCCGCAACACATTTTTCACACTCCACTAAACACATCGAATTCTTGGGGCGAACAGCCTCAGTTAAACTCTCATGTGTGAAAATAGCCTCAAATAAAGTGCAAAAGTGGAAAATGGAATAGAATAGGCCAGCAGGGGTTTGGTGCAACGGATGCAACTAATATCCCCCTTTAGAGATAAAGTTTATCTGCATCTCTCAGTGGATAAGAGAAAGTGGATAGTACAAAAGATGACTCTATTTAAGAGGGTGGTAGTCAACTCGAGTGTTTTAAATGATTAAGCCTGAGATTCCCCTGAGCTTCACTCTGTGTATCTTCATTATATGCATGAGGATAGGTACACATACTTAAATTACAGCACACAGGTCGCTGCAAAACCACCGAAAACACGCAGCATACTGTGTGCTGACACCTATATTGTGGGACACAAATGAGGCCAAGGCATTTCTGGTAAAGATAATAGGGGTGAGGAGAGGGAAGGGAATGAGCTGATGTAAAGTGACACTGGGAGAGAGCGAAAGAGAGGGATATTTGGGCACGAAAAAAAGGAGAGGAGAGAGAGAGAGAAAAAGGGAAAGAAAAAGATGAAAAAAAAGATGTGTGCTGAGTGTGAGTAAGAGAAAGTGACAGATCGCCTGGCCGATTTAGGTCAGCAATCGGAGCCGCGCTACTGTCTGTGAGATTGGCTGTGTGTGTTTTCGTATGTGTGTTTTGTTGGTTCAGTGCTTATGTGTGCGCGCGTGTGTGTGTGGGCAGAGGATGCCTTTGTGGGCGGTGGTGTGTGCTTGCGTGAGTGTCATGTTTTTGTATCTTTGTGTTTGTGTGGAAGGCCGACTGTGTAGTTTGTGTTGTGTGTGTGTGTGTGTGCGCAGAGTTGTGTCGGTGGGGTGGGGGTTGATTGCGTGAGTGAGTGTGAATACGTCTCTCCTGTTAAAGGTCAGACAAGAAGAATCCCTCCTTAATTGGATTGGGCCTGGTTAACATTGTATGATTCATTTAACCTTCCTACACTGTCTCACACACACACACACACACACACACACACAGATGCAAACTTTTCTTATTTGCCCATCACAGCTTGACAGACAAAGGCGTCATTGTGCTGCTGCCTTCTGCCGCAGAACCTTTTGCAGAAGGATGTGTTTCTCGGCAATCAGACATGGGGGAGTTTAAAACGAGCGCACCTCTCGGCTGACCTCTGCCATCCGGTGAAGGCATTAGCCTCCTAATATAGCTCTGATTTAGTGCCCAGGTTCACGCAAACATGACCCCTGATCAACATAATGAACACATTCACACAAACAGATGCGGAGACCTACACACAGGCACAATGTGTGTGTGTGTGTGTTTGCTGACACACACATGGAGAAACTTGATGTTGAAAGTTTTTTTTCCCAAATAAACCATCTGTCCTCCCCGTTTCACCGAAATCAGTGGAATGGTTCAACGTTTTAGAAAATACCTCCACCTACTTTGTCTGGAATGAAAAATGGTTGGAGTTAAGGGCATGGTTAGCCTAGCTTAGCATAAAGACTGGAAGCAGAGGCAAACAGCTAGCCCAAACTCAAAATGTACCAAGAGCTATAAAGTTGGCAGAGTTTGACAAAGCCAAACTTACTGCCTGCAATGACTCCACTCTTGATGCTAAGCTCTGACTCCAGCTCTGTATTCAATGCACAGAGACTGTGAAATTCATATAAATCTTATCAACTGACTCACATGAAGTAAAGAAGTGAGCGCATTTTCCCCTGTTCTTGTACTATAACTTTTACCATGAGAGAAAGAAATCACACTGCTGGCGCTTTTTATGGGAGTAGTTTGTCTGTAAGTAAAGCGTGATCTTTGCCATGTGTGGAGGAGATTACGGCGCTCTCGGAGTGTGATTGGACCCGGCAGCTGTTCAGTAGGAGAGGACTGAGAGGAAGAGGAGGAGCGGGAGGAGGAATGGCGAGAGCAGTGGTAAATTACAGGGAAACGGGAGAGCTCGAATAATTTGAGCGTGCAGAAGAAGAGAGGGATGAATGGCGGGGAGCGGGGCAAGGGTTGGCTGTGGACGGGCTGATGAAAGAGGATTTCTGTGCGCTATGAGGAGACAGTAGAAGAAGACAGTGTTGACACTCAGTGGACCAAGAGGGCCCACAGCTCAAAGACACAAGGACAAACAATCAGCTGCAAATCCTTTTTAACCACCATTTAAGCAGCCCTAATTACCCCAAAAAACTCCACAAAGAACATCATTATCACTCTGCGCTCGTGCCCGCGCATGTTGTGTGCGTGCGTGCACGTGTACTCCGCTTGTTTATTGAAGAGAGATTCATTAGCGGACTGCCTGTTTACTTGTTCTTGACTAATCGTCATTGTTGTGAGATACTAGGGTGCATTTCACAAATACAACAAGGCATTTTCGGCTATTTCTACCCCCACCCCTCCCCACATGTACCTTTGTTGGCAAGAGGATCTCTCTCTCTCTTTCTCTCTATCTCTCTCTCTCAGCTTGGCTTATTCTTACTCTAGGATCAGCTCAAGCCAAAAAAAAAAAAAAAGCTTCATTTGATGCATGAAGTCTGCTCCGGAGAGCCAGGGGTTTTGATAATTGTTTAGAATGCGCTAAATGTACGGGCCAAAGAAGCTGGGAGGTGGAACTAATGGTTCTGATGTTGTCATGGTCTGTGCTGGTCTGTGTGACGGGCTGCGGGGGCCAGACGGGGCGAGGCTGGTCGCAAATCAGCGGCGGGGTTTGGCATCCTGAATGTCTCGGGGAGGGGAGCACTGGGTAAGTAATACAGCAAAGAGTTTCACATGAAGACTGCTTCAAGTAGTCCCTGTAGTTCTAATATTAATCCTTTCTGTTCCCTCTGGGGGGGCTTATAGTCCATAATAGTACCACACATCTGCTGCTGTTATATGTGCTGATTATATATTGATGAGGGGGGGGGGCTGGATAATTGAATACCCTCATCAAGGAGAGGAGCGCTTGGTCTCGTTTCTCCACTTCAGACTACGTCAAGTGGGTGGGGGAAGGTGGAGCTTGTTTGCCACTTCTGTGTGTGTGTGTGTGTGTGTGTAATACCCTTTTGTCCGCCTGTACCCACCCCCAGCTCCAGCTTTAGATCCAGGCCCTAACCACAGCTCCAGCCCTGCTAACCACTGGTTTAATATATGCAATTAAGAAGCTAATTAGAGTAATTAATTCAGCCAGGGCCAAGGCCCAGCCTGGCCCCTATTCACAGCTTTGGAACTGCCATAATCCTCCTCCTTCACACACACATACACACACACAGAAACCGCACTTGCAAAGAATAACACACACTCAGACACCGCTATGCCCTCATTATGAGCAGGGTCTTTGTTGGCTGTGTGTGTGCGGTGCCAGAGAAGTCGGAGATGAAGAAAAGGGTGTAAATAAAGACAGAGAAAAAGTGAGGCAGTCAGTTCGGTATAATGAGTGAAAACAGTGAACTAATTCATTGGCACCTCCAGGCTCGCTCAGTTGCTCTCTTGGTGGCGCTGCGAGAGAAGAGGGCCCTGTTGTGGCAAAAAAGCGTCTTACCTCATCCGCAGCAACAGTTCTGCTGTCATTGCTTCTGGAAGCGGGCCGGCTGGGAGGAAAGACGAGGTTTAATGGAGAATGCCCGGCCTGTTTTATTGGTTTAACCTTTATTTATCCAGGTTCGTCCCTTTGAAGATTTAAGAAGTGTTTTTACAAGCGTGACCTTGCCAGGAAAGCACTATTACATTATGGCATGTCCATTTTAAATTATGTGAAGCTTTAATTAAGAATAATGCCCCATTTTTTTCTTTTATTTTACAATATAACAAGGTGAACGGGGTATTTTGTTGGTCTTTAGTGATTCATGTGTGCGCCATAAACCTCTGATAGCTTGCATTTGGCTCAGCTCTCGTCGTACAGAAAGAAGAGAGTAAGTAATACCAGGTTTGTTATTTTTGGAGTGCGATTAGGAAATGTGTGATGAATTGAAGATTAGAGGAGCGGGACAGATTTACGGCACTTGAAGCATGCCGCTTTAAACGGATTACCTGATAAAGTAATCGAAGAAGTTTTGGCGGCAGCGCTCAGGAAAGAAAAAGGTCGCTTCAACCCACAAATATGACACCGGGTGACAAATTAGTCATAGTTTATTTAGGGCTGGTGCGTTATATGAGATGCTAACACGATTCAGCCTATTTGCCGGGATTTGTGCTACCTTTTTTATCACAGAGTACTCCTGTGGAACTGATATTTTTAGCTAAGTACCCCTCATTGAAGACATTGACGTTGAAGAGCACTCTTTTTGCTCCCGGAGTGTAGAGAGTACATCACACTTATATCAATCCTTACACCACCAATCAGTTCTTGTTATGTGAGATTTTGTCAGTCAGTTTGTGAGTGGAAAATGTCTCCCATCTGCCGTGTTTTGGCATGCTGTGGCAGCCTTTTTTTTTATTAACCAGGCCTTTAAAAGAGCTGCAAGCAGTCCTTGGAGGTAAGAGTTGTGGGCTTGTGATCCTACGGGAGCTGGGTGTGTTCATGTGCTCAGTGCAGTGCTGTGTGTGTGTGTGTGTGTGTGTGAATGGCACATTTTAAAATATGAATTATCCTGAGCTGTTTTTACACTAGAACCTTGCACTTGACCCTGTTAAAAGTTTCACTCAGGTGGCAAACTCTCTCTCTCTTTCTCTCTGCTGCATCTCTGCGTAATTCTCTGTTTCTGTCATTCTGCATGCCTGTCACTCTGTCTCTCTCTCTGCACGGCACGCTTATTTCTTTTTTAGATGCTCTCTCCCCTGTTTCAGCTCACCGCTGTAAGACAAAGGCAGCGGGAGGAAGAGCGAGCGGGCGAAGAGACACATGCATTCCTTTTTGCCGATCAGATCTTGCAGAATAACGACTTTTCCACTTGCAAATTTCACACGCATGAGTCAAAAGATGAAATCAGAAAGTGAAAATCATGCTACAGGTTTCCACATCATGCATAACTACTAATCATTAACATCTGAAAACAACACTAAATACAAAAATTCTGCTTTCTCTGGTCAAATGCTTTTTAATACCCCTTTTTTGATTTTGATTCTTTTAGAAACAAAACTGCATGCGAGTTAGACTGCGTTTAGCTTACTGACACAGGAGATAGAGATACAAGCATCCCCCCCTAATGAAGTGCCCTTGAGCGAGGCAGTGTGTCTTTTCAAAATAAAACCCCAATAATCAATGAAGGATTGTATTATAATTCATGCACTCAGCGGACGCTTTTTTAAATCTTTATGGTGAGTGGGCAGGTACGGTTCAGTTCAGTGGATACTTTGATTAGACACAACAAATTTGAGCACCCGGGTCAAACTGTGGCCTCAATGGTCAGTCATGCCATGAATTACACGTGTTGCTTACTGTCAAGTTGAGTCAGAGTCATTCAGTATCATTTATTGTTGTTCTTAAACAAGCACGTACCTGTGAAATATTTGTGAAATGCAGGAATGTTCTGCTGAACATTAGTAAGATTTACAGTTATAGTTGCGACACAGGTTTGTTTTACATGCTTTTCTTCCCACAAACTTGGCGCTGTGTACTTTCCTTTGGCAATATGAGAAGGATCCTATCAGACTAATAAAGCTTGTTTAACCGAAAAAAGGTGACAAAAAGAGACAGAGAGATATCTCTCAGCTGTGAGAGGAAATAAACTTGATATCATGCAGACAGGAATGCAAACAAACCTCAGGACAACTCAGAGAGACCCTGTGCTAATGAGCAGACACACACATGGCCAAACACACAGGTTTTTCCAGTCCCGCATGCACCAGACATCCATGGATGATTTCATTTAAGCAAACAAGACCGGGAGATTAGACGCTAAAACACACATTTGGGGAGGAGACACAGACACACACATTCCCTCGCATGCATCAACACCAGGACACACTCGACACTCGTGACATGCAAATAAAATTTAAGACACGCACATAAACACACTTCAAAACTGAAGACAGGCTGACATATATGCGCAGTGCAAATACCCTCACATTTCTGAAAAGCAGAGACAGGCATGAGCATATATGTGCCCTTTTACACACACACACAGTCACACACACAGAGGGGAAAACAGACAGACTGCCATACAGCTAAGCACACAGCTTCTAGCAGGCTGCTTTAATCATAGAGGAGCTAAACAAACACAACTGTCATCACTCTCTTTTCTCTCACTGTGGCACACATATAGAAATATAAACTCACACACACATTCAGTATACATGCACACACACAAACAGTATATAATTGCCCTATGCTTTCTGCTGTCCATCATCTTCCCCTCCATATCTCACCCTTCTTCTTTCCACTTTCACTCTCTCCAGTCTCTCCCCCAAGCAGTATGCAGGCACAGATGTCAAGATGTATTATTTCGGCTGGCTGGCTCCCATGTTCTGTACATGTGTGTGTGTTTCTCCTGCTTTCCTCTTTTGGAAACAAGAATAATGGCGGGGGGTTGTGAGGAGGAAGGGGTGGTGGGGCTGTACTGGTAAAAATTAGTAAGACATTTCTGAATTCCAAAGTATATGCCCCATATAGACGAAAGCATACATTACAAAGAGCGCGCGCACACACACACTCACATAAGCACACAAATGCATGACTCACTATCCAAGTATTACAGTCATGGTTCAAGGACATTTAAGGCAAGCGTACGTGCACACTGCCGCATTGTATTGAATCTGTGTTGATCCATTAGAAGGACCTCCATGCTCGTCAGGATCGTGTAATAGCCCGGTCTTGGCTAGTGCATTTAAACACTACGACTGAGCCAGGTTTAAAGTGCTTCTGTGTGTGTCTGCAGTGTGTGCGCACACAGTGTCTACAGCCCATGACATAGCTGCTGGTTGAAAGAATGGTATGTGATGAAAGAAGTAAAGTTGAGGGAGGGAAAGAAAAGGGTGACTGTTTTCTGTGGCTCTGGTGTTTCTTGATCTGTTGGTCGGGGCCCGAGAGCGAATGGCGGTCCTGACAAGGAAAGAAACAATGATGGTAAAAAAGTATTACATTAGGTGTAGTTTAAAATGTGTCTCTGCCTTTTAAGAGATCCTCTCTCTCTGTGAAGGAATAACAAAGGAGCAAATGGCTGTTAGTCTGGGAATCCACTTTGAAACTGAAGCTCCCAAAGCCACAAGCTGCTCTTCATTGGAAGTATAATGAAGCTGCACTAAGACTTTGCTGCTCGGGAAAAAGTAGCTTAACGCGCTGACGCTGAGGTGCTCACGGTGGCCTGGGGGTTGAGGTGCCGACCATGAACTGTAGCGACCCTGATTAACGTTCAGCCGGCGACTTCTGTTGCGTGTAATTCCCTGTCTCTCTCTCCCCTCATTTCCCATCCTCTCCCTGCTGTCACTATCTACATATAATAGCAGTATAAATGGCCAAGTAATGCCCAGTAATTTGGGAAAGAGAAAATGAAATATGACAATGTAGCACATGGTTGCACCGCCACGCTATTCAGTGAAATAAATAGCGCACTGCTGTAAAATATGAGATAGTTACACATCTCTGAAGCTCCTCATTAACGCTGCATTTTTAGCAATACTACTGCTAATACTACTATGGCATTTAATATTTTCTACATGGAATAATACTGCTGCTACAACCACTCGTAATGTAAAAAATACTAGACACATTCACATTAATAAAGTTACCTTCATACAGAGGACCCAACAAACCAATCCTCCAGAGTGATAAGATCTTACCCACTGCAGAAGACAAGCTGCATTTAGCTCCATTTTTACTACCAGACTTGAGCGACCAAGTGAGAAAATATGTTTTTTCTGTAATTTGGGTGCACTGGCCCTTTAAAAAAAACCACGCAATACTGCATGTACTCTGTGCCATCATTACACACGATTGAGCTCGCCCACCCAAAATCAAACAAGATTTAATTCTGGTTATTGCTCTGTATCTGCCACTAGATCAAGACCTAACATTTTTCCAGCCTTTGAGTGCAATCTATTTTCCTATACCTGGCCAGCCAAGAGGGGAGTGCAGCCAAGAGTCTAAGCAGCTTAATGATGTATAATGTAGATTAGCTCTCTGTTGTGAAGTATTTTAGCTAAATCTTAAATAAAGTTTTCCTTAATGGCAAATCCAATTGTTTCAAAGGTCTTTCCTATAGGTCCAGTCACGCTTCTGCTGTGGGCAGGGCTCTAACACTTTATCACCATAGAGAGGGCGACAGGAACAATTAGTTCTGTGTGGGTGTGTGTGTGTGTGTATGTGTGTGCTGCAATAGGAGATGAGAGACCCTTACAGGTATGCATGTTTATTAGATGGTGGACCTCAAAGCTGCACTCAGGCTCATTAAAATGTTTGATTGTGTCGGTGTTTCTGTGCACGTTCCGTCTTGAGCGCATCATTTATCACGCACGCGCAAACGCCCGCCCGCGCGCAAACAAACACGCACATTTCCCAGTGGCTGGTGGTTTTTGTCCTTTCTGAGCTCTCATGGAGTTCATTAAAAGCCTTAATTAGACTGACAGTTATGTGTAATTACAGTCTTTAAGATGTACAGCTCCTCGGCAGGCCCAGTCCTTCACTGCCTCCTTTCAAAAGTCATTGTCTGAGGGGGGGAAAACTTTGTGTGTTTGAGAGTGTTCATACATGTGTTTGTGTGTATTTAGGTGCCCTAACCCCCTGTAAGTTCTCGGTCTTTGACATTTGCCATTAATATCACCCAGAAAGGAGTGACATTTATGAGGCCATTTTCCTCTAACAGCTCCCGCCTTCCATGGACTCTGCCTTTTCCCATCTTTCTCTCAGATTTTCGCCCTTGCTCTTCCTCCTCCTTCACACCCTTCTGCCTCCCTTCTTCTTAATTTAGAAACCCCTCCCCTCCCCTCCCCGCCGCCATCTTCCCACTTGCTTTCGCTTTCTTTCTCTCCTGCTACATGTCACAGATCGCTGTCACGTTCCTCCCTTCAGACCGATGACCCACTTCCCTCTTTTTTTTTCTTTTTTTGCATTGTTCCTCGCTTCCTGTTTCACCAGACGTTTGTCCTTCAGTCGTGCAACTTCTCCCCTTCTTGTTCCCCTCTTCTGTCAATTTCTGTTTTACCAAAAGACGCCTAACCTACATATCGAACCCTACAACAAGAAATAGACTTATCTGACCGCCTGTTTTTCAGAGAGGTTTTATATAATCTCTAAATGACTTGGCCTCTGATGTTTCAACATGATGGTGTTTTTTTTTAGGTTTTCTTTATAATTTTGTGTGATTTATTATATTAAAAATGGATATTAGCCAGTGTTGGATGGACACTATCTAGTGTTGTTTCAAATGTTCTTCCTTCTTTTGTCAGGCATAATGTTTCAAGGGAACTCTGAAGATTCTTGAGTCCTGAGATTTGTTTTGATTTTGAAAGAAATAGAAAGATACAAAACAGTATCATAAAGTGTCAGCCAATAAATGAGTCCAAAAATAGCCGTTTAATAAGCATGAGGGTCAAACTGTATTCTCAGCGCTCACTAAACACTATCATGCCAAGTTTTCAGCAATATCTCTATTGTCTAAAAGTCACCATCAGCTACAAAGTTGACTCAAAGTCACTTATATTAAGGAAATCTGACAGCTCAGTGGCCCAGAGGGAAGTTTTGGCTTCGCTATCATAGAGTGTTTCGTGAGTTGTTTTTCTAGTCGAAGGGTTTGTACCCCGTGGCAGAGCAGAGCGCATGCAGTGAGGGTCGCCTCCTCCGCGTCTTCGGCATGTTCATGGCGAGGTGCCAACGCTGTAATCCTGCAATGACAGACAATGTCACAGCGAGGCTCTGCCTGAGAGGAAGCCCCTACAAAGAGGGGGACGACAGGAAGGCTGGAAACATAAAGGCAATAATTGAAAGGAGAGGGAGAGGGAAATGTTGGTGGGGAGGGAAAGCAAGAGCCACTGGAGGAGAGAGTGATCGCTGCAACAGACGGCTTATTTATTTATTTTTTTTCCTCCCCTATGATGAAAGTATGACAAAGTGACAGGAGACGTGGAAGTGCGAGTTAGGTGTAGTTGTCTCCTGTTTTCCTCTTCGCTGCACAGAATTCATGCTTAAATTGAGACAGTAAATCAGGCTAATGTGAGACTGAGGGCTTTTATTTAGCGATGGCGCGCTCACACAGGTGTGTAAATGTGCAGCCCTCCGTTTGTGTGCGGGAGTGTGTGAGTACACGGGTCTCTGAGGGTGGAGAGGAGGGATTCGGGGGCAACTTACTGGCCCAAAAAAGACAACAGGATGAATGATGGGGGGCTTCAATGGAAGAGAGGGAGAGGGAGACATCCTTCCCTTACCATTAGTCATGACTGTGGTATCCTGTTACCTGCGTCGTGTCTCACCCCCTCCGACTGGCTTTACAACAGGTGTGTGTGTGTGTGTGTGTGTGTGTGTGTGTGTGTGTGTGTGTGTGTGTGTGTGTGTGTGTGTGTGTGGCCACCCTGACGAAACACTTAGCTCTGTCAGTCACCAGGATCCAGGCCCTGAGCTAGATGGGACGAAAATACCAAGACACCAAGTGTGGTGGAAATCTACTGTAACATGTTCTCCGTTGAGACACATGACAGATCTAAATGACTTTTTATCAAAACATTTGTCATCAGTGATCATAAGGCCGCTCTATAGAAAATGCTTGTGGTCATGACTTCTTCATTTTGAATGTCAGAAGGCGGCATGTGTTGGAGTGCTCCTTGTTTACTCCACAAATTCGATGCCTCATTTCCTCTTCTGAACATCCAGATCGTCACACTGTATGCGTCTTCTTCCTCGGCCGAGACATTATCATGACACACAAGTGGAGGCTTCTTAGAATGTCTTTATTCAACAAAAAAAAGAAAAGAAAAGAAAAGGAAAAGGGGAAAGAGTGATGGACTTCGCTAGTTTAACCCAGATCCAGGCAGCCGCAGGAGGAGTGGACAACCGGAGGTGTTTCGTTTTTATTCTGGGAGCAACTTGGGAATAAGAGGGGCTGGGAAAAAGAAAAAAAAAAACATGAGCAAAGAGCAAGAGAGACAGCGAGAGGGAACGACGAGGCTGGCACTGACCCATTTCTCCAGGCCTCCAATCTAGTGGCTGATATAATGCAGAACTGCTACCCACACGCACACACAAACCTTAAGACGGACACATGCTGCCAGACACCAGCAGACAAGAACACGCGCAGACACGCACGCACGCCGGGGTCTCCAGGCAGCCAGATTCCCATCATAGCGTCAAGTGTTACTTCTCATTCTGTGTGACTGCGTCAAATCCGGCATCACCTCAGCTGGCACTGGAAAATATCACATTCAGACATTCAAACGCGACCATGAACTCACCGGCCCGCTCAACCTCCTCCGTTCTGCCCCGCCGGCGCTGGGCTGCGTTACGTACTGAGTCGCATCTAAAAAGGCCTCGCACGCCTTTTAAAAGCCTTTAAAAAAAATCAGTGCTGTAGAAGTCACTCAGGGATTCACTGATAAGTATTCATTAAGTATTGATAAGTAGTCATTGAAGTCTTCATCCAATATGCATGCAGGTCCACTCAGAGGTGCACTTGACAGGCGTTGCAGGGATAGCAGTTTCGAGCAGGTTTGCGGAAGTTAACAGATAGATACTCACTACACAGACGGAAAAAAAAACACGCAGAATGCCCTCGCTGCCCCGGGATGAGAACATTGACCCAGTTGTAAGGAACATTGGTCGTGACTGTCCTACATGGCTAGCACTTTACTGACGTTACACAAGGCTCACCCACCCAGTCACTAGGCCTCTTTTTAATGGCCCTGCTCCCTCTTTTCCTTCTGCTTTTGCGTCGTCGACGACTTTTTTTTTTTCCTCTCTTGCTTTGTGCCTGCCTGTCTTTGGTCCATTATGCATGTCTATGCTCTGGCGGTCACATTTATTTGGCGTGGATTATTCTCCGAACTGGGCTTCAGACTTATTACGTCTGCTCGTCCATGATTTATTTCTTGTCATTTAATTAACGTGAGAATGACTGGAGTAAGTCAGCCTCTGTGTTTATGCCTACTGATGACCTTGTTTATGCCCACCCTGCCCCCTTTCCTCTATGACAGTGATAATGACCCCCCCCACCTCTCCTTCAGCCCTATATATTCCTCTTATATAGGCTGTAAGCAGCTTTAGGGTGCATAGATTGTTTATTGACACAGAGAGACACAGCGACCATGCTGCGGTAATGCTGCAGTCGACAGCCGTCATTAACCAGCCGCACATCAAACCAAATTATGAACCGGGGGGATCTCCCATGCGTGCACATACGCACACAGAATGACGTGCAGCATACGTGATCTTTTGCACACATACATGAAACATTTAGATGCGCGAGAATGTACAGACGACATGACAGCTCCCGGAATGGCACGCACGGTGCTGTCTAATAAATCATGGTATGGATTTAGTCAAAGGCGAACAACAATGTGACAGAAAACAGCAGCATTTTTCAGGCCCCCTACAGTGTTTTTTTTTTTACTTACTGCCTCAGAACTAAGTCATAAAATGGCAGCGGATCTGTCACAAGCAATCAGCCTCCCTCTCAGCGCCATGCGTGGATGTGTGTGTTTGTCAGATGCAGAGATCAGGTGTGTTCCTCACTCTAGTCCTCCTTTTTCGGAACTCTGATGGGCGGCAGGAGGAGGAGGAGGAGGAGGAGGTGGGGGGGTGCGGCTGCTGTGCCGTGGCCCAGTTTGTTGTGTGTGTTTTGGTGCTGGAGGTTAATGCGATGTGATTCTGAGTCGCCCACCCTCCAAGCGCACGGGACATCGAAAGACGGAGAGACAGAGGGATGGAGGGGTAGTGGAGATGGAGAGAGAGAGAGAGAGAGAGAGGGCGAATAAAGAGGTCGGGTGGGGGGGGGTTGATTGTAATAGAACAGGATGGATGGAAAGCGAATAACTGCTGAGAATTAAAATGTCATCGAGCACAGAGGAGAGATCAACCGCACGCAAGCAAAGACACTGAGATCATTTCCCCCCTGGTCGTGTGTGTGTGTTTGAGTGTTTGTATGTATAAAAGTTGCATGTATGTGTTTTGAGGTTATGGTGTCTCCACTGTGGATGTGTGAAATTGGGAGCTTGTGTGAGATTCCTCTCTGTGAATGTGTGTGAGTGTATGTGCTACATGTGTGCATGTGTGTGTGTGTGTGTGTGTGTGTTTTGGTCAGCATGTGACACATCATGTGAGTTCAACCTGTGACCATGACTTAGCTCCCAATGTTGGCCTGTCCAGGTCCATCGTCCTCCCGTCGCCGGGTATCTCTCTCTCTCTCTCTCTCTCTCTCTCTCTCTCTCTCTCTCTCTCAGGTCTCTCTCTCTCTCTCTCTCTCTCTCTCTCTCTCTCTCTCTCTCTCTCTCTCTCTCTCACACACACAAACTCATAGACTGAAGCCTGCAAGAGAAAGGTTAAAAAGACACAGATTTCATTAGTGAGTTTACTTTTACTTACTTACTATTCAAGCTTCTACAAGTATGAATGTCATGTCTCTTGTCTGCATTTTAAATCACATAATTACAGATGAGATACAAATGACGGAGAGTTCCCATCAGAAATCAGCCAACTTGGTTGCCAGCAGAAATGAGAAATATGGCTTTAATTTGCTCATGCACTTTGAGCAGCACAGTAATTTGATTTATATTAACCTTTCAGTATTGCACAGGTCAGATTAAATGTTCTCCCTCTGACAAAACATCTAAAAAGTAGATTTTTAAACATTAATTAGTAACCATAGTAACAAAAGTATCCCAAAATGCCATGTTTTGGGGCTCTTTCCACTCGAAGTATGCAGCATGTCACGGCGTATTACAAGATAAAGTGTCTGCTTTCTAGGTCTTTATCAGCCAAATCTCTTCCCACTCTTGCGTTACCTCATGTGACAAACACATAGCATACTTGTCTCCAAACCACATACATACCGTCATGTCACCGTGCGCATCAGAGGCGCCAAACATGCAGATGTCTTTGTGTTGTCCTTGTTTGTAGCTGGTCCCATTTGTGGATCAAGTGCTACCACAACACAGTCAACAGTGGGCCTTTGTCTGCAACAATAGAACAAAAAACCTGCACTCTTTGCAGGAAAAAAGTTTGGAAAACCTCATGCTACGTTGGAAGTAATGGCGTGTTGTGTGTTTGGAGGTGGAATGTGAAAATAATACTCGGCTTGGTGTGTTTTTTCGAGGGGGGAGCTAAAATAATGCCCGTTCTGTTTCAGTACACAACTTAATGCCTTTTCCCCTCCTTGCCGCTGCAGCGAGGTAATGGCTTATGATAGCTTCGTTAATGCGTCATAGCCAGGTTATAAAAGCGCCATAGCAGATTTATGAAGACGTTTTTAGTTACAGGAAATTTCGATGGCGAGATGCAGGATTTTTTTTTGGAGGGGTGACGAGAGAGAGAGAGAGAGAGAGAAAATGAATCCTTCAGCTTCGCCTCAAGGGAGAGGGGATCAGGTTATATGCTCTTCATCATCTAGATGACACACATGGAGCTCATAGAGCCTCTGGAGAGTGAGACTACAAATTTAAACAGGAAGGCAACTGTAAATCCCACCCCCAAGTCCCCTTTGCAACCACCCACCTACCCACACATACCACACACTTACACACACACTTACACACACACTTATACACACGTACACACTTCTCTATCCACCCAAGTGACAAACTTAGTTTTGTGGTTGTTTTGCAGAGTGTGGTGCAAAAGTCAAACAAGTGGAACTAAAAGGAGGATTTTAAAGGCGAAGCTGCTGTGAAGCAACACATTGGTTTTAGGTTGATTTTCACAGATGGGAACACTTTGCACACACACACACACACACGCACACACACTCTGCCACAAACACGCACAGTGATATGCACACTCAAACCACTACAGCCTTAGCATGCACCAGTGTGCCCGGAAGCGAAACAAAACACCCACTTGTGCTTGAGTCTTTCACGTTGCATTTGTATTTAGGATTACTGCGTTCTTTAACCTGACACACTCATGACGTGGCTAACACACCATCACACACCAGAGGCTAGCGGGGGCACTGCTGTGCTTGTGGCATGAGACATAACAGCACGAGCGAGCGAGCTTTGTTCCTCCTTGGCCCTTGTTTTCTTGTTTATTCATTCCATTTGTTGTTTAAGCTGCTCTTTTGCTGTGTGCCACATTCCCATTTTTGCTCCCTTTAATCTAGCTGTCATCAGGAAAGATGTTCCCACTTGACGCTCAAACCGTGTGTGTGTAATTTGAGTATGTGTGGTACAGTAGCTGGCTTGGACTGCTGCTATAGCTTGGCCACACATACAGTATTTATGCACAACAGCAATACTTAGAGTAGACAGCTCCACCTCAATCTCTCCTATCATAAAAAACCTGCAACTTCATAACTTCTCAAGTGCCATGCGTGACATTAATCTGCCTTGAGCTGTGGACCTGTACCGACCTCCACTCCCGATCAGTGCATGTATCCTGTCATCCTCAAATGAAATGTATCAAACACACATTTATTTAGTTATATGCAATTCTTTTTAATACAATCTCTGCAAAGACTCTTCTTACTGAGCTTGCTATGTTTTTCCTCACTACTTTCACTACTTTCTTCACTACCCTGGATTTTGCCTTTCAGTCCGTATATAGTTCATTCTCTCAACTGCAACCTGACAGGAAGACTGCAGACCCTACTTAGAATGTAAAATGTAATAATTCTTTTCTACATGTTTTTCATTAATCAAACATAATGAGATATTGTTTGAAGTAAAGATGCAAACAAATATATTTTAAATGTATTTATTATAAGGTTCATCATAAGGTCTGTTTTTTGATTAATAACAAAATTACATAGCCTGTCAGGCTCCCATCAATCTGGAAATCCTGAGCCAATTCAAGCCCCAATAAACTTTGATTACATATTTACATACAGCTCTAAAACCTGTGACTTTGGGAGCAGAGACCCTCAGTAAGTCAGGACCTCAAGATTCAGTCACTGTAACCCTAACTATAAACTATTATTATGCTGGTGGATATTCTTAAATAATCTTAATAATCAACCTGCAGTTGTGGGGCCCAGGGACAGCTTCCCAGTTTGCTTGGTTGATAATCCAGCCTTGGATTTAGCAATGCATTTGGGTTTAAACACCCAAAAAGCCATTTCAGTTGTTCTCATTTCCCAAAACAACATATTGCACCAAAAAGCTGGAAAAGTATATCGCACAAAAGCTGGATCCAGGAATGTATAAAATCAGGCAATAAAACAGCACTTCATATGACTTTTTAGCAAAGTGAAATGTGAGTCGCGTCCCAAAGTAGACAGTGGGACGTGATGGAAATAACAACATCAGCATGTACACAAATTCACATCACTCACATAGGAGCAAGCGTTTTGCTGCGGGAAGCCGGCTGTCACTCAGCATGCGCGGAATATATAACCAGGGCTGCAAAACACCACAGGAGGGGGAAGGAATAGAGTGGGAGGGCAAACATTGAGGTCCAGGCTGCATCTTAATGCAAATAAAGTAGTCCACTGCAGCGAGTGACAGTTAATATAGAGCCCAACGCATGTCAGACGTAGGGTTTAAGCCCTTGAATGAACAAGCAATTGGAAGCATGATTTCAGTGGAGTCATCTTCCACTTTTACGTAATGGTGGGCCAACTTCAGCAGTGATAATGGAGGCAGAGAGGAGGTTTGGCCCAGCACTGACCTTGGTAATAACAACAGAGACACAGAGAAAGACTCTCATCCACTCTGTGATCTTTTCTATGGACTAGATACACACTCCTCCCCCGGCCTGCCTGGCTGCCTGCCTCCTTGTGTGCAGAGCCCCGGCGCTGTGCAGTCTGATTGAGGTTGACTGCGGTATTATTTCATTAATTAAGTTTTTCCACTTCCTCCGCCTCTCCCTCCTGTCTTCCTGTCGAACGAGGGTGGCGGAGCGACGCCCTTCCTCTCCTCTGTCCTCTGGCGCTTCACATCCCCCCCCATCACTGCTGATCATTGTCTCAATTACTCATCTCTCCTCTCCCTCCCCTGTCTCTCTCCTTCTCCCTCACTGTTCTTCCTCCTTTCTCCTCTTATCTCATCCCAAATTGCTCTACACACTCCTCCCCATTCTTTTTTTTTCTCTCTCTCTCTGTCCTCCCAAACTGAGGTGGGAAAGATTTGAGGCGTGCCATTCTGCCGTCGCTCCATCTTTCCCGCTCTCATCTCGGTCTCTCATCAGGATTTCACAGATGTTCTGTGATTATTTCTACCTTGATTTGGTGATATCTTTTCCTCCCCTCAAGTGCATGGAAATTTTCAGTGTTTTTCAGTGTTGAGCAACTGAAATTGGGTGGGGGAATATTTTCGATCCAAGGACAAAGCAGCTATGATCTCTTTGTTCGCTTTGTTCCCCTGAAATTGAGATTCACAGAAATAGAGCCACCTGTAACACGTCTAATGGATTTAAGAGGATTTGTCGTGACACAGTTCACTGTTTTAACAAAAATTGCCTTTGTGATATTTGTGACCTGTTGATTATGATGTTAAAAAAAAATAACTTGCATTTGCAAAATCACATTTGTGGAGCCTCTCCTGTTTCAATTTGGCTCCCCTGCTCTCAGTCTCTGTCTCTCTCGGTGTCTCCCTCTTCTTTGTATCCATTACCGCTCCACTTTTCCATAATGGAGACATTAGGGTCTTTCACCTCTCTGCCATCTATCATGTCATTTAAACTCTTTTCCTTACTTTCTGTTTTTAACCTCTCTACTTTTTCCCCGTGCTACCACTCTCCCCTCTTTCTATGAATCTTGTCTTCCTCCCTCCTCTCTCTCTCTGTGTCCACTGGGCTTTGGGTCATCTTCATCGCCTCACATGGTCTCCTGTCCCCATCATATCACCAACAGCTTGTCACGGGCAATCAGTTTCCCTGCTTCGCCTCCCTGCGTGGCCTCCCTCCACCTCCTCCTCCTCCTTTCCTCGCCCTCGTCTTCCTCACCTCCCTCGTCTCCCGTCACCTTCTTGTCCTCCTTCTTGTGTCAGGAGTTATTACTCTCAGAAATCACAGTCCGCTCTTCTTTCCCAGACCAACTGAGAGCGTTGACTCCATTCTGCATCTATTCCTTCAATCATCTTTATCACAGTCTATACCCTGCCCGGTCCTGGGATGTAGTGGCAGATAAAACCATGTTTTCCAGCTTAAAGATAATTAAATAATAAATATTATCATAAAGAAATCTATTGCATCTCTACTCCATTCATCTGTGAGTAAGTGTTCAAAATTCTATTTTGCACATATTTTGAAGGGACTACTACTTATAAGGCAGCCAGTCCCTTGAAAATCAAGGGAGAGACACAGGTGCAGAAAAATGCTGCAAATAAATATATTTTCTTGGCATTTCATAATATCCTAAGAAGAATGCATTTTCCATGTAGGTAGCACTTTTGTTGTGTATTCTCACTTTTGTCCATTTGATTAAGTAAACTGATTATAATCAAATTTGTATGCCCCTTTAAATGTCCAATTTGTCGGGCTTTGAAATGATTTCCAAGTGATTATATTTTATGCATGAGACCTATATAACAGATTTTATGTAATGTAATTTACATCATAGCATCTTTTACAATCAAGTGATTAGAATATATTACTTACACTTTATTTTAATTGAGTCAATTAAGTCAAAGAAATCAAATTCAAATTAAATCAGACATGGGGATGGAGGGGGTGGAAAATGAAAGTCCATCCACAAGCAGACATTTTTTTATGTATGCAAGAACTTTTTTGTGAGGTTGACTTGTAAGTTAGGCTCACCCTCATTTTCTTAATCAAAATGTAACCTGAAAATGATGTCATTTCACACCGCAGAGTTTCAAGTCCTTGCTGTTAGAAATATAGCATAGAAAATATTAATAGCACAGCTGCTAAAGAGTCTTCAAAGCAGCGACAGACACGGAGAGTAAATTGTTTGACATGATGTTTGATGCTTAAAAAACGTCTTTCTTAAGTGTCTTTACATTTACATAACTCGTAGGACAGGCCTGGACCACTGGAAGGTTTTGTTTGTGCAATTTAAGAATAAATCTGTTCACTGAGCTGCTTCTTGCACTTCTGGCCCATTTTTTTTCTTTTTCTGAAATTCCTCTACTACTCTATTCTACTACTGAATTACATTCAAAACATGTTGCTACAACCTTAATATGACGTGCGCAGGCAAAGATATATATTAAAATAATGTAATTTTCAATGACAGATTTAGACCTAGATGAAACTGGAGCTGTATTTCATTTGGCACACTGTACCTATTTCCATTTATTTTAACTTAATTAAAATAAATGTAATCACCCTCCTCCATCACGCAGGTCTCACACAGAAAAATACTATGATTTAAAATGATTTAGTAACACAACAAATAGTAGAAAAACTTGAACGCGCAAACTTTTTCACAGCACTTAAATTAAACCTTCTTTATATATCCCTCCACCCATCCCTGTCTGCTGGCTTTCCCTCCATACTGCTGTTCGCGTTGACCTCCGCCTGCTTCTCTCCTCCTCTGCTTTCACACTCTGCGTCCTGCAGGGATGGAGGGAGGGAGAGAGAGAGGGAGGTGTTAGAAGTAAAGCTGCCTCTTTTTCACACCTCCCTCTCTCCCTCCTTCCCTCTCTCTGTCTCTCTCTGTTCTCTCTGTCTCTCTCTATCTCTCTCTATCTGGAGCCATCCGCCATCCCTCCCTCTCTGCTTTGCTTCAGACAGGCTAATCTATAGCCTGAAGGGAAGTGGCAGGGGGAAAATTATTTTTTATATTTCTTTAAGGAGACAGGGTGAGGGTTAGCCCAGGGGCTATAATGGGGGAAATAAGGATAGACGGGTGGTGTGTGCAGGGGTGTCTGGGCAGATTGGTGGAAGGAGGAAGAATATGTTTACTGTCTTTTTTAGTTACCGCTGTGGTGGCACACCAGTCCGTCGGCCAAAGAAAGCCTCGTGTTCTCGAAATGAGAGCTGTTTTTCAAATCTCATCGCAAGGCTGTGAGTAATGAGTGGACGAGTGGCTGAGGCTGCAGTTTGCAGGTGTGTGTCCCTTTGAAGGCCTCTCTCATCTCTTCACCCCTCACCTCCTCTTTCTCCTCTCCTTTTATTTTGTCTCTCCTCTTAGGCTCTCTTCACATTCTCCTATCTCTACCACACCATTTTCACTATACGCCCCCCCCCCTCCTGATTCTCCTCCCTGTGTGTTCCCCCCTCCTCCTCCAGGCCTCTTTGACCTGCAGACCAGTGATCTTTAATGCATTCACTTTATGTAAGAAGAAGTGTTAGAGTGTTACAGGGATTCGTGCACACACATACACCCACTTGCCTGTACTCTTGGTCAGCGCTGCTTGACCTCCTTTGGCCTCCCTGCCAGCTTCACTAGAAAGATTCCAGAACAAGTTAGGATGCTGATTTGAAATCTGACACTACATTTGTTGTATTTCTTCCAGCATAAGCTTTTGTAGCTTGAAAAGCCATATTAAATCCCCATTGCCTGCATCAACACACCAGTCCCTCAATTTTAAGTCACAAAAATTCTCTTTAATTTGCTTCATTACAACATCAGCAGTGATAGTAATGGGGTATTACCAATTGGAGCTTTAACTCATTCACACAAACATAGCCTGTTTTCTAACCAATCAGGTCCA
The DNA here is from genome assembly GCA_023238725.1 of Scortum barcoo. NCBI lineage: Eukaryota > Metazoa > Chordata > Actinopteri > Centrarchiformes > Terapontidae > Scortum > Scortum barcoo. The sequence continues at coordinate 20,142,997 of CM041532.1, read as the reverse complement.
GTTTCTCTCGACACACAGTGTTTTGTGTCTCAGGGGCTCCATTTTATTTTATATGCGCCCTTGATTGGATTACCATCCTTTTTTTTCCATCAGCCAGTCTATGCCTCTCTAAATTGCCCCCCTCTCCTGCTATTTTTCCCGGCCGAGCGGCAATTGCAGTTGACTGAAAGCGGTTGAGTCCATGCAGCACGGCGGGGGTGTTAATGAATTCCAGCGGACTGCTAAATGAGGACTTATTAAAGTGCTCCTGCTTCATAGTTTGACATTTCAGAGCTTCTGGTGGAGTTTTAAATCGCTGCCTCTGCAAATGTCACTCGCTGACTCTCTGGAATGGCTGACCATATGAATAGAAGCTATTGTTGGCGTCGGCTATAGGTTGAGCAGAGAGTGAATTTGTGTGGCTTTAATGGATGGCTTTCCGCAGTGTGTGTGTGTGTTTGTGTGTATATACCACCCTGCTACTTGGCTAATTGTGTAATTTTGTGTTTCCATCCCTCCAGCTACGTCAGATGGGACGCGCCAAGGCCTGGATAGCATGAGAGGCAGAAGTGGAGTGTGTGCCACGCAAGGCATGAAGGTGGTCCTGAAAGTGGGGCAGAGTAAGTCCTCTCACCTCTCCCTTCCTACATAATTGCCCTCCACACACACACATACTCACACACACACTTGCACACATGTGAGCTCTCCCATATGCACTCCTGGACTTCACACACGGACTTCTCTTCACACACTCTCTCACTCACTTATCACACACACACACACACACAGACATTGTTATTCATGCATCACACATAATCACTCTCTTAACTTAACACAGTATGACTAGCGCACTTTGGATCCAGTCCACCACATCTCACATCATCTCCCATCTGTACAGTACAGAGCGGTACACAGTCATTACTGCACCTTATCTGACATGCAGCCTCTTCCACATTTAAACCATCCCTCTTATCTTCCCCTTTCTTACACACACATACAGCACGTACACACACACAACACACACACATGTACATTCCTTCTTTGTGTGTGTGTGTTCTCGCTGAGCGTATTAGGGCTCGTTAAGTGGTGAGAACAGCGGACAAGTGTGGGATCAGTCAGCTCTAATGAGCCCTGTTGACTCCCTTCTCACTCTGCCTTTTAACTACTACTGACTCATGCCGGACACACACACTCTCCACATGGCCGAAACTCATGCAGATCCCTGTGCGGTGTATGTATACGTTACAGGCATTAAACATCGGCTGGCACGCGCAAGGACGCAGACACGCAGACTGAAGTGTCCACGCAGGCGTATGGACACACACGTACACACCAGGACACACACGTACACACCAGGACACACATATATCCCCACAGAGCAGACATGCCAACTAAGGCACGATAACAAAATTACTCTATTCAGTGTTAAAGCACACAGTCAGTGATTTTTAATGACTCGTAGCTGCACACACTTATAATTTGTTTGGAAAAAAATTCACAGGTAATGACCCTCACATGGAGACTTTTCAGAAAAGCAGCAGAAAAAAGGCCCATTTAAGCATTTTCACTGACCTGCGCATTCCTACACATAATAGGTACCTGTCCTTCACACGACCCCCCCTTCGCACACACATGAACACACACTTGCCTATTTCTGTTTCTTTAGCCTACCCCGTGTTATCAGGCCTTGCGTATTGTAGGTGCTCTTCATCAAAGAGCCAAGTGGCGCTGCTGTGGCTCTATCAGCCCATAACATCAGCATAGTCAGCTCGGCTCAATAGAAATACCACCACAGACACACACACACACTTTCTTTCCCCTGGGTTTTTTCTTTCACCACATGGGCAAAGGAAATGCTGCCTATCTCACGCGCACACCTACAAACCCCTCTGCCACTTTGACACAACTCTATGAAGTTCTAAGGCGCACATCCGTCTGTCTTTTTTTATTTCTCTCCGTTTCATCTTCTGTCTTTTTCTCTTTTCTCCACTGTCCTTCCTTCACCTCTTCTCCACTCCCTCTATATTTGCCTTTTTTTCTTTTTTTAACCCCTTTTCATTCTAGCAACATTGCTCGCTTCTTTTTCAAATTCCCCTTTTCCCTGTCCTCATCACTTCCCTTTCATTTTGAATGCCGGCTGTCTCTCTTTACAACTCCCCCTCTGTTATTTTCACTCTTCTCCTCTGTCTTTCTGTCTTATCTGCAATGTGGCTGAAAGGTCACGTCTGTGTTGTTTGTCGTCTAAATAAGCGTCGTGCCGCCTCGTGGTGATCTCTGATGAGATATGGCGCTCTGCTTCACTTCAAGAAGCACACACCCACTCACTCGCTGAACACACACTTGCACCCTTGCCCCACACACATACATTGACTTGTCTTCTCTTATTTTATTCTTTATCTATCTTGCTTGCTCCCCGTCTCTGTCACACACACACGCGCACACACACACGGCCTGAACCTCCCTCCACTCGCCCCTGCTGACCACATGGCAGTTTCTATTGATCCAGACAGCACCGCCCCTAACTTCTGTTTGGTGGACTGTCATGAGGGAGCTGCCAGCCACACACACTAGCCTCACACTTCTCTAAATGTCAGTATGTATAGGTTGACGGCTGCGCACGCACACACACACAAGTTTGTGTAAAGGCGTGCTGTAGTGTGTGTTTTTGTGGGTTTACTGTACAGTTTCATCCATAAGCACCCCATGGTCATATTTCTTTTGCTCTCTCCTGGTGCTGCAATGACCAGTAAAAGCCTTTCTTTTTAAAATGTTGCATAAACGGCAAAGCTGAATAGTCATCTCCCAATATAAAACTCTATTCTTGCAGCCTACTGTTGGCCAGATGGCTCAGAAGCAAACAAAATTAGTATTTTCTGAACCATCTCTTTCAGCGGTGAGGAGTGGCACTTCTACAATAGCTGCATCTGTGTGTGTGTGTGTGTGCGTTTGTGTGTGTGTTGTGTGTGCGCGCGTTTGCATGTGCCACATAAACGCACTTTAATGCCATCACCATTACCGAGGGCTTGCTAGACAGATGGCCTGATTTAGCGACTACAGATTACAAGCCGTTATGGCCTTGTGTAAATTCACTCTGGCCAAAACAACAACCGGCCTCTCTTTAGTTTCCCATTCAAACAAATGAGAAAGTGCTCATACCCCGGCACATGGAGGCCCAATCAATATGTGCTTTCCTATAATGGGAATCGAAGGGAGGGAAGCCTTTATTAAAGCTCCTCTGTCTCTGTTTCTCCTCCTGGCTGGCTCTCTTTTGCTAATGTCACTTATTGGTTCCAATTCAGAGAGCCTTGGCTGCTGTAGAGGATGGAGGCTATCTCAGTGTTTTGTACCACTCTGCTCATATTCCATTATTTTTCCTCCACAGGCCCATATGGGCTTCCTCCGAAGAAGGAGCCGCCAGCGGGACGCACCACCAGCAGAAACCCAGGTAAGCAAACCAAATGGAGATAATCCTCTGTGGATCCATCCACAAAATGGATGGAGGGAATAAGCAAAGACCGGTAGATGAAAAGAAAAGCAGCGGGGAGAGGGAGGGAGGAGACGACAGATGGAGAATGTGCAGCGGTGACATCTGTGGATCTCTCTATTTAATTCCATATCTCTCTCTCTCTCTCTCCCCTGCTCTCTATCCCTCGCCTCCTCGTCTCTGCGCCCGGCCCTCCGAGCTAAGTGCTGCAGGCGGGGAATGGATAGCTAATAGCTACCTTGGGAGAAGGACAAGAAAAAGAGAGGGACGAAGAAAGAAGGCAGGGGGAGAAAGGGAGAGGGAGAGAGGGCAGCAGGAGAGAGGGCCAGACCGGCGGCGACATTTCAGAGAGTTATTATTGTCATTAGTTTGGGTGGCCTGGATTCTGTAGTTTTGTCGAGAGAGAGAGAAAGGAAGAAAAGAGAATTACAGAGAGATGAGGGGAGAGACAAAAGAGGAGACATAAGGGAGTGATGGAGCGTAGTGGGGAGAAGTGTGAGGCACATAAGGAGGAGAAAGAAAAGAATAATTGAAAAGCAAAGAGCAGAAGGGAATAGAACAAGGAGATGGAAATGGAGAGAGGCTAGAATAATGTTCCACCTCAAAGTCATTTGGTGGTCGAGAAAGAACATGATCTGTTTTTGGTTGTGATCATCTCTCTTTTCCTTTCTCTCTCTCTCTCTCCTTTTTTTTTGGGTGGTGAATTTGTGTACTATACCAAATGTGTGAATTGGGGCATTCACACATTGTCAAATCACTTGTCCATACCTCACATAGGTGAGAATTGTATGTGTGAAGTAAGCAACAATAGTGTGCATAGTTTTTTACTAGAATGAGACAAATAACACTCGACACACTACAAGACTGATTTACATCACACACATAATGAGGGATTTTACACATTTTTGACTCTCGGACAAGGACATATTAGCACACACTTATCTGAAATGATTGTTTTGACTCCTGACACAACAGTTAGACCAGAATGTCCAATCCTCATGTGAATACACTCAAAATGGTCTCATCTAATAACAGGAATATTGCTGGTCATTCGCAGCTTCTCATTTTGTTTGTTTGTCAAATCTGATCCTCTCTAGGGATGTAAACAGATACATTATTGGAATGAACATAAAATGCTCTCTGGACATATTATATGCATAGCATTTGAACTTTTTTAGAATTTTTTTTAAGTTTTTCTCTTTTACCCAATTCACAATGACATAGCAGCAAACTGCACCACTTACTCTCAGAGTCGTAATTCAGTCAAATCAACATCATGCACAACATACACACACCACAAACTCCATGCCACCTATTTACAGTGGCAGGATCTCAGACGTCCGTCAAGGATAAATGTACATAAAACTGTTTGGAAATCGTCAAAAGAGGCCTGTTAACCGTAGATTCAGACTTTTCATGTTGCAGATTTGCCAAAATGCAAATATAAAACATGGAGGTTTAGATAATTTTAGGTTCCATATTCAGATGGTCGGGGAGGTTCACTCTCAATTACATTTCATCTGTTTTCACCAGATTAGATGAGCAATGCGGGATAAAGCTGACTGTTGTTTCACAGGTATTATTTTTAACTCGTGATGTGATGTTAAAGCTTGGCTCTGTGTGCAGCCTGAGAGTAAGAAGACAATTATGTAAATGGGAGTAGAGAACAGTTTAACACGGCAAATAAGGAAATCTAATGATTTTAACAGCTTCCAATGTAGACCCCACCCACGTCCAACACAATCCTAAATACAGATAACTGTGTGAAACACACAGATATAGATCTGATATTAGCTCTGTTTTACACCTCTAATCCTCACAAAACGCTGTCTAAAAGTTATGGAAAGATATTTTCCTAGTACACTGCTTCTTTATCTCCTATTGTAAAACAAGGTAATCATGTCGTGCTGTCACTCCGTTTGAGACCTGAAGAAAAATAGAAAAAATAGAAAAGCAAAGTTGTGTGCGTGTGTGGAGTGTATGCAACCGCAAAGTCCCCAGTGCAAGTCAAGAGGGGGGGCCCTTGATGCACATCAAACCCCCTCTGTGTCACCGAAGTGGTTGATAAGACACCGCAGAGTACACATGGATAGGAGGAGACAGATTAATTAAAAATAAAGCAGGAAGCCGCAACAAAATGCCATGACGCGTCAGAGATGCTGGTGCTCCATTAATTATGTCACAACCTCTTGAATGTTGACACTTTATTTTGACTAAAACTTGGTACAATTAAGTGGAAAACATAATCAGTGCATTTAGCATTATAAAACAGCTCCAGAAATAAGTAGAATAATTATTATTCAGTCTAATTACTTCCTGAGATGTGAATTCTACTGAAGAGACTGAAAAAGGAAGAACAGCTGGCTCAAAAACAAGGATGAGACTTTTATCACCTTGATCTGTTTTTTTAATTCCTGACCTTTTTGGATGTCTCTCTCCAAGGTGAAATTCACTAATGAAATAAAAAAATGAAGGTAGGCAAGGGGAAAAGAAGGTGTCAAAGTCTGAACTTGTGTGATAAAAAAAAAAAAAGTGGAGGGAGTGAGAAGTGGAAAATATAGGGAGCGAGAAGAGGAGGCGGAGGAGGAGAGGTGAAGGAAGAGGATATAATAAAGAGAGCCGGTGAAAGGCGGCGATCATAATGGAGATGGAGAATGAGGGATGTTGGGTTAATGGAGGGAGGAAGAAAGCAGGAGGAGGAGAAGGGAGTATAATCGACGTCCGGCATTAGCGCTTTGCTCCCACTCAGTCCCCTTGACTCCGGGGGGGCCCCTACAGCGAGGGGACGAGGTGTGTTTGCATGTATTTGCCTGCGTGGTTGTGTATGTCCATATCTTGGCGTGCATTTCGTCCTGCGCGCGTTGCTAGGCGCTGAGCTCAGAGCAAGGTAGGTCATTACGGCTACAATAACCCAAAGATAGAGAGAGCCACGGAGCGAGGGAGGGCGAGGAAGCGGAGGAGACGCAGGAGAGAGACAGACGGGGAGAAAAGAAAGAGATGTGTGCCAAGAATAATGAAAGACCAATCCAAAGGCTCTATATAGCTGGGACTTGCATTACCGGCCTTAACCAGTTCGCCACACACATTCACACGGCCTTCGCCCCCCTCCCCAAATCCCAACTCTATAAACATACACGCACACACATATGCGCGTCCCGACCATAGTCCACCTGCTGAGTTCTGACCCGGCCCCCTGCAGAGAAAACTGTGAGCTCCGAGGCTGTGAAGATCTTAGGTTTCAGGCGGACACACAACAGACAGAGGGAGCAATCGGCTGACACACAGAGAGACGACGTGACAGACAGTTTGATAAACAGACAGACAGATAAAAAGACAGACAGACAGGCAGGAAGGCCAGCGGGCAAGCAGAGTGTGTGGTCTGGTGGTGGAAGCGGAGCAGGGAGGCTCTCTTCATGTGGCTGGCTGTAATGCTAAGTAAATACAGTTGTTAAGGTTAGGGAAATAGAGTGTGTTACCTTGATACGCACTGCGGCTAAGCCAGGCTGTCCACAAGAGTATATACCATACAGCTCTCTCGCACTCGCACACAGACTCCACGGACATCCCTCTCCGTTTTATATGCACTGGTGTCCACTTCATTGCATCAATAAAGAGACCACATATAGGCATGTGTGAGATTTGCTGCATACTTACTGCATTCCACTGGATTAAGTCTCTGCAGCCTTCACTAGCAGAGCTAAACCAGCACCATTACTCATGTTATTGTGGTACAGGGCCATAAGGACTGGTATGTTTATTTAAACCTCATGAAAACACAAATTGTGAAAGCAAGCTGTGTTATTGCTCGGGTATAGTCGTGATGATTAATATGCATATATAAATCAGAGGGAAACATTGAGAGCAGCTTGTGATACTGCGGATATTGGAGTAAGATTGTCCTGTGATTTGTTTCAGGAGGCACAGGGAACTCCACCCAGTCTCGAGGAGGCAGCAGCTTCGGGGGCGAGGGCGGTGGCGAGAACGGGCCCCTTCAACCCTCCAACATCGCCCTCATCGCTGGCGCTGCGGGAGGCTCCGCCTTCCTCCTGCTGGTAACCGCCGTGATCTGCGTGGTGTGTTACAGGCGGCGGCACGCCAAGCACTCGGACACCCACCACCCCCCTCTGTCGCTGTCCTCGCTCACCAGCAGCCCAAGCAAGCGAGGAGGGGGCGGGGGCATCACCAGCTCCAACAACAACGGCTCCGAGCCCAGCGACATCATCATCCCTCTGCGGACGTCGGACTCAGCCTACTGCCCGCACTACGAGAAGGTGAGCGGACTATGGGCACCCTATGGGCACCCTGTCTACATCGTCCAGGAGATGCCGCCTCAGAGTCCGGCCAACATCTATTACAAAGTATGAGACGACCGCTGCTCCGGCCAACTGGACACATCCACCTCCCTCTACCCATTACCAACCAATCCCCTGCTCCAACTGAAGCCACAGCAAAGCTCGCCATCACAGCTCCTACCCTGTACCCCTCAATACTACCAGTATTGTCCCATGGACCCCCCACTCACTGCCCTGTGAGCCCGGCCACAGTTGTGTTTCTAGATGAATAAACCTCCCTACCCCATTCTCACACTTCTGGGCCACCTAAGTAAGTGTGCGCTAAGGGTAATGTCGAATTCGCACATAGCCCTTCTTAACAAGGCCCTCACGAATGGGCAAGAGCCTCTGAGTGCCCCCTTCTCGTTAACTCAGAGCCAAACGAGCGCCACCCCTGCTGAATTGAAGAGTCGTCCCCATAACACCAGTATGCGTGAGTGTGTGGTAACACACTTTATTTCTAGGAGTAAGGATGGGGCGTTGGGACTCGAGATGTTTTACAAGAGAAAAATAGAGAAACTACAACAAAAAAAATAAATAAACTACACCCCTGATTCTACTTAGCACCGGAGAACTCTGATTCCCAGAGGCCAAACCTGCCTAGCTCACCGCCCTGCCCCTCAGATCTCCATCAGCCAACCAGAGACCGGCCCCTGTCACTAACTCACCAATAGGATTCTAGTTTGTTTGTGTTTGTTTCTCCTGAGAAATGGGGGCCTCGGACTCACCCAATCAGCAAGCCCGGGTCAAATGACCGGGCCCAGGCCTGAGGAGGTCTGACCAATCGGTGACACTCAGAATCTTGTATATTTTAATAATGCGTGTGTGTGACTGTGCGAGTGTGCATACAACTTGGATAATAATTATGGCGCTGCTGCTCCACATTAGACGTGTGTGTGCAGTTGGTGTGCTTCAGTACAGCAAGTTTGCATATGAGTTTGCATATGCGCGCGTGGGGTTTAGTTTGTGTGTGTGTGTACGCTTTGTGTGTGAGGACTGGTGATTGTGCGCGTGCGTGCATTCTTTAGACTTGTCTTAAATACCAAAACACAAAATAGTGAGCGAATATCAAAAAAGTGAGATTTTTTTATCGCTATCAACACTTATAGATTATATATATGAATATCCAGTAAATAATTTCTAGATGTTTTTTTTTCTGTTTTCTATTGTTTTATTATTTTTACCCACTCTGTTAAACTACACTTCTATTGCTAGACATTTTTTATCTGCTGTTTTTGTTTTTCACAACTTAGAATGACCTTGTTTCCTTACTTTTCCCTTTGCGTTGTATATTAATTTAATCCCTTTTTTAATTTTCCCGGCGAACAGAGGTTGTGTCTCTCTTCCTCTCTTCCCTCTCTCATTCAGTCCCTCCTTCCCTCCCTCCCCACCCCCCTCCCACCCCTCTAGGGTCTCTGAACTCTGTGTATATTTTTATAGCTCCTTGTACTATGCTGTAGTTTTGAAGTTTAGACCTCGTTTGTGGAAGTGTTGAGGTAGAACCATCTATGAAAGTTTTTTTTTCAAACGCTTTTTTTGAACGCAGAAGTGAAAAGAAGTGAGGGGCGGGGAGGTGGAGATGGTGGGGAAAGGGTGGGGGGGGAGAGGGGATGAAATGAAAAAGAAGAATAAAGGAAAAAGAACAGGGCGAGAGAGAGTGCTGTCTGGGGAGGAGGAATAAAGCAGCATCTGAATGCAGAACTTTTAAAAAAAGAGAAAGAGAGGAAGGGAGGGAGGGAGACGAGGAAAGAAAAGACTGTGAAGGAATTGCACACTAAAGAAAAAGAAGCTGAGGGGAGGGGAGGATGGGAGCGGCAGGAGTGAGAGATGAAGGATCCTGAGGAAGGAAGGATGGAGAGAGCAGATGAAAGAGTGGCTGGCGAAGGAGAGAAACCTTTTCTTTGAAAGGAGTGTCTGAGCCTCCTGAACGGAGGCGATCGACCAACAGCCGAAATGGATTTTGGAGGAGTTGAACTTTAACCGTGGACAGGAGAGATCTCATCACACACTGTCTCTCTCACAGACACACACACACCTACACACACACATCTATCGTGACTCAGTCACACTTAACATTAACGTGAGGTGGCACATTTCAGATTTGCTCCTCTTTTTCTGCCAAAATTTGTGTTGAAATGCATCTCTGTGTATCACACACACGCTCCCACATTTATTATAAAGGTACACACAGTACACTGCTAGCCGCGGACACACACAAGAGAAATCCCCCCGGCAGTCTGTACACTCTGTTTCTCTCTGGTTAACACACACACACCTTCCCACACAACCTAACACAAATTTCACACCTTTTAATGACTGTCACAAATGCCTACTGATTGCATTGAGTGACATACATTCTCTCTCGCTCCCGCTTGCTCTCTGTCAAACACATTCACACACACTTTCACCCACACTCGACAAAAATGCTGATTGCTTTCATATGACTCTGGATTTCTGTGATTGAGACTAACCCGATGGACATGGGAGGGATGAAAAGAGCATTTGTGTGCGGTGTGTTTTCGCCTCTCTTTCACACACCCTCACAGACACACACACACACAAACACGCTAGTGCCCAGCACCTCAACTTAGAGGGCAATAACACAACGCTGTGTTCAGAGGTGCAATATGTTCTCATGTGCATACTAAAAAGCTGTTTTGTGTTGCTCAAACATGTTTATGGCTTATGTGTAAACTGGGTGGCAGTGGAGAGCTTAAGCTTTTATTTTTTCCAGACACATACACACACACACACATAAGGCCTCCAGTGATGTAGCCATGTTTTCTGTGTGAAGCCAGTTTTAAATCTGGACCTTACAACATTTCTCAGCTGTGTTTTGTATCAGTATCTAACATCATATAATGAAATATCTTTCATGAAGTGTCACATTTGTCTCAAATGACTTTGTTCAACACCTGATGCTGATGTTCAAATATGTTTTTATACCATGAATGAGTTTGGATTGTATTTGACTGTATCAAAATTGATTTCAGAGAAGAAATGAGGCAGAACCACCTCAGCTTCTTCTTTTTGTACAACTACCGACTTGTGTTTTTATGTATGCTGTTAAGTCTATGTCTATTTAAACATGCTCAGAGTACCTAAAATATCCTCCAAGCCAAATGAAGTGTCATTTCTCCTCTCTGCAACAACTCTTCTGCAACTCCTCGGAGCACTCCAGTCCGAATGACAGTATTTTGTTCTGCCGCAAGGGGAAACAAAAAAAAACTTCTCGGACTTTACGGCGTTGACTCCGACAAAGAAGCCACTGCCCTGTTTTCAGTCCATTTTGCTCCCTCTCCCCCCTCCCTCTCAGCAGAATGTCAAGTATCTCTTGGACTCAATGTTTTTTTTTCATTTTTTTTTCATTGTTTGATTTTCATGTCGATGTTATTTCAAAGTTGTGTCTCTGGCTCTCACTGTTTGTGTTTGACTGGTCGACTCAACGTGTTGGCTTTTCTAAAAACCGCGGACACAGCCACTGGTTGTCGTTTTGAAAAGAGAAAGAAGAAAGTGCTGTTTCTCTGGAACGGGGGAGAGAGAAAAAAAAAGAAAAAAAGAAGCAGCTGCCGCCGAGCTCCCTCACCTCTCCGTTGGTGAAAGTGAAAGTGTGTGTGTGTGTGTGTGTACATGTGAGTGAGTGTGTGTTTCTTTGTGCCTAATAGACAGCGAGCGCAGAGCGAGGTGGCTCTCGTACGTAACTTTGTGTTGAGACTTTGTAATTGGGACACCTCTGTGTGAGAAGGTTTTTTTGTGTCCTCTCTCCTCCTTACCCCCTTGTCTACTCATCACGACGACCTGAACCCCCACCCCTTCCCTCCCTCCTCCCCGTTCCCTTGCCCCTCCCCCCAACACACCTCTAAAGAGAGGAAAAAACTAGTACATTCCTGGTTTGGAAAAAAAGGTTGAATAAAAAACAAACAAAAATGTTTAAGCACCACTCTCTTGGTCCCGTTGTGTGATTCATTATTGTGAGGGTCTGCTGAGGTCCTTTTATCTGCTACCATGTGCATGTGTGTTTGTGTGTGTGTTTGCAGCTGTGTGCATGCAAATGTGTGCAGAGAGAGTGTGTGTGTGTGTGTGTGTGTGTGTGTGTGTGTGTGTGTGTGTGTGTGTGTGTGTGTTCTGGGGCCCACATTTGGGTAACCCTGCGTTTAATAGAAGGTCTCTCCCCTTATCTCTGCTTTCGGCTTGTCTCAGCAGGGGCTCTTTCACTGCCTCTGCTAATAACACTGCCATTTCAGACACACACACACACTCTCCTACTGGTGTTATCAACAAGTTATCAAACCCGGCTTCGTTAGTGTTGAGTGTTGCTTGGCAACGTATTGACAGAGCTGATTTCATTCTCGGCCTCCCTCTCTAACACCCCTCTTCCTCATCTATTTCCCCCTCTCTCCCTCCAGCGTTGTGGCTCGTTTCTATGGTAACTGTCAATAGCGTCTTTTGCTCTCTTCCAAAATTTGTTTCATCCGGTTGTGTATGTGTATGAGTGTGTGTGTGTGTGTGTGTGTGTGTGTTTTCAAGGCCCTTCCAGAATGGTGTGCCACCAGGGTGGCCTAGGGTGAGATGACCAGGCAGCTGCCTTTACCCTTTGATCTGTGATGTGTGAGAGTAGATCACATACCACACACACACAAGCACACACACATCCACTGACCCCAACTATACAAACACCAACACGTCTGTTTGTAATTATGTACTGCCACACACACAAACACACCGGCATTGATCCTGGTAGACACTCGTCGCTACCTCTGCCATGACAACCTGTCACTGTAACGGAGGCCAAGTACAATGAAGGTTGGCAAACGCTAAACAGCTAAGGCTGCTAATCTACCAGACACCTTCAGTCAGTGCCACTACTTACTTCCTCAGCAATTTTGTCATTTCCTTACTCTTTTTAAATACACTCCAGCAGCAGGTTTCCAACCATAATCTCATAAGCCATAATCATAACCTGCATGTAAACCAAAAAAAGGTTATTTTCTGTGACTACGGTTTGGAAATGAGAACTGCTTTCTAATTAGACCTGGGACAAATTTGAACCAGTCATTTCCTACAGTGTCTCTAGGCCCTTTTTCATAGCAGACATTTTAAGTTGTCACAGTAGGGAAAAGCTCAGGTGTTACGAATAACATTAATGATACCTCTGTTCCCTTAAAGCCGTGACAGGGTGACAGCAAGGCAGTGTGCACATACCAGGACCCTAAAACTGAGGCAGCTGAATGGAATTCTGCCATCATTAATTTATTATTTACACTCGTCGTTTTCACACTCTCTCCTGTAAAAAAGGTCTATTTATCCAACACTAACAATTCCTGTTACAACAGCATTACGCACTGAAAATATTAAAACCCCAACGCACATAATTTACAGTTTCACAGGTGTTTTTAGCACTCCTCTCATGGTCATGAACAAACTTGATTGGCATGTTTATTTATACACATTTGGTGATGTTGCAGCTCCACCCAACTTTAACCTGACCTAAGGTCTAATCAGCAACAATAAAATAGACAGGCATAACTGACGATGCAACAGAAATAGCCTTCATTATTCCCATATAGATTAGCATACTGTAGCTGCTTTAATTTAGGTGACTAAACTAGTCTTGTTCTCAAAAGTGATTCAAAAGACTTGATCTAAACCAGGCCAGAAAATGAATCATGACAAACTCCCCAAAAGTAAATCTTAAAATGCATTAAAATGCCCCTGTATTTCTAGTTTATATTAGGGGATGCAGCATTTCTAGTCCTTCATAGCAAGTGTATAACTTACAGTTTAAGGCTTACATATATATACACAGTTGTATTAACCTTGCCTAATCTCATTTCTCAACCCATGGTATCACCTGAATTGTGTGTTACTAGTTTAGCTGTACCTGTAGAGTACAGGATGATTGGTATGTATTTCTAATCTGCAAAAAACAACCATCACTGGATAGTAATGGGAAATGGGTAACGATAAAGAAGCTAGTAGCTGCCAACAAATGGCTAACTCCAATACTAAACCAGTGGTGATAATGTTCCTCGAATGGCTCGCCACTGCTTCTAATCCATGGAAACCAGCAGCAACGTTCCCTTCAAAGAGGAACTAATGCTAATCTAATGGCTGTTAAGCCGTAATGAGTTTGCTTGCTTCTTTCCAGTCGGGTTTAAAGGAGGCCTGTTTAGACTATCGGGACTGCTGTGGTCCCCTTATCATTACATGCTCATCATTACTCCTGCTAATCTGTTCTGCTCAATGCACACACAGATGAATATTAATGCCATGGAGGATGATAGCCGTGGCGTATGTGTAATGTGTGTGTGTTTGTGTGTGTGTGCCGCATGAACACACACAGACAGATGCAGATAGGCGCCAAAAGTTGGGAACGGCACACGCATAAGCACACAAAGACGAACACGCACAGTCTTTGCGTGCTCTCTGTGCTTTGCCAAGTGAGACGGCTGAGCCTCCTCTTCAACTCCACGGAGGAAGGAAAGCGTTATACGTCGCACTTTTACACAAGAAACACACACGTCGCTTCCTTCCCTGATACTTTATCACAGCGGCAGAGGGATGGAAAGAGAAAAGAATCAGTTTTAAGTGAAATCAATAGAGAGATAATCCCCTAAATTAGATTTTGAAAAGCTTCGCCGCTGATGCGCAACTTAAAACCCAAGGATTGGCCCACTTGACTTACCAACGAAACAATCCTCAAGTAAGACGCAGTTACCATGGGAATGAGCGAAGGTCAAGGATAAGAGGAGAGTGAGAGGGAAGTAGGGAGAGAGGGAGAACGCTTTAAATCAAAGAAAATACCCAGGAATCTGCATACTGAAACAGGGTAAAACTGCTGTGATTACAATGTCACTGTGATTAATGTAGTGTAGCGCCTTAACACCCCGAGGAGGGGAGCTGCATAAAGTGCAGGGATGGGTCGCATCTGACAGACCTGAAATGTCATGTCATGATTGGAGAAGAGATGAAGGGTTAAAAGGTCAAGCTGTTTGATTGGATGTAAAGGCCTTTCTCTGTGTGGCCAGACCTGGAGGCGGACAGATAGCTCTGGCAGAGAGTAATTAAACCTTAGCAAAGGAGGAATCATCAGTAGAAAAAACATGATTTTACAGTACTGATGCTGGCAGCTTTTTCTCTGCGCCACAAGATTGGTCTTTTTTCACCATTCTCAGCTCTCTGTCTAACTCAATCTCTCTGTTCTTTCACCACCTGACTCTCACTCGTCTTTTGTCTTTTTTCTTCCCTCCTCCTGCTCTCTCCCTCCCCGCCTCCCCAAGTCTTTCACTTTCTGTACCTTTCCCTCCATCTCAGAGTGAGAAAAATGTTACAGTTAATAACAGGCCTGATGACAAGTGCAGCTGCGATCTGCAAATGCAGGGCTGATGGAGAGAGTGAGAGGAAAAGGGGAGAGAGGGAGGGATGGGAAAAACTGTTAGAAAATAGCTTGGTTCCACAGTGGGTGGGGTGGGCTTTGTTGTACATTATGTGTTTGGCTTGAGGATATAACTGCGTTAATTTCAGATGATTAACTTGTTAATATTCCTGAGTGGATAGCACCACTGCAGCCCTTGTTGTTGAAGACAAGCAAAAGTTTTGTAATGCCTCTGCTTGTCACGCAAACAGCTCCCCTAATGTCCCCCACCCCCTCTACCACACACACACACACCTATACACACACCATTATGCATACACACAACCGAGGCCGCAGGAAATAAACAAAGTAGGTTGTGTTCAATTAAAAAGCTTTGCCTCTAAATGTTATCCTCAGCTGCTTTGGAAAGATCTCATCATTATTCGTGACTGCCTTTAGTTTGCCTCCTCTCTTTTCACATGTAGTTATAAAGAAGAAGTGCATAATATTCTGCTCCAGAGAATAATCGCATCAAATTGACCGTTTGCTTAACCCCTCCCTCAAACAGTGACTGTCCAATCATAGCTTAGCCCCCATAAACAGGCACAGCAGGGCTGTCAAGCTGCGGATTTCTCCACATGCCCATGAGGCTCTAATAAGAGTACTACTCTGTATATTTACAGTTTGAAGAGTGCTGTCCTTTGAATTACCTTTCCAAAAAAGCTCCGACATAAACTGCAGATCACCATGTCTGGCTAACTAGTTTACTACCTGTAGCGATAATGTACTGTAGTGGCGTTATTTCCAAGGTTAATGACATCACGTTACAAGGCTAACATTATATTATTTTGTAGGGGTACAAGTTACATTACAAGAGCCTCATTCAGAACTGGAACTGGTGCTGCCTCTGGTACTGTAAACTGTGCTATGAAAGAACATAAAGATGCAGCTAAAGGTAGAGTTGACTAAGTTTACATAAGAGTACCTTATGGCGCTTCGCTGTACTTGTTGCTGTGGGATTAATGAATGAAAGTCAAAGTAATCTGGTTCTAACACCTAAAACTGATAGATTATGCACTTTCTCGTACATACACATACATTGTAATCACACACAGGAACAGTACACCAGTCCAGCACAACACACTCACACACAGACACCCAGAGCAGATAAACATACTGAAGCAGACTTTACATAAACCACATTCTCAGAGAAATTCCAATCTAACCCAGAAAAAAACAAACCCTGTATACTGGCGATGATGATTGAAGTTTATTTCTAAAACACCCTCTATTGTTTCATCTGACAGTTTAGCAGGAACCTCATTTCATAAAAAAAAAAAAAAGTCAAGTTCACTGTGAAACTGAAGGAATATGCTTTCTGACAAAGAAGCTGTGTTATTGGTGCCGAGGTGGTCTTGTGGTTAGAGAGCTCCACAGCTGAAGCATTGTGAGCTCTTTGTTCACAAACATCTACCCTGTTGATGTGTCCTTGGGCAAGATGTGGGATTGGAGTCTGGAGACGATTGGCGCAAAGGAGAAAAAATGCACAAAAAAATGCACAAAATGACCAAATCAGACAGTATACAAGTATTAGCATCCGTTGCGAAGACTGCTTTCTTTCACAGTGTTACACAACTATTGCACGAACATGTGAGAAGTATTCTCACTTCTAGTTGGTCTAAAAGCTCAATACACCGCTGCTGACATGCTCTTTGAAAGGAGGAAATTTATGTGAAGGGACACAAAGCCCAAGGCACTGCCAGTCAAGTAGTGATGAAACAATCACTGCATATTGAGCTCAGTTAAAGATTTAATGTACAAAAATAAACATTTGTATAACTAACCATACATTACCATAAAACAGCTATTGGAAAATATTTTATTAAAATGAAAACTCCTTTGAAGCTAACACAATTCTGTCTGTCACACTGCCTACACTCAGAAAATGGTTTATATCGTAAAAGCTTGTTGTGTGTTTTACTTGTGTCTTTTACTAATTAAAACCTTATTCTGTCAGGTAAATACACCATCAGTTATGCGGTAGAGTAAAAAAGTAATCTGTTATATAGTGGATTAAAGTATAAAGTCTAACAATATGGTAATAAACAAGGAAATATCTATTATGGTTATTGGAAATGTGCTTAGTGGTTTTCCATTTCTAAATATTTATAATCAACAATCAACAACCAGTGTTGCATACAATTTTCAAACCCTGCAACACCTGCCCATGCTTCTTATTACTTTCCCAGATTTCGACAAAAAAATGCATAAAATCCCTTGTGCAATTTGACCATTCAGAATCATTATCATTGTAAACCTAAATCAGAAATAGCTGTAGAAGCATTCATTGGAGAGGGTTTTCCATTTTAGATCCTCAAATCAGATCAGAAAAAGCTCGAGTAACGTAGGGCTTTAGGGTGTTCGGGTGCCAGACTGGCTGGATTAGTCTTAACAGCTGAAGCACGCAATTTGCTCTTGCGATTGGTGATGAAGGGGGCTTTTTGGATGAGCAGTGCTCGTCTTCTAGGGCTTGTTTGTGCCACAACTTGATTTGCATACATTTCTAAGACTGAGATGAAAAATCTCCATTTATAGTTCAAGCAACTGAAGCGCATAAAATATGCAGATAGCCCTTGTGCAGCATTCTTGGTGGTTCTGGAAGTGAATCTGTACCAGCTGGGTTCACTGTTCTGTAGCAGAGCCTGACTTCTGACCTTCCTGCAGGGGAGGAAGAAAAGTCAGATTTTCTTTTTTTTTTTTCTTTTTTCTCTATCTGCTCTTCCTAGTTTTCATCCAGTATGAGAAATGTGTGTGTGCTGGAACTTTATGTACTGTAAAGCCAAACTAATTAACAACGAAAAGAAGTGTGCAACACGCAAGACAGAGACACATTTTTCATCATACCAATTGGTGCATGTCACAGCTTTTTCAAGTCTTTAATGCATCATCATTGCCGGAAGGAAGTGTGTGCATAACAAGATGAGAGGTTGCATGAAGAGCCAGGAAGTTTTTCATGTTAAGTTCAAAGTTTAGGACTAACCACAGGGAGGCGGATTTCTACCTGCACACTTTTCCACGATCAAATTCTGTCATGAGACCTTTCTCTAAATGATGCCCAGGCAGAGTTCAAAGCAAACCCTGTTCAAAGGAAATCTGATTTAATTTTCACTCAGCCAAGTCTAAATGCGATCATGCCAAAGTCATCCTGGTTAGCACCACACCCTTTGAGATGCTCAAGAAGGCGAGCTTTTGGATCCCTAAAGACACTTTTCAATCCATCAAGAAGGATTTCACACCACTTGTGCTGTGGCAGCCTCCCATTAGCTTTTGCAGGTAGTAGCAGTCCGTGAGAGTAAAATTTTATTCAAAATGTCAGTCTTTCTCTCTTCACAGTTCTCTGGCTCATTCCCTGATTTTGGGACTTACAGTCCTTGGACAACCACTGTGATCCACAGCTAGGTGTTTTAAAAGATATGAAATCAAATATATTTTACCTTCAGAAGTATCCCATTGTGTTTTTGATATTAAAGTTATCAGTCATTGTGTGCGAGAGGCAGTTTTTAAAAGGTTAATGTGTCATTTTCAAACAACCAAAGACACATTATCTGTTCCTGTAGGAATTACCATGACTTTCAGTGAATAAAAAAAGGCTCTTGCAGTGTTTTGGAACAAATACAGCAGACTAGATCCCGGGTGACACAACCTGCACTTTAGCATCAGTAACTTTATTTTCCTTTTCCTTTTTAAAATGACTTTAATGTCACAAAAAGTATTTTCGTTTGGTAGAGCAGGCTGTGTGTAGGAAGACACTGGAGGGTCAGAGCTGATGTCAGGCTCTGGGGGGAGGATCTGACTCGTGACATCAGACACACCTGGGAGATACCAGGAGAGCACCGCTGTTGCACCACACAGAGAGGATCCGGTGAGAGTGAATAATTTGATTTGTTGTTTTGGATTGTGTGACAATGTAAAGATCCATGAGACAAAATGTGAACTGTTCAATGTAAAGATCAGCCTGGCTAAAAGCAGGAGAGCCCCATTAACTTGAACAGCCACCATCACCAGCAGTCTTGAGGAAGGACATTGTGTAGCTTGGGTGATACAGAGTTCATTCCTGCAGCTAAAGGTAAGGCTAACGTTTTTTTTCTCCATCTCAATGAAACAGGATGCACTTGTGAGGGACAAACTTGAAGTCAGTTTTGTGACTGCGTGGCGAACCTTTAAGGCTGTGGGCTGTAAGGGGAGGGTGAAGCATGTTTTTAAAATCTCCATAACAGTAACCTTGGTTATCTGGCACATAAAAGAGCACACAAGGTTACAAGTGTAGTTGTGGGAGGCCAGTGCGAATACACCTGCTGACATTAATATTCTCAGTATTCAGTATATAAAGATCTGACCATTTTATGTTGAACATTTTCATTTATCTTCACGGTTTAATCATGGTTGAAAAGTCCCTGAAACATCATTCAGGTTATCAAAGCATTTAAACCTTTACAGCTGAAGAGTTGAATTCAAAACAGTACAAATAATTATAAATGGCACAATATTTTTGCTCTGTTCGCTGTAGAAAAAGAACAGGTGGTCCTAATGGTGTCTCCGTTCTATTCAAGTGTTCCAGTAAACCATGACATTGTGACGCTAAAACCTAGGCAGTGAAACGTAGGCAGCTAAATGGAATTCAGCCACCATTGATTTCATTATTTACACCTGTGCTTTTTCTACTGTGACATGTTGAACCGTCCTCCATGAAAAAGGCCTGCAGCTAAGTTATATGGTGCGTTGCCATGAAGCTCCCCAGCCTTTGTCAAAGTCTTCGAGAAAATATGCTTCTCTCTCCATGTTTTAAAGAACAAGATAGTCCTTAAACCATCTAGTCATTGCTAAACTAAAACTCTACACTGAATTTAATTAATTAATTGATTAATTAATTAAATTTTTGTTTGTGTTCACAACACCATAAAGAAAAGTGACCCACTACATTTATTCAATCACAATTACTGTAAATATCTGAGTAACACTATTTGGGTGATTAAGTTGTGGACAAGATAGAAATTTCTGGTTTTACAGATGGCTCTCAAGCAGTTGCAGTCAGATAGAAATCTTCATCATATTTGAGGTGGATGACATGATTATCTGATATTACACGAAAACAGCCAATATCAGCCCCGCAAATCGGTCCAACTCTAAAACACGTCCAGCCGTGGAGGATTCTGTCCATTAGCCAACGGCAGATCCAGCCTGTTGGTCTTCATAAATACAAAGAGGACACAGCCAAGGATCCTTTCTGGTAAATAGCTGTAACCAACCGTTTGTGTTTACATCTGCTGCAGCCAAAGAGAGTAAACAGAGTGTGAGAAAGAGGTACAACAAGCGCTATTACAAATGCTGAAAAACAAGCCAAAAAACGAGCCAGCCACCCCTCCATCCTCAAACCCCCACTACCCCCCCCTCCCCAAAATACCCCCCAACCCTGATGCTCTAACTCTCTTTCTGCCCACTGCCGAAAAGGAGGAAAGTGAATGAGTCACCCGCCTCCCTCTCCATCTCTTCCCCTTTCTCCCTCCCCCATCTCTTTATTGAGGCAGCTGCACCCTTTGACCTTTATGCTTGTGGAATGCGTGTGTGTGTGTGTGTGAGGAGGCGCAGTGGTGGTGAGGGTTGATGGTAAAGGGGAGCAGAGGGAAGGCAGGCGGAGGAGGGAGGGGGGGGGGACTGAGGGAGAAGGGAAGGGAGGAGGGGAGAGGTCGCTTTTTCTCCTTACTACAAAAGCTGTCAGGGGGAACAATAAGCATGGAGAATGGTGTGTGTCCAGGGAGGCACTGAGCCGTGTTAGTGTGCGAACCGGGCAGAGAGAGGGCATAGGGAAAAGGAGAGAAAGAGAGGATGGGAAAAAAAGGGAGGAAGACAAATGATGGAGGCTGAAAGTAGATGAGAGGACTATGGGGGGGAGAGGAAGATGATGAGATAAAGAAAGACATAAGGAAGGCAGGATGGGGGAGTTGAGAGGGAGAATGATGGGGGAGAGGGAGTGAGAGACAGAGGAGTGCAGAAGGGTATTTGTTTTGTCTAGCAGAACTCTTAAATACTGAACTTCCGTTGCCAAAGGAAACAGAACACAAGGCCCAGTATCGGGACGTCTGTGTGTGTGTGTGTGTGTGTGTGTGTGTGTGTGTGTGTGTGTGTGTGTGTGTGTGGCCAGCATACCAAAGGGGCCCTGCTCCTCACTGTACCAATGACATCAGTACGGTTTGTGCTTTACATTCACAAAGTCCTCATTAAGTTTATCTCTGTCCGTCTGTCTGTGTGTGTGTTGTCACATGTGCGTGCCTGCGTTCAAACTACACACATTTCAGACTACACACCGTGCAGCTGGCTGCAGACAAAGGTGTTCGTCGCGCTTTGTTTCAAAGATGCGGGTGCGAGGGTGCGTGAGTGTGTGAGTGTTTGAACAGTTGCAGGGGCGGAAGAGAGCGGGGGTGTTGGTAGTTGAGTGGAGACTTTGAATGCGGTGTGTGTGCGTGTGTGTGGAAAGGGGGGATTCAATGATAGGGTGTTTTTCTTTGAAAGTAAATGGGGAGGGGTGGGGGAGGGAGTAGCAACCCCCCCCTTCCACCTACCACACACACACACACACACACACAGAGCAAAGCAAGCAAAAGTATTGATTTTCGAGCTGGTGTGTGAGGTGTGGTAAGTGGTGGCTGGTAATAGCAGGTGAAGAGTTTTGTGAAGTGGTGCAGGTTAAGAAGTTTGGCTGTTGGGTAGAGTTTTTATCTCTGGGATGGGGGCAGTGTTGATGGGATGAGATGGATCGAGGTCAAAAAACACTCCAGTGTCTCTAAATGGGGAAGAGAGATGTAAAAAATGGCTGAAATAAAGCATCTCCAAAGACAGTTTATTTATTTCACGCACACTTTGAGAGAGAACATACCAGTACCAGTATAGACCGTACCATGACTTCTTTGATTCAGGAAAAACATGGAATTTCACACATGCATACAGTATGTTCCATGAACACACACACACAGACACATATTAATGTATATGCATGCCTTTCTCATTGCTGGAGGAGGATTTATACATACAGGACATGTACCAACATAAACACATTAAGAACACTTATACACACACACACCTCCACAAAGTACTTAATACATATACACTAAACTCACATGCACTTACACATGGATGTTGCCAGACACATACAAACTTGAATATAACATGTAAGAATGTGCATACATACTACACAGGGGATTATTATGGTGTTGTGCTATCTAATACATTATGCAAAATCATGAACACATTACACAGACACTTGAGTACAAAGTAATTAACATAATTACATGGGTCACACTTGCAAATGCTCTATACACACATACATTTGTACACAATACTACATGCGTCATGGTATGTGTGCACATACGTATATGCATAATGTTATTGCATTATGGGCACACGGTTCCTTGAGAAAATTACATACTTGGCATACACAAGCATGCATTTTACACACCCAGAATGCGTTGTCAAGTGACACCTACATACTTTCAGAGACACAAAGGTCCAGGCCTGAAAAATCTAAAAATATTTCATATCTATTCCATCCACAATAGCATCATCACGTATTTTATAAAAGCTCACCATTCATATTAAAATGAGATTATTATTGAGAGATACACTTTTTAAATAAAAGTTGCACACTTGAGGCACAAAACAGTTCATCAGGCCTCTGTGTTTTGGAACTTGTAGCACATTAGAGTCCTTCTGAGCTGGCTGACCTCCTGCTCACACACGCACAGGAATGGTACAAAAATAAAACACTGATCTGTGGCCACTAACAATAGGAAAGCAGTGTAATCTTGCATACCTTCATTTTAACGCGTCTGACTTTATTGCATATTTTTCTTTCAGCATAACAAAGCGCGTGATGCGTGTTTTCTCATTGTCCGATCTTTTTGGCATTAGAGGAGGACGACTGGATCCCACACACTACATGTCTTCTGTGTTAGCGTCCCTACTGCATGAACCCCGTGGCCTTGTTAAAATAAATGAGGGGGCTGCATTTTTCCACACAGGGCTAATGTTGGTTTGAACGCGGCGCTAATAGTGGTTCCTGGGTTGCCGCATTGAGACCTTGTGATTGGCTTTATTGACGCACAAAACGAGAGGGAGGTGAGGGTGACAGAAATCTGGCTTAATGTGGTAGCGGCACAGAAGAACCCAATCACGCCTTTGAACGTTTACAGCCGTACGTCGGCGTTTTCAAAAAGCTCCCTTTTCCCCCCACCACCCACACCGTAATGTGAATTTATCCACTGCGGAGAGCATTTTGCAGAGGCACAAAGCTGGAAAATGCTAGCTGAGCTCGTGTGGAAGGCCTCATTCAACAGACCTGCTGCCAGCAGTAGTTAAATGCTGTCTATAGTGTCTAAGCACAGAGAGGAATAACATCCTTAAGACCTGTGAAATCCTCTGCTGCTTCTGTCCTTGTTTGCTGACATGCTCGATCTATGTTTTTGTTTTTTCCTCCGATGAAACAGGTGGTCTCAGTATATGACAGCCCACCCCACCCTCCTCAGCTCTCACACACACACACACACACACACACACAGAGGCTCCTGCTCCCTTTAGGTTTTCTACATAATAGCTAAAGGATGCTTTTCCTCTCCAATGCTTTCACGGCATCCCCCGTCTCCCCATTTCTCTCCTCTCCTTCTCCTGTCCCTCCCCTCCCTCCCCTCCCCTCCTCCTCACCCCTCACCATTACACGCAACAGCTGCCAGTGTCCTTTGGAGGAAAACTGATGCTTGTCCAAAACAACTGATTTCTCCCTCTCTCCTACTCCTTTTCCTCTTTTGCTCAGCCTCCTTCTGTGCCCTTACCTCCCCTCCTCTATCGACCAGTCACTCTCCAGCCCCCCCACCCCACCCCACGGCAACAGCACCAAACCCCTCCAACCGCCCCTTCCCCCCCGCTCTCTCACCCTCTCTCTGCAGTTGAAGCGTGTACTTCATTACATTCAGGCAGGCAGGCAGAGGACGGTGGTGATGGGAGATTTCCTGTCTGCCAGGCGTGCACATGTGAAGGTCCCAGGTTGCCTTTCTCATCTTGCCTGACAGATACATTGATAGCACCGTGATGCACTAAAGCACTAAAGCACAGACTCTCTCTCTCTCTCTCTCTCTCTCTCCCTCATTCCTCTCACCGACAGACAGACATGACCGGGTCGTTCACATGATGCTCATTTGAGCATTTTTTTGTTGTTTTTTTTTTCTACAGACAAATTTAGCCATGAAAGGTTGGATGTGCTCCTGATTCCACGTGTCTGTCTGGGTTATGAAAGAATCAAACACACACACACAAACCACAAAGGCTATTCCCATACAGTTGTGGAGAGCAGAACAATTGCAAAGCAGAAAAGCATTGTTGTTATTGTCACACTGAGCAAAGTAAGTGTTACATAGAGGAGAAGGGACACACTCAAACACACGAGAGCAACGGTACCTATCGCAGCAAACTTTCGGAGCCTCTTGTGAGGCTTGAGGTACAGTCAAAGGTCTAAAGGATAAGCACGTGTGTGTGTGTGTGTGTGTGTGTGTGTGTGTACTTTTGTTGTATTCACCTAGGTGTTTAAAGGGTTTGTTAAGGGTCTTGTTTTATTTTGTCCTCTGCGGTGGTGTGATAGAGGGAATTTCATTATGCAAATCTATGTCTCTCTGCTGATGAGCATGCCCTCAGGCTTCTGTCTCACACACAATGGCGCTCACACACACACAAACACTCTGTCTCTGTCACACACACTCACGCATATAAATACTCCCATCTATGCAGTCTGTGTCTCTTTCACCCACACACACTCTTAGACACATACATGCTCAGACACTCATGAAAACATGCGTGACTGTGCCACACAGACACAGTCACGTCATATATCATGTCTGAGACTGGAGGCACTGTGTGTGTGTGTGTGTGTGTGTGTGTGTGTGTGTAAGGCTAAAGGGGGCTGCTTAAGGTTACAAACCATTTCAGGGTTACAAACCATTTCCCCCAATTCCCTTGTACATGGCTGCACTGGATGATACCCTTTACACACCCAAACACACACACACACACACACAATATGCACACTCACAGTAGTGGCCACAGGTTCAGTGACACACACAAATATATAAAGCAGTACACACATAAAAACATAAAAGCAAAAACATATTAAACAGGAGAAAGTAGAATACAATATGTGCAAATACACATGCAAATATCTTTGCATACACACACACATCCACATGAAAAAAACACCCAAATATGGGTGTACATGCAAAAGGTCAAATTACACACACGCACACATACACACAAAAGGAAAGCCCTACCCCATGTGGATGTGACCCAATGACCCTGCTGTCACACACGGTGCCCATCTGCCACAGAGAGGCACAGAGGGAGGGGACAGGGGTGGCGGGTGTGTTGAGGGAGGGGGAGGTTGTATTTTGGGGGGGGTCGAAGTGGGGGCCGGGTCACCGGAGCAACTTAGGACAGAACAGAGCAAAGAAAGAATGCGTCTTCACGGTAAATTTTGAGTTCACTTTTGCACAGATGTGCTGTTTGGAGAAGTTTTAGTGGTTTTAGAACCCCTCTCTATTCTTTCTCCATGGTCTGCCCCTCCTTACCAACGCAACACACACAACACACACACTCACACCAAACAAAAACTTAAGGAACAAAATGTACTCCTGTTAGTCTGGGGCTGATCTATGCAGAACCTCCTGTCCGCTGTCTCCTTTAAAACTGGAGCCGTCTCAGGCTTTCTATGGTAAACAAAGAAAATAGTCAGGGAAGCAGGCTGACTACTGTCCTGAATGTAGAACAGATGAGGAACAGAGAGGGAACAAAGACATCAGAGGCAAGGGAGGGCTGACGGGGGAAGAAGGAACTTGCTGTTTCAAAAGTAAAAAACAGTGCATCTTTTAACTTCCACTAATGATATCATGTGAGTTTAATGCAGCCTTATCAAATTGTCAGAAAAAATAAACGTGTTCATTGAAATAAATAAAAAACGTGGCTTTTCAATCTGAATCTGCCTGTTCTCTTAGTTTTGGAGATATGAGGTTTACCTTGATGTGGAAATTTGTAATATTAATAGAAAATCTGCTCAAGTCGAAATTTGGCTTCACGGATGTTTCATGGAAACTATTTGATGCACAGACATGGCTCCCAAACAGAAACAAATCGGGGAAGAAGGGTCTGTTGTGCAAATCTGGTCATAGTTAGGCAGATATATGATCGGCAGTCACATCGGGCAGTTATTGCTTTTTTATTACATATCATATTTTGGCATCCACTGCCAATATGATGGCAGTTCCTCTCTGACCGAAGCTGTCTGAAAACTGCCTGTAAAACCTACAATAAAGTCTGATTTTCTGTGCAGACGATGTTTCATTATTTTAGTGTTCAGTTTTATTTTTTGTGAATTAATTTTTCATTTAAATGCCAGCGATAACCATGCAAAAATATTGGACAGTGACATCTTCAGTCTCAAAGTCTCTGTGCGGGCCTTCAAAACTCATTTAGGCAGTACCACATTGAGAGATGATGGAAAATGTGATGCTGATAGACAATGGAGGAAGAAAAAGAGAAGGAGGAGGAGGAAGAAAGGGAGAAGAAGATGAAAAGTGGGAAGAAGGCACCCAGGTCTCCTCCCCGGAACAAAGAGGGAGGAGGGGAGGGCAGGTTGCGGAGCAGGAGAGCACGCGGTGCAAAGGATATAGAGAGGGGACCAACTGTAGTGGTGTCAGACGGGGGTGCTGCCAGCGCACATCCTGCCAACACACACCAGGAGCCAGACACACACACATGCGCACACACCCTGAGGCCTGGCCCTAAGTATGTGAGCAACCCTGCCAACTGTACCCTCACCACCACCACCACCCCACATCTACCCTCACCCCCCACAACCCCTGAAGACCCAATCTGGAATCAGTCTACAGCGACAACACTGGTGCCAAGCTTGCCCTGCTGCCGGCCCTGCTCGTG
The DNA here is from genome assembly GCA_023238725.1 of Scortum barcoo. NCBI lineage: Eukaryota > Metazoa > Chordata > Actinopteri > Centrarchiformes > Terapontidae > Scortum > Scortum barcoo. Next base: position 20,115,825 of record CM041532.1, on the reverse strand, counting down.
TATATTTCACCGAGTTAGAGACGTGGGCTGACTGAGCGCTCGACACAAAGACTGATCACACTTCACAGTGCTTAGAGGTCAAAATGCATTTTGAGACTGTGCATTGTTTGAGAATTTGTATTCTTCTGAAATAGTGGAGAAAAATCAATCTGGATGTTGTATAATGCTGGAAGCGGTAAGTTGTGAAGAGATTGTTTTCCATAGGCAGCCATTAGCCTTGGAGATCCTTTGTGCACCCGCATTTCATTTAATCCCAAGGGTGAAGTGATGGTTCAGCCGACACACGTACTAACATTCGCAGCTGATGTGGATTTAAATTCTGCTCACAACCTTTGTTGCACGTCAACCCCCTCTTGTAGTTTTCCCTATTTGTATCAAACGCTTGCCATCTTAGAAGAATTTGCCTTAAAAATCATTGTTAGGAATCCCATAATGCATCTTTAAACCTCTTCTCAGCCCAGCCCCCCCCCACTTCCATGCGACACTAACCCCTAACCCTCTTAATTCCCTCATCATGTTTATGCAAATTCCATTTGTATGTAATGTGTGTACATAATGGATGCTGCTATCACCTATGGGACAGACCTGCCTTACGTATATGCCAGTTTCTCAGGGAGGCTGATAAAGATTATATATGGAGTCTGCAGATGGGAGAAATGTTTTTTTTTATATATTTCAGACATGCTCGGCTAAACTTCTAAATCTGATTAGGTAAAGACTGTAATAACCTGGGGCGCTCTGTAGATTCATATTTAAAGATATTTCAGCAAAATAATCATAAGCTTTGCTACCATGATTACAACCGACTCGCTTTTTTTTTCCACAAAGCTCTCTAATGGTGTTGTGAAAAAGAGCTGAGGGGTGTTGAGTCTTTTCAGAAACAAAGATCAGGTAACAATTAACAAGAGTAGGAGTCTACAGCCCTGCTGCTGGCTCTGTGAGACTGTGGTGATGCTGGGAGCTCACAATTATAGTGCTAACATGATGATGTTTAACAATGTAAAACATGGTCACTATCTTAGTTTTGCATAATAACATGCTTACACCTGCTGATTGCCGATGAGAGTGACATGAGTTTTTGTTGGACACACATTTTGTGAACAAATTTGACATGATTGCACAAGATAAAAATTCAGGGAATAGCCAAATGATTATAAATCCTCTAGAAAAAAAATTAAACAATATCCAGCAGGACAAAAAAAATAGAGTAAAAACCTTCCAACAAATGCCATTATGTTATAATATAATTTAAACATGATTAGAAACAGATGTTCAATGTGATGACATTCAATTTCTTACTGAAGCGAAAGCCTCAAAATTAATTCCTAAATACATATTAGAATGTGCATAGTGTTGGTCCATTTAAAACAAACTGGTTTTTGATTTTTTTTTTTTGACAAGTTGACAAGTTGTGGCTTGTCTACTCATCCGTTGGCCAACTACACAGGGCACAGTGTATTAGCTAAGTCTTACTCAAACAGGAGTTCATGATAATGTCGAATAACTCGTTCTCCTACAAGCTTCAGATGTATACTCCGAGATGTCCTAGCGGCAAAACAAACAAAAGCATAATAGCTCTGACTCTGAAGCTAACATCGGAGCAGGCATCCTACACTTTGCTAAACAAACTCCATCCCTTTTGCCTGTAAACGATTTCCTATTATAAACACATGTTGGAGATGAATCACTCTTTAGTTCAACTCTCGGAGAGGACATTTCAGACAAGTTCCCCCTCCTGTTTTCCATTTGGCTGTTTAATTGTCTCAGCGCTGTCAACAGACTATCAAGGTAATTAGCCATGACTGCACAACAACACAATCAGACAGACAGGAATGAACTGCAGCCTCTGAACATGATACTTAGAAAGGGAATGGGTGGGAACGACTTAATGTGGGCGCACGTATGCACACACACGGGAATGCACACATCCCTACGCATGCGCTGACACACACACACACACACACAACCTCTCATGCACAGTCATTACCGTACCCTGAGTACATAGTTCCATGCCACACATTATATTTCCTTCGCCAACCATAACCCTCCACCCACCTCCTCCTTAATCCTTCTACCTCTTACAACTCTCTCTCTCCTCTCACACACACACAGTTACAAAACCAAAACCTCATTTCCTCTGTGCCTCGAGCCATAGGAGCAGTGTTAATTGCGAGAAGGTGGGGAGTGAGCAAGGGTGTTCTGTGTGTGTGTGTGTGTGTGTGTGTGTCAGTCCACGGGTTCATGAGCTTTATAGGTGCGTGGAAGCCGCTGCAACTGTTTATGTGTGCATTTCTATATGTGTGTGTGTGTGTGCTCATTTCTTTTAAGTGCGTAGGCAGTCTCTCCTATGCCAGTCTGGGCATAGCTCCAGGGTTTCCTGCGCCACCTGGGCATCTGTGAGCCCTAGTGCCTGTCACTGGGTACCGTCCCAGCTGGAGTGTGTGTTTCTCTGCGTGCAGCACGCGCTGGTGTTTGCGTGTGTGTCAGCTGAGGAGGGGCCGCCCGTGATGAGCCTTTAGTGCCAGCAGCAAACACCATTGTCTTATCCGTGTGTCTTATCCTTTGAGCCATGGGGGCCCATGCTACACAAACACACACACACAAACACACGCAGACACACACACACACACACTCAGGAGCGTACATCTGGTTCCAACCTCCCCCTTCGTCCTCACACACTAAGTAGATTCCTCCCTTTGAAAAACATTAGCAATAAAAAAAGACACAAGAAATTAAGAGCAAGGAAAAGAGAATTCGATTAAACAGCCACCATTAAGTAGCCAATGAAGCTCTCTGTGCCTGCTTGCTTAGACTATACATACACCATTAGTTGATCAGGCCATGGCAGACTTAAAAGTACCCGGACTCAAAGGTCATCTACCTCCATTGAGCAAGAACTAATATTAGATTAGCTCTATAGCACTATGTGAGTAAAATAAGAAAGGGCACTCTGGGCAGACTGGAAGGGAAGAGATTATATTGATTCCTGGGAAGCCATTGTCTGTGCCCGGCTGAAACACAACTGAATTCACAGTTATGATTTATGGGAAGATTGTGGTTAAAAAAAAAAAAGTAACAATTACGGCGGTGAGGAGGGGTAAACCCGACAAAACATTGTTCAACTGCCATTATATTTTAAGGGACAAAAGTAATGGTGCATTTTGTGACTGGTACACAGAATATTTTCATGGCTTTACTCTAATTTAAAATGTATCATCAAAAGTAAAAAAGCTTCAAAGGGATTTATAAAGGTTAGCAGGAATGTTTTGCCTTATGACTGAATCACCAACCAAATGTTGTCTGTTTTTATTAAACAGTACATTATTGGGAATAGGTAGTCAAATTTACAGCTGATAGAGGAAATTGGTGGTAAAGTGAATGTTTGAAATAATGATAAGGTAACAAAGTGACAGAGACAGTAATAATACATGATGCTAATATTGCTGTCAGTGAGCATTGGCATTAGTAACAGAGACAAAAAAATGACAATAACAACAAAGATGGCAGAAGAGAGATGCAAGTGTAATAAAAGAATGTCCTTGGTCCTCTCTGTTGGTGAAATTGCCCTCAAAATGATGCATTCTCTCCCGATGATTACGGGAAAGCATGCCAAAGCTTTGGCGCTGAAAACAATTTTAAGAGCTTTCAGGTAGGGGTCAACAGATCGCTGTGTACAGAAACACTTCAGGGCTGAAACAATACACCCAGCCCCGGTACAATAACACTTCTGGCCTCGGGCATCACACACACACACACACACACAAACAAACATAAACATACACCCCTACGTTCCCTGCCCACTGTTGCCTCAAGGTTGAAACTTTAAACCTAATCACTCAGTACTCAGTGGAGGAAACACTCCCGCACTCTTAAGCACCGACCTAATCCCTCCACACATTTCTTTCTTGTGTGTTTGGGGGTGTATTTGCGTGCATGTTTGCATATAAGCAGATGTCCTGTACCTCTGTATATACAATAGAAGAGCGAGTGTGTGTGCTTGGATAATGTATTCTTTATTTTCTATCTCCCACTCTTGTGTGGAGATATTTGAGCTGTGGTGAAGTGAAGCATCAAAGTAAACTGCTCAAATGTGTGCCTAAATACTGCATGCGCTTCCCTATGGGTAAAACTGTGTGCTTGTGTATGGTACCTAGGCTGGAGGTAAGCACAGACTGGCATACAGTGCCCAAATTGATTAAAATAGGAATGTAAATAGACATAGAAAGTCATGAATGATATAATATTTTTTACAAACAAAACTGAAAGTACCAGGGTTATAAAAAAAAGATATAATATAGATATATATTAAATATAGATAAATATATAGATAAATAAATGAAAATATGACACTATATGCATGTACCATAGTAAACAAAAAAAAATCATAAGCTTCTTGTTTTTAACACATCAACTGTGTCGCCAAGTATAATATAATAAGTAACATAAGTGTTCAAAGTTCACCTCTATTTCTATTTATAGGTGAGAAATCATTTGCCTTGTCCGCCTTATTACCTTTAAATCTAAGAAATGTTATTATGTTGTAGTTGGATGTGTTTTTACATCCATCATAATCACTTCTCGTTCTCAGTTTGAGAAGGACCTGCTCTCTCTTTCACCCTCTCTCAAACTGGACCTTTGGAGGCTCAGATAAGGTGGTGCATACTACAGATAATGTCACAGTTTCAGGAGCTAACATAGTTTCGATCCTTTGCTGAGGGATTATTTAATCATGAGCACTGTCGAGTTGTGCTGTGAGGCATGATAAGTATAAATTTAAACTCAGATTTTGTTTGTAATCTTATAATCTCTGATCCGTTATTGTTTACTTTCTGACATTGTTCTCTCAGTCTCCCTCTGCTTCGCATCTGCTTGTCTGTTTTCACATGGTATTCAAGTAAGGAGCTTAGAATTATAGTAACGTAGCCTTTCTGTGAAGTCGGCATTGCATTTCTCTTACGGAGCAGTTGTAATGTATAATTTCATTCTGTAGGTAGGCATGGATAATGACTCAGGGGCCCCAGCCACGCCAAGTCCCCCCTCCCCCTCACATGTGTGCGTCTGTTCATTGTATACAGTATGTGCACATTAAGACTAAGTAGGACAGTTCAAAATTTGTATGGAACAGCCATATGTTTAACATTGCATATACACTGTAAATGCGTCTACTTTCTGTGCATGTATGTCCCCTGTATGTGTAGGCAGCACATCTTAAAGTAAAAAGCAAACTTATTTATCACTGTACTGTGTGTGCGTGTGTGTGCATATGTGTGTTTGTAATAGGTCTGGGGAGTTAGCAGGGGTCCCGCGAGGCTGATTAGTGGACCCTACCAAATGTCATTAGGGTATAATGAAAAAGCAGCCCTGGTACTAATGCATAATAAAGTGAATGGGCTGTTACATTACCACTGTGTCCAGACTACGGCTGTTGGCACATCAGCACTTGGTGTGTGTGTGTGTAGAGCGGCCCTACATCAAACGTCTGAGGAAAAGATGACGGAAACAGAGTCAGCGCTGACAGAACGCCAACATGAGTGTATGAATGAGAGAAATGAGCAAGCGAGCAGAACCTTTCAGTTGTGTTAAAGATGTGTCTTTGTGCAACTGTGAATGTGTTAAAAAGCGCACAGAGGCCATTGTCTATGTGTGCACGCTGTATTTGTGTATATGTGTTTAGTTATATTACTGAGGGTATGCACATGTCATACAGCAGTGCGTTGTGCATATGAAAGTGCTTCTAAGTTTGCTTGCCTTTGTTTGTGCACACTGTGTGTGTGTGTATCAGCTCCGTCTTGCAAGAATAATATCAGTGGCAGGACCAAAGCAAGTGCTTTCATTCAGCAGTTGATACAGTAATCACAGTGAGGGAGAAGTAATATCTGTCTGCTATGCTGCTATTTAACTACTGTGGCCTTGACTTTTCTATTGACTGCATTAGAGAGCCACACTTGTGGGCTTGTGTGTGTGTGCGTGTCCTATGGCCTTATGGGTAGTGCTGTGGAGTGCATTCACCGGTTGCTTATTGTGCCAGCAGTTAAATGTGAGAAATGTGTAAGAAAAGCCCCGTCGCTCTGGAACGTTAAACAGCTGTCTGTCTTCCTTTTCCTCTACAGGGACCACAGTGAAGGGCGAACGAGGATACACGTGTAATCTACCCCCCTCTCTCTCTCTCTCTCCACCCCCACCTCCCCCTCTGTCTCTGTCACAGCATCATCTCTTTCTTTCTAAGTCCCTCCAGAATGATTGAATATTTACTCTCATTTAATGTTACTGTCCAAAAGACATCGGGCAACAGAGACACACACATATACACAAATCCACACACTCGCACTCACAGCGTAGTCTACCCATTTAATTAAGCACTCCATGAATAATTCAGTTTGAGCCTCTGGGCTGAAGATAATTATAACGATCAGGATAATAATGTTTATTTTGCTTTTTATTGTATTAAGACATCAATATCTCTGCAGTGCAGTGTGGACAGTTTGCAGCTACACTTCGAATGCCTGAAGCAGCACCTCTAATATCTGAACGGCATAGTGTCTTTTGTTGTGTGTGTGTTTGTCGCAAAATATGATGCTTGGCGACGCGTGTGAGACAAAACTTGCTTCTGTCATGACACTAGTCGACGTTTTATATCAGGGATCTAACTATGGACTGATAATAATCCCAACGGTCGCTTGTCCAGTACCAGCACTGCAACAGTGACCTTGAAAATTGTGACTGTTCTCGTTCCCAGTAGAGATATCAGAAACCATAATCCTCAGTTTAGCAGATCAATAATATATAATGTGATTACAGTCGAGCTCCCTGGGCACAGCAGCTGTTCTCCGCCCTATGTGGCTTCTATCAAGTTCTGATTAGTCTATTCTTTGTCGGGCATATGGAATCAGCAGACTATTCGCTGTCATTGTATAGTCATTGATTAACCCCGGCAACAGATGTGGGAACAGTGATTGTGCTGTATTGTTGGTCTGCACCCTGGCATATTGCAACACACTGGGTAGTCTTTCCCAAATGGCTGCAATTTGCTATTCTTTCTGAAGATTATTGTAAACCTTTTCTTTCGTAATTCTACAGCTGAGAGGTTGGAGAAATGGAGCGACACGGAACTGAGTCATGAGCTAAATTTGAACCTATGACATATCTGCATTTAGCCGGTATTGTTCATTATTTCCTCCGTCAGCACACTCGTAAATTGCTGCTTTTCAAGCGGCAATCACCTTCATCTATGTGTCTCATAGATTTACTGCTGAGACCATAGTTATCTATCTATATACCCTTCCTTCCATACCATGTTCCCATCCATCATCAACCACCCTTCATATACACAACAAAAACACACACCACATCTATTCTGTTAGGCCCGAGATCCTTAAAGTCTGCCATTGATCCTTCTCTCTGTCACCCCCCCAAAGCTCCGGGGCTTCTGTCCAGACACCCTGCCTCTCTGAGAGCCTGGGCCCAGTGAAGGCCTCTCCCTGTGGGCTTCAGCGGCAGGGAAAAGTCCATCTGCGGAGCTGGGCCTGCTGGAGTTCACCCATCAGTCACTGGGGCTGATGGATGGCCCAGACAGAAGGGGAGGTTGTTGGGAGTACATGTAGACATGCACACACACACACACACACACACACACACACACAAGGAAGCGAACTGAACAACAGATTGACAGACTGTGTCCTCTGCGTGTATTTTTGTGTGTGTGTGTGTGTGGTGTACAATGAAGTCTAGGAAACTTGAGAAACTTTCAAGTGCCTCTTGTGTCCCTTCAGCGTCCGTCTCATTTGATTAGTAGCCTTGAGGGGCTCTGTGGATCAATAACTGACTTAGGTAGCCCCCTACAGATTTTTAGCACACACACACACACACACACACACACACAGTCAAACACACACACTGCACTGAGCTCTGCAGCAGTTCATTTGGGCCAAGCCGTCAATCATCAAAGTGTGGACAGGTCCAGTCTGGCCGAGCCTATCTAGGACGCTGGAGGGGGCTTATGTTCGTGCATGTGTGTTTATGCTGATGAGATATTATGTGTCTGCTTGGTCCATCTGTCTTGTGCATGTGTGTGTATGAGTACCAATTAGTCCACGTTCCTTGTTACCTGCGGCAAAAATGGCACGCCGATATAAGCAGGTGGGTTGATGTCAATAATCCTGAAGTCAGACAGATATTTTTTTCCCCTTTAATCCTTGTTTGACCAGGTACAGTACCTTAGGAAACGTATTTGACTTGTAGGCCAACTACGGGGAAAACAGCGTACACACACACACACGCACACACAGAATGGATGATGTCACTACCCAGTACGACCACTATCCCCTACCACTGAATATTAGGTTAACCGCTGTGCTCAAGAGCACTTTGACATTAATTGTGGAGGGAGGTTAGAGCATTTTATCATCCAAATTTTCCCATGTGGTCCTGTAATTGGAACGGTTGGAACAAAAGAACCATTAGTTGACCACCTGCAGCTTTATAAAGTGGATAAAAGACACTAAATAATGAAAACAGCATCTTTGTACACGTTGAATCCTCAAACAAACACAACAAAGCTCTGTGTTTAATTATCTCTCAAGTGAGATGTCCACTTTTGAGACAGTTCAAAAATACAAAGTTCAAATATTAACATCACGATATCATTGAGACATACATTGTGTGGTCCCAGCTCAAATTTAGACACAAATCAATTCCCTGTGGTTTCAAATGATATGAAAGTTGATTCTGCTTCCACACTTTAACTTTAATATCTTCAGCTCCACAGTGACTCAACTTGTCAAAATGTATACTCACTATCAAAGGCTGCAGGGCTGTTATCGCCTCTCATCCTTTTTTCTTTTTGCTCTTCAAAACAAACTCAAGGTTGAGTGACAGTCGGGCTGATGAATAGCAACACCCGGTTTTGTGACAAGAAGTATCAGTATTATTATTGTAAAAGTGGTTCTGATTTAAATGCTAGGTGCAATGAAGTGTTTGGCAGGCTGAAATTAAATATGTCTGAATTAGATTAAACACAAACTAAACATTTAGCTAATATTTCTCCTATATTTCTCTTCTAATATCTAAAACTGACACACTCTTAGCAGTGGTAAAGAATTTCACTCTTGCATGAAAGATTCCACTTTAGAAGCCAAGGGGGAAAGTTTGTGCAAAGCCAAATCCAATGAAAGGCAGAAACTGGTCATTATTTGGAAATATTACATCTCTAAGGACTTTTTATTACAATTATTTTAACCAAGGCAACCAAGGTTTTTGAATATACACATGCTTCAAAATCAGAGTGCAAATTCATCGCAATTAAAGCCGACCTCGGGTCCAGGGAGGTCAGTGCTCAGTCCTAACGGTCATTATAGTGCCCCGTGTGGTCCGCTTGTCCGAGCTAAATGGAAACAGAGTGCTCGACAAACAGCCTGTCCACCCACGGGTGTTTTTCACTGAGAACCTTGTAGACGCCACTGCAGCCGATCGCATTGCTACACACTCAATTTGACACAGACACACACACTTAAACACACACTGTCACCTTCCCTGGGGTGCTCTCGGGCCACCGAAACACAGCCCACCGCCCACGCCGCTGTCACTCACTTGTAGCTCCGCCCGTCCATTCTACCTTCCCACACACACACATAAACACAATCGTTGGCCGCCCACACGTGCCAGTTAACCTTCTAATGAGGCGGCATGGGTCGTGTCGTGTTCCGCTGCCCCCACGGGGCTGGCCGACCTGTCTGCGCGTCAGTTTTATTCCCGCCCACGCTGACTGCCTGATGGACTGCCTCGCCTAATTGACTGACTGACTGACTGTCTGGATGACTGACTGGATAAACATGTAGCATGCTGGGATAGCGTGGGCGTGGGAACTCGAAGTGAGGCACGTGGGTGTAGACTGGAGCGTGAAGGGATGGATAGTGGCGCTGTAGCTATGAAAGCCTTTTACTATTCATATATGGACTCCTAGCATGTTGTAATTATTGAGGAGTAGTGCTTTTTTAGATCCCTACATGCCAGTTGTAGCCCTTAATGGTAATTTCCAGTATCTCTTTAATGTTTCCTCTGCATTCCTCAAGGGGATTTCCTGTCTGGCAATAAAGAGGTTTTAGCTAATTTAAAAGGTGCGAATGCTACAAGATCCCAAACTGTGTGTTTAACTTTGTTTCCCCAGTCTTTATTTAATGGGAAGTGTTGGCAGAGTCATTTTTGCCCTGCTCTGAATGTGAGCACATTGTCAGCAGAATGTAATAGATCAGTGTAGGAGAAACAGTTTATTCAATAAATTTTCCCCACATTAAACATGTTACACACCTCCTGTTCTCACACTGTCAGAATAATGGTTGGGAGTGCTCAGGCGTAGATGTAACAATTAAAACCAAATGGAAGTTTGTTGTTTCCTATGCAGAACTGATGGACAGTTATTTTAGTACCAATTGATATGCAGCACCTGTCTGGCTTTCCCTTTGAGTGAGTGTATGGTGTCATGTGTTTCTGTGTATGTGTGTGTGTGTGTGTGTGTGTGTGTGACTCATGCCAGTCCCTTGTGATGATCATCATCTATTGTGAGCGTGGCATTAGCAGCCCGAACACTTCACTGCACAACTGTTAATTTCTCTCTCACTGCATAAATTAATAGTTCATAAATAAGCGAATAAATTAAAGAATGGATGGGAGGAGAGAGAGGGAGGAGAGGAATGGGGGCAGGAAAAACTTTCTCATCAGAAAAATTTAATTTCTCACTCCGACACCCACGAGAATGGGGGGAGCAAGGCTGGGGCGGCGGGTAATGGATGTGAGTGTGTGTGTGTGCACGTGTGTGTGTGCAGCAGGGATTCATTTTCAGCCTTCCTATCACACCCCTCTGAGCACTGACATGTTGGCATGTTTTGTTTTTTTTTCCCGAGATCCACATTCGACAAACATCTGTGCCTATTACTGAACGCACACACAACTAAGAGGCCTGACAGAGTTGGTTTCCTCTTTTTTTTTTTTTTGATTATGAGGAGCCATCAGGAGCCTCTGGTACAGTTTTAACTGTGATGTGTTTACCAATGTGTTTATAACAGTAAGTCAATATGACCTTAGACTGATGTAGCTGCTCCTCTGTTTCAACCTTGCAGACATCGGGAGAATGTCAAGCAGAGCAGTTGGTTAGAGAAGAGTGGAAATGAAAGGCAGCGCGTAATAATAACAATTTGTGGAAACATTCAGTTCACTCCGTATGCATAGCCCAGTCTCCACCTAAAGTCATAAAAACAACAATCACAGAGGCAGAATCCTCCAGGTGTAAAACATGTTGTTGAATTCTGAGCTATTTTTGACAGCATGCTAGTTGGTGAAGTATTTCTTCAGATGTCTTGAATATCACAGAAACAGTGATGAGGTCAAATAAAGTTAGGTGAGTCAGCTCTCAGTGCAGCAGTGGCTGCTGAAAGGTGAATGCAGTTCTGCAGCAACAAAAGCAGTTCGGAGAAGTGTCAGGAGAATTGAAAATCATGGCTGAATATTCGGGATTGGAAAATCATGGCTGAATATTCGGGTGGTGGATGGATCTTACGATACATGGCAGCCTTGTTTTTCAGCCAGTGGCCAGTGTGTGTTTGTCAACAAACATGAGCTGCAGCAGTAATAGGGTGGCAGGATGTGTCTATACTATACTCAGTGTAGTACTGTATACTGTACTGTAGCTGTTCACAGAGGAATAGGCTGATGATCAGCTGATCATCTCCCCAATGATGTGATGATCGCCCACAATCACCCACATCAGTTACTAATGATAAACTCATGTGAGTGGCTCCAATGACCTCATGTTCCTGCCTGAACCTAAGCTAAGAGCTCCCTCTTGGGCAGCCGCTCTAATTAGAATGGAAAGAAGTCTAACTACAGAAAACCACTACCAAGTTCATTTCCTTCTTGTAACCCTCTTTCTTTAGTTGTCTTAGACATACTGTAGACTGTTCAAATTAAAATCTGATATACTTAAAACTGTTAATAGTTGGTTACTATGGTAATACGTCTCAGTTTTTCATCCAATTTTATCATTAAAGTAGCTGTATGCTCTACATGATCCTGCCATCACATTTCTCTAGACCTCAGTGAGCTTGAGAGTGGTTTTGCAAGGTTAATATAGCTTAGTGGGCTCTGGATGGATGAAAAAGTGTTGAGCACTGACCTCACTGATTGACTCATAGCATTAGGACAGATTATGTCAGAACCCTCTTAATCGCTTTTAATGTTTGTTATGTACTAAGAGCCGAAGAGTTACTTGAGCCAGCCTCCGCCGTCTTGCCCCAGCAATTGGTTTCAGGTGGAAGTACATTGGATTACAGAAGCAAGATGCCGCTGAAATGCTGTTTCCTTGGGACTTTAAAGAGAATACATCCTCATTTTTGATTAGCTGCATATCAAAAAACAATGTGCAAGCGTCCGCAAAGTGCGATAATGCGTGTGGTTTGGAATTTGCAATATGCAAAAGCTGATTTCCCTCTCTAGTCATTAGCGCTTCCAATAAACCATGGATTGGCCCAGCTTTTGCACATACTTGGCCAGCCATTTGGGCTTAAGGATGACTCCTTTGGGTTGGAACGTGGCCACGCTGGTGAACAGCTATGTTGGTTTGTTTGTTTTGATCCACTCCTCAGCACAGCATTCTGTTTGGAAGACTTTCCCCAGGATTACAGATACCATGAAAAGCAGTTTACCACTCTTACTGGATTCTTACCAAAGACTGCTGAGAGATGAGGTCCGCTAAGACTACTCTGATTCAATTATTTATTTTGCCGCCCTCCTTTTGGATGTAGGTCCTTGCGACTCAGTGAATTCCTGAGACGCCTCTTTGACTTTCATTGTCCTGAACCAAAAATGTTCATCTGGTTGGTGGAAAAGAACAGACTAAACACATTGAATCAATTACAAAGGCTAAATACAGTGGCTGGATGATCCAGTGTGCCAGATAGCTGTGGAGGAAAACAACACTAAAACTAGTTTTTTTTCTCAATGTTTTGCAGCCCTGCCTAGTGGTGACCTCTCCGTATAACACAGTGCTATCTTTGGGATTTTTTTCTGTGCGATGTTTCCAAACTTTCTCTCTGTGTGATTGTCCTGAATGTGCCCTTGAAGAGAGCAGCCGACAACAGACGCTGCCGAGATCCTCCCTGTAAAAGTGTTTTTAATTATTAATGCTGGCCCTCCATACTGGCAGAACTCCAGGCTGCCTGTGGACGGCGACCACATTTCACTCACTCACTGCCATGAATTATTCTCAAAGAACATGCTCACGCTCACATGCCCAAAAACACATGCCTGTACACAAGAACGGGAGCGCACATATGGAGGAAGCAGGAAACCCATAGTGTGTTCACCTGTCTAATAAAATATGACCACCGCACACTTTTACACATACACACACACACACAACATGCAACACATCCAACAAGACCCGGGCCGTCTGAAGTATTTATCATGTAGGCAAACACAGAGAGACGCTTCTGCAAGAATGTAAACATACAGACCTGCATGCAATACGCAAGTGTGCGCTCCCACACACTTTCCACTGTGTGTTATCTGACACGTTACACACACATACACACACTTCACCAGAGACACAATGGATCCCCGAGCACACACAGGCCATTTGCAGTATTTCTTCTATTCAGTGTATTCCGTCCAGCTGTCAGCAGGCTGTCAGTGTGTTCAGTTGCCAGGCAAACAGCCCCACCTCCTCCCAATAATAAAATATGCCTTTAAAATGTCACTCACTCCCGAAAGAGCAAAAGCAGAGGCAACAAATCGATTCGCATTAGTTGTTCAATTGACTTTGTCTTGAACTTAGCTCCCGCTCTCCTGTTGTCTTACCCATGTTCTTTCCTTTGTTCCTTTTTTCCTCCCTTTTTCCTATTTTCTTTCTTTCTTTCTTTCTTTCTTTCTTTCTTTCTTTCTTTCTTTCTTTCTTTTCTTTCTTTCTTTCTTTCTTTCTCACATCTGTTGACTTTCTACTTTCACCCCGTCACCCTCGAGCCGTTTCTCCCTTTGTCCCCTCCTCATCACCGGCTTTTCCACTTAGCTTTTTACGTTTACAGGTTCACAGATCTCTCCACCTTCTCTCCTCCTCCTTGCGTCTTTCTCACCTCTTCTCTATTTTTTCCCCCTAGATAATCTAAGCGAATGAATGCGGCGGCGGTGGCCCAACTCCTATTCGCTCTCCCCGCCGACCACCGCCGTGGCAGCACTCATTTCAATTTTCACCTCGTTTTAGACTTATCACATTGACATCATTAAGGCTCCCTCTCAGCGGCGCACTCATTCGTTATCCTCTCCATTTTACACCTTTCTATCTCTCTCTCCCTCTGTTTGTGTGTGTCTCCCTTTCTCTTCCTCTCCTCTCTCTCTCTCCTTATCTGTCTCGCTCATTGTCAGAGGATTTAAAAGGCTCTCTATTTGAGAGCGGTGAGTGTCTGGGCTTTGGTTTTTCATCCTAGTGACAGAAACCTGTTGGAGTCTCCTTATTCAGAATGAAAGAGTTGGACATTTTTGCCTTTTAAAGGCGATAGCAAGGGAGCGGTGTTGGGCTTGTAAATCTGAAAAAAGTGACACATGACTCATTCTGTTTGCTCATTTCAAAAGTGATAATATTTCTTTTGCCAATACAACCTTGGAGGAATATTTTTTATTTCAATTTCATGAGAACGCTGCAGAGGTGTTCAAACTGGTAATTCTGAAGAAATGAAGAGAATGATAATTCAGCTTCAGTCTGATATCTGAGATGGGAAACTGTTGCAGCACTGCAAATATATTACTATACTAATGAAAAAATCAGTCAGGTCGATAGGAAAATCATTAAGAGCAGTTTTAATTTATTAATCATTCAAGTCATTTACTAAACAAAAAGTCAATGATTCCAGCTTTTCTCGTTATTATTCATTTAATAGGATATTTTTGGACCTCAGACTGTTGGTCAAGCAAAACAAGCAGCTCCTCTCATTGACTTAATTATTGATTAGCTGCTTGGGAAAATAATCAAACAAATAATCAATCGATAATAAAAAGAATCTTCGCAGTGCGGACGGGGTCCTTGAAGTGTTCACGAGAATGGAAGTTTTAACATCTACGTCTAATATGCACCATCACAGCTGGGCAAAATCTGCCCGCCGGGGAAGATCACATGACACAATCGAAAAGTCCCACCTGAACACCTGCTAATGGACCTTGCGGTGAGATTGATTTTCGCACGTCGACGCGACACAGCGCTGTCAAGGAGAAGGTACTTTCGTGGTCGTACTTTGCGACCTCAAGGAGAAACTCAAACCCAGCAGTAGAAACACTTCCACGTCCCAGTTTGGCAAAATTCTGCCTCGAGTAAGACAATAAGCTGAAACTGAAAATGTTGATTAATCCCGGTAATGAAGTGTATCTTGTCATGCGACTGGCCCAGAGCTCCTCCTGCAGTCCTCTACTGTACTCCATGTTTATGCATACAGGCTCGGAGCTATATGTTTGCCTGACTCCTTGCACCAGCTTATCTCCCAGCCAGCAGCATCTCGTTATCTGCGACTTGGAAATAAACACAGTAATAATGTGTGGCACTTTGTTCGTCTTATCTCAGCGCAGTGTTTTCTCAACATTGAATCAGTTTTGCCACAGTGTTGATACTTCACTAGGCTTATCTCATTGTGTTGTCCACATTAGAGGAGGGCTGTTGGCTCTCTTAGCCCCGCTGCCGGTTTGCTGCATCCGAACGCCGTCTCCTGTTTGGCCCGGCTCTCTCCTCGGCTTATCTGAATAGTGTTTTCGCAGACGGTGTTTGACACAGAGGACCCCACTGTTGGCTGGGTGGAGCTGACGGCGGGGGGGTCAGGGGTCAAGTGAAGTGAAACTGGCAAAGGGAGAGGTCAGGAGAAAGGAAAGAATAGAATGCAGGGAAGGGAGATGGAGGTGGTGGAAGGTTAAAACCCCACTGAAAAGGAGCCCAAAGTTAATATCCCTCGTCGTCCCCCTGTGCCTTAACCTGGGGCTAAACTAATATGGCCTCTCTTAATGAGCAACAGTGGCCCACATCTGCATTGTTAGTCAGGAATCTTCACTGCCATCTTGGATCAATTTGAGGGCAAATAAAATCTGGGTGCCACGGCCATTTCTGCGTCTCTGGTGTCCCGCTTGCCACACCGCAGGCTTTCACAAGGTGGGAGTCACAATGTAAGACTGTGGCCCAGGGGAGGAAAGTGAAAGCTTTTCCCACACGCACCACACACGCACACACACACAGAGCTCACCTCCCATCTATAAACAGAGGCCCAGGGTAGGGTGCGGTCCTGTGGCCAGCGTCGGGGTAGTGCGTGGAAGCGGTAGAAGGTACAGGTTAGAGGCTGGTGGCGACAGTGGCAGCGCCGCGGTGAGCCTTACGAGCCTGGCGTCATGCACCCAGCGTGTCGCACCTCCCTGCAATGAGAGCCTGTAAAGACGTTTTAAAATCCAACAGCCCTTCTCAACAGGAAACTGAGGTTTGCTGATGGAATTTTTTTTTTCTTTTTATAAACATCAAAACCAGCACGTCCTAATTAGCATCCACTGTGCGTATGCATATTTGAGTGTGTGTGTGTGTGTGTGTGTGTGGTGTATGCAAACATGGTCACGCACGCGCATCTGTCTGTCTGTCCGTCCAGTGTTCATGCGTTCACACTCGCTCTCACTGCAGTATTTTGATTGTGCGCGCGTGTGGGTGTGATGCTGTGATAAAAGTCAAAATAAGGGTGCCACATGGGATCGTTTATCTCGCGACAGACCACTTCTGTCTAATTAGTGTGAAACACAGTGGAGAAATATAGGCCACTGTAATTAAAGTAGGGGATCAAGACGTGCGTGTGTTGCACATATGGTGCATGTGAGTGTGTTTCGTTGGCAGTGCGAGCTGCATGTCTGAATCCCTGTGGTGTCTCAGGTAAAGCTACCACTGCTGTCAGAGTCAGTGTGCTGCATATGTTCAACAGTTTCATTCGCACCCCTCATGTGCCCTGTATGTAACAAACTGAGAGATTAAAGATTTCCTGTTGTTGAGTCAGCCTAAACCCTCATTTTCAGATTGGGTGACTCACTGGGACGATTAAGGGTGCGTTCACATTGGGCACGTTTGCAGCCGTTTACTTGAATTTTTTTTAAGTGTTTTTTGTTTGTCTGCCCCAGTGAGAAGGGAAACATTCGACTTTACAGAGATACCTTAAAATGCAGCTCTCTCTGTCCTCTTTCCAGGCAACTGCAGCGTGTTGTGGTAGGAGTGAGAACATAATCTGAACAGGAAATTGCTCCGGAACGCAAGGGTTTATGGGTATATGGAGACAGATTATAACGTCTTAAAGCCAAGTCACTGATGCTTGGAAAGCATAACAGAAAAAAATAACCAAGGGCAGATTGCAGTCTGGGCTGATGCTCAGATTCTATTTTTATATGTATTTTTAACTGGTTTGTGCTGCAGAGAAGGTTAATTATAAGAGCACAAACCCATTATGCTAAACTGAAGTTCAAGGGACTAAAATCAGATTTATTTTATGTCCCCCACAGGCCAAATATATATCCTGGTAAGAAGTTACTAGAAGTCTAATAAATAGTCTGTGTTGTTTTTAATTATCTTTTGAACCTTGGTTCACCTGCAATTAGTCAGTTTGTACCTAAATAAAACAAATAAACACTTCCAAGATGGCTTCAACCAAAGACAATTATTATTACTGGAGACATATCTTTACATAAAAATCTCGTATATATGCCTTGTAGAGTCTCGCCTCTCCATTTTTCCCTCCCTTGTTGTGACATTTCTTCTTTACCTCATCTTTACCATTCTTGTTGTGTTGCACATTGAGGTTTTGGGAAAACAATTTGTCTCAGCATAGAATGTGATAAATGAAAGCCATATGTCTCTGGGAGAACAGATTGAGCCCTGTGTGTGTTGACAGTACATTTTGTCCCAGTGGGGCTTCCGTCGAAGCCTTGACATTTTCAGACAATATTGCGGTGTTGAGCCACAGTTAGGATTTCATAAGTCAAGCTAACACTAGAGACATGTGTGTGTATGTGTGTGTGTGTGTGTGCATGTGTGTGTGTGTGTGTGTGTATCTACCACCATTACAATCATCTCTCTCCTTGTCTCAGTGTCTCAGTGTCTATGTCACAACACTTATTACTTTCTGCAGCATGTGTGTGCATGTTTGTGTGTGTGTGTGTGTTTGTGTGCATCTGTCTTAGAACATACTCCGAAGTCTCTGAATATGTGTTCCTTTGAATTCCTCTCCCTGTCACTCTGTTTGTCTTTTGTTTCATAAGCCTGTCTGCTTGTTGTCTGGGCTAAGATGACACATTATTTTTCCATATTTATCTGTCTACCTTTCCCCATTTTTTGTCTTTTATCCAGTTGTTTTTCTTGTTTTGCCCAGGTATCCCTGCCATTAGGGTGCACAGTCTCCAAGGCCTTGATGCTATCTGCCGCATGATATCTGAACTAATGCTGCACTTTTGTACCATCCCCATGAGCAATTGCTTGGTAAAAACAGGCTTTCCTCTCTTTTCAGCTGTCACAAGTCACAAGGAATGGCCTGATAGGAGGCTGAGAGAAGCTTCAGTTTTATATTTCAATATACTTATCTGCCTCTACTGCCTCTACTATACAGCATTGAAGAAAGAATTGTCTGCAGTACTAATGCATTATAGATGCAGGAGAAATACACGAGGGGGGATTTCTACAGTAGCTACAACTGACTATTTTATAGCCCCTTAAATATATGTTCTTGTGTGTCATACAGTAATATGTTTTTATTAGCTAATGCTGGATTTTTAAGGCTGCCTCCAATATCAACATGAAAGAGTTTAAATATGATAGGTAGGTATGATAGGTAATATCTGATAGGTAAATCAGATATTAAAGATATATTTATAGATAGACATAAACAAACAGTGTTTTAATTCAGATTTTTTCCCTTCATTTCTTCTTTTTCTTTTTTCTCTTTAGCCACGTATAATGTCATATTTTAACAATCAATAAATAAACCCTTAAAGGTAACTATGGTTGCAAATTTCTAAATTACTTTTGTTACATGGCATTTCTGTACTGAAATGTTTTCACTACTTGTCCGCCAACATATATTTTGAAACTGTCACTGATCTATCAATCGGACAATGTTACATACCACTTGTTAATTTACGTTAATTTACAAGTCCCTAGACTGGTGTATAAATACACACAACTTAACAATAAAATCAAAACACTGATACAGCTTAAATTTGAAAATGAGCTGATTTATGATTCATTCTGTGGTGAAGAAGTTCAGCGGATTGTTCCACAAACAGAGGCGTGTCTGTCAAAATAAAAGGGCTCTGACTAACATTTACTGTCATTATCAATTAATCTTCCCATCGTTTTATTTAATTGATTATTGTTTGGTCTATAAAATGTCAAAAGGTCAGTCACAAATTTTATTATAGTGGTTTTGTCCAACAAACAGTCAAACACACAATATTTACTTTTTCACAGTGGAAGATTAAGAAAACTACAAAATATTCACAATTGACAATGTTGCATTAAAAAAATACTTTAAACTTAACTTAAAACGATTCATTGAATATGAAGTTGTAAATAATTTTCTATTGGTTAACTCAGTGATTATTTGTTTAAACATTTTAGCCCTAAAGAGAATGAAATTATGAAAACACAATATATTTTGTTTCTTGACAACATGCCAGATGTCAGTTGCGAGATTTTACCGGACTCCTAACCAAACTTTTAATTGCAGGATTATGTACATTTTCCTGTCCAGAGGCTTGATTAATATAGGAGCTGCTTTGTACATTTTGTACTCTTAGCGTAAATCAGTTTATTAGATACACTGAGCTGAAACCAATGCACTGTAACGCAACAGTCCTACAATAACTCTTACCTGCATGAAGGTTATAATGTTTGAGTTGAGGCGTTTGTTCAGCCTTGTGGTCATGGTCAGTATAAACTGTGTTCCTATCCTCAACCATTAAAAGTGCAAACACTTTTTGGTATATTTAGTCCACTGTAGGCTGTTCATAAATCTTAATATGTAATGTTTATGTCCTATGTAACATTATGTACTGTAATGTTACATAGCAGTATATGGCACATAATATTGTGAAAAGCTTTCAGAGATGTGGCGGTGTTTGTTCGTTCTGGTGGAAACACAACAGAGCGAAAAAAGGGAAGAGGCAATTCTGCACTTTATCCCCCTTTCAATATATAATGTTCACTCTGGGAATTCTTTGAGCCACAGCCTCAATCGTCACCACCCTCTGCCCTCTCTCCCCTCCTCTCTTTGTCTCTCTTCCTCTCTGTGCCCATCATACTGCACTGCTTGCTTTCTTCCTCCTCTTACAGACTCCAGTGTGTGTCTGAATGTATGCCACCACATCTGCTGTGTATCTGCACAACATCTGTCTTCCTCTGGTTTTAATATATGTATATATATGAATGTGTGTGTGTGTGTATATATGATTTAGATATGTGATTTCTATGTCTTGATCGTTTGTGTTGATAGCTTGGGTTTGTTTGTGTGTGTGTGTGCATGCATGTGTGTGCCCCATTGTATCTGTTATGAATCTGAACAGCATGTCTCGACATTGTAAATCTCAGGCATCTGTTTTTCTGGGATAGTCTTTATAGTGTATGTATGTGTGTGTGTGAGAGAGAGAGCTCTTGCATGTGAGTGGATTTCTTGTGAATCTGAGCATATCTGTCATAAATCTGATGCATGCCCTTATATCTATGTTATGCATTTCAGATTTCTCAACTTACCTATACATATGGTGTGTGTGTGTGTGTGTGTGTGTGTGTCCACATATATGTCACAAATCGTATGTGTCTCCATTGTAAATCTCCTCCATGACTGTTTAATGCAGAGTACAGCATGTCAGATTTTTCTGCTTGTCTCTCTCGGTTTTGTCTTCACAGTATGAGTTTGCATGTTTGCCGGCATGTGTGTGCGTGTGTGTGTGTGTGTGTTTGCCTGCCTGCTTGTGTATTAATATGCAAGGGAAACAGCTGGCGTGGCTAATGGCTGTCCCTCCCCACGTCCCTCCCAGAACCCGTTCTCTCCTCCACACTCTGCTCATTCAACTGAACACTGCCTCTTCTTCTTCTCCTTCTTCTTCTGCTCTTCTCTCCTCCTTGAGGCTTCAAACAGAAGCAGGTGTGTGCGTGTGCATGTGCTGTAGGGGCTGATAGAGAGGCACAAAGATACGGGGAGCAAATGCTGAAAATGAGAGAGGGTTGGAAATAGGTGAATGTGGGATTAGTGTTGAGGAATTATTTACAGTAATGATGAAAGAGCGGATATTGCATTAGTCTATGGAATAGTAATGTAATCACCATGCAAATTTAAATTAAAGCTAACAGCATGGTCTTGAAGTCCAGGGAGAATGAAAGAGGAGTGGAGGAGTAGGAGGAAGAGAGAGGTTCAGCATAAGCGAGTTCAATTAGCAGAATTTAGCCTATTAATTAGTGCTATTAGCAACACCACGCTGGGGTGTTACTTAGTGAGCCTCTGTGTGTGTGTGTGTGTCCGTCTGAGATTTGACATGAAAGTGACTTGTTAAGAGCCATAAACAAGAAGCTTTGAAATGCCAGAAACAACCGTACACACTGCACTCTCTCAGCACACACACACACACCACCCAAATCCAGGTTATGGAGATGTGGTTTGCATTAGCATTTTTGAGTGCATTCCTGCTCCTAGTTGCACAAACACACATCCACTTCCACAGAGCCGTTGCAGTGTGCGCAGTGGTGCAGGCCGTTTTACCCTGTGCAGTGTGTGTGTGTGTGTGTGTGTGTGTGCCAGGCTGTCGTGAAGTGGGCGCAGTTCGGCGTCCTGGCTTGCGTGCCTTTTCTTCATAAAAATGCCACTCAACTCCTCCGCCGAGGAATCAGGAGCAGCTGGCGGCATTTTCTCTCTTTTTTCCCTTTCTTTTCTCTCCTTTTCAGGCCACTCGAGTTGCCTCTTCATGAGTCTTTTCCTCTATTTTTAGTTTGCTACATTCATTTGTACATTTCTCGGTTTATATCCTCACTGTCTGCGTGTCTTGTGCTCTGTCGCTTACTCTCCTTCTCTCTCTTGTTTTTCTTTTTTCCTGGTTTGAAAAACTCCGAACCTCCGAGTTCGGAGGCTGGGCGCTTCACTTTTCACCAACCCCACACATGAATCATTTTTATTCATGATCAGACAGGCCTCTGAATGACACTGCTGGGGGCTCCAGGGGCCAACTGTGCGTCTGAGTTCTTTGCAGTGATCGATGGTGAGAAACACGGTTGTGTGGGGTTTATTTTGGGTTTTTTTATAAGTTCAGATGAAAGTAATTTCAGAGGGTCCGGCTTTATCAAGCCAATACACTGGCAGCACACAAATTTCTCTGCAATCTTGCACATAATGTAGTTGAAGGAATGGGGAAAAATGATGGCGAACTAACAAAGGAAACCTCAGACCACCCTCCACTCACCCTCGACTGAGGCTGGCCCATCAGTGCCCTCTGCTGGCAGGAAGTGTCACTTCGACAGGCCACTTGTTGCCTCCCCTCCACTCAATTGGTTTAATTGTGTTCTTATTTATATATTTCACCATTGATTTCTCTGTTGAGGCTGACATGGCTCTAATCAAAAGCGACTGGCTGTCATGGTGTGATGGATGGAACAAAGCCAGTAAGCAAACACAATACAAGACGAGTGTGACACGCTTGTGTGTGTCTGCGTGAGTCACTCAGTGTGTGTGTGTATCTGTTTGTTTAGGTGTTCGCCTGTGTTTGTGTGTGTTTGCACTTGCATTTCAATCAATGTGTCCGCGCACAGATTCGCCACACCATCCGACCGTGTGTGTATATGTTTGTGTGTACGCTTGCGTGTGCGCACATGATGAGCATGTGGTAGCTGCCGAAAGAAAAATGGCAAGAAGCAGGACAATGTGTCATAATTACGCTCAGGGTGTCACCGTGAAAGCAGCGTTAAAGCCAGATGAGGTGGTGTTTACCAATATGAACAGACAAATAGAACACCATATTGGTGTCAGCTATGCCCCCCTCCCTTTCTCTCTCACGTGCACAAAGACTCTCTCCATCCCTTGTGGCCATGCTTCCCTTGTCTGTCACTTCCTGTGTGTATTTATGGGTGTGTGCCAGTACGGTAAATGTATGCAGGGTCTGCCCCATTTCCTCCCCTTGCTTCAGATATGATAGAGGGAAGAAGAAGGCCTAGAAAGAAGGTCAGTGTATTACTTATCAAAGAGGGAATAGAGAGAGAAACACAAGAACCAAAAATAAAGGAAAAAGTAAAAAGAGAAGTGGAGATTTTGGGGACAAAGCAGAGAGTATACCCATTAAATGATTAAATGTGGCATTAGCTTTTAAGAACTTTTAGAAAGTGAGCCAAATTCAAACATGTATGTATGTGCAGGACACAGATACAGATATAGAATAATCTATGTAAAGGTAGAGTTGGGGTTTGATAGCATGTCTGTCTGTTTATCATGTCTGAATCTGTTTGATTACACTTGCAGGTGTAGCTTTCAACCTTTGTAAGTAACTTAAAACAAGTCTTTAGTGGCAACACTGTGCGGGTACATAACCTTTAACTATAACCTAAAAATGTTATGAATGGCAAAAGATGCACTGTGTCTGTGCAGACCTACTGAACTGATCATCTTAAATTATTTATATATATGAAAGTTTAAGTGAAGCGTCATCATTATGTTGTAAAACTGAACTGCAAAAACATACATGTCCCTCTTAACTGTGGTGCCTTATTCTCAAACGCACAGTGTTTTGGGTGAGAGAAATCACATCCACAACTCTGCAGCTCCCGATTCAAGTCCAATGTCAACATTCAGCACCGGTGCAGCAAATAGTGTGTCCTTTATGTAGCAAAGTAGAAAGTAAAGGTCTGGAGGTCCAGATGGCAGATGGCTGTGTTGAATGTGTGACTTCTTTGCAAGAGTCCAAAGTTTATGTCCAATAATAGACCTGCAATTAACCTCAGTCTGCTAATCAACCGTAACCATTTTTGTTCTAATCTTTTCCTAAGCTGAACCATCCCATAGTTGCCATTTGCAGAAATTGTAGAAAGCAGGGATTTTAAAATGTTGGTCCTATTTCGCCATTCTTTTCTGGCAATAGGGCTGAAACAGCAGCCAAGACTTTCATTTTGGCCTTTCTTCAAGTTACTTACAGAATTATGTTAATTAGCTGCAGCTGAAATAATCTGCCACCTGCTACGTTTGTCATTTTATCCAGTGAAAGCAATGGTCAGCGCCAGCTAAAAATTAGAAACCTCGTACCTGAATATTTTATGCATTTAGCTTTGGCAGTGAGAAAAAATGAAGTATTCCATTGTTACCCTAGGAGCTTTGTGAATCTACATATTTTGTGAGCATGGAACTAGATGGGTAGATGGGTTATCTGAACCCAACCCTATAGAAAGAGAGACAGTGATAGAGAAAGGAGATAGGAGTCTCTCGAGACGGATAGAGGGCTGAGAGAGAGGACGAGAAGACAAACAGAGAAAACATTCAATTTCAAACATTACAATTCAATCAACACTATTCCTCCCCAGGCAGCAATAACTGCAGGAATGCATTAAAAACATAAAAACATCACAAAGATTATATTATGCACTCCAAAGGTCATGATTGATTCCAGATAGTGTGGTACATCTATGCTATATCATGTCTGCAATGCAAAGTGTGTAAGTACGTAAATGCTGTGAGAGACTGGACTGACAAATGGAGAAGACAAAAAGGATGTGTGTGGTGACTGTGAATGAGAGCTGGCGAAATGGGAAGATTGACGAATGGAGAGGGGCTGTGAAAAAAGACTGTACTTAGCAAAAGGAGACAGGAAAATGCTTGTTAAGAGGATGGAGCGATAAAAAAAGCTGATAAAAGGAGTGAAATATGCTTTAGCTGGAGCCCGTACAAGCGAGAAATTATCTAAAATGATATAAAAGAGCTTTATGCATGCTCACATAAAGGGAAGAACATGCTTAATGTGTGGTACGCACTTTCCTTCCCTAAATCTCCCAGAAAAAAACATTCCCTTAATCGTCCTCCTCTTTTGTCGTTTACTTTCAAGCTCCAAATATCATAAAAGGCGCGTGTTAAATGGATGTTATCATGTGTCAGCCTATGTGTGTGTTTTTGAGAGAGTGCATGTTTGAGTGTGTGCAGTAAGTGATGTTTGCTATAAGCACTCTGCTGCCCATGACAGTGAAGTGGTGTAATGCGTTACAGTCCATCCAATATCCAATATCACCCTAATTCCACTATTGAGCTACATGGCTGCCAGCTAGTGCCAACTAATACTCAACACACTCACACTTACACACATGACGCGTACACACACACACACAAACTGAGAGCCATGGTGAAGGTGAAGTTGTTGTTTTTCACATCATTTTGGGTCCAGTAGTTCGATTCCACATGTTTCTGTTTAAGTAAACACACACATTTTAATTTACTGGTAAGGACTATCCTCACCCTTAACCTGTACACTCAACCCTAGAAACAGACATTTTTCCAATAAACTGCAGGATGAATGACTCACCGGTGACCGCTGTTTTAGTGTTATCTATTCCCTAGGGGGCCTTTCTTGGCGTCACAGGATAGTAAAAGCCTAGTCCACTCATACTTAAATAAACATACATAGACACAACACAATAAACCAAATTTATGGTGGTTCAATTTATGCTGTATTTCCAGCCACACACAGTTCCACGCAGGGTCATATTTGTCTTATACCTGATCCGCTTTGCGCACACTTCACAGCTTGTTGAGGAGGAGTAGCATAAAATTGAGCCATAAAGTGAATCTCTCTCTGATGTCACCATGCACAGTCATAAATACGGTTTGTTGCAGCTGCAAAGGCTGAATTCAGCATAAAACAATGCTTTGTGGTGATGCCACGATGACTTCGGGTGGTGACGCCCCCAGCAGGGTGCTGATTATCTTTCATATCATAATCGATCAACGCTTTGGTGTCTTCCCAACCCACGTGAGGCTTATGAGATTCTACGAGACTTTGGATCACAGCGAGAGCCGCTGTTAGCTCACCTTCTCCTGTTTAATAACTGCAGGATGCGGTTGCAAAGCACAACAGTGAACCAATAATAGTTACAAACATTTTATACAGGTCCATCTTCTTCAAAGGTTTGCCTACAGTGAATGGTTGGAAACAAGAACTGCAAAGAAGAAGCTTTTTTTTTTTTTTTTTTTTTTCTGATTACCTACTGTGGAGCAGGTAGACAGGACCGGCCGTATCTGATCATTTTATGCAGAGCTCATGTAAATATTTTGGTGCGAATCATCGCTTGGATTGGTTTCACTTGGGAAGAAAAAATACTGGCTCATGTAATTTTTGAAAAGCACATTAGATTGTTTACAGGCAAAACAAACCAACATTAAAGTCGAGCTTTTATAACATGATTTATGCAGTGATGCGGAGGAAAATGGAAAAGTCCGGGCATCATGAGACTAACAACAACCAGTGTAAACAAAATTCAATTTCTTCTTCCTCCCCCCTTAAAACAGCCTATCTTCATATAACTTGCATCTGTTTGATGATACTCACTATGATGTAGACGGCAAATTTATCTCATAAATATTTATGTCAGCCTTCGATGGCGGGTAAACTCTATTCTGCAAATAAGAAGGTGTATGGCGAGATTAGGTGGGTTTCATTTTGATGTGTACAACATGTATCAAAAGCTCAAATGGCTGCCACCCCGCCACCAACACAAAGGAGGAAAACACGCTGTCGGTCAATGTTTTAACATGGAAAATGAAGTGAAAGAAAGCAAATATGGAAGCTGGAGCCAGACCTTTTCTTCTCTCGCCGTGAATAGTGCCATTACTTGTAGTTTTAGACAGAGTGAAGCCCGGGGTGGCTCAAAAAACACATATTGTATGAGTGGTAAAAGGGCTGTGAGGGGGGTGAGATAGATTTGCACACATCTCGCTTTGGCCTTTAAGAGGCGGAAGCTGTCTCTGGTTTGTCATTTAGTGATGAGCACGTGAACGGAATAGGGTCGTGACTTTAACGGAATACTGAGCGAGACGGAGAGAAGCAGGGGAGAGAGACAGAGAGGGAGAGAGGGCTGGGGGAAAGATGGAGAGAAGGAAGGATGGAGGAGAGGCTGTAAGAGGAAGGGAAAGAAAGATGGAAATGTGGGAGACGGTTGGGATGAGAGATTTAGGTCGGTTAGAAAAGAGGGATGGGGAGGGCAGTAAAAAGAAGGGAACGGACTGGGCTGACTCATCTTGTGAGGGAGGAAGAGGAGGACAAGAGGAAGAATGGGTGGTAAACAAAAGGACGGATGGTGTTGATAGGAGGATGTTGAATGGTGCTTGTGGTCATTATATTTCACCCCATGGATTCTTCTGTCAGGGCAAGCCAGAGCGTAGAGCGTGTGTGTGTGTGTGTGTGTATTAACAGCTCAGAGATTGATCAGCAGTATCATCAAGAGACAGATGTTCACACACTTGTATTGAAACACCAACACATTGAATCTGTATGACACACACACACACAGATATATATATATATACACACACACATTTGATGAGCTTACGTGCGATTCACACAATCAGGGGCTCTCATCCTTTCAGCCACATACTGTAACCCTCACTCAATCACGGGCATCTCGCACTCTCTCTTTCACACACACACGCACACACTCACACACACAATCAAATGAAAGAACACAGTGAGCATCCCACAGCTGGGCACTGATGACAGAGAGAGAGAGGGCGTTCGACCTGCTGTGTGAACAGGCAGTATTTCCATACAAATCAATAGAGCGTCAGGCTAAGCTCGGGGACACATCAGGGGACATGCCTGGTCACACACGTGATGAAAGCTGCACGTACACACACACGCGCGCACACATCACATTACGACATGCAGGCACAGGAAACCGCAATCACTTGCCCTTTACAAGACGATGATGATCTACACATATCTACAGGCTGGCAAGGTTACTTTCACAGTAAAATGTGCTGCATGGGTTACTGTTTCAAAAGCTCTAATTTGTAAAAGATTCAATTTAATTACACCACTGATGAGATTACCAAACTTGATGTGTACTGCACGCCAGAACTATATGAACATCTCCGCATACATACATACATACATACATACATATCTACATCCTCTGGGCCAAGTTTGTCCTTTTGGGAAAAACTTTCTCGCCACTTTCTTGAACAAGTGTATTGTCAAAGTATATGAACTTTATGAAAAATGTCTTGAAAAGGTCCGTTCCTGATCAGCATCATGTTGGAAAACAGACTAAGTCACTCCTTATTGCCCAGCACCGGTGCCCAACCTCCTGCTGTGGCTAAACAAATGGCTGACATGTTCAGCCATCACATTTGGCGCGTATTGTTTAGATGTGTACTTTTTGCTGTAAACTGCACATTTGATTTTCTTTGCCTCCAAAAGCTTCCAAAAGTAATATACAGTAAACACACTTGGCCGTCTTTTAGCTTCGCCTTCTATATGAGACTTGTGATGTCTGTGTATGCAATAAATATGCTTTATGTTTCAAGTATTGCTGTATCTGCCCTCATCTCTCTGCCTGATACCCACTTGGGCACAAGCGCATCAGCTTGCTGAGAAGTAATTCAGGCCTTTGATGAAAAATGAGATATGGCTCGCAGTTTAATTAGTTTCCATATGTGTGGATATGTCTTCTTTTTCCCTGTCTACTTCTTCACCATCATCTTTGTATGTGCCGGAGGTTAACGTCACATCATCTTCGAGCCACAAATAAAATTCTGGGAGCGAAAACTGGATACCTCTTATCTTTTTTTGGCCTGAAGACAGTCGAATGTAAAATGAATTTCAGTCCAAATACAGTCTAATGGAAATGGAAATGCCAAAAAATACTCATCAGTCTTTAAAAAAAAAAGAAAACACATAATGTTCAAACTCTACTGCACACTAGCTTTATCTACCATCATCTTTCTTTGTGATGGGGCACAGGAATTAGCTATCGCATTAGAGTAAGCATATTAAAAGGATAAGAGCATCACTACAAGCCCGGCAAAATTGTCCAGTGATGAGGAGAAAAAGAAAGAAAGGAACAGGGGGTGTAGAGGGGATGGAAAAAGGTGAATGCTGTAAAAATTAAGAAAGGGAAAGGCGGGGGGTCGAGACTGAAGAAGGCTGAATTACCAGGAGGAACAAAGATGAGGAGAGAGCCCAAGCGAGGCCCATTCATGTTCCACTGTTTGGTGAAATAAAACACAGGGACGGAGAGTGAGATGAAGAATTAGAAGGGGGGTGATCAAACAAACGGGAGAGGGAAATGAGAAAGAAAGCAGAGACAATTCATTATTAAACTGGGCAGGCTGGACAGCCAGAAACCAGATGGATGAAGGGAGAAGAAAAATAGAGTTGAAGGCAGAGAGGAGAAGAGAGAGAGTGTGTACGAGAGAGAGAGAGAGAGAGACGTAGGAAATGAAAACAAACAAGCCATCATCCATCCCATCCCTCCATTGTTGCTCAGTTCCCCTTAAAGGTCGCCGTGCTTTTCGTCTAGCGGTGTCGACAGGAGGGAGGGAAGAACAACGCCGGAGCAGAGAAAGGAGGGGAGAAATGGTGAAGATTTATTTATCGAGGGTAGGAGGAGTGGCAGCGGCGGCGCTTCAGAATTCTTGATCATCGCCACGGCGACCAGTCACCTGGCAACCGGGTACACAATGGCTACGGTAGCCTTGGCAACAGCGTGGTCTCCGTCGGATACACTGGCAGGATGATGAGGCGGGCAGGCGGGGAGACAGGTAGACAGATGGAGTGATAGGGAGAGAAGTGTGAGATGGAGGGCAGGAGGGCGAGATGGAGCAATAGAGGGAGGAACAGGAGGAGGAGGAGAAGGAGCAGGTGTGAACAGAGAGCCGGTATATCACACCTCAACAGGTGCGGAGGATCGGCCAAATGTGTGTAAAGACATAATGAGAAATGTAATGAGCTACTGACCAGGAGAATGGCCCACCATATGTGACCCCACATGAAGGAAGGATGTGTTTGTGAGCCTTATTTGTATGTGCCTTTCTGTCTGTTTGTGTGTGTGTGTGTCTGTCTCTCTGTGGGCGTGTTTAAAAGGAAGGCAAGTCACACACACCTTGCTTTTTTTTTTCACAGCAATTTTCTTTTTCATGTTATATATGTGTGTGTGTGTGTTTGCCCCCCTTGGCATTCGCATCAGCCACCAGCTTGGCTCTCAGGTTTTAAAGTGACTGCAGCTGAAAACCCCAAGTGCTCCCGCACAAATTATTCAAGTGCACCTTCGGAAGAATGCCTATAACTTGATGAGTCACATGTCGGCCCTAAAAAACACTGACTGATGTGTAATGCCCCACTTTATTTTCCTCTGCCAAAACTTTACAGTGATTCACATGTACGTCGGATGAAAGCTTATGTTGCATATTCATGTGAAACGCCCACACATGTGCGCACACACACATTGTGACGTAACACCAATGGAGACCATGATGAATAAACATGCAGGGCAATGAGAGAAAACATACCTACACACACACACACACACATTAAAATGTGTATCATGCAAGCAAAATTGATTAAAAAGTAAGTAAAGCAATACATCACCTGCACACTCATTCTATAAATTAGTCTGTTTTTAATTTGACATTCTGCATGGACATGATTTAATAGTTAACATTTCAGATAAGACTTATTGAGGCCTTGAGGCCCAGCATTGCAGAAATATGGATATTTTATGTGTGTGTGTGTTTGGAAGGGCGACTGAGAATGAGTTTGTGTTTGTGTCAGTTTGTGTGCACTGTAGTACAGCCTATAAGCCCATTAGCCCCAGGTTAAGTGATTTACAGCTTCAGCTTTAAACCCCTCCTGCAATCTCATCCCCAACACCCCTGTCTATCTGCTCGCTCTATCTGCCTACCTTATCTGAGAGATTACACACACACACACACGTGTACACACGCACCTGTCAGTCTGCCCGTGCAGACACACTGCCAGACATAGACAAACTCCAAACAGATACACGCTTGCCGTGTGCAGAAAACAAATATAAGACAAGAAATCTACTAATCACACACACACATACATGTGCACACACCTTCGCACACACCTCCTCTTTAGAAGGTGTTGTGCTCCTGGAGCCAAACACAATGGAGGTGTTTCATCTGCTCTGTATGTTTGTTCTCATTGTGGACTCTCTTTGATACAGGCATCCTCATCAATGCGCCTAATAGCTCTTTCTCTCTGTAATGGCGAGTGTGTGTGCACACGCGTGTCTCAGAGTATGCATGTGTGTGTTTGAGAGAGAAAAGAGAGAAAAGGAAATATGTACAAGGGAGACAAAAGCGCGTGCACGTGCGTGTGCGTGTGCGTGATCAACCTAATAAAGTTCGTGGCTGCTCTCTCACACAGCCACTTTTACGGGCGCGGCGAGCAGCCTCCAACCTCAGAGACAAAAGGAAATGTAGAAAGCAGCTCTAAGGACAGATAAAAGCAAGAGAGGGAAGTGCTAAATGATTGCTACAGCTCCTGCATCCCCCCCAACCAACCACAAACCTACCTCCCTTACCACCTCCTCCTCTTCTCCTCTCCCCCGTCTATCGGCCCCCGTTTTTTATTCTCTATTTCAAAGGGACAAAGAGAGAAAAAGGGAGAAACCAACAGCGGCAAAGCAGCAACTCCACTTACAAACACGCAGGCATTATAATGGGGCGGCTGCGGCGTTGCCACGACAACACACAGGGAGGTGGGGGGGGGGTACAGCGACACCGAGGCAGAGATGGGAGAAAGGAGGAGGTAGAGTAGGTGGCAATAAAGAAGGAAAGAAAGAAAAAAGAGAGAGATAGAGGTTGTTATCTTGGGTGTATTTACCTGTAGCTCTCGTGGCTGTTTGGCAGAAATGTCTTTCCGTCTCGCCACTGATCCGCCGTGTCAGTCAGTGAGTCGATGTGTTTATCATGCTGCATTTTATCGTATGAGGAAGACGGCAGATAGAGTGCGAGCTCCCTGCTTGGAAGTGCGGCTCACATCTGCTTTCATGAGGTGTAAGCACCAACTGAGCTTTGCTTTTTTTTTACTACATTTGCAAGAGATATTTTTAGAGCGAATAACGTGAACAATTATCATCACGTGTGTTACCTCATCACAGCTACTTGTCGGAGTTTACGCAGCAATGTCTCCCGGCAAATACCTTTAAATTGGAATTGATATAAATCTGGCTGCACTTGTGTTGAAAGGAAAAAAATCGTGTTGCAGTGTTTTGTGGAATCTCGGCCTGAATATCACTGATATCAGTTTACAGCCTTTTAAAACCTTTTCATTTCCCATTAGCAGAGTGTGGGGAGTCATGTATTATATATATGTGGCCTACATGGCTGGGTAAGTGTGCAGAGGATCCAACCTTCACGCAAAAGACTAGAGTTTGCACTAACCTTTCTTGAGCTTAACCACAGATATAACCTTTGCTTATTTGCTATATCCATTCTTTATCCCCAAACTTCCCATAATAATAAAAATGTCAGCAGCTATTCCAATGCAATAAGACTGAGCCTTAGTCTGTCTTTCTACTGGGTATACTGTCTGTGTAACGTGCCATGAGTAAGCGTCTGTCTTTCTCAATACTCACCACTCACACACAACAGTTCACAAGAAAACAGGATCCCCTCTGGATATTTTGGCTAAAGGTGAAAGCCAAGAGCGTGGCATGTGTTGCAACCTGTTGCCTTTGCTATTCGACGCTGCGGCTGTGCCACTCCAGTCGCTGATGATGTCAATCAATAGCGTGATGTGGAATCCGTTGCAGGTGGAGAGTCTGAGTCAACGGCGTCTCTCGTTCTTCCTCTCGGTGCACAGCGGCAAACGGTCAAGGTAAGTCAAGAGCAGGAAAGGTTCCAGCAAGACGGGGGGAAAAGTGAAATGCATGTAGATCCTGTCTGCTCCAGCTTGGTAGCCGCAGGCAGACTGAAACACAGTCAACATTGCAAGAAGAATCCTCTGCAAACTATCAAAGAGTGACAGTAGTTAAGGAAAAATTTTATATGTTTTAATTTGTAGCTATACTACTTATTGAACTATGGTGCACTATATCCACCATAGCAGTCAGGTAATGCTATAAAAAAGGAATTTAAAAGGAAATGTACACGTGATTACAAAACTAGTCTTACAAAGCAAGCTAGATTCACAGGAAAACTAATTATAATCACAGAATAAAATCTTAATTATTCTAAAGACGTCTCCACAACCTATGTAACTGAGATGCTGCTTTAGCCCTCAGGCGTCCAAATTAGACGACCATTTTACAATGATGTAGCAGAAAGACGCTGCTTCGCTGAGTCTCCGTTTCAAGTTGTGTCGAAAGTACAGACTTCAAACTATATACCAGTTTTTAAAATGTGTTGATAAGCCAAGTAAAAACAGACTTGTGATAAATAATTTACACTGTGCTTTTTCCTCAACATTGCTGTCACGTTTGGTGCAGGAGGACGCAGCAGACGCTGTCTCGCTGAGTCTCCCTTTCAACCTGTGTCGAAAGTGCGGACTTCAAACTATATACTAGTTTTTTTTTTTTAATTGTGTTGTTATGGCGAGTAAAAACAGACTTGTGATAAATAATTTACGCTGAACTTTTTCCTGAATATAGTCGTCACGTTTGGTGCAGGAAGAAACAACAAAAACGGGCTATTGTAAGGAAAGTGCACCTATTGACCTCATCAATATTACATTTATATATACAATATAATATATTTTTAATGGTTTTTATTACACAGTTTTTACATCATATAAATATCTCCCCTGACAAATACAACCCATGCTGCTGTACATACTGTATATAATGTATATAATACACTGTCATACACACCTTGCAAATAGTTAGTTAGCAAAAAAAAAAAATGCCTAATGCATTGCCTGCATTTTAATGTAAATAGTTATAAATAACTTTGTTGTTTGCTGAATTTGTACATTTGTTTTTGAACAATTTACAATTTAAATTTATATTTGCATTCTGAATGATAAAAATGGTTTGTAGACATGTTTGTGGTTTTTACAGTAAAGAAATCTAACTTTTTTCCTGTTCACATTTTATGGTTTTTGTTTGATTTTTAGGTCCAGTGTGTTAATACAGTATGTCAAAATGAAAAAAATAACTGTAAAATCACTACATGTGAGGTTGTGCTGGAAAAAAATGACACCAGACAAGGCAAGGTAAATCGTTTTTAAGGTGAAATATAAAGGTAAAATTATACCCTGGACTCCAGAGGGTTAACAGTGGTATTGGTGGTATGGTGGAAATCATTATCATGACGTTAATGAGGACGTTTTCCAATATCGACATATGTCACAATATGGATCACTGTGTCAAAGCAATGAGCTGTGTTTCATGTTGGGCATTACATGGGACCAACCTCAGGTTTTGTTTGGTTTTAATTACAGCTCATTAAGAGCCATTCATT
Source organism: Scortum barcoo (assembly GCA_023238725.1). NCBI lineage: Eukaryota > Metazoa > Chordata > Actinopteri > Centrarchiformes > Terapontidae > Scortum > Scortum barcoo. The sequence goes on along the minus strand of CM041532.1, from coordinate 20,081,350 downwards.
TCATCAACTGAAGCAGAACAATATCATAATGACGTGATCACATTTTTCCAACATTAAATATTGCGTTAGAGCCCACCCCTAAAAGCTGGGTGAACTACATTCTGCATACATAAAGCCTCCACCACATTACAGGTCACAGAGGCTGACACAAAGCACAGGCTTGATTCACGCCCGCGCTTTAGTAATCCTGGTAGCTAATTGACCAATAAGAACCACTGACACAGTAAATACGAGCAAACCGTGGCTTCGGCTTGTAGCTGTACAGAGCTGAGCCTCTGACATAAAAAAAAAGTCGCAGGAGCTCACAGCTGTATGAAAGAGGATTTAGGCTCTTGCCGGTTTCAAGTATAGATGTCTTCCGGAGAGCGTCTGCAGAGGTGGACAGGCCGCGCCGCGCTGCCTATTGACAGTCCGCGCATGGATCAAATACCCTGGGCTGTGTTGACGGAGACAAACAGGAGATGAACACAATGTCTGAATGTCAAGTCAAGGCTGCGAGAGGGTCAGAGAAGTCAATGATGGAGCCTCTGGAGTCAATGAAGGAAGGAAGGAGGAGCGGGGGAGAGAAAGGGGGAGGGACAGGATAGAGTTGGCGCAGTAAGAGAATCAAGGAGACGGTAGACAGAAGAGCAACGTTGGAGAGGAGACAGAAAGCGAGAATGAGTGCAGAAAGGCATAAAGTTACAGCACACACTCACGCCCGTACAGGATTGGAGAAATGATTCAGATGGGGAGCTAAATAGTGAGACGGAGTGGAGTGCAGGAAGAGGCAGATGGAGCTGGTTAAATCCTTGTCCTGAGTATTGTACCAATTGTGGCAGGGAGGGAGACACAATAGCTGAGCGGTCTCCTGTCGCTCCCATAAACAAGATAAATTGATGGGGCTCCCCCGCCCACTAACATCCACAGTTTGTTTTTATTGCCTTCCAAGAGAACGGAATGGAAACCTACTCTGGTAAAACAAAAAGAAACCCTCCGCTAAATATTCCTTTTCCACTCTCTGAGGCTTTCTCAATAGCATCATGGATGAGTGGCAGCATTTGATGCCATTGTCTCATATGAGTAGCTTTGGCTTGTATTAGGGAAGAGGCTCTCGCAGTCTGGCTCCCATGTCGCTGAGAACAAACTAAAAGGGATGTAATTCAATCAGTTAGGTTTAAAAAGTCGCCTCTTTACAATATGATTTGATTAAAGTGTTTTTTTGTGTTTTTTTTACTCTGGATAGACAAAGCATGATGGAGCGTAACCAGTATTGATTTTGACTACATTTCGTCATCTTTGACAACCCCAGGTATGTTTTCCTCCGAATAATATTTTATTATGATAGGCAGAAATGTTGTACACACACAGCAAGCTCGGAAGAACACAGAGCAAAAATATTCAAAAAGGGATTTGTCAGTCAGTAAGTAGAGAGATTTCACCATCCCAGTGCTTACAGAGCGGATTGTGGTATAAGAAACAGGGAAGAAAAATACATGAATAACAAACCAGGATTTTGTTGAATGTCTATGTCTAACGCACTGATTTCGAGATATGTTAATTTGATCCAAGTGAAATTCTCCAGAGTAGAGCACCTGAAAATAAAGTGGAACAATCTCATCCAAACATTAGATGACCTTTAGAGACTGGCATTTTTGCGGTGAGAAATCAAAAAGGAAAAACGTGTTTATTAAAGTTGCTCTCTGTCTCCTGTGGTATTTATTCTCTGCTTGTCTACTTGTTGATGCAGCGTTGTTAGTAGTGATCTGATGCTGCCTTCAGCAGAGTCCGTGATTTACTATGGGCTCCGACTCCGACACGGACCAGGGAGGGGGGGGGGGGGGTCACGTTTAATGGCTGTCTGACTACCATCCATCTTCCCGCCCAATCAATGACGCCATTCAATCCGATTTTATCCAATCAAAGCAGGCTTACGTGTCACATCAGGATGTGAAGGATGCAGAGAGCCTGGTGAAAATAGACAAGTCCAAACCTTTTTACAAATAGATTATAAGGAATATTAGAGGCAATCCAGAGTGATACACTGACTAGTACGGCAAATAAAACTACAGGACAACCTCAACACAATAATAAATCAGCAATCATAAATTATGAACTTATAGGCACAAAATATTTCAATCTACAGTTTACAGTGCCTACCTGCCCATACAGAAACAGTTCATGTTAGTTCTTTACATCATTTTCTTTAATGAATCCCTGTGTAATGATCTTTTCAGACATGTGATGCACAATATTTGTAATACTTTCTCTTGTATTTAATTTGAGGATATTCGGTTCAGACTTGTGCAATGCTAAAGAGCGCTCCAGAAGTGTTGCTAGGTCCTACCCAGCAAGATGATCACGACCCGTGCTCATTTATTTAGATATGACATTGATTTATAATGAGGTGTGTGTCCAAAAGGGACTTGATTAATCAATTAGACACAAAAAATGTATGTGCAATGATTTTGATAATTGTTTTAGTCATTTCACAAACATTGGCTTGTCCCAGCCCCTCAAATATTGGAAATGTAGATTTGTCATACATGTTAGTAAACTGAAGAATCGTTGGTTGGTTGGTTGTACAAAAAGTAAAGTACATTATACTGGGTCAAGGAAAATTTAATTGGGGATTTTCACTGTTTTCTGACATTTTATAGACAAAATGGTTCATCAATTCATTGAGAAAACAGTCTGTAGAATCAGCCAAGTACAAACATAATATTAGTTGCATCCCTGCTAAGATAGGCCCTCATGACTCTGCTAGCTGTGCCTTCAAGGATTAAGTCAGCTGTCTGAAAATCTGGTTTGTAAGATGGGTTGTCAAAAAATCCTATCCCACAAAAACAATCAGTAAAAATGAACAACATGGGTTTGGTAGTCTACACTCTAACTTCCAATGTCAAAGTTTGCCTGAATGCACCAACAGGGAAGAATTATAAAAGCAGATCAGATACAACTGCATTAGTGGAGAGGTGGGACATCAATCTCCAAACTTACAGTGTGCATTGGAAAATGGTCAGCACTGACGTGAAGTATATGTGATTTGTAGTTAATGGGCTAAAATGTGCAAAACTGCCAGTATGGTCTTTTAAGCTAATAACCCCGCTGAGAGGCGTCCTTGTCAATCTCAAGCCCATAATCCATCTGTGTGCTCTGAATGGCTCCTATATTATTCATGGAGAAGTTTCCCAGTTCCTTTAAGGTAATTTATTTTCATCTTTCACTGTGAGTTTCTGCTTGGGGTTGTTTTAGTGGCCCCTGTGGAAAACATTTCTGTGGGAACAGACATTGTTTTTGGATGTCTATATTGTGTTTTAGATACAGAATAAAAATGTGTGCTTATTTAAAGTGTATGGCCTCTAAAGTAAAGGCATATTTTACCAAATCTTTACAAAAACAGTGCACATGGCAAATTTGCAGCATCAAGGACCATGATTCATATACCTGACTAATATTTTGCGGCTATGTAGTTATTTGTCAAGATAACTGGCAATAAAAAATGCTATTTTTAAATGGTACTTTCTCCATCATCTGTTATGCACCCCACAATGAATTGTAACATTTTCCAAGTCACACCCAGGCTTGTTGCCCAGTGCCCTTGCCTCAGAAAGTAATCCTTCCCTTCAAAGTCAAGCGTTTACCAGGGAAGCACATGGTCAGAATTGTAAATAAATCATCAAGTTGGGTGCAGACGTCCCACCAGGAGGAAGCGACACACATCTAGCGATAAATGATTGGTGTGTTTCTAATGCAGGCTCCTATAGAGGAGGTACGGACAGACAGACAGAAAGGAGAGATGGAGACAAATGTAAGGTACTGCGAGAAACATAGAGGACATGTGTAATGAAGAAGAAGAAAAACAACTTTTTTTAAATGAAGGAATAGAAAAGAAAGTCAAAGGAAAATGAAGGTGGAAGACAAAAGCAAAGTAGAAATGGACAGTGTACAAGTACTGGCATACAGACAAACGGGGGCAGTGAATGTAGGTGGTGTGTCCATAGTAAATATCTAAATTATAGCATTAATATTGTAAGTCTCCATATCACTGCAACAGTATGAGGTATCGCAGCATGCAGAACACTATAACACCTAACATTACACACAGCCAGACATTACACACAGCCAAAAACACACACACACAAACACACTCTGTCAGTTCGTCACTTTCAGTTTTCATTGTTAGTTTATGTACAAACAGTTCCAGGAGTTGCTCCCAAGGTCATCTTAATAGGCTTTTGCTTTCTCACACATACGCATTCACACAACCATATACTCCCCGAGCCCCCTCATCCCCCTACACCCTGCGCTATAAATCACATTCACACACACGCGCACATCCATCACCGTGAGCGAGTCAGAATGACAAATAATACCTCCAACAATAGGTTCTATTCATCAATACAGCCATATGTTTTTCAAGAGTTGAAAAATGCCGAAATGAAAAATGGACCAAAACGAAATAATGGACCAAAACGTATTCAAAACAAATACGCATGATAAATGTCTGAAAAACTTCATCATAGCCCAAATTGGAGTGGACTCTTTCTGGCAGTTGAAGCCATACACGTTTTGATTTTTCATACGCTGTGTTCTGTTTTATGTACACTCGAATGAAACAAATCTATACTGAGAATAGAGTTGCAGTACGTTATGTAAGATGCAGAGGGCTGCTTCACATAATTTTAATCAGTGCTTTTTATAGCGAGAACAAGGTTTATGCAGGATGTACTCTTAAAGCACTGGTAATATTTTTTGGTGGTTTTTACCATCCTTCCTATGAGTAATAACAACATAATAGCTGTTAATTGCTGAGATCTGGGAGAGCAGCAATGTTGCTAAAAAAGGTACGTTTGACTGGGTACAAACAATTAGAAACCTCCAGTCTAGACAAGAATATTTAGAATATGAAATGAAAGTAAACCGTAAAAGCTTTGTCTGCTTTGATGCAAAAACAGACAGCAAGACTCAAGTTCTACTAAACCAGAATTATCCATAAGAACTCAGAGCAGACACAAAAACTCGCTCACTGTGTCATCAGATATCAGGCACTTAATGATATCTGAAGAAACAATGTCACCAAGTGATTGTAAATTTTGATTTGATTGTGATTTATGATTGTAAATTTGGCAAATATGACAACTACAAAATAAACCTGTTGCTCAGCTGCAATATATTATATTATACTGTGCAAGCCAGGTCAAGATAATCATATTTTCATAGTTTTATTCAGTACTGCAGTTTTAGCTCTCTAATTCTTGCAACATATGACACCTTCTATCATCACACAATTGATTTGGATTATATAAACTACCTTTTTAGTTTTACCTTACCCTTCAATGAAAAAAGAGGAAACCTCAGAAAGAGCAGCAGACTAAGGATCCCTCTTCCAGGACATGCAACAGACAGAAATAACGACAGAAAAATCTCAATATAGAGACAGTGTGAGAATATCAGGTCGAAGTTGTGCAAAAGCCTGAAGAATATGGATCAAAAGATCAACTGAGCAACTACCACCAAGAGCTTTTTGTACATAGGCCAAAAAGTACATTTTGTCAATAGGTGTTTTATCATTCTCATTTTAAAACCTATAGCAACTCTATTTAACTGTATTACATCGCTCATTAAAGTCTAAGCTTACTGTTAGCTCAGATGACTTGAGCTATAGCAGAGATGCATACAGATGATTATGGTGCCCGTTGACCAATCATGTGATGTCGTCCTATTAGAGGTCATTTGAATATACTCAAGCAGAAATTTAGCAGGCCAAATAAAGGCTAGAGTGGGTCTCTGATGAGGTTCATAGTGTTCAGGCCACCTCGCCAGCCAGCCCTGCTAACAATCTGCATTCAGGCACAATGCTGACTGATTACTAATCAGTGACACTAAGAAACAGCCAGCTGCTCAGCCTATCAAAGCTTTCTGCAGACGCACGCACACACACACAGGCACACACACACGAGAGTGGAGCAAAATACACACAGAGAGCCTTAAAAAAAATGTGATTGCGTCTAGGTAAGGAAACAAGTATAATGCGCATGATGTATGCGTTTGTGCACACACAAAAGACATTCACACACACGCTCTTTCTTACTTTTTGTCAGTGTGTTTTTCTCTCTCTCTCACTCAAACACACACATACACACACAAACTCACGCGGACCTCTAACAGCCTCCAATCAGCAGCAGTGCCACGCAGAGATGAGACGACCACACCTCGTTCTGAAAACAACTGAAATCAGTTTAAGGACACGTATTACCACTGCGCTCCTTGTGTGCCTCCCTCCACCTCACCCCTTCTCCCCCTTCCTCGCTCTTTCTCTGTCTCTCTTTCTACCTTTCTCTCTCTCTGTCTCCCTCTCTCGTGCTCTCCCCCTCTACCTCCCTACCCCCTAACTCCTGCTTTTTATTTTTCATCGTGTACCACCTGAGCTCTTCAAGGTTGCCGCCACAATTTGGGTCATTCAGCTCGGCCCCATTTCAGCCACCCGGCGCAGACACACACATACACACGCACGCAATCACACACCTCCCCCTCTGTGTATTACCTGACACCGCCAGGTGGGAGAGACTCCATTACCGAGTTGAACTCTGACCCAGCTTCGACTGCCTGGCCAGAGAAGAGAGATGTGGTGTGTGTGTGTGTGTGTGTGTGTGAGAGAGGAAAAAGGAGAGAAGAGGAAGAGGAAGACTGAAATGAGGCTGAAATGAGGCCAGCCTAAATGTTTGTGTGTGAATGAGCGTTCACATTTGTTTGTGCGTGTGTGTGCGAGTGTGTGTGTGCAGGGGGAGCGGCTGGGTTGGAGGTTTGTGCATGTCTCAAATGACACCTCAGGCCATTATTAAGTCCACTTTATTCTTCAGTCTCTGGCATATTTTCTGCTCTCCATATGTTCATATTTTGCTCCTGAACACACTTTCACAACAATCCTCACGCACAAACTCAGTGACTCAACATCTGATTAATATTCAAGAAACACAACTAGTGTCTAAGTTTGGGAGTTTGCTCACAACAACTGGGCACAGATCTTTTTATGATTATGAAAAACTGCAATACATCAGGTTGGATGCTGATATTTGCCAGGGGACGGGCTCATAGTGTCACCCCATCCATTTATTTCTTGGCGATAAGTGCTGCATCTAGTGAGAACTCAGCACAATTTACCCATTCATGCATATAGACAACATCTCACTTAACCACAAGTTGCACCCAGCCACTGAGATACCATCTGCCTCCAACTAAATACCATGGAGGTAAATGGGGCTTTACCAAAGAAAGAGTCCCTATGAAAACAGTGGATAGTGTTTTCTGTGGATTATCTAGAGCAACAATGACAGTGTTCTTTGGGCAGAGACGCTTCTGATACTCCTGAGTTTTTGAAACTTTTGCTTTAAAGATTGTATTGTTATAAGAGCCACAAATGAAATTCCACTCACCTCCACTGTAGTGCTGATGATAAGGCATACATTTCACCCCAATTTGACCTTTAAGGCTTTACAGTATTTTCTGTAACACCTGTTGATTCAACATACAGCCACTTCATACCACACTGAGTGTTTTTTCTTGCTATTTGGTCTCCCTTCTGCATCATTTTTAAACATTATGTAAAAGTGGGAAGTAAACATGAGTTCGAGAGGTAGTACCATGGCTAAACAACAGGCAAGGAAAAAGTCCTGTCTCCGACGAAAAATTGAATTTCATGAAGAACTCCAAGGAAAAGGACAAAAAAATAAAAAATAATAATGTCATTGCCAACACTGTTTGAATGACTAGTACGAAATGTAACGCCAAAACAACACAGCATTGTTTATTTTAGTGCCAAAGATGGGGAAAATGTTGAAAAGAAAAAACAAAACAAAACAAAGATATCATGTATTACCAATCTAATCAGGACAGGGGCTCCCAGCCAAAATGTTGTGCCTTTCACTGTAACACAGCACTCCTCAGCTCTGTTTACAAGAGAAACCCCCTGAGCGGCACACTATGATATGGGAAAGAGAAGAAGAGAGGAGAAGTGGAATTTTGGCTAAATTTTGGTGTGAGCTCTCCATCGAAGCAGAGCAACAGCCCCCTTCTGTTTTCTAAATGTGGCCTCCTGCCTCTCTCTACAGCATGCCAAGGCTGCTGCAGTGGGCGGAAAGAGGGAGAAGGGTTTCCTCTGTGTTTGTGCATGTGTGCGTGTGTGTGAGTGTTATGTGTCTGCCAGGAGAAGAGAAAGAAGAGAGAGAGAGATCTGCTGCATATGGATGTATCTTGGCATGTCTTTTTCATTATGCATTCTGCATCTCTGGGTGTTTTGTGCATTTTTGTGTGTGTGTGTGTGTGACTGCATGTGTGTGTGTTTGAATTTGGGGGAGGTGGCCGTGTGACAGAGCGAATTTGACAGAGGCAGGCAAAATGGTAGTCAGATCAGTCGCCGTGGTAATTGGGCGCTCTTGACGTTGTCATTTGCGGTGCCTGGAGCTGCCATTACAGCGTGTGTGTTTGTCACTGTGAGTGTGTGTGCATTTAAGTACAACATGAGCTTGTGTGTGTCTGTCTGTGTGTGCTATACATCTTCACTGACACTTCACATTAGGCCCGCCCCTTATAACTTAAATATATGGCTTTTGTGTATAACTTTACCATATCCGGGATGATTAATGTGCGAGCACATACACACATGTTTATGCAAACTACCCCCATGCCTCCTCCCTCCTTCTCTCTATCTGCGTGTTTCATAATGTGTGTGTAGAGTTGACATTTTAAGGTTTTCTCAGTGCCGGCCAGCATCTCTCGCTCTGCACCCCTCAGTAATTTCCCCACTGACTGTCTGCTATCTGCCTGTCTGTGCCTTCCCTTGCTCTCTCTACTCTATCTCTGCTCTCTTATATGAGATGGTATGCCTGAATCACCTCCATTTTGTCGCCGTGACCTCAATATAGTTTGTCCACCACCCATATTTCTGCTGTCTATATGTATGCTAGTCTTCCTGTATATATATATTAAGTTTGTCTGGCCGGCTGTCTCACCTATCTCTCTGTCTCTACTGATAATGAGTGCTGATCAATTCATTACTTTTACTGACCTTTACAGACACAGACTGTTAGTTTGGCGTCACTGGACGGAAAGGAATCAATAGTTTTCCATCAATGATTGATTATGAAAAAAAAAGAGGAAAAAAAAAAGAGCAGAGCTGAACTGCTGTTTTTAATGGTTAATATACCAAAGCAGCCAATAGCTGATATTTTATACACTTTACACTTTAAATCCAATCAATATTCAGAGTTTCCCTCAGAACTGTACTAGACTGGAAACGCCTGTGAAGCAGCATTAGACATGGTCGACTGATACCTTCTGCACAAAATCCACTGATACAGAGAATGATAATCGTAATCATAATTAATTCATACACATTAAAAAAATCTGATTAAAATTAAGTTAACGTTACGGCTCAGATGAATGAATGAAGGCCTCTCCTTAAATTTCCTCTCAAGAGGTTTCTTCCAATTTTTCAACCTTAAAGGTTGTTACTGGTCTTCTTATTCCCAGTCCGGCCCTGTGACGTTCCATCCAATTAAAATCATGTCAGCTGACCTCAGTCTGACCCTGCTCCCTACCTGGGTTTATTGTGGTTGGATAGTATGGGCTTTTTTGAATGAATTTTATGAATAGCCATCTTCATAAGGGTTTAAAACTTAAACAGAAAATGCACTGATTCTACACATCAAAGTCTACACTACATCTGTGAAAAAAGTTATTTAAAGTTATTTGCTCCAAAATGAGCTGCAGGAAGTCTGAGAAGTTGTTCACTTGAAACAGCGTCAGTTGGGACTGAAATATATAGATTTTAAAGTGAGAAAAATCTAGTGGAGTTAGACAGAAGTGAGTTTACAGCTATATTAGCTGCTACGAGCACACCAGAATCACACACAATAGAGTAAGTGGTTGAGTTGTATTGTGGGTAATGTGGGAGGCAGGTTTTAATAAGAATCAAAAAAGACAATATCCCTGGTTCTTCAGCATTGAATTTGATCTTTTCTTTTCTTTTTTTTGATGTGTGCCCTTTAATATTGACTTTTAAACATTATTCCCCAGACAAAGGCAGAGATATTTGGTAGTACTTCATACCTATGTAATGTAATTTCCTTGTAATTCTGTGATTTATTGAACTTCAGCTACTTGTACTATTATTCATTGCATCAGTGTTTCATTCATATAGCCATGTATTAGTATCACTATTGTTGCTGTCCTGTGAAAAGCACATATCTCCAAAGCACTTCTTATGAGCTAAGAACAGCAGGCCTGTTATCGGCTTCGTGACAGTGTATTTTTTTAGATAATCTAATGGATAATGTGTGGTTTATTTAGGAAACTAAGCAGGAGATTTTTATCCAGCTCATAAAGGAATATTTAATCCTTGAGTCTCTAACATGTTCAAAATCACCAAATCTGAAGATGCATGCTTTTTACTGGACAATGACGATATATGGATATTACTGTCTGGGTATAGTGTGCATGTAATGTGCAGATGTTTGTCTTGACATCTGGTCTACTTTATGGCCACTGTGCATGACAATGGGTATCATTCCTTTGTGCTTTTCAAATAAAATGTGTATAAATATAACAACTACAGTTGCACAGATGTCTGAGGAAATGCACACTTAGAAGGCCTGCAACATACAATACAGTATTTAGGGCTTTCAGAGAGCACAGGCTGGGTATATAAAGTCCATTAAGACACTGAATGAGATGTTAGGTCATGAAAATAAACCTGACTTGACAATGTTGTTCGCATCAATACAAATATGTGATCAATTATTCAAATATCTAATCAATCATTTTGCATCAGCTGGAGATAAAGACGTCACTGAAAGGACTGACTCATATATCAGAAAACCAATAATCAGTCTGACCTTAGTAGAGAGTGACATTATTTATATGCTACTTATTACTTTTATTGATCACCTGTGTTAGTTTGGTATCAGCTCCCTTCTCAGTGTCTCATGATATCTTGAACCCCAAAGTTTCCATCTTTTTTCCTCCACTTTCAATCTAGTTTGGTGTATTTGCTCCTCCTCTGTTTGTTTGCATTCTGCTGTTCTTACTCTCTGTTTATTGACCTTTGCTTTCTGTCTGTCTGATCATCTGTCTTTCATGTTGTCCTCTTACCTCTCCTCCCATCTATCTGACTCCAATTTACTTTCCGTATCTGTACCATCCTATCACACACCGTCGCATTCACACATGCCTCCCTTAAACCTACACCCAGTCTCCGATGGGGCTGAACCAACACAAGGGTCTCCTGGTAAACTCAGTGGTGTGTAGATGTGTGTGTGTGTGTAGGTGTGTATGTGTGTATCCATTGTTAATTAACCCCCTTCACCCCATCCAGTGCCCCCGGGAGTGGCTGTGTGCTGAGCTCGATCCCTGAGCCCCAGCCTGCTAATCCACACCTGAGTCTTGTGCACACAGACACACATGCAATCACGCACAATCGCACATGCACGCAAGCACACATCACACAGAGGGTGTTTTAAGGTGTTAAAGATATGTAACTTATAGAAATCTGTCCTTGTGTGAGAACACAAAAGCATATCAGCACTGCAACACCTGTGTAACAGTGGTTGCTGTGTGTATCTGTGTGTGTTATCTCACAGTCTGAGCTGGAACATGTTATACACACCTGGGAGGATTTCAGACTCATACAGTTATGCCACATTGCTACACACCCAATCACATAAAAAGGTAGACACACACCACAACTATGCAGACAGACACAGACACACACACACACACTCACACTCCCGGCCAGGCGCACCTCTCCAGGCCTGAGCGCTAGTTGTCTGGCTGTCACTGTGGCATGTTGTGCCAGAGAAAAAAGGAAAGCAAGGCTGATGCGTGCTGTTACGCAACCCACTGAGGACGACGACTATGTCTCTTGATGACACACGCTACACACACACACACACACACACAGACACAAACCCACAAACTCACCAAGGGCTGGGTCTGGATTACAGCTCTCTGCCTCTTTGTGCGGATACCAGACAAGGGTGCTGTGCTGCCAATGCAAATGCCAACCCAGATGCCAACCAGAGTGTGTGTGTGTGTGTTTGTGTGCATAAAGTGTGTTTAGGGCCTGAGAAGAGTGACGGCTACAATGCACACACGTGGCGTGTGTTTGATTGGTGAGCAAACAAGTAGGTTGGCATGCACACGTACAGCCGGCTGCAATGAATGAATGCACAGTCAGATGCACACACACACACACAGTTTGGCACACGTGTGCACACTTACACAAACAGTCACATAAGCACGCATGAGCGCACACACACACACCAGTACACACATGCTCTTTTGTGACTTTATATGCAAGAGCTAATTGTCTCTCTGGTGCTTTTTGTTTTGCCATTATGTGCTTTCTCCCTCTACTCCCCTGTTTAAATGGAGATACTGTCCAACACCGCGCGTGTTTGTGTGTGCACGCCTGTGTAAATGAGTGTGCGCGCGAGTACAAGCATGTGTGCCATTTCAATCCCCTCACTTGGATGCCCACAAAAACGCTTGTCCTGAAAGAGTCCTGCTGTTGATGTGATTATTGTATGGCTGTTTCCATATTTGGGCAGATTCAATATTCTATTCTACTGTCTCGCTTGCCAGCAGCTTTGACCACGCTATTTGCCTTTCCCTGTCATTCAGGAATGCTCGGGCCTATTCAAACCTAAACACAGCTTGTGTTTATACCACCAGCCTCGTGAAACGCTGGGCCTGTTAATACACTTGAGAATTATCCTAAAAAAAATAACTTTCAATCGTCAAGGTCAGGGGACTATGAAAATATGTGATCCCTACGTTCTCTTGGTCCTCCCGGTCCTCCCGGTGGTGATGTTGAACGTTATGAGCTGGGCCGGCAGTGGAGCATTTTATGGAGCCCATATTAGGGTTGGACGGTGATCAGGATGTTATTGAATGTGTGTCCGGCCTGCTAAATCCGTTGACTGGATGACAGAGCCAACAGAGTCAGAGAGGGCTAAACACCCTCAAAAAGTAGATCTTGCTGAGCCATAGCTCTCTCTACACTTAATTTCACTCCATTTAGAGTGCTGCGCCAGCACAAGTGAAAAGTCATTGTCAAGTGGGAATAAAGGAGTATATTTTTGCAGCCAATCACAGTCCAGGGAGGTGTCCAAAACTGTCAGCTTTATGAGGACAGTCTCTTGAAAACTATCCTCTGTTGAACTTGCACTGGCCAGGCGCAGGTGTCCAGGATTTAATGAAGAGGCTGCGAATGTGGTGGCTTGGAAGTACAGAAAGGGACAGTGCAGTATTTTAAAATCGTAAAATAGGATACAAGCGCTCCAGCACTTTGTCTGAGAGGATAAGACTAAAAAGTCCCAGCGTCCAGCAGTGACAGGAAACAATCCACCAGCTGTTAGCTACAACAATTCTCAAATTGCCATTTTCTTTTCCGAAGCCGCTTCCCTTCACTTACTTTGATTTTTCTTTCTTAACAACCAGCACACAGGATGAAGTGTATTAGGAAGCACTTAGCCACTTAGCAGTAATAGCTTAGCCGCTCTAGAGCTGGTCTTTAACATAGTTACAGAATATTGGACAATACATTACAGAGAAGGGCTGCTGTTGTACAAGCAGCTGTGACTGTTAGACTAAAATTGCTTTTGTACAAAATGGAAGCAGCTTGTTCACTGTGTCTGCAAATGTGTTTCCATATTTTCCGCACGTTACTGTAGTGATGTTATAAAGAGACACACACTTTGTTTCGTATTTGTTCAGCTAAAACACCTATTACGATGAGTGCTTGTTTTCCTCCTCATGCCAAATGCATGTGTTTTGCTGTACTGATCTCCTCCGTACACCTATGGAAGTGCTGTCACCCCCTATGGTGTGACCCCTTCATTATATATGTGTGTGCGGTCCTGACTTTGACATGTGGGTTAACATAATAACTGCTATGATAATGAAGCAGCAATTTCCCCCCTAGACCCCATACTGCTCTCAGGTAAATGTGAGTGTTTACAGACAGAAATGTTATGATTTGTGAGGGGGTGACTCTGTGAAGTCCCTGTGTGTGCATATGTGCAGGTTGGGGTTTGTGTGTGTGTATGTGTGTGTGTGTGTGTGTGTGTGTGTGTGGACAGCTGGGCGGCTGTGTTTGGACAGTTGACAGTTGAGTGTGACAGATGACGTCTCTATCCTACCATTATTAGAGAGATGAGAGCGAAGGACGAATGTGTGTTTGTCCATGTGATTTACTGGAGGTGGGAGGGTGGCTTTCAACTATCGCACACGCACACACACACACTTTTCAGCCAGTGTGTGATTAGGGGTGCCTGGGCACGCGTTACGCGTACATGTGCATTTTGGTGTTGTTGTTGAGAGGCGAGGGGCGTAAGCTGACAACCTATGACAGATGATGTCTTTATCCAGCTGTTTCAGAAGACTTTGTGCTATGTGTATGTTTGTGTGTGTGTGTGTGTGTGTGTGTGTGTGTGTGTGTGTGTGTGTGTGTGTGCATAATGTCTATGTGTGTAAGCTTCAGGGTCATATCTGCCTCCAGGCATTTTGGACCTGATTCTACTGGGGCGGGATATAAGGGAGGGGTTGTTACAATTCACACCCCAGGAATGTCTGTACTCCTGTCTACTCTTGTGGGAATTTCCTCTTCTTGCACCCTCGTTTATTCCTTCCCCTCGCTCTCACTCACTCTTCCATCCCCGAGGTGACAGGTAGAGAGGGGAGGGAAAGCCAGATGCACACCTGGTTTATTTTTGGGAAGAGAGGGAGAGACAAAAGAGAGAGAGAGAGACAAAAGAGAGAGAGATAGTCCTTGAGTTAGTCCTCTGCATCACTGGTTTATTCATTCAGGATCTGCTGCATAAGTGTGTGTGTGCTTCAGTGTCCTTGTTGGTTTGTGCATCACTGCACTTATGTGTCCTCTATCTTGCATGCATACACAATATATGCATAATATGCCATTTGGTGGCATACTTTCATTCAAAGTGCTTTGCAGTAGTACGAGTGCCTACAATTTCACAACAATTTACACATAAGATACTGTAGATGTCGTAGCTTTAAATAGATACTTTACAAGTTTTGTTGGGAGATTGGAGGTTAGATCCTGCTAATCCTCTACCTATCAAATGATGAGAACTTTGTCTGTTTTTTCCAGAGCGCCATGCCAATAATTTCAGCACCAGTAATAATGAGCTCATCATTATCTTAATTGTGTGGGTAGTGGTTGTGCCTCCTACTCCTCCCATTAACAGTGCAGGACAAAACAATACTCATACAGCCAACTATATGGAAAGGTTTAATTAATTTGGGAACAGAGAAGTTTCTGACCTCATTGCTCACTGCAGCATACATGTTTTTGTTAAATTGAGCAAATATTTCTTTACTGTCAGGTAGTGGTTTGTTCTGCGTGTGTGTTGGGGGAAAAAAAATCAGGTGGTCAGACACAGCCCAGGCACAAATGTGAAAATGGCTCGGACCAAGCCACACAAGTCGTGCTTGTGTTTATCCGCATTTAAACACAACCCGTGAGTATTCGCTTGCCCATCTATCTCTAGTTAGTAATCAATACATGTTCTCTGTATCTAGCAAGTCCTATGTCAGCTGAAATCATCTGGTTTACTACATCAGTATGAACTCAAAATAAACAGATTTTCCTGCGATTTAATTGCAGTAATGGATCAAAAGGATGATGAGAAACTACATCATGATGTCAACTTGTAAAAAGTATATTAGTCACAATTGCTAAAACTGTCACTGTGTGTGTAGTAAATGAGACACATAATCTGAAATCAGGATCCTCTGGCTCCACCTGTTGCATCTAAGGCCATTTGATACGAATCCACCATTCCCAAATAAAAACAACCAATCAGAACACAGTATCTCACTGTTACGGGCTACGGGCAGCTCCCCTCCACCACACATGCCCCAGGTCAGAGCGGACACATTGGCAAATAAACAGCCACCAAACAACCAAGCAATGAGAAAACAGTTTACTCAAAAGAAAACACAACAAAAGAAATGGAGGAAAACAATCCAAAAAAAGAGAATTAGATCTAGCTTAGGAAGGAGCTTTGGAGGGGAGCCTTCAGCTCCCCGTGGAGAGAGGGGAGGGAGCTGGAAGTTGTGCTCACTCCAATATTCAAGCTGAGTCTAAATCTGACTGTGGCGTTAACCTGCATAGAGTGTAACTAGGGCGTAAAAATTTCAAATTTCTAGCCCTTCAGGGGAAAACGGGTAGTGTAACAAGTGAGAAACAGGTTAGTTTTGGAGTGGACGTGGGGCTGATAAAATGTTAATGGGACTGGAAGACTTACCATGATTCTGTTATATAGCTTGAATTTTATAAAGCCAATAAGCAATAAACTGAGGGATCATCTAAAATTTATCTCATTATTCATCTCGTCATCTTAAAGCTGTGGCTGTTGGGCCAGATAAACTCAGCTACTGTTCACTTTTCCTATTGCAGACACAGGAAAGACACCAAAGTAATAGAAGTGAAAAGTGTAACATGTTGTCAGTCGCTCCAGTGATGAGATGTAATCTCTGTGTGTGCAAACTCAAGCAAATATGGTGGAACTTTTGCTGAAGAATATCAGCGATTGAAAATGTGCCAGCTAAGTGTAATATTACTCAGCTTATGATTTATATTTTTCCATGTGAAAGTACAACCACAGTGTGAAATGTGTTGCTGCTGATGCACTGGCTGTGTTTTGAACAGACTTTTTTCTGGACTGCCAACCAAACCAGTTAATATGTCTTCAGGACATCCCTACTTAAGGTTAATGTGCTGGTTTTTACTTTATGATGCCTCTGCATACTGATATATTGCAGCATATAGATAAAACATGTAACATATAATTTGCTGGCATTTTATGACTTTATTAGAGAGCACCAGAGGGACAGAAAGGGATGCCACAACAGTCCCTAGCTGGAGTCTGTCAGAGCTAGCCCAGTGTTAAAATATATTAATCATGAATGCCAGCTTTAAGCTCTTTCCTATGTCCACATCCTGCTGCCCTGTGTCTGTTTTCTATTGGCAGTTAAACAGCCCAACTACCAAACAATGCTGGAATTTAAACAAGCAGAAGAGTTGTTATGTTATGGGAGAAACCTAGGTGACTGTGGACAAAGCCAGTCAATTTTCAAATATCAAACCAAATGAGTCAGCTTACAATTTGAGGCAGCAATCAATTTCTTCCTTCCTTTTAATGGCTTTCAGAACATTTTAACCACTGCTTAACACATACCTGTCAACATAACTGCAGTGGAAACAGGGAGTAGGGTGATGTAAAACCTTCAAGAATCGGTGTAACCTGTGATCAGACTTTTTCGGTCCTTGACGCACCCACAGCCACTAACGTGTAGGTCTCAGCTCTGCTGCAGAACACCTTCGAGGTCAGCCGTATGACTGCCAGAGACATAGCAGACAAAATGGAAATTACCCTGCAACACTGCTTCCCAGCGTGATTGCCACCTCTACCGAGAATGCTGGAGCCAGGAAGCTCGCGCCGCAGTGCATCGGCACAGCATTGTGTCACTGAAGCAAGATTGCAACATATACTTTTTAGATTTTGTTTGGTAGTGTGACGATCCATGAGATTTGCCTGTCATGGCCCTGAGATGCCAGCTAGCACAGAAAATGTAAGTTTCACGGGGTAAAAAGAGACTTTAGGTGTACGTCAACAGATAGTGGGAGTGTCTGCTATGCAGGAATGGTTGTTAGCATAGTGGGTGAGCTACTTTACATGCATACATGTGTAAATATGTGTTTGTATGTATATAGAGGGAGCTTCTACTATTGGATTTGCATTAGGAGAACTAGAGCAAAGGACGTGCATGTACAGTGGTGTGAAAAAGTGTTTGCCCCCTGCCCCTTCCTGATTTCTTTTTTTTGCATGTTTGTCACACTTAAATGTTCCAGATCATCAAACAAAATTAAATATTAGTCAAAGACAACACAAGTAAATCACAAAATGCAGTTTTTAAATGAAGGTTTTTATTATTAAGGGAGGAGGGTTAGGGTTAGAAAAAATCCAAACCTACATGGCCCTGTGTGAAAAAGTGATTGCCCCCTCTGTTAAAACATAACTTAACTGTGGTTTATCACACCTGAGTTCAATTTCTCTAGCCACACCCAGGCCTGATTACTGCCACACCTGTTCTCAATCAAGAAATCACTTAAATAGGACCTGCCTGACAAAGTGAAGTAGACCAAAAGATCCTCAAAAGCTAGACATCATGCCGAGATCCAAGAGAAATTCAGGAACAAATGAGAAAAAAAGTAATTGAGATCTATCAGTCTGGAAAAGGCTATAAAGCCATTTCTAAAGCTTTGGGACTCCAGCGAACCACAGTGAGAGCCATTATCCACAAATGGTGAAAACATGGAACAGAATTACCCCAAGAGCGCAGCGATGACTCATCCAAGAGGTCACATAAGACCCCACAACAACACAAGAACTGCAGGCCTCACTTGCCTCAGTTAAGGTCAGTGTTCATGACTGCACCATAAGAAAGAGACTGGGCAAAAATGGCCTGCATGGCAGAGTTTCAAGACGAAAACCACTGCTGAGCAAAAAGAACATTGAAGGCTCGTCTCAATTTTGCCAGAAAACATCTTGATGATCCCCAAGACTTTTGGGAAAATACTCTCTGTGGACTGACAATGAAGACAAAAGTTGAACTTTTTGGAAGGTGTGTGTCCCATTACATCTGGTGTAAAAGTAACACCGCATTTCAGAAAAAGAACATCATACCTAACAGTAAAATATGGTGGTGGTAGTGTGATGGTCTGTGGCTGTTTTGCTGCTTCAGGACCTGGAAGACTTGCTGTGATAAATGGAACCATGAATTCTGCTGTCTACCAAAAAACCTGAAGGAGAATGTCCGGCCATCTGTCCGTGAACCTCAAGCTGAAACAAACTTGGGTTCTGCAGCAGGACAATGATCCAAAACACACCAGCAAGTCCACCTCTGAATGGCTGAAGAAAAACAAAATGAAGACTTTGGAGTGGCCTAGTCAAAGTCCTGACCTTGAATCCCCTATTGAGATGCTGTGGCATGACCTTAAAAAGGCGGTTCATGCTCAAACCCTCCAATGTGGCTGAATTACAACAATTCTGCAAAGATGAGTGGGCCAAAATTCCTCCACAGCAGTGCTGTAAAAGACCCATTGCAAGTTATCAAATCGCTTGATTGCAGTTGTTGCTGCTAAGGTGTGGCCCAATCAGTTATTAGGTTTAGGCGGCAATCACTTTTTCACACAGGGCCATGTAGGTTTGGATTTTTTTTCTCCCTTAATAATAAGAACCTTCATTTAAAAACTGCATTTTGTGTTTACTTGTGTTGTCTTTGACTAATATTTAAATTTGTTTTAAGATCTGAAACATTTAAGTGTGACAAACATGCAAAAAAATAAGAAATCAGGAAGGGGGCAAACACTTTCACACACTGTATTTGCATTTGGGTAAAGGTGCAGATGTACTTTTGGCTATCCTGTCTGTCCTGTGTTTGCAGTCTGCATCAGATACACTAAATGACTAAAAGTTCAGTCTGCTGTATCATAATAATAATCTCTTAACAGAAAAAGTGACCTTGGGAAAATGTGGAAATATTTTATATTCTATCAGGTTATACAGTACCGGAGGACGTACGTAGCGAACATATTTGTGGCAGAGCACCTCACATTTGAACACGTCTGGCTGCATTGATGTGGAGTGGCTGAGTAGAGTCCCTGTGTTTTCTTTGTGCTGATAAGTGGCCAGGCCTTGGGCACTTGTGTTTTAATTAGCATCAGGTTGTATGAACTCGAAATGCATGAAACGGCGGTGTAAGATCTGTCCTTTTGCCGAATACCTTATGAAGAGGCTTTGTCGGAGACGGCAAAATGGCCCAGGCAGCCGAGGGAGAAGGCTTTGAGCAGGAGAAAACAACCTGAAATGGCGGCGGCTGCTGGGTTCACGGCCAAAGCGCAAGTGTGTGTGTTTAGCAAGAGAGATACAGGGAAAAGAATAGTACAGGGGGAGGACTAAACGCGAGGCAGCAGAAAAAAATACAACCTGACAAACACGAGTATTGATTTGAATGTCCTCTCCCTGCCTCTCTTTCTCTTTCCCTCTTCCCCCTCTCTCTCCTTTGCCCTCGCCATCCCCTCAGCTTTTATTTCCTTGTCTCTGCCTCTTTTTTTTTCTGTCTAGAGAGCCGCTGGAGGACTTTATTTTCTATCCATCTTGGAGTACTGTAAGGATGGATGGAGGACAGGATGGAGGGGTGGAAAAGAGGACGAGGCTTAAAGAGGGAGGCAAAAATGGATTGGAGAAGAAAAGTGAAAATGGAGAGACAGCGACAGAGAGAGAGAGAGAGAGAGAGAGAGAGAGAGAGAGAAAAAAATTGGGGAGTGGGGCCGGTAGTTGTTGAAATGAGTGCAACCGGTGCAGCTGAATTGGAAAGAGATGCTTAAAGTGGAAGAGCTGGAAAAAAAAAAAAAAGAAGAAGAAATATGGGGAGCATGAGACGGACAGGGAGGGAGAGGAGAACAAAACATTGTCTAAAGCAAAGGAGGAAGAGGAGCAGGGGGAGTACAGGAGTGAAGACTACTTAGAGAGGTAAAGGTCTTGCCCTCACCCCGTCCCCCCATCCATCACCCCCTTTCCTCCCCCACCTCCGCCTCCCCTCGACACCCCCTCGTTATCCCTATTAGCACCTGCTGGGCTAACGAGGGCCCCGCTCCCCGTTGCCAAGGCAACCCCTCCGCCAACCTTCACTCATTCTTTCTTCCCTTCTCTCCTCACCCCCCACCGCACACACCTCTAACTCCAGCAACCACTAACTACCTTCAATCTCAACCCCTCCCTCACTCCCCCTCCCCGCCGCCGCTTCCTCTCCAGGTAATGAAAGGAAGATATGAAGTGGAGGGTGTGTGGGGAGGGAGGGTGTGTGGGGGGTGGGGGGGTTGCTGAAAGGGAAAGAAAGAATATTTGAAGTGAACATGCATTATAGCCTGTTTCCTTTCCCTCTGCCATATTATCTGCTGCTGTATCCTATTGACTATTCAGTGCATTCAGATGGTGTACTCATTGATGTAATGGCTGGATGTTGAGTGGACAGTGTTCCCTGGTTTTATTGCAGAAAGCCAATGAGAGAAACGCATAAACACAGAGACAGAGCTAATGCGGTGCACGTCGCCTTCGCTCACAAGCCTCTCAGGCAGGGACGGCCCCAGCATCTTTGGAGCCCAGGATGCCCCCGCCACCAATTCCTTAGCCATGCCTTCCATGTACGCTGCTTATCTCGGACACTAACTGGACCCTGCATCAACCTTCTTTTTCAAGGCACTCACAATAATGCATTTGGGTTGAAGATTGTACTTAAACTCCTTGCTGTAAAACACACATTATCCTTTATCTCAACAAAATGCTAGGAACGTCTTTCTGTCCGCCCTTCTATTACCTTAACGAGTGTTCATGATGGATGTATTGCTGAGGACCTGAGGAAGTGCAGTGTAGAGTGCTTAGTGGTTTTGATGGACATTGCCCTGCAGAGCGCCAGCAGCTCCAGACCTACCATTTTTCATCTACAAATGGGCAAATTTAAACAGATAAAAAATTATATTTCTGATGTTTTAATCCTTTGTTCAAATGATCCAGCTGTGCTTTACTCATGCTAACTCTGTATCTATTACATTCATGTTGAAAGTAGCAGAGGAACGGATGCATAAAAAGCACAAATTGGTGCATATTGCTTGATTTGTCTCCCCAGGACACAGGGCCGCTGGCGAAATGTAGCATAGCAAAAGAAAACAACACAAGTGACACAGTTTTACAAATCAATAATCAAAACAACCAATAATGTTTTAAGCGCCCTGCGCCTGCATTATCTAGTACAAATATACCAAAGTGTCTTCCATGTTCTGGACTATTCTCATTCATTTTTTCAAGTAGTGCAGTTTTTCCCGTCGTCAAGTCATATCATGAACAGTTTTTCATTTTTCTGGCAGAAGAGCTTGCAGCTAAAGCAATAAAAGTTATTGTTTTTCTCAGAATACATTTGCCTCTCTTCATTTTTTCCTCATTTACTAGTTTCCTATGAAAGATGTGGTGGTAGCAACTTGTTCCATCTCATCTTTTAACTCGTAGGGACCTCTGCTGACAAACTCTCCTTACCTTGTCTGACAGGGCCAATCAGCACGGTCAAAAGGTGCCACCTTAGTGGACTCACTTGTTGCAGGCTGCGTTCAGGTTGTGCTGGATGTAGAGGTAGATGTCTCTCCATTAGGAGCTGCTGTGGATGAACATGGAGCTGCTGGTATATATGTGTACCTCCAGGACATATATACGTGACACACACAGGAACAGCAATGATGAGAGATAATTTCCTTCAGGTAAAAATACTAATACAAGTACTTCATTCAGATCTTTTTGCCTAAGTATTAGTATGGCTGCAAACTGGAAGTTGGCTTCCTTCATGAAAGAGATAAATAATATATAATACATGTCATATTTATAACATAAATGATATCATATTATTTAGGTGATTCAGTTTCAGGGTCTTGGTATTATGTATGCTGGCTCACTGGGACACATAAATAGAACAGAGCCACTGTTAATGTTATTGGTAACATTTTTCCTACTGAGGCAGGTCAAAATGTCTGCTGTGAAAAAAAAAGTTATGTCTATTACCATGTTAGATGAATTATATAGTGTATATAGTCTTCAGAGTTCTTTTCAGAGTCGATGTCTTCAGATGACTTGTTTTGTTAGATTATGGGTCTAAAATTCAAAGACATTCAATTTACCATGATCAAACACATAAAATAAACAGAGAAAGGCGACATATCATCTTATCAGAAGCCGCAGACAACAAATATTTGACATTGTCTGTAATAAATGAAAGTGAATGATCAAAATCATTATTTTTTTTAAGATTAATTTTCTGATGATCAGTTGATCAAGTCTGCTAATTATTTTAGTAATTATCAGTAAGATGTGTCTAAAGTTTAAAAACCCATCACAGAAACAGAAAGGCCTCAGGTAGATTTATACAGTGTTATTTAATTTGATATATATGTATATATGTATATAATGCATGGAAGCAGTGTTTAATGTTGCAGCTGGTTGATGTGGAGCTAGTTTTAACCGTTTGAGTAGGTTACTTTACCATTTCTGTACTATAAAAACGTAGTGGTATAACATAAGTGGAACAGAGTGTAAAAACAATAAGTTATGATAATGCGGAGCTTTCAGTGCTGGACTATTTCTTGACCTCACGTAGTCAGTAACCTGCACAGACCGCAGGAAGTTGCTGGTCTCCGCCAAAAATCCTTTAGCATATAATCATGATAGTATTCATTATAACTAAAGACTTTGCATGGTGATGATCTTTTCATCCAACTTTCATTAAGAAACAGAATAGGCCTATTTACCAAAATGCTGAACTATTCTCTTAAAGTACATTTACTAAAATATATCAAGATCTGACTTGAGTAAAATATTTGAATAAATACACTTATTTACTTCACACCACTGGCTTTCACTGTCACAATGCTAAAGTAAGCATATTTGTCAAAGATATAGTAAAACCTAAACATGGCACAAAATATTTTCTGTCCTGATATTGATATTGGCCTTCAGAAATTCTTTTCATAATAAAATCCTACAACAGCATCGAGCAGGGGGAGGCCTTGCTGTTATTGCTCACAAAAGACCATTTTGTTTTCTTGTACTTGTGCTTCCTTCTTTCATTCTCTCACGGCCCTCATTGATCGTTCAATACTTTCCCCGGCTCTCAGAGAGATGTCTCAGCCGTGCTCATTAATTCATGAATGTACCGCCGGTGAAAGTCCTCACTGTAACTGTTGTGGAGGTCTGCAGCAATGCAACCGCAGTGAACACGGGTACACATAATCATACCAAGAGGGGATGATATGCAGCAAAGAGCCCTGGGTCGGGATCATAGGTGCGCTCATCTAGTTGAGCTATCTGGCCGCCCGTACCTTTGTTCAGTACTTTTCAAATTAAAATAAGTTGTCTCCTTTATAGAGGGGATTTTGGAGGCGATACAGTTAACATGAGAAATTCTACTGCACAGACACACACACACACTCAGGTACGCTCATACAGCCACCCACACACCGAAGGAAGTTGTTGCGAATTCACTGTGTGTCCAGTAAGTGCTGATAATGAAGCTGTCTGTGGTGATCAATAGAGATCAGCTCTCGTCACTTCTCGCCGCTCTGGCCCTCTCTGCTTCCCTCACCAGCCTTATCTCAGTCTTCCCTCTCCATTCCCCTCTGCGCCTCCCCACTCCTCCACTGATTTGTGTGCGCTCCACCATCGCTCACTCTCCTCTTCCATCTCCACCAGTACCGTCGGCTGAGAAATTTTTGGTCCGGCCAGACTGGAGAGTTCCTGTCTGAAAGGTATTGCTTTTTGCGATCGACATGGATGGCTAAAATGGAAGGAAATGAAGTACATAAAAATGAATTGACGTCATTTTTAACAATGTTTTTGGTAATACCTGTGTTTCTGAAGTGGTAATCCTTGAAATCATTGTCGATGATGTTTGGAGGTCAAAACAGTTTACAGTGGAGATTTTAAAAAACACTGACAGTGAGTTTTGAGAAAACATGGGGATTTGAGGAAAACTATTCATAACTTTAAAAGAACCAGAGAATGTATTTTTAAAGTTGTATCAATCAATATTTTCATTTTAACAATGGATCAAATGAGTGTAATTTGAAAGGAGTCATTTGTAGTGAAGGACCTATTGAGAATAAACACCCAACACTGCAATTTCCCCCCAGCTTCATAAAGCATTTTAGGATCTTGCAGGTGAGTGTTTTGGTCGGCTTTCATCAGCTCTGTTTGCAGCTCAACAGCTCTGATAAACCCACTGCCAAGCACCAAATAGTACAAAAGAGTTAGCCATTGGCAGGTGAACAAAGTGTAGCATTTAAAATGTGTACAGAGATTGAAACAGAGCTAAAAGGTCAGTGTATGTTGGACTCAACATTCATCAGGAGGACAGAAATACTCCAAATTAAAGCTAATGTTGCACCATTTCTACTGAATGTGTAAATACACAATTCTTCATCAACATGTTAAAAACCAGGAGATCACGTCTGTCTTATTTAACATGTTTCTCTGCCCCCAAATGGCATAAAACCAAACAACTGAAGCAACTTTAATAAAAACTGAGAACAGAGCTTTAAAAAACAATCTTATTAATTACAACAACATTTTACTAAGATTTTGCACAGGTCCTTGACCTACATCACTTATTTAAAAGTGATAATAAAGCTCATCATTAACATGATTTCCAAACTGTTTGTTTTGATTTTGGAAAGCTAGTTCATATTTTGCAAAGGACAACAATAATTTTCAGGTACATTTACCCAATAAAAACAAAGTCATTTAGATAAAGTCCACATGACTCCATCTTCTTGCAATTAAACGGGTAAATACTGTAAAATGTTTTAACAGATACAACTAAATCAGTTGCATTCCTCGACACAGCACGCTGTTAAATCGAGCACATTATCTAACAGCCCAATCACAACTGTAATTCTATGTTGTTTAATTAAACCAGTTTAAGGTTGAAGGTGCACTTTCATCGGTAATTCGCTGTCTTTACCTGAGGTCTTTGCAATAACAAAGAGGATCTGCCGTTTATTGAGAATATTGATATTTTAAAAGTGTTGCAGACGTCGCATTAACAATGTTATCTGGCTCAAAATGTGACCTGTATGTAAAGTAAGCCCGAATCAAATCAATGCCAGTGCCGTCTGTACCCATGAAGTCCAGTCAGTTCTAGCCTTAAATGTCAAGCAGCCACACTCTACCATCAATTTCCTTAATCTTCCTCCCCCTCTCCTCCTCCTCCTCTTCATGCTCCGTGCACCCTCCCTTTCAGCTCTCGGAGAAGATCTTGGTTGATTGCTGTGGTTGATGGCTGCGAGGAGAGAAGGAAAGAGGCGAGATGGAGAGGGAAGATGAGTGGGTGCGGCGGAGAAATGACGGGGTGCTGTTTGCCCCCTTCGCACAAATTTCGGATTTAGGGTTTTCAGATGTTCACGCCGCCGCAGCTGCGAAATGGATGACAGAGAGAGGGAGAGAGATGTGGGAGAGTAACGGCGAAACAGAACGGACAAGTGAGAAAAAATAACAAACTACCACGAAAAGTGTGGTGGCAAAAATAATAATAGTTGTAGCAGACACTGCAATTGTTGGAGGTGGTGATGGAGGATGGGGATGTTTTTCTCGCTGCTGTTGTTGCTATGGTTGTACTTGTAGCAGGTTATGCTATTTTTGTTGGTATTTTTGCTGCTGGTGTTGCTGTTGTGTAGGTGGTTGTTACTGTGGATGTCTTAGAAGAAGTTTTAGTTGTTGTTACAGCGGGTGGTGTGATCCCTCTCCCCGCTGGATGCTCTCAGTGTTGTGATTGCTGCCCTTGATGATGCATGCAGTTGTTGGTGGTCCGCCTTTTTTCATGGGTGTCTTGGTTGTTTATATTTGTTGTGTTTGTTGGGGCAACTGTTGTCATAGTCGTAGCGGCGGCGGCTGTTGTTGCTGCTGTGACTCTACTATTTTTCATCCGTGTTGATCCAGCCAGCTGGCTGCTCGTTCTGTGGCCCTGTGTCAACAGATAGGCCTGAGATGGATGCCCACTGGTCTTTTGTTGGAGAGAAAGAAAGAGAGACCCCCACTGACGCCTCCCCTCCCTTTAACATTTACTGTTTCTCTCTTTTTCACCATCTCCCTCTGTCCTTTCAGTCTTTCTGCTGCTGTGATTTGTGGCAGCGGGCAGCGATAGGGGCGGTGGTGACTGTAGGGCGGACTTGTGTTAAAGGAGGGGAAGAAAAAGAAGGGATAGAGAGAGAGGCGCGGAATGACACCGGGCACATTGCTGGGTAAATAAAAGGATGTGAGTTGGTAGTGGCAGTTTGTCAGGCCATACACACTGTGCCAGTGCGTGTGTGCGTTTATGTCCGCGCCTCTTCGTATGGGGGTGTGTGCGGTCCTGCGCCAATGTACGTGAGGCATGTGAGTGTGTGAGTGTTTGCGCGCACGATAACACACACGCTCCGCTGTGAATCTTCTCACAGATGGACTGCTGCAAACAGACAGCAGAGCTCATTCATATTAATGAGCCAAATCTATACAATGAAAATTTAATGCCAACAATTTCTGACTGGGCGCCAGTTGTATATCAGTGGGCACAATTAGTGGAGGAATCGGTATGTTTGAGTTTGTTCATTCTGATGGGTGACAAGTTAAAGGTAAAATCAACCAGTAAAGTGCCACCACAGGCCTCCACAACAGCTTTGGTGCTCCTCGTCATGGATTCTTTGACTCAGTGGGACTCTGCTGGAGGAATGAACACTATTCTTCCAAAACATATTCCTTTTTGTGATTTATTTGATGGCGATGGAGAACACTGTCAAACACGTTGTACTAATACTCCCATACTGCAGGTTTAGATGGGTGAATGTGAAGGCCATAGAGTATGACTGACATCACTGTATTGACGTTCATATAAAAGCATTCATTAACACCTTGTACCCTGCATGGAGAATCTGCATTTGTTATATTTCACCACTGCTGAATGTGTTTTTCTCCTTTAATTGGTCACCCATCTGTGTTTGACGCTCACAGTCTCGAATCTGTTTAAGATAAGAAAAGTATCCGAGTATGTATAGTTTTTTTTATCTCTATCTCTCTGTCAGGGCAGAAAAATAGTTTGACTGAATGGTTCATCAGCAATGCGATAAGAAACACTGTAAAAACTGCGCTTAGGCAGCCAAATCAATAATGACCGTTGTCCACTTGGCACAATGAACCTTTGCGTACAGAAATAATTGATGTCAATGCTTACTGTAGGAATCGCTGGACAGATATTTAATACATTGCCATTTTCTTTAATGTCAATTCTGGAAAAACCTGGCCTGTTTTCTTCCATCCATCCACAGGCATGCAGATGTATCACAAGAGTCAAGAGACAATGTAAAGACCTGGAGAGGAACCTTGAGAAATAAATAGTCTGAACAGAATAAGATTAGTGACCAAAACAGTTGGAGGATCAGGTGTAAATGGGGAAAAATAAGTTAGCTCTATAGTCATTTTACACCTTTCATCTTTTTTAAGCCCTGTAAACGCGGGTTAATACCGCTGACTGGCCAGCCCTCTGATGGAAGAGGGCTTAAGAGGAGTGCTAGTGCCCAAATATATCCTGAGAAAATGTACTCTTATCATTATTCGTATGTATCATTACAGATCTCCTGAAAGTCCTCATATATCCTTAACATTTGCTCTATTTTTTACAGGTAACTTTTCATAACTTTCCAGGATTACCATAGATGACCCTTTAATGAACTTCTTATAGGCCCTTCAGCCAAGTGGTAACTGTTAAAGGGTATATCAAGATTTTTAACAAAGTGAAAATCACTTTTTAAAACTGCTGACGTCGAGCATGTGTGGGATTTTATTACATCTTCCTGTACTTTCCCATAAGGCCTCAGTTACAGTATGTGTCACTGAATCTTTCTCCCCCTCTCCATGCAAAAATATCACCCAAAATAAACTGTCAGAGAGTTGCTCAGATGAAGAAATATGTACTGAAAATATTGTGCATGAGTGCGCATATGTGTGTATGTGTGTGTGTGCATGAGTGTGTAAGCAGCCCACCTGTGTTTGTTCTCACCGATGTGTCACACCGCAGTACGCTTATGCAGTTATTTGGCAGTGCTGGTCGCTCCCATGTCAAAACACACGCGCGCGCACGCACACATACATACCTGATACCCAGTGCAATATCAGTGTAAATGAGACAGGAGGACCACTCTTACACCGGGTGCACACGGCACTCAGTGTCACTGTCACCACAGGAGGATAGAGGGCGAGGAAACAGAGAGTCAACAAGATAGAAAAAGAGGGGGGAAAAAAGGGGGGAAGGATAGAAGCAGAGAGGAAGGGGAGGGCAGAGGAGTGGTGGATACTGCTCATTGCCATTGTTATTCCCCCCTGCAGAAAATGGCTACCTCCATTAAGTCACTAATGATCCCTGCATTGTGCCACGGTAGTGTCGAGAGAAAGGGACCGACACATCTGAGCGAGAGAGAGCCGGGGAGTGATGCAGAGCAGAGGTGAAATTATGGAGTGAGTGATGGAGAGGGAAAGAAACGGGGAAAGACAGAGGAAAAAGAGGAAGTGGTGGAAAAGTAAGTGGGAAAAGAGCGAGGGGACGATAAATGAACAAAGCGGTGCAGCAGAGTGAAGGATGGCGCGGCGCGGAGACTGAGCGAACGTGGAAGTGATGTGCATTTTCCACTCGCAGGTACCTAAAGAAGTGGCATCTCGTCCTCAGTGCCGTGCCAAAACCAGTGTCTGATCCGTCACGTCACTCACCGCCACTGGAGCGTGACATTAATGGACATGCATGGGGCAAACAGGCAGATGAGAGCAGATATACATGCATCCAGTCAGAAGCACGTACAGGCGCTGTATGAACAGACATGCAGATGTATTTTTCAGAGGGCAGATTCCCAGATTCTCCCTCACATGCTCACGCACATGACACACTGAGTTTCAACACATGCATCACAGTCATGGGAGACCTATAGGAAGAGGCAGTTATGTCGCTGGAAATTACTCTTGAAGATGAAGCACTGCAGACACAAATGTCAAACCCCGACTTGCTTGAACTTTGGTAAGTTTCGTGCACACGCAGACTCACCTGTGTGTTTGCAACTCCCCCAAAATATCCTCAAATTAATCTCCTCCCTCCATGCCTCAATGATCACCGTAGTCACGCAGCCCCTTCCGCCAGCCAATCACCGCAGAGATCTGCTTATTGAAGAGCGGGCGAATGCCACGGCTAGTTGTTTGATTTGAATTTGAATTTTAAAACATCTCCCTCATTACATTTTCCATTATTTAATCAATTATTCATGAAATCCACAAAGGAGCAAGGGTGCTCAGATGCTGAGCAAACACTTGGACAGCCCTGAACTTGATTCACTGTTTCTCCTTCATAACCTCCAACTATATGAGCCCCTGCCTCGTCTACAAGTGTCTCCTAAGGACACTCAGAGAGACACAGGAGGAGGAGGGAGGGGAGAGGGATGTCTGACAGGAGAGAGGGCTGTCATAGACAAAGAGACGGAGTTAGAGGGATAGCAGCAGAAACAGAAGGGGATGCGGAGAGGGGTGGCAGATGGAGGAAGATGAGAAGTGGGGCGCTTGGGGAAAGGCAGAAGGATGGAGGGGAGAAGAAATGGAGAGGAAGGGAGACGCAGACACAAAGAGGAAGAAAGGCAGACGGCAAGACAGAGGGCAAACCGAGTTAAAGCAACCGAGGCTACCAGCAGCATCTGTGATCAATAATATGTGTCCAACGTGCGATGCGCAGAGCGGAGCACCAGCCGGGCTCAGGCCTTGGATATGTTACATCACCGCCACCCACAGCAAAAATACTACGCCTTCTGGAACAGGATATTGTGCTTAAATAATAAAATAAATCACTTATTTTCCCTCTCTCCTCACATCACTCTCCGCCTTTTTGTTTCCTCGTCCCTCTCCCTGTGTCTCTGCGCCGGCAAGATAAATAAAGAGATGTAATGAGGAATCTTACAACCTTGTGAGAAGCAGCCATTGTGTTCTTATATTGCGAGTGGTGAATAGTAAAAGGCCCTCGCTGTCTCGCTCCAGTTCGAGACACAATTCAGGGAAAGACAAATAGGCACTTGGATAAAATAAAAGGTAGGGCAGGGGGGCGCTTGAGGATATTGAAAAAGCAACAAATGACCTTCTCCAAGTTTCATCTCTTCCCCCTGTCTTTCTCGCCCTGCGTTTCGCTCTCTGCCTCTGCCACGCCATCTCCCTCTTTCCCACTCACTCACCCGCTAATGGTTATTTACCTTGTTGGAAAGGGCTTCGCTTTCTCACCGGAGAGAATCGACAACAGGACGTGAGCAGGAGCCGGGCAGCCTCTCGGAAAAAAAAAAAGAGAGAGAGCGCGGAGAGAGGACAGAGGGAGCGGGCAGGAGCGGGAGAAAAGAACGAAAAAATATATCATTCATGTCGGTCTCCCCGGTGACACCGACTCTCCCTCCCACTCTCCCTCACAGCTGTAATGGAAGTGAAGGTTTGGCCACAGACAGAGAGGGGAGAAAGAGAGAGAGAGAGAAAAAGAATTACATGTCAATATTTGTTCCCACTGGCTGCCTGGATAGAAACAGATACATTACATTCTCTTAGTCTTTTCCCCCCAAAGCCAATTCAAGAGCTCTACCTTTGTTTGGGATCAAGAGGACTTCGGGGGTCGCCTGGGAGAAAGCAGACATGGCAAGACAGCGAACGAGAGGACCGGGGAAAGGTATGAATGTAAGGGAAAGAGGCCGAGAGGATGAGTAACGCTGACAAACAATGATTTTAAGGCCACAGAATGAGAAGAAGCGGAGAGTGGACATTTCCCATAGCAAGTCTTTGGAATACAAACAATGAGTCAAACCAGTGTCCAGGCCGGCTACTTCTCCATCTCGCTGACTACAGGCTGTATCATCAGTATGAGCAGTTATTGCTTTTGAGCCTCAGGCCGTCCCCTTACTTGGAAATTGCATCGGCTATACGAATCAATGTTCCTTTCATTGTATTCAGTGAGGAGAAGAGCAAGAACGGCGATGTTTGCCGCGCTGCACGTTGGATTTTGTGCTCTTCGGAATAAACAGTAAGGATAATACCACACCTACAGTTTGCTTTCCGCGGTCCAAACCACAGTAGGCAAAGTTTGCTTTGTTATATTTGTTTTGTTGAGGTCGACAATACCTCATTACCAGCAAGCTGCGGCTTGAAAACAGACATCGTACACCACCGTCCCCTTTTTGACCATTATTCTTTGCCTTTAACCAGCGCACCCAAGTAAACCCACACACTGCTGTCCTTTGCTAAAGCACAGCGAGAACCCTTCTCCCCCGCTGAAAACAAGTCGCACAGACTAGTGGCTGCTTTATTGGACAGTGATGTAGGAATTCCTCATCCCAATAAATCTGAGACTTTGGCTTGCGTTGAAGGACCTGTCTGTGCTTGTTCCTTATTTGGCAGTGATAGCAGTTATGAAAACATGAAGGAACAGCTTGATACCAGCATCAGTCCAAACTGGAGTTTCCATTTTGTCCCTTTTATGTTAAAACAAGACAAAGAGTCCACAACCATGCGTAAGATTTACCACGTTCACCTGCTATTCGCTAAATAGCAATAAACACAGAGTACAGAGGCTGATGGGAATGTCTTTAGTTTTGCAGGTGTTCGGATGAAGTAAAATATCGACTTGATGAAAAGTGAAGTGATAATCAAAGCTTTTGCAGTTTATCCTGAAGGGGACAAATCTTATCATAAGCCAAATGGTTATTGGGCATTCCATTTAAAACCAGAGACATCACATTTTCTCCCAATCCATCTTCACCCATAATCCTCTGAGGGGCATGAATGTGTGTACCAAATTCAATCTATCCAAGATTGAACAGGCTATCATTGCCATCACCGGAGCCTGGCTTCTAGCATGGCTAAAAAAAAAAAAAACACAACAAAGTATTCCCTGGAAGGTGAGTAGTATTTAGGCATCTTTGTAGTCATTTTAGTGTCAGAGTTGAAACAGCGATGTTACAATTATTCCAAGCAAATAAAACCAAAGCAATAAAGCTCGCCACTTTACACTTTGCTGAATCGCAACACATCATGCGCACCAGCTCGTTTACCACAAAGGACAGAAACAGCAAAGGGTAAAACTGGCTAATGGCATAATATGTGCGGCAAATTGACAAACTCACTATGTCACATCCAATATTTCATTATGTTGGTACACACTGTGCTACGCGAGGCCCCAGAGCTTGTAGAACCGAGTTTGTAAGTCGGATTGTGTGTCAGGATTGATGACATGTGTGACACCAACTAATTAATTGGCCAGAGGCAGTCAACCCTTTCTATCCGGCTCCATTTGTAAATGCTCTCTGTGCTTAGAAACAAGTTCGTACAAATCAATGCGGCGCTGTCTAACGACGCTCACAGCCACTGGAATATTGAATGAGACACATATTCGTTAAGGTCATCCAGAGTTGTACAGTGAAGCGCGGCCAATTCCTGCTTTAATTGTCTGTCCCTCTCTCACTGAGCGAACATTTAGAAAGGTACTTGGAGCTATGTGAAGCAAAACACAGCTCAGAGGGGGGAAAAAAGTAAGGAAACAGGTGTGGGGGATCCTGTAGTGCTTTAGGTTTGCTGTAAAGGAAGCTGCTGCGACACTTTGTTGTATTGCTGTGAAATTATTAACCTCACAGTCACTTTTCAGTCACTTTTTTTTTCACCACCTTCACTGATCAGCTACCCTCTCATCTGTTCGCCATTCAGAAGTTTCCTCAAAGTCAAGTCTTTAGATTCAAATCAGGCCACATGAGACAATGATGTTGATTGTCACAGAGGCAACAATTTCCTCGGGGCACCAAAGGCGTTTGATTGAGATTAGAGTTGCAGTCATTTAACACAACCTGAATAAAGGTTAATTATGGCTGTAGATAAAAATTATCATGACATTCAAACTAATCTGTTTGGAATAAGTTGTCTGTTTAGCATCATAATAACTTGCTTTTTCGCACAGAATTTGTATCACCCCCAGGCCACCGTGGGATTTGTAATAATTGCAGCAGTTGTCTGCGTTTTTAATCCCACACAAATCTGTCATGTCTGTAATCTGTAAAATTCCATCATAAATGATCATATTTCTTCCAAAGACAGTGATGGTTTGATAATTTGTCCAATGTAAATCTTCATTTAGGGTGATTTTTTTTTTTTTCTGAAAGGATTTCTTTTCGTTTCTGGATATTTCTTCCTTCTCCTTTGGTTTGGCAGAATCATGGAGACTGCTGTGAAAATTCCTAATGAAAGCTTGATGGTAATTTGGGTGTAAATTCTGGAGGCTCATCTAGCTACTCAGCATGAAGACTCATTATGTTTCTGTCGTCTCCAGAGATAATCCTCGGGATTAAATTAGAGTGAAACACTGACATGGTTTATCTGTGGGAAAGGCAACGCACGAAACACGGATGTGAATTAGATTCATAAATCATACGACATCCCCAGGTCTGCCGATGACACCAGATGGAAAGAAATCAGATCATGCTACAGATGTGAATTTAATTTTGGTGCAAAGCGATACAGCAAAGTAGTCCAAATGTTTCTGAGATCAGAGAAATTATCCACTGGATGCTGGACAGTTTTTGGAAGGATTCTAGCATTTCTGGCATGAAATCGGTAATCTGTGATGGATCACAATTTAAAATGATCCCTGAAGTGTTGATTTCATCCAAGTAGCATGTCACACCCAGAAGAGGGGAAGGTTTGTGTTTCTTACATCAGTGCACAGCTCACATTTGCATTTAATATTTTGTGTCTAAGTGTTCTGTTTCTTCTAATAAGTATAATAAATATGTGCTGAAATACATACCAATATTAAAATGTAAAGGTCAACACCAAAGTGGACCTGAGGGAAGTCAAATTGAAGAAGGACCCTGAAATAAATGACACTGAGCCAGAGGAATTGGTTGTGGTCTTGCAGTTTGGCTAAATGCGGAGCAACTGTATGTGGCATGCAGTCCTGAAAGCCCTTCATTCTGGGACTGGGTGCCCTTTTTAAATAATGTAACCTTCAGAATGTGAGAGGTGACTGGTTGCGCTATTCACTGTACTCATTTTAAACGCTCACTTCAAAACATGGCCCCAGGGGCCTCATTTGAGTATGGACAGCGCTTCACAGTCAACATTTGACCTTTAAAGCCCCAAATGGTTTTTCCTCAGTTATTTCACTGTTGCATATGCACATTTTCCTAAAGGATATGAATTGCAGATGGAAAATAGGTTTTCCCCCAGTGCTCTCAGTCCAGTTCAAAACTTGATTTGTAATCAGACAAATCAAAATCAGACTTTTCCAACTTCAAAAACAGTTCAAACTCATGAGTCAGTTTTCTTTGCTGACGGTCCATCGAGTGAGATGTGTTTCAATCATTCGGCTCCACATGTTGTTTTTGTCATCAGTGATATGGTCACGCTTTTGCCACTTCCCACACAGTTTGTGCCTCGTGCATTTTGTCTTGTTTCGTCTGTTCATGTTATTTTCTGTGTTTTCTTCCCTGTAATATCACTGCATCTGTTGAAGATAACCATAAAAGAAGAAGTGTGGCACCAAGCACACACTGTACTGGATATGTCTACAGCTGATAGACTTTTAAAAAATTTCACTTTTGTAATGGATGGCAACCATAATCTCTTTCTCAAAAATCAGAGATAATCATTTTTTTTCTGTTAGGAAAGCAGATTGACCTCTTCAACCTTCCCTGGCATTTTGGAGGAAATAACTTTTTTGGCTTATCACCTCTGCCCTAAAGAGATTTGCACGCTACTGAGTCCATGCAACCATATGATTTCAATCTCACCCAATACACTGATAGGGATCATCCAAAAAAAAAAAAAAAACACATTACACTTAATATTGCAGCATGCTGTAGCAATCGCATAATACTGGAAGATGTATTTCCTCACAGTGGTGGAAAAAAAGCCATAATCACAAGGGAAAAAAATGTTCTCATAACCAAAGAAGGTGTTTATTACAGATCTGCAAGGACAAAATGGATTTACAACAGCCACGACTGAATCTGTATGCTAATTTGTCTCAGAGCGTTAACATAAGGCATTCAGTCAGACTCTGTGAGACAAACATCCAGCTCATCCTGATGGCCTTGATGTACACTTTACTCAACAAAAATAGCAATGCGTTACATCCCTGCAAGAGGTCATGGGATGGACACATGAAGACACATGGATAGAAAACGCAGAAATTAATACAGCGAAGTGCATTCCTTTGGTTAAAAAGTATTCATATTTGGTGGAAGCTGTCAGAAAGGCGCCCACATACATAGCTGTCCATGTTGTGAGTCAGTAGAGGAAGGTGTTAGAGGGTGCTGTGTGGTTTTTGGGTAACGTCTCAGCCATGGAGAATGGAGGAGGAGTTCAAAGGGTGAGTTCACAGAAATGATTAAACATATATATATATTCAGCTCTAATATTTCTGACTACACCCCAGTACAAAGGAGGGGAATGAAGTTTCATCTCTGTTGTGATCACAGAAATGAAGAATGACACAAAAAAAAAACTCAAAAGCAACCTCCTTACATAATCTATAGACATCACTACTTTCAAAGGAACTACTTTCTACTGAAGTAATAGTCCATGTGAAACTGTTGACAGTTTGGTCTGTGGGCTGTCCTTGAATGACTAAGACACTATTTCTGGAATTAAATGCACTCTTTAAAATGCTGTTAGCACCACAAACAATAGAGCCCCATGTTGTTAGGGTGGAAGCAGACATCTCACAGCCAGACATCTCAAAACCTTGGGCGAATAAAGCCAACCCTATCAGCATGGCACGATAAAACTAGTGGTAAATGAGAAAATGTTCTTTTGTCATTTGGGGGAATCGACCCTTTAACTACAGGTCAGTTGCTTTTCTAATTCCTAATGCATTGATTGTCAGCATTATTATAAAGCTCAGGTGCCACATGACAAATGACTGATTATACTCCTCCCATGAATTTGCGACAACAAAGAGTTATTGAAACGTATTGCCTATAGGATAAAACTGATTGGCAGACTTATTAAGAAGCTCAGGTGCGTGGTGGTAGTGTTCTTAATAAATGGGCCTGAGTCATGTCAGATGCCCATCAGGGTATAATAGAGGGGGGTGACAGGGCTGGGCTGTCCCATCAGTCACAGTGCGGCGGGGGGTCAGAGGTGACCCTGGCACCCCATCTGGTTCAGAGTACACAGCTAGGGGGAAGCAAGGGGGAGCGAGTGTTGAAAGGAGTGGTGGTGGATGGGAGGGGGGGGGTTAGGCCTTTGCTTTTAAAGATAGATACATACACACGTAGACAAAATTGTTGGTACCCCTCCATTAAAAATAGAAAAAGTCACCATCATTTTTGTCCTGGCCAGTTTCATTAGTTTGTTTTTTTAAAATGATTTTATTGAACCACAATTCAAAAGCAATGTATGATTTTCATTAGTTAATTTTCAGTAAAATTGTTTATTTATTATTACTTTTGTCAGTTTAAAGTTATTTCAGTGACCTGTGGATTTTTGTGAACACACTCTACATCTGTACTGTGTAACTACAGCAATCCACAAAGACAACCCCCACCACCAGAGGGGTGGGGTCAGAGGGGTGATCTGTCACAGGTTGCACCTCAATTGTAACAGATGGACGCACGCACAGACACACACACACAGACACATGCGCACACTTCCACACACACACAGATTTGTGTCCCAGTGTGGTTGGCAGGGTCCTGACCTGTGTGACCAGGCTTGCAGACCAGGCAGGCATATGGGCCAAGACCCTGGGGGCAGCGAGATAGACAAAGAGCTGTTTGGCACCGTTAGAGGATAAACACACATAGTTTACCCAGCTTTTAAGTCGGGAAATGAAGTTTACGCACCTTTTTTTGTGTAGCAAATTTTTTTTTACATAAGTTCCTCTCTTTTTTTTTTTTTAAGATAAGTTCTTTGCTATTGCGATCAGTCTCATGTTTGCAACACACTATTATTGTTCTCTTTAAAAGAAAAAGTCAAGCATAACCCGCTGCTGATATGAAAGCGTTTTTGTTTGTTCAGGCAGGAGCTGGGAGGAAGCAGGTGCTGGTGGTAGCTGGCATTGTAAGCTTGGACGAGGAAGGACATACATGGGTAGGCATGGCTGGGTCCAAATTAACATGGGCTGGCTCACCTGCTGCAAACTGTGTAATTTATATCCCACATCAGTGAGTCTAATTCCTTTGTACTTATTTTTATGTACAGTCATTTTGTTTTTGCCGTAGGGCGGTAAAATTGGCAGATGGCTGAAAACCATCCGTGCCTTTTTTCTCTCTTCACGTTTCTCACTTTAAGACGTGGGTGCATACACACATAAAACAACACAGGAGCGCTTGCAGCCATTTAAATGCCTTAACATGTCACCTTAAAACCTTCTAGAGACAACTTAGTAGTTTTGCAGGTCCTAGAAAAGAGAAGATCTGTACCACTAATAACTGGTCCTGCTGGTGGTGTTGAGCTCTTTGCAGGTCCAGCAACACCGAGACAGAGATGGGCATGTTTCCAGTATTTAAAACAAAACT
Organism: Scortum barcoo; assembly: GCA_023238725.1. Taxonomy (NCBI): domain Eukaryota; kingdom Metazoa; phylum Chordata; class Actinopteri; order Centrarchiformes; family Terapontidae; genus Scortum; species Scortum barcoo. Next base: position 20,043,147 of record CM041532.1, on the reverse strand, counting down.
CCTTAAAGGAATAGTTTGACATTCTGGGAAATGCTTGCTTTCCTGCTGCGAATTTGATAAAAAAAAAAAAAAGATCCACACAACTTCTGTACTAAGTGCCTAAATGTGAAGCTAAAGCCAAGACAAAAAGTTGTGGTTCGGTGGGACCTGACTCCAGGGACTGAGCTTTGTCTAATCTGAATAAATAAGCTCTGATGATGTCGCCAGAGGCTTCATTATCTTGTGCTTAAAGAATACAAATTTAGTACAAAATGTCAGTTATATAGAAATATTCTATTTAAAATAGGCTATTTAGTCGCATTAAGGGAAGTGTAGGCCCAAATGTTTTTCGAGCTTGACTCATGCCAAGACCTAAAATTCAGGATTGCTGAGTATTAATGTATTAAAAGGCGAAACCAGACTGCACACTCTGGCCCACTGTGTAATTCAGTTTATGTGGTTTCATTTGTAAATTGCATTCCCAAGTGCCTCCAGCCCTGATTGTTTTTGGAGAACCAACCTGGTCTGCTTTCTACCGATCCTTCACCAACAATCTTTCCTCTCTCATCAGCGGAGATTAGCCCTCTCCTCACATTTACCACCTATCGCTCCATTTATTCTCGGTCTCTCAATACAAGCACACACACACGCAAAGACACAGACACACCCACACCTATCGCTACATCTGATATACACACAGTCGTTCGGCTTGAGTTGAAATCTCTACACTCCCCATTTACACCCGACTCCTTTTTTATGCATGCATGCAGACGCACACGGGCACACTCACACCTACAGTTCACACACACACTCACGCAGACCTGAAAGATGTGCACAGGAACAAATCACCAGCTGCCAGCGGTAAATGAAGATATAACCACTCCTGGCCGCCATGTACCTCCAGCAGTGCCACTTAATCCTGCCATAGGATCTAATGTGGATGGACTTCCAGTGATGGAGAAAGACATGCACTAACAAACACATCCAGTCTAGCTAACAGTGATTGACACAAGCCTGCACAAAGCTCTCTCTGTCTTGTACACACAAACAGACCCGCATGCAGAAACATACAGGTGTGGGAGCACACACACACACACACACACTCCACACTCATGATCATCACACTATCTGATGATGAAGTGGTAAGAAGATAACAGCTGCCAAATGTTACTATTTACAATTGAATGACACATTGCCAAGACAGGACTTTATGATGCTGAGGTCACAATACACCATACAAGACACATTCGCACACACCTTATGTTTATTTGTAGACTTTTAGCTGTATGTAGTATGTTCACTTTCATCATATCATATAGTATTTGCAAAATTAATATGATGAGCTTATTACTCCAATTTCTAAAACTGCAAATTGCATTGTAACTAAAGAAACAAAATACACTGTGATGCCATACGGTGAATGAATGATGAATGACTTATGTTTTTATATATGGAGAGCCCCTTTGGGAGCCAGTCCTTGCACTGCACCTTGAGGACTCTACTGGAAATATCTATAAATAATGAACAGCTAACATGTCATTTAATTTAAATTTAATAAGATTTCCATCGTTTTACACTTCATGTAAATATTATTTCTAAATAAACAGGAGTCACAGCCATATATACAGTCTATAGTAGCAGGTCTTTGAGGCTGCACTTGAGCTAACACTAGCATGGCAGCATGTCTCAGGTGCAATGCTAAGATGCATTTTTTTTAACCCTCATTGGAATCTAGAAGACAAATTTCTTCTGAGGGTGTATTGGATAAATAAAAATTTTAACCTGATGTTGGCGTTAAGGGAAAAGTAAAGGGGAACATGAATGCTTGTATCAAATTTCGAGGCAAACCATCCAACCATCAGCGAACCATGAATGTGCACACAACTTTACGCCAATCCATCTAGTAGAAATAGTAATGACATCGGTGAAAAGCCAAGAGACCACCAGAAAAGTTTCATCCCCTGGAGACCTTGGCAGCACAAAATTCATCGTCAAGCCATGCAGCAGTTGTTGAGATTTAGTGGTGGACAGACAGAAAAATAGACAGACGTTGCCCTCCCCAAAGCCATGCCACAAGCATGGCTAAAAAAACTCACATGGATGCCCCCCCACGTCTCTGTCTCTCTCTCCCCCCGTCTCTCTCTCTCTCTTTCTCCCTCTGTCAGTCTCTTTTGTTCCCTGTCCTCCCTCTGTCGGGGTCTGTCGCCGTTGCCTCCATCTGCAGAGAGCAGTGATCATCGTTAATGACAGGCGGGCTTTAATTAGCCCACAGTAAACAATTAACACAACAGAAAAAAAAAAACATTTCAATGCAAATCACATCCTCCGATGATAAAGTGCTGCAACAATATCAATGAATACATTTGCCTGTAATTAGGAATACCTTCCTGGTTATTTCCGTGTGTGCGTGCGCGAGCATACGCATGCAAATGATTGTATGTGCCTGTTGTCCTTAATAAATTCCTATAAAACTGTTTTCCTTTCCACTTTGCTGGTCTTTTGTGTGACTCACTCATTAATGCTCATAGAATTGCTATTTCAGTAATGGATGTCTGAAAGTAAAGCCACAGAAATCACAATCAAATGAAGCTGAATGGGCTGCAGATGAATAGGGAAACAGGATACACTGAAATAGCTTTCTCTGCAAGTCTCCCTCTCTTTACTTGACCTGTTTTTGACACATCCTGTTTATTATTTTCAGTGTAAAGAAAATCGGCATATGTACTGAAGCAAATAGACTTGACCGTGTGTGGCAGCGAGCGTGGACAGGAGAGGTGGCAGACCGCCAAGAACAGCATACAATGACTCGAGTTGTATTGTATGTGAAAATACATCCAGCCTTGCATTGCAATTACGTTGTTAAGAATAGGACAAAGAATTACAGGCAGAAAGAATTAAGTCGTATTAGTCCATCTGTCATTTATGGGTTTTTAGACCCTAGAGAACATCCCCTCTCTGTTGATGATTTGGTATGGTGAGCCTCTCCATATGCAATGCACTCCCCAGACCCTTCAGTCACGGATGAGATGCTGGACTCCGGCATCCCAACAGTGTAATATGATGTCTGGCTAACAAATTAATGACAGACAAATGGCATCGATCCTCGAATGCACTGGCTTTTGTTAATTGCCACAGAGTAAGAAATGGGTCTTGACTAAATCTGCGGTAAAGTCAATTTGCAAATTTGCACGTAAATGAAAAGTTCTCATGTGGAGAGAAACAAGGTGCTACAGAGGTATTTTTCACTTTAAGTCTTTCTTTTCACAAGAGGCTTTAGTAAATGGCACGGAGTGAAAATGCTGCTGTTGACACAATAAATAATTTGCCATCTTCGGGCGGTGATACTGTAGGTTTTTTACTGCGAGTAAATTGAAATGCCTTCTCTCTTGTAACAATATACCAGCTGATAGACCCGTTATGAATCAGACAAGAGCAGAAATGTCATTCCCAGCAAATGCTGCTGTACTTATCTGGGTCAATCACCAACAAATATGTCACCTTGTTATGACCTGTAATTGTAGAGCCTCCCTTTGGGCCCGTCACTATAATATAAAAAATACCAGTGGCCAGATGTATAAATGATCTTTCTGGACAAGAGAAAAATACTTTTCCACACAGAGTCTGGTATTTATTGTTAAAAATGTGCATACCTTCACGCATGCTTTACACCATATGTGACACTTCATTTGAAACCACAGACTCTTTCATGACATCATCGCTTTCGACGACGGCCTAAACTCAGTTTCGATAACATTTACAGCCATGTGAATAAATATCCCTCTTTGCTAGCTTGATTTTATTCCAGCATGAGCAGATTTTTTTTAGATAGTCGCCCACCCAAATTATACAGTATTGTGGGAATAAGAATAAACATAAATTTGCCCCACTTATGTATCATTATTGTTATTAGTAAGCTGTTACGGATCACAAGGCAGAGCGTACTGATACATATGGCTCTGTGTAACACCATATACGTGGCCAGTGCCAGATCAAGAATGGAATGAGTCTGTGTTATGTCCAGATGTGATTAAACAGGGGAGTGTTGACATAAATAATTTTGGAAATGGGCGTTCGGCTTGCGCACATGCAAATACTTTCACAATGGCTCTGATGTACGAATTGGCCATGAGGACCAGATATTTAGATACTAGATGTCACAAATCTGCATAGTGTTTTAAGCACCTGGCCCCAAGAAAAACAGTGGTTGAGGTGTGTCAAATTACAAATATAAGATCTCCTTTGTAAGACTCTGAGTTTCTGATACGAGGATGTGCATCGTATTCCATTTTGACCAAACCTGTATTGTCTCCATCTGGATCCCTGAGCCTCCAAATGGATTTTGCATTGTCAAAATTACCACTTTGATTTCAGCCCATATTGACTCCATCCCTTTAAGGGCTAAAATCACTCTCCCTTTCTCTCTCTACTCCTTTTTATTCCATGTTTTTCATGGCTTCTCCATTTTGGCCCTGTTCTCCCATTTTATTCTCTCTCTCTCTCTCTCTCTCTCTCTCTCTCTCTCCCACTCCTCTTCTCCCTCTCTTTCTCCTCCCTTTCTCTTTCTCCATTCTCTGGAGTAATTGCATTGATAGTGAACAGTGCTGCTAATTAATTATGCAACAGCCGAAAATTGAGGTGAGAGCGAGGGATGAGAGGAGGAGACATGAGGTTTGTGCCAAATGGTCTACAGTAGAGAGAGAGAGAAAGAGAGAGAGAGAGAGAGAGAGAGAAAGAGAGAGTATGAGGTACTTTGAGAAAAAAGCCAGATAAGAAGCAGAACAAAGGAAAAGCACAAGAAAATGAGGAAAAAAGAAAGATGAGAGGAGAAGAACGTAACAGCTGCAATGTTTGTAACGAGGATCTGTCAAAATGTGAAGATCAACAGCGTGGAGGCAAATCAGGGCTCTCCTACAGAGGAAGATCACAAGCATAGATGTAAACACTGGTGAAAATCCTACAGGACTACTAGATCGTATGGCACAGGGAGGGTCAGGTTGAGAAACACTGATACTGGTTAAAACCCCAGTCAATGTATTTCAATAGGAAGACTGAGATAAGATTGTCTTTCATGAAAAATTTCCTATTCCCTATTCAGGGGATTAGCTGAGTTGCAAGTAGTTTAGCTGCGATTGCCTGTAGCATGTGATGGTGTAACTATTAAAGCTACTCATTAATTTACACAGCCCCAGCAGCAGATATAAGCTTTTATTTTAATTTGCCTGTTTAATTTACTGATGTAACAAAAATGCATTATAATCTTTAAAAAAATAAAAACAAAGATTAACATCAGAAAGATCAGCATTATAGCTTAAAATATGCAAGAATAAAAAGTCCCACAAAAGCTGGGCTGACAGTGTAAGGATTTGGATAATTTTTTAGAATTGGTTTCCTCAGACTAATTTGATGAATTTCTGCCACAGAGATTGTCATTTGCCATGCACTTTGAGGGAGCTAATGAGACCTGATTAATTGCCTGAACAATCAATGATCTGGCTCATGGACGTTCGGAGGGGTTCAAAATTTGGGTTGGCTGTCTCACAGTTTCAGCGGTTCCACAGTGTGATTTGTTACAATTTGTTACCATCCTGAAAAGATAAAGTATGGTGAGCTTGTTTTGATACCACTGCAGTAGTATTTTACATGTTGCAGCTAAAATTGTTCCTCGATCCAGACTGCTGCAATATTAAAGTGAACTTCACTGAGGAGGAGAAACACCACGTCTGCATCTTCAAGCGCGTCTGCCTCGCTGTATCTCTCTTTTGCCTTTCACAGTAGTACACAAAGAAATGCTGCCTTTCTGTCTTTTTGACAACTTTATTGAAATTGTGCACAATGGACAAAACTGACCGAGGTTCTGTGTGAGCACCGACATCAGTCTGTACAATATGAGCATGAAAGTCTCAGGTTCTGCATTAACTCAGTGTACTAGATTAATAAAAACTGTGTCTGCCCAGCTTTCCGACTTCATTCAGAACTTTTGATCATATCATGTGGTCTTCATCACCAGATGGAGTTTGTTTTGTTGTCATGGGACTGCAGATGTTCAAACCTTCCATTATTCTGAGCTTTTATGACTTGTCGTCCACGTTGGCTGGTTCTGACAGCCAGAGCTGTCACTTTTTGTTTGAAAAATGAGTCACTGTTCAAATGTTGGAAGCAATTAAGTGTTAAATGTGTAGTTTTTCAAATTAAATATCATTACCTTATAAAGGAAACTGGGCATGCGGGGCATTCCTAAAATGCATGTGTTTTTGTCCAATCAGTCAAAATAAGGTAATTGTTTTCTTTGCTTCTGCTTTCACAACACCAAACCATTTATGAAATAATGTGTAGATGCAGTTTGGGTTCTACACCATGCATGGAAAAATCCTAGGTAGAAGTAATAAGGTTGATTTTCTGACTTTGTATTACACAAGTGCCTTACAATAATGTTAGCTTGTCACTTAAGTGGGACCGGTTGAGATACTGTGAATTAACCAAACAATGCCAATTCTAGAGTATATACTAGGGTAGGCTGTGTGGGTTGTGCATTTTGGAAAGAAGTGACAGCTCTTAAAACAACAGAGAAAACTCCATCTGCTAATGGTTGTGAGATACAGGTGAAAATTTAGAAAACTGAGAGGAAGAACATCTTGACCATGGATGTTTTATCAACTGCAGATTCTTGAGTCAAGAATGAACTGCTTCAATATAGTGTAGTTAAGCTTAGCTTTAAATTAATTGCAATTCTATGCATTTATCTCAGTGCTATAGCTAAACCATTTCCTCTGTAATGTAGCTTTCACCGTTCTAACACTATTCCAAATAGTTTCCGAAGTCCTTTGATAAAAATAGCTTACCATGATATCATATTTGGTGTTAATTTGGGTTGACATTGAACCACCTCTCGCACATCCCCATCCAGTAATTGCTTGCTGAGTATTATTAAAAAAGATTTCTATCAGTGTCTTTCATAAGTCAATGTCAACTATTTTAAAACAGATCAGGAGCTCACCTAAAAAAAAAAAAAAAAAAAACTATGACCTGCTGACTCAGTTTTAGCTCAGACTGAAATATTCTCTGCTCAGATCTGATCGAGCCTAGTCAAGCTCTTGTCCTACCCATCTCCAATTTCTGTGCTCCATGGTTCACTTATTCTCCGCTTTTCAGTATCACACCAATTCACAACAACATTCGGCATTGTCAATATATTAATATTCCTTTTACATTCTCTCGCCTCACCTCTCTCCTCTCCGCAGGCTCTTCCTATTCCACTTTCCTTCAAATCCCCCACCCACTCTCCTCCCCCTTTTTCTCCCACTGTCTTCTCCATCTCTGCCGCCCTCTCCAGCTGAAGTGCTGGCTTGACTAATTAAAAGCCTTAATCAGGATTCATAATTAGGTCTAATCAGTGCCTTGTACATCATTCCCTTGCATTCCTCCTTCGCTGGTGGTGAAGGCCGAGATGCTTATGAAATAATTTTGGCAACTTAATGCGTCCAAATGCGGAGCTGGGAGCAGGGCTTCAGTGAAAAGGGAAGAGAGACGAACATGATTAGGACCAGGCGGCTGATTGCTTCCCCTTCCTCCCTCCCTCCCTCACCCTCTGGTTCTGTACTTCACTCATTCAGATTTCTTCTCTCTCTTTCGTTCCCATATCTTTCTGCCTCTTTTTCTCATATGCGTGTGTGTGGTGCCCCCATGACAACACAGTGGGGTAATAAAACAGGCGGCCTCCCAGATTACAGCTCCCTCCTCTAACTCCGCCGCATCCACCTGCTTCATTACAGCTGAGGCCGCAGCACACTAAACCCTGCAACAGCCTCCTCGCTCTTTACTGCCTTCTGTCCACCTGAGCTCTCATCTGTTAGGATTAACACCCAGCACAATACAGTACAGGAAGAGAAAATAATTATACCGTTCATTATGCAAAAGGCCTCGGCGTCGCTAAGACTACAGCCTCCTGGTTTATTACCCCTGTCTGCGTGCCGCTCTCATCACTTCTACAAAGTAGGAATATGATCCCACTGCAGAGGAGCTGCACCTTTTGAATCTCACTGGTGTGTATCATTGTAGCTCATAGAGTCCCGGCCGCGCAGAGCGTTTCTCTTATGCCTCTGTGTCAGCCTCCTGCTGTCTGAATAAGAAATAGTTAAGGGGGAAAAAAAAATTAAATTGCCTTCAAAAAGAAAAACAGAAAACAGTAGGAGTCGGAAGAAAAAAGCTGCAGAGAACAGATTTCAGTGTGGTGCTTATTCTGCCCTCTTTGTCTGCGCTGTCAGAAGCAGACCATTTAAAAAATATATACCAGGTGCCCAGGTACGTGCTCATGCTGTGGTACACACATGTAATCGCAATTATGATGACAAGGATTTTCCAGCGAGCCACACAGAAATTTGTCAAAATTATGACACGGATTGTTCTGCGCGAGCCATTAGGCTTATAATGGAGCGGTTACCTTGACGACCGTAAATCAAGCCAGGTAGTGAAACAGGATGAGGGTTATCGAGGGCAAAGAAAAACTAGAATTGGTGTCATTTTCTAAAAAGGTTGCTTTATTATCAGAGGGTGCCATATGTGGTCCTGCGAGGTGGTCTCGGGATCTGCTTATCTGAGAAAAACACATTAGATTACAACTCTGTTTACTTTAACATGAGCCATAATTAAAAATCGATTCTAATTTTTCATAAGTTTGTTGTGAAGTCAGCTATGATTCATACCATTTTAATAGCTGGAAGGGGCCACGTGCATCTATTCCAACGATGAGCATGTTTAACTAAATCTTTATGTGTGCGGTTTTTTGGAACACCTACAAAGGGTCTTTGAGTCACAGGAAGTTAATTTATCCAAAGTCGCCTCTGCTGGTGAACCCAGCAGAAAGGACCCTGTAGAAAAGAGGAGGAGTTGTGTTAACCAACGTTTACATCAGCTATGGGAAACAAGCTGGTGAAAATGAGAGGAGCCTGGACAGAGTAAACACCATCAGCAGATAACATCAGCTGTCTGTTGAACACCGGTCGAAAACTGGTCACAGAATTGACCAGGGGGGAGTCAAGGTCGTCAACCAGACTGTGGATGGCCAGAGAAAGATCAAGGAGGCGGAGAGCATCCCTGAACCAAGATTACCAACCTCCTTATGCAGCCACTTTTTTTTTTATCATGTGACCACATGAAAGACAAGGTTCCTGCTTTAATCATCTCTGTCCATACTGGCTATCAAAAGATACCTTGATAATGTGCTTCAATTCGAAGAGATGTGGGGGGTGGGGGGCAAAATGTTTGCCAAAATATATTGATATGTATAAATATATATTTGGTGAAGCTAGTGCAGGACTTTAGCAGTCTTAGAGTTAGTGTAGCTGCAGATAATGATGGTGAAAGCTCCAGAATACAGTAAGTGGACCTTTGGATTCTTTCTGGTAATATATCTTTGTAGAGGTTGACGCTTTACTTGAGTATTTCAACTGTGTGTGCAGCATAAGTACTTCTAATCCACCACATTTTACTGGGAAATAAATTCAGTTCATTCCATTATAATTATCTGATGGCTGTAGTTAAAGTTACTATGCAGATAAAGAGTTTAAATGCAAACCTGATAAGTCCCATACATATGACATATTAATGTTAAACTACCCAATAGAGTATTCAGTAGTCAGTGGTAGCTCTACTTTGACTGGCAACAATATTAAAATTCTGCGTGTACATTAAACCATCAATAATGTAATATGAAAGAGAATTATATTCTGTATCTTATGCGTTCCCACCTTTTCTAAATGATATTTCCATGCTTTCCAGCTGTCATTGGGCAAAAGGCACCCTGGACTGGTCACCAGTCAGTCACAGGGAGGAGGGATGATATGCAGCAAAGAGTCCTGGGTTGGGATCACACCTGCTGCATGGGGGATTCGTCTTCTGTATCCATAGGCGTGCACGCTCATCTAGTTGAGCTATCTGGCCACTCAAAAACAGAACTTGAGAAATGAAAATAGCATGAAGCATAATTCAGGGCCAAAATGCAGAGAAAAAGAAGTAGAGCAGACCCATTGGACATTTCTTGTGACATCTGTTATAACTTGATTGCACAATGTCATCCAAAAACTATAAAATATAAGTTAATATAAGTTTTCTCTACTAAATGATTACATTCATGCACAAGTCTAAAGGCAAATTCATCTGGAACTCTTAATCATCCATGGACAATAGATTTATAGATATAGCAGGTATAAATGCTGTAAGCAATTGAGACAATAGCAAAGATGATTGGAACCCTCCATCCAGGCAATGTATGTATAGAGCACAGAGGCCAGTAAAGGCTGCCTTTCTATTCAGTTGTGGTATTTTTCTTATTTATATTAATTGTTTTTATGTCTCCAAATTGCGACACTAAACTATTGATGTAAAAATGATCCAAATGGCAACAGTCATCATGTGCAATTTTTTCTCATCAGTCCCAAAAGGGAAAGAACATGTCAGACCTACAAGTTTTAGCTCTTAAACTCTCTGGGGAGTCTTTACAAATGTGGATGTGGTAGACAGTGCCCCGCTTTAAAATCCCGTATGTGAGTCTTTTATTGCTCATTGCAGCAGGCGGGAGAGACGTGAACTGAATCTGCAGATCGGCATCACAACACAATGCAATTCAACAGTTTAAAAATTTAAATGTACTTTTAATAAATGCATGAGGGCTGCACCTGTGGCCACTTTGGAATTACAGTGAAGTAATATTTACAAGCCTCGCAGTGTACATCTTTTGACTTCACACTGGGTGAGGCTGAGGCTAATGTAATTTTGATGAACGCAAACTGAATTATTGCACGGTCACATTTTCCCCCAACACACGCGCACACTTCAACTAACTGCCATTAAATTTCTTCTCTCTCTCTCTCTCTCTTTTTTATAGTTGTGTTTGCAGTTCTTTGGCGAACGTAAAGGGCCAAAGTGGAACTATAAACTAAAGGTCAGAACTGTGCAGAGGCTGGCGGAAGTGCAAGTGGATGGCCAAAAATGTGTGTGTGTATGTGTGTGTGTGTTTGTGGGTTATTGGTTGTGGATAAGTCTGCAATACTTTTTTTTTTTCATTTAAAGCTTGCTTCTGATTTTAAAGGATGCTATTAGTCACAAAAAAGTCACATGACTCACTGCAAGGTGGTCTCCTTGCCTCTTGATGTGACACACACGCACGCACATACGCTATGCAGCTGTCTGAGCAGTCATTTCCAGGGATATTAGAGGCCCTATAACACGGCGAGCCATTAACAGCAGAATAATACCACCAAGTTGACCCTTGACATTCATAGCGGCTTATATCTCCGTGCTGATAGATGCAGGCTCTGTATGTTGCACTCTGTACTGGAAATGAACCGACATGGAGGGAGTGGAGGGCAAAATCCTTCCATCTTAAGCCTCGCCGGAGCGAATAGCAGAGCGGCTTAGGGGAGGAGGGGGAGCCGGGAGGGGAGCCTGGAGGAGGGGGTGAGAGAGAGAGCCAGAGAAGCTTTGATACAAACTGGAGAGAGAGGGAGAGATGATGGGATAATGAGAATGTAGAGAGCGTATTTTTTCCCCCCCTCTTTTACGAGGTTGCAGTTACACCCGCTCTCCTATCTCAGCTCCGTTGCCCCAAACCCAGCGTGACAGCTTTGCATTCAACCAGATGACATCACCTGTTGAATTGGTAGCAGAGCCGCGGTGATATACGACACCTCTCTGTCTTTTTTGCTCTTTTTTTTCTACTCGATTTCTTTTTATTATTTTGCCTGTGCACGCCACTCACTTTGTCTTTCATTCCTGTGCCGTTACTCATCTGCTCCATCTCGCTTTTGCCTGTTGCTTACCAGAATTCCCCTATTTTTAAATGCATCTTTATGTTTGTTCCTGTGATTTCCCCCACGTCTGTCGCACCCTGCACCTTTCCTGGGCAGAGTGATTAATAAAGCAGTGACACGACTCATTTGCATCTCACAGTTACTCAAATCCCCCCCGTGCACCCCATACTTTGACCTTTTACCCTTTTCCCTTCTGCCTTGCTTCCTTTTCCCACATTATTTCAGCCTCCTCCATCCATCGGTGTGCCCTTAAGCGGCGGTGTAACCAGTTTCCCATGAGGCTGAGTGGCAGCCTGACCGACAGGCTACCTAACTTCATCTCTTCCACCCTTCCCTTCCCCCCATATTTTCCATCCATTTTCCCCCCTCCTGCATCCACCTCCCAACACCCGCAGATGACTCAGTGCTCACCTGCCCTGCAGCCATCATCTATCAGTCAGTCTGAATCACACACACACACACACACAATGGATCTCTGTGTGTGTCCATGGGATACACGTGTACAGTAACCGCTGTGAAGGACTAAAATGACAGCTTCAGCCCTAAGGGATAGACTGAACTTCTGTGCATGCATGTGTGTGTGTGTGTGTGTATGCACATGCTCAGCGGTGTCCATGTCCATGTAAATTCAGTTATCTCTATAAATATGTATGGCAATGCACAGGGAGAGGTCGTGAATAAAACATGGGAACAGGTGATGGTAGGTCTACTATACTCTTTATGGATTTATGGATGTTAATCTCTGAGGCCGTTACCTGGTTGTGAAGACTTCACAATCCTGTTCAAAAGTCAAATCATTGCGCTGGTTATGCTAAAGTGAACGTACGCTGTATTGCTATTCTTTATGTTGGGAATTACATTACAATAACAATAACTCCTGAATATATGAATATTCTGTCTGTATAAGGATGCTTGGTAAAAGCCCCTCAATATAATTTAACCAGCAGCGATAAAAAGTTTTGCAGTAAAGTCTTGCTATAATTAAAGGGCAGCCATAAATTCTCTTTTTGTAATAAAACACTTTGCTGGGGACATTCATACGCAGCCAAGCTACTTTTAATTCTGGATACATCACTCATTTCTTCGACTCCTTTGGGTGATGCATGTAAACACCATAACCTGCTTATAATGACCCAAATAAGCTTTTCTCCCACTTATGAAAAACCTGATTAACATATCCGGGATGCATTGTCTTGAATACTGGGGTGAATATGTATATACTCCTGCTTTTTGGTTTTCCTGCATTTGGAAGTCTGAGTTGATTTACAGTTGTGCCCATGGAGGAAATGAAACGTTTGCCCTTAATAAGACCTTTCTTTCTCACTTTCTTTCTTACTTAGCTTAGCTAGTTGATTTTATTTTTTTATCAAAAGACATGAAATATTGACCTATTGGCTAAATGCCTAAAAACTAAAAACAGAAGAAATTCACTTTATACAATAAATTTGAAATAATAATGATGATAATGTTAGCAATAAAAATAAAATTATGACCATTTATCATTAAAAGATCCAGACTAAAATATCTCAACAACTACTGGACAGATTGCCATGGAATTTTGTACAGACATTTGTTGTCCCCTGAGGATAAATCCAATTTTTTTGTTCCTCCTCCTTTTGGCTTGTCCTCTAGCAGAACAAGGAGGTGAAGATTTTCACTTATCCTGTGAAATATCTAAAGTACAACTAGATGAATAGACACAATATTTTGTACAGACATCCATGGTTCGTAGATAATGAATCTCAGTGGCATTGGTGATTATTCCTCTATCGGCACCATGTGATACATGTGGTTTCAAGTTTCAGGATGATATGACATTTGGTGCATACATTTATTGTTCCCCACAGGATCAATTGTTATCACTCTGGTGATCCCCTGACTCCATCATCAAGCCACAATTTCAGTTCATAACCTTGGTTCATAACCAAGTACTCACAGAATTAATTGTATTTCCATCAGCCTCAGTTGTAATTTGTGCTTGGTGCTAAGAAGCTAATGCATACTGACAGCATGTTAACATTACCATCATCAGTATGTAAGCATGTGGATGTTAGAAGTTTTAGCTCAAAGCACTCCGTGCCTAAAAACAGCCTCAGAGCTGCTAGTGTTGCTGTTGACTCTTTAAATCTTTTTAGTTGCAACCTGGCCTTTTTTCAGTGCAAAGGCCCAACACACCCACAGCTCTTTTTCAGATCACCAGTTTGATGTTTCTTCCAAAAAACATGACTTTATCTGGAAAAAAAAACCCACAATAAACAAACATGAAATTAATTTGAGAGAGGCAGTTACATTTTGTTGTCTTCCTTACTATAACACTGCACAGTAGTGGATGTGTTTCTTTATCAGACACAACATCATGTCTGTCTCTATGACTTAATGATGTGTGAATCATATTTTGTAGCTTTGCCAGGCACATTGGTTACGGTATTAACTTGTGCACATCTCTAAAGACAGTACAGATTGAAAGCCAGACAGTATGTCTGGGTCTCCTGGAAAGTTAAAGAAAAGCATCAACATAGCAGTTTGAAAGAGGAGAATTACATTAGATGCTAGATTTTAAGGACCATTTGTTTTGTCTTTTGAGGAAATCTATGACCTTTATCAGCTTGTATCTATGTGGCCATTAATCCGCCCAACCAGCAAAATCAACAAAAGAAGACTTGTCTGCTTTGGAGATACTGCAAACTGCTAGAATAATAATAAACACTCAGTAATGCTGCTTTGTCTTTTGTTTTTGGCCTGTTTGAAGTGTGAGCTTATTTTTGAAAGCCAGAAATCACATCGCAGAATAATTTCTGAGTGATTTGTCTTGATCAACAACATTTTAATTATGGTTGTTTTATCTTGCAGGTCAGGAAAAAAAATCGTACTTATTTCACTTCTGTTAAAAACATCTGAGCTTGTAACACAATTAGGTGAACTGCCACAGAGACATCTCTTCTCTCAATTATGCAGAGTGTCAGTGCACCATTCATCACTGTCATGATCATATTTAGTTAAAAACTTAAAAATTTGGTTTTTTTAGAAGCTTCTTTAGAATCGAGATCAAAAACAGAAATGTGGGGTCACTCGAGAGAAGAAGAAGGAGGCAAACTCACAAAAATGTCCTGCAGTTTAAAGCATTGGGATGAGGGATGGATGAAAACTCCCTACAGACCGAAATGAGACAGTGTCATGAGTTGCCAGGGTTTGATACAGTTTTCCCAATCTTACTAATGCATTCTGCTGTAGACATTTTCCCAGCTTGCCACCCTCCTTCCTTCGCTCCTCTCCCGGCCTCCTCTCCGTCTCTGTCTCTGTTCCAGCCTATCAGACATGACAGTACCAGCTGGCTGCTGGCAAACTCACAGCCAGAGGATATAAGTTTGTGTGTGTGTGTGTGTGTGCGTGGGTGGGGGTGGGTGGGTGAGGGTGCGAGGGTGTCAGTATGACTGTCTTCTGAAGGTGTGTGTTCATATTTCTGTGTTAGGTAAGTGTGTGTGTGTGTGTGTGTGTGTGGTTGCGTGTGAGGCACATTATGCATGAGTTTGTGTGTGTTCGGTGTGACGCGTCGAAAAAAGCGAACATGTTGATTTAATGTCATGGTGTCTGAGCCTGACTGATCTGAGTCACAGGTGTGTGGTGGTAACTTGGGGTGGTGTTAAGAGCAATATTTAATTCCTATAAAGATAGTTGTCAACACTTCCTTGAAGCAGCTGTGTACTCTGGTGGGTGCTTGGCATTTGCTTTTCTGCCTGACTCACTGAGCACATTAAAAGCCACTTATTTGCCTTTCTTGCTGTGTGGATGTGTGCCTGTAGAGAGTGTACCTTTGCTTTTGTACTTCTGTGCATTTCACTCAAGTTTTGGGTAATTTATGGAAATGTCTAATGAAAAAAAAAAGAAAAAGAAAAGGTGAGAGACGATGTATTTCTTCCATACACACACACACTCTCACACAAAGAAAGTCAAACACCAACCCCCTTCTGTCTTGCAGCTTGGTAAACTTTCACAGGGGCTGCAGGAAACATTTAAAGCTTGTTGGAAGCGTTTGAGATGAACAGCAGATGTGTGTGTGATTTTGGCACCAATCGACACGCTCACCCCGACCCCAACCGCCACTGACCCTCCTCACCTTCTTGCTGCAGCCCCCTTTCTCCTCCCTGCATCGATTAAATACACATATTCCCCTCTTCCCATCTGTCCAGCCATACCTCCTCTTGCCTTCTAAAATTTTGCCCTAGATTCAAAGTGGGGGGGTGGCATCCCAGTCGGGAGGACACACTCATCTCCCACTCTCCAAATCTCATCCAAAATGTGAATTTTTTTAGGTCCTCATTAAAGCAGACCTAAACTCTTGTTAGCGCTGTTCATATTTGTGCTGTCCTTTTACTTATCTCCATTTGTTTAGCTCGATCGATCATTACGGTGAATAAAATGGAAATCCTAAATCCCCGAGATTAGACGCTACTGATAATAATAGCAGAGGTCAAGGTCCTGGTGACCTTCACATAATCCTGTTAGGGTATTATGTGTTCCCATTTAATTTACGGCCATGGCTTGGCACAAGAGCTCCAGCCAGGATGAAGCCGGGGCTAATGCAACACATCAGTAAAACTCACGGTTGCAGCTTAGCAGCTTGGCCAGACATTAAGTAAGAGCCCTAATTTGAAAGGACCACAAGGGAGCTTGATGTAAACCAACGGGACGCTGCGGGCCTGTCCAGACAGGGGCCTGAACCAGCTCTCCAGTTGAAACGGGCCAGAGCTGATGACAGACAGGCAGACCAGAACTGACGAGAACAGGGGCTCACATGTTCCACGCTGTTTGTTCTGTACAGCCTCCAAAATCTGCGAGGGACCGCGGAGGGAACGGGGAGAGGTTTAGACGGAAAGGGAGAGGGAGCAAGGGAGAGATGGGAAAGGAGTAGGAGGAAGGGGTGAAGGAATGAGAGGAGGTGAGAGGCAGAGAGGAAGCGGGCTGACAGCGAGTAAGAGGAGGAGGTGGGAGAAGGAGGAGGCGAAGGGTGGGAGAGGAAAGAGTACTGTGGGAGGGCATTTTAACATATTCATAAGGAAAGTTTGAGTTTTTGTTTTAGGTGGGTTTTATGGTATGGGGGTTCTGTCTGCTTTATGTCCTGTCTCAGAAATGTCACTTCTCTTCCAGGGAAGGAAAGAGCAGGAAATAGACGCGTGTGTGTGTGTGTGTGTGTTTGCGGAGCCCCCAGAGGTAGGAGGAGTATAGAGGAAACTACTTAAACCTCAGGCTCAGTGACATGGAGGGATGGAGGAAAAAGGAAAGGAACAGAAAGAGTAAGTTATGCAGTGAGAGGGAGTCTGAGGAAGCCGGGCTAATGTAGTGCGAAGTGAAATATCTCATTCCGAAAAGAGCGAAAGGGGAGGAGACGGGCAGAATAAAATAAACGCTACAATATGTGTGAAGCGGTGAATGTGTGTCGAAGAGGAACAGAGAGAAAATTAGAGCAAGAACAGGGCGCGGGGCGGGTGGATATAGCTCTAGGCCAGTTGTTAGCAGTGACCATAACGGCTTTCATTGTGAGGTGTTGATTCTGTTGCCGAGCCCCTGAGCCACGGGCGTTTAACCTCGACAACAGCCAAGAACAATGGTTAACAGCCGCATAAACGGATACCACGCGAGGTGAAGCACAACACTCGCCGCCTGAGACAATGACATCTGGGGCTGGGAAAGTGAATCAGAGCTCAGGCCTTGGACGAGGCGCTGAGAGGTCAGGGCAAACAGGGCAGGGCCAGGTGAGCCCTTCGGTGGGGTGCGAGGGAGCAGGTAAGGGGTGGTAAGGGGTGGAGATGCATTGTGGTGAAAGTGCGTCTCTTTATAAATCCCAGGACGCCCAATCCGCTGACTGAGGGTCTTCTTGGGTCCCCCACCGGTTCCCCAGGGGCTCGTTTGCCCAGCGTTTTATGAATCAGCTGCACCTTAAAAGCATGTGTTGCTGCTCATCTAATGTGCTGCTGAGAAGGGGAGCGGGTGGGTGGTTGATGTCCCAGGAGGGGGTCGTGACTCCTCTGGTGAGATTAAGACCCCTGTGGTTGCATACATCAGCTCATCACTGCCAGCATGTATACACAGCCTGTCAGTGCGGCCATTAACAAATGTGTGTGTGTGTGTGTCTCTGTGATGCAATTTCATGTATGAGCTGTTTGACATGTGTTGTTTTAATGTTTCTCTTTTCAGTGCTGATGTCCAATAAGCAGATGATTGGTGTCTTATTTCCAAGGAAGTCAGATAACTGAGTGTCTGCGAGGGGAAATGTGCGCGAGTGTGTGTGTGTTTCCAAAGGAGACAGAGAGCGAGAGTGGCAGCGGGCAGAGTGCTCAGTGTGTGTTTGTGCTTTCTGCTGTGAATGTGTTCCAGATAGTGCTGCTGATGGTTATCTTTCGGAGAGAGCTCTATTGATTTGGCTGGGGTAAATAATTGGTTGGGTCTACAAGCTGTCATGTTCGGCCTGATTGCCGAGCATTGGTGGTCTCGACCAGTTATCTTCCTCCATATCCCTCTCTGATCCCTCTCTAGCCTCCTTAGTCTATCTCTACATTTATTGATTAGGACCCTATATGACCATTCTCCATCCCTCAATTTGGGCAATAATCCCCGTCCTGGAGCCATGTGTTACAAGTTATTGGCTCTCCACTGCTTGTTCGTCTGTGGGGAGAAGGGCAGGTACAATTTAGGGAGGCGAGAAAACAGGGAAATGAGGAGAATACAGAATGAGGACATTTGGAGGGGTCAGATGTAATACCAGACTTGCATGGTCTGCCCTACTTTTCCTTGACAGTAGACTACATCACCACAGCTGCAGCAAAGCGAGGTGCGTTTTAGGGTGGACTGGGACTGTGTTGGGGGTCCCCTGCAAAATTTCATTGCGCTGAAATGTGCTGATAAATAAACAAACAGAGATCTAAAAGGGGGGTATTTCCAGCATACGTGTCACTGCCGGTCCTCTAACTAGCATCCATAAATGCAAACAGATTCAACATTAAATCATCAGTAAAAGGTATAAACTCCCCTGATTGGATCCGCTCAGACTAAAACCTCCTCCTGTTGTGGTCCAGATCCTGTCCTCGGGGGGGGGGGCTGTGAAATGTGGTAGGTCCTGGCCCACATGCTGCAGCCTCTCACAGGGTCACTGTGCCGAGGCGATGAGAAGACCATCAGCGACCCCTGCTCGAGTGGCCCTGGGAACTGCACCCCCCAAAAAAAAAAAAAAAAAAAAAACAAACAAACAAAAAACAAATTCTGAGGGGCCAGCTGTAATAGACCCCCACAGGGACTCTGATATTTAATTATGGTTTTGTAAAGCAGAAATATGTTATGGCCGCACCGACACCACAGCTGACCCAAGCAAAGCCCCTTTAATGGGTTTTACATACTTAAATGCACGTTAAAGCTGGGATATGTGTTAAAATGTTGTTTTATTTCAGGGGGGGTTTGTCAGGTGCTCTGTCTGGAGGTTTCTGGAGGAGCGGCTCTGAGGGGACACGGTGAACTTCCTCTGAGAGCTGCCACGTCTGAGCCACACTTCCTCTGGAGCTCACAGCCGGCGGGACGGCGGCGGAGGAGAGAGGGACATACGGTCATTTTTAATACACGGTCAACTCCGGCAAACTCTCTCCTGCTCTTCTTTCTCCTCCCGGAGGACTCACAGCGCTCCTGCTGCCTCAAGGTCGGCTAGAACCAACGAAACTTGAAGAGGGGGGGGATTTATTTTCTCCTTTTAATTCATTTGTTCAGTCGCAGATTAAAACGCTTCTTTTGTAACGTCTTCAAAGTTAATTGTCACACACACGTTTTTTTTTTCCTTTTTCATGGCGGGTGAGATAATAACGGTGTCGTCAAGTAGGGAGGAATTTACCAAATCAAGCTCGCAGCTGTGTGCGCAGGGAGGAGTCCGGCAGCAGAGAGGGGTCCCCTCTCTGTTTATATGGCTCTATCTCAAATATGAACGCTGCAGTAACAGCACGGCTGGCTATTATGCACTTAAAAAGCTGTCAAAATATGTGTATTGAAAGGAGCCATGTGCTTGCCTTCATAACTGAGAGGAATGCACCCTCACACACCAGTGTTTGATGTTTTTGCTGTCCTCTAGATCTGCCATGCTGCCCAGGCTTCCTGTCTGCATCCTCGTCTCTTTGCCAGTTCTCCTGGTGCAGGGCGACGCAAGCGCATCGTCCAAGAAGAAGAGCCCCCCTGTCCCGGCCAGCCCTCCGCCCCCTCCTCCTGTGGGTGACCCCAGCTGGTCTCTGGGTCTGCGCCTGTACCGGGCCCTCCGCTCAGAGTCCAGCTCGGTCAACCCCGTCTTCTCCCCTCTGCTTGTGGCCTCCTCCCTCGAGGCGCTTGGCGGGGGCTCATCGGGCACCACTGCCAGCCAGCTCCGAGACCTCCTCACGACCCCATCCTCCGCCAAGGCCGGAGCCAGCACTGCTGAGCCCCTGTCTGGTGCGCTGAAGAGCCTCACCAACGCCAACGGGAGCAGCTTTCACCTTCACGCATCCTCGGCTCTGTTTTCCAAGCAGGCTCCTCCGGTCAGCCAGGCGTTCGCGAAGGAGAGCCAGGCCAAGTTCAGGCTGGAGCACCGGTCCCTGGGGAAAGGAGACTCCAAGGCCGACCTGAAGCAGCTGCACGGCTGGGCCAGAGCTGGGCTCGGTGGGCTGGATGGAGCTCCCTTGCCAGCTGAAATCCAGGCCAAGGCTGGAGCCCTGATAGTGGCCAATGCCCTGCGCTTTAAAGGTGAGTAGAAACAAATACACAAGCAGTTTCAACATGTCTGTGCTCACCATGCGATCTTTGGTCTGTGGTCACTAAATGTTTAAAGAATGTTACACTTGTTGGGTAATGGGATATGATAGTGGTAGAAAAAAAGTATGCAAACATGTCATCATGTATCAGTGTGTCCAAAAGAGTCCTGGCTGTGACTCTAGATGATTGGAGGTCAGGCCAGGCCAGCTGAATATTTCATTTCGGTGAGTACCCAATGGCATAACCTGGTTGGATGCAGACACGTAACGTAGTGGTGAGGCTGGACTGAGTAATTGTGAGATAGAGTCATTTGTAATTATGCAATGTCTCTGCACTGAAGTTGTTTGCTGCGTCGGATGAGAAGTCTTAGAATATTAATATGGCGTGCACATGTCCCGTTTTTCAGTTTTCCAACAGCACCAGGAGTCTGCACGCAGTTTGCCAGTTTGCCCGGTCCACCGAGTGTGCCAAGCGTGCCCAGCCGTGTGCGCCGTGCTCGCGTGCCTGCCTGCGCGCGTCTTTGTGTGTGCGTGCGTGCGGCGGACTCCAGCTGGTGGACGCAGCAGATAAAGGATGATTCTGGGGTCTATCACTGAGGCCTTATTCATCTTCCATTGGGGGGTGATGTGTCATCTTAAATAATTGAGTAACAAGTGTCCAGACTCTCTCCCCTCGGTGTCATGCCTAACATCTGTGCTTGGAGCGCTCCAAGTCTGCGCCGGCACAGCTTGGCTCAGATCTGTCCTTTGTGACGGGCTGCAGTGGTGGAAACTAGTCAATGTTTCGGTGCGGATGCAGTCAGACAGAAGCCCCATCTGTGGTTTAACAGTTGCATCCCCGACAACATATCCGTCTAAATGCTCATCCGATGTTCATCTTTCTTCACTGTGTGCCCTTTTTAAAAAGTTGATTAACTTAACTTTTTAGTCGAATAAATACTGACAGCATTTGTACAACTAGATTTTGGCTCAGTTATGAGTCAAAGAAATAGCAAACAGCTTATTTCCCATTTTCATAATAACTTTTTCAGGAATGTAATCTACCATCTCCCTCTTTCTCAGAGCACGGCCAACATTTGTATGCCTGCTGACGTCGGATCTCATTTTTGTTTGCAGTCTCCACAAAGGATGATGATGTGTTAAATATATCCCTCTGCCTCACTTGTTCTTTTTTGAGACGTTTTTTTTGTCACTGTTTTTGTGCTTTTGTCATTGTTTATCTCCTCTCTAATCTACCCCTGCCTCCTCTTCCTCCTCTTCCCACATGTCTCCTGCTCAGGTCCTTATCTGTGTCTATCTGCCTCTATTCCTTCTGTTTCCTCCTGCAGGTATTCTTTTTATTAGGTGCGAAGAAGGCGAGGCTGCCGAAGTGAAAACAGGTTGCCAGCAGATAGACCGCCTTTTGAAAATAACATTCCCTGACAGACTATACATTGATAAGCAATTTAATTAATTTTCTTTGTTTGATGTTTTGACTTCATTACAAAATTAGTTTTTTCTGTGAGCCGACCCTCGTTGGTTGGTTCATTAATTTTGTGGAGGAAATATACAAATTAGATTATACAGCAGATTGCGGCGTGCAAATTAGA
Organism: Scortum barcoo; assembly: GCA_023238725.1. Lineage (NCBI taxonomy): Eukaryota > Metazoa > Chordata > Actinopteri > Centrarchiformes > Terapontidae > Scortum > Scortum barcoo. Next base: position 20,021,022 of record CM041532.1, on the reverse strand, counting down.
TTACGGAAAATTGGATTCCTTTAGTTTTGATTCATAATTTAAAAGTGGTCGATAGTTTGCGTCTTGCTCTTACTTGCTGCCTGTGGTGTGTTGTAACTTTTTTTTATTTGTCTTTGATTTGAGGGTCCGAAGGCAATTCGCAGTGTGTGATAATGTAATAGTTTCAGAGATGCTGCTGGGATTTCTTTTGGCACTGAACAGACATCTGCTTCCTTTCCTATTTTTTTTGTTTATTTCACTTTCATTCCCTTTAGTTAATTATTAAATGGGAGGATTTAGAAAAAAAGAAGAAGCCATTTGATGCCCCCTCCCCTTCCCTGGGCTGCACAGAGCATTCGGAGAAAGGGAAGGTCAACTGCAATTAGTAGTGGAACATATTTACAGTGGAGAGGTGGTAAAAGCAAAGAGAATGGCAAGCAGGGCTGCAGAGAAAGAGTAGTGTAAGGAGAGGTTTCGGGGCAGGAAGAGGGACAAAGAGACGCAGGGTAAAAGAGGTGGGAGGAAAGTAAAAGGCAAAAAAAACTGCGAAAAGTAAACAGAGGGTGGCCTGCAGAGAGAGCAAAGGAGATTGACAGACATAGTGGAGGGATGTAAAAGGCCTACCTTGGGAGTTCCAGTCCACACTGGTTAATTAATTCAGGCTTTGTTCCTGTTTTAGACAAACAAACCACTGGAGATGGAAGAAGAAAAATAGAACTGTGGAAAAGGGGGGGAAAAAACAGAAGAGAGAAAGTTATACACAAGATAACGCAACAACATGGGGAGCTAGAGGAAGAAAGAAAAGGCAAGAGACAGCAACAAGTCCCCGCATATTTAACCTCTAATAATAGCTTCTGAAATACCACAACTACTTGTAATCAAAAAGTAGATGAGGGAGGAGAGGGAGCCGGTTGGCCTCATTGATTCTCCTCTGCTTTTTCGCCTGAAGTTTACTGTATGAATTGGTAAGGTGGTGAGCGATTGGATTTCTGAGCTGTGCAATTGTTTCACTGTTTATTGTTGATAGATATTAATGGATTCAGGTTTCAAGCGATCTTTTCGCCACGGCGCTATCCCACAGAAGATAATGCGGTGAAAAATCCAAAGCAAGGCCCCGTTCATCGAGGCACGAGCCACACGCGGAGATCAATGGGGTCTGCTCTGCACGGGCTGAGGTCATTAAAGCCCTGCTCCATGCAACTTTTTTCACATTCAGACATGCATATGTACAAGCGCTGTGGAGAAATGATTCATCATTGTGACATCATTTCAGCAGCACGCCTGCCACTTCAGGTATCCTTCAGCCAGTTGTTTTGAATTCCAGTGCGATCATGTTTCCCCCTCGGATGTTACGGGAAGCGGAGCGAATGTCTGTGACTCCTCGCGCTGGCATGCCTGGGAGGGAGAATCACTTTTTTTTTTTTTTTTTTGCTGTGACATGTCCAATAGAGGCTGGGTGGTTTTTGGGGGAAAACCACCCCTGTTGCTGAAACAGTCAGTCCATTAACTCGGCTACAGAAAACGAACTGACGTCATCGCAATCGCTTAAACAATTTAACGCCGCACTAGTTTTGCTCATCAAGTCACTTATCAAGCAAAAAATGCATTTGAATGAGAATATTTGTTGTTTTAAGATATTTGCTGCATTCGTTATAATATTATTATTGTGTGGGACTGTAGTTCAGGCGAAGCAAGCGATTTAAACATCTCACCTTGGGCTCTGTGAGCTCACTGAGTATTTTTCAGTATTTTCTGACATTTTAAATACTAAACGATTATTGAAGATAAGGAGAATAAAGGGCTCTTTATGCTTTGTCCAATGCAAGCATTTAATGTAAAGCCGAGCAGTTGGTCTCTAGACTTTCATCAGGGCAAATGAGCCATTTGATTTGTCCGGCCTTCTCGCGCCTTGAGTATTGTGTCGTCGTGAGTGGGGCGATCTTTTCAAATGATTCATCAATAATGAAAACCATTGTTAGCGGCGGCCCTAGCCAGCCCCAGGTGTCTTGCACAAAGGGTGATATAAGTACAAGTCATAATCCATCGACCTCCACACTACATTGTCCCCAGCTTGACTGAATGGGCCAGTGGCTTTGGGAAACTGTCGTGAAGTTATTACAACAGTAGTTCCACTACTCTCCGTCCCCCCTAAATTGACAGCTTGTCAGGGGGTTAGCAGGGCCGGCTGTGGTGAGTAGGTGGGACGATGTGGCCTTAAGGACCTCATAACTGCCTTTGTATAGCACTTTCAACTCTGCAGATCTGAGGAGAGTAGGCACTTGTTAATAAGCAGCAGATATTGATGATTCATGAGCACAGTCAGTCGGTGTCACCGTGAATCAGGCCTGTATGTATTTTATGAACATGGCATTGTTTAACCCAGTGTCCACCTTTTCACCTCTTTCAATCATTCAGTATTTTTCCCACAGCCATTTCATGTTCGGGCGCTCTGTATTCTAAAGGTCTTCTGTCCTCTGTGTTTATTCAGGACTGTGGCAGAGGGAGTTCAGCGAGGAGAGCACGGATCAGCGTACCTTTTTGGGGAAGAAATACACCAAAGTGACGATGATGCACAGAGCAGGTAAAAAAAAACAACAAAAAAACACAGTCTGTTGCCACTATACTCCTGCCAGCAAATAAATGCAGGGAAGAGCAATTTGAGTTCTAAAATGGCTTGAACATCTGTAACGTCCAATCTGCTTCCCTCCTATTTATCACTGTGTACCTTATGATTTATTTAACATGCTTTTTCGTATTTTATGTAATGTCTTAAAACAACAAGGCAGGGTGAAATCCTGCTGTAACAGCAGTACAAGATGTTGAAGGGATGCAATGTATTCTGTTTAATATATTAAAATGTCCTTTCCAGTTCATGACAAAGGTTATTTCAGGTCTCCTTTGTCATCCTGTCTAAGGTTGCAGTCACATCATCTTGGAACGGATTTAATCCAACTCTGAGTTCTCTGGGGCAGGTGAGAACTCAGGTGGCACCAAATATGTGCAGTTACACAGCTGAAAGTGCCCGACTTCCAAGAGAGCTGCCATCGAGCGCCAGTGCTCTGAACTATGACTGAAAAGAAAAACTGTTAGATTACGACAGAGGATCCCCCGGCTCTCCGATATTTCCTCAATGCCTCCGCCTGTCCTTGTGTCCTCCAGGTTTGTATCGGCACTTTGAAGACGTGGAAAATATGGTGCAAGATCCTGGAGGTGCCCCTGTGGGCAGGCAAGGCCAGCGTGGTGCTCCTGCTGCCCTTTCACGTCGAGAGCCTGGCGAGGTTGGAGAAGCTTCTGACCGTGGAGCTGCTGTCCAAGTGGCTGGAGAAGGCCAGCGTCATGAGTGTGACCATCTCGCTGCCCAAGGCAAACATCACCAGCACGCTCAGTCTGCAGGTCAGTACAACAAAAGACTAGTTTAATTCATATTTGGTGAAACATTTTAAAAAATATGTGCATGTATATTTCAAGAAGGGAACACTCAAAACTACAATTATGACTTTAATTAACAGTCATCATTAATTATTAACTCACACTGTCATACCTTGTTCCATGATACACCACAGTTCTAAGTAAATCACACTGTAATGTTTCTGTTCTGATAAACTGTTGAGCTCATGTAATCCAGGTAATTCACCATGCCTATGTCCTGTGGCAGGCACAGTGGTACCTTTGAAATATGTGCATGGAAGGACTCGGCTTATGTCTTATTCCTCACCTAAAAGTCTGAGAATCTCTTGGGTAGTTTCTGTCACCGACTTTACAATGCAGCCGATCTGCGACACCGTTCCGTTTCACCGCCACTTGTGCAGTGGCTGTTCAAGACGCCAGGCTCGTCGCATGGCCTCCAGTATCGCTGAGTTCAGCATCTCGAGAACCACTCATCCACACAACTTCCCCGGCAATACACGCTGCGGAGATAATTGGAGGACAGGCATACAGGTACAGAGCCTCCATTCCATTTATAGCTGGATGTCTTTTTGCAAGTCACATCTTCAGGGTTTGTGGTTGCATCCCTTTTTTCCCTCTCCCTTTGGTGCGCACACGGCTACAGCTCCCTGAGTTTTTCCCCAAGGGCCTCGGCTTGTCTCTGGCAAATCCTTGGAGTGAGTTTGAACAACCAGGTGCTCCATCCCCTCCAGACGCAGTTGAATTGGCCTAATTTCCAGAGTCGCCTCACTCGCCCTGACGATGGAGGTTTGTGTTGTTTCCCTTTTAGGGGGATCTACAGGTGTTTCTGTGGGAGTAATACTAGTTGATTCTTTCTCGATTGCCCCTTTAATGTTCCCTGCATTTGTGCCTGATGTGCCTGATTTGTAGCCTCTGGAGATGTGCTTATACAGTGCATTGAATGTGCAGGGCAGAAGTGGTTGCTCAGCTTTTTTAATACTGTAGTGGAATTTGATGGAGTGGATCCTGCGTGCAGCCTCGACTGTAGTTTCTTCTTTTAGTTTGTATCTTTCATTCATTTCCTGAGCCCTGGCACCGCGTCATTTTTCACTACACCTGATACGGTTTCTCATATCTCCAAGACATCCAGTCATCATTCTCATTGTTTCTTCGCACTCTTCATCCTCATCTTTGTTTTTTTTTTTTCTGTGTTTTTCTTCTTCTTCTTTGTTCTTTGCCTCCGTCTTGGCCTGCTCCTCCTCCTGCCGTGCACTGCACTTATCTCGGTTCTCTTTCTTTTAAGAGTAATTTTTCTCTATTCATATGTCATCCCTATTCCTCCTCACTCAGCTCGGTCTCCTCCTCTTTCTCTGTGCTTTCTCCATCTGTGACCTTTCTTGCCTACTTTCTCTTTCTCTGCCTCTTAAGCACTTTTAGTAAAGATGCAGTAGCCTCGCCCCTCCCTTACTGTTCAAAGTCGACTCTGACGCAGGCGTGTTCAAATGTCACTCCTTCCCACACTTCTCCACTCTCCCTTGAGGTAATGGGCATCCTGTGGTACACACAATTTTTGGCTCTAACAGCCTTTAGTGGGGAATCAAACCTGGCTGCTACAAGGCTAAGAGGGTCCTGAGGATGACCATGACCTGTAGCTGCTCAGTGGGCTTCCAGAGTCTCCCACAGACCTCCCTTTGCAGGAGCACACCTGTCCTGCCACAGCCCAGCTGGTAGTCTGCCTGCGTCTCTGCTCCCTTTAACCCCAGAGCCAGCAGGTTGCTGGTCTGAGTCAGAGTAGAGGAAGCCAGGAGGAGCACCAGGCAGACAGGCAGCAGCTCAGTGGCTTCCGATGCTAATGTGAGTGCTCGGAGGTTGTTAAGGTTCACACAGGCCAAACTGGAGGCTGCGTCGGGCTGCTCACTGTAAGGTTGGAGAGTTGTCGAGCTAGTGGAAAAGCACGTATTTCACAGGGCCCGTAGCGGGGGCGAGGGCACAGACAAGTTGCGAGAATCACACAAACCTCCACACCTTTGAGATCATCCTGCTGGCGTGGATCATTGCGAAAAGAAAGTTTCCTTTTCAAGCTAATTGTGCTGATATTAGCTGCAGTCATAGTCCTTCAGGTTAACTTTCTTCATTTGCAGCAGGGATGTAACTATCAATTTTTTTTATATCTGACACATTGACATAATGTGCATAGCTTACAAAAGTTTTTACCTTTTGAGAGCTAGATGACTGAAATTCTGATGAGCCTGGTTGAAAAACTATAAAGATGATTCATAGATGAGATTTAACATGCTGGTGGTGTTGTTGGAAGTACAGAAACACTCGGCTCACCTGCAAATGCACAGTGGTGTTACGGAGTACAGACTCACTGACAGACTGACTGTGGCCAAGTTTGCTTTTGTTCTGTCGTCAGGGTACTTACAGAAGTAATGTTAATTTAGTGACAGCTGCTGTGACCTTCCAACAGCGAAGTTTGCCATTTAAACTGGCGAAGCCGAGAAGCTGCGACATGAACGCGTTGCACCCTGCTCTTCGCTAATAAGAAAAGAAAGAGGAGGAAAGATCCTGTAACAGATTCACCAGCTTATTCATGTGTCTGCAGTATGCAAGAAAAATGTTCCTGCTGTAGAGCCTGGCTGTTGTAAAGTAGAGCAGGCGGAAGTGAGCAAAACACAGTAAAGAAAATGATATTTAAAAGGATCCATTATAATGTTCCTGGATCGGCCATGATACCGCTTGGGCCTTAAGATGCATTCAGACTGGATGCAAAGCAGATTTTCACCTTGCATTACTTGCACAAATTTGATAGTTGCATTGGTTCTAAATGCCATTTTTATCCAGCCTTTTTTTTTATCATTGTACTAACTGTACAGACTACTGTGACTGTTAAGCCAGCTAGCTGTAACTAGCAAGCCATGCATGCACTGACTGCTACATGGAGGGTGCCTATGGGGATGTAAATGTGACAGCTTATACCGACTAATATCAGAACCCACTCTCTTATTTTACTTAGTTTCAATAAGTCACACAACCTCTGGAGCAGCGCAGTTTTTTTTGTGTGTGTGTGTGTGTGTTTTACCTGGACGCATCTTCACCTTAATCCTGTCTACTTAGAGCGAATTCACGTCTGTATCGCCTTGCATCTTTCTGTTGACTTTGCATGCAGTCACTCTGCCTCTAAAATGTGTACATTCAGTCTGGACACATCCTTTGAGTCAGAGATAGATGCAGTGGTTGGTGATATAAGAGTTGTGGATGAGTGAGAAAAAGAGTAAAAGAAAAAAAGAGAGAGAGAGAGGGAAAGGTTAGTTAAACCTGACAGATGCGGGGCATTCCGGTAAAACCTATTTCCACAGGGCAAGGTACACTGACTGGAAACTATTACCATGTCCCCTTTAGATGTATATTGTAACCTCATCATGGACTGATGAAATCCACTTTGCCCTCTTTCTAGTTTAACAAACATCTCTCAAGAGTTGCGCTGCCATGTTATTCCACAAGCCATGCCCTGAAGAACAAGCTTTTGACATTAACATTGTCGCACACCCGAGGGAGGAGGCCGTAATATAGAACTACGGCTCAAAACTCCTTTTGACACAGTGATGACGTTGGGCGAGGGAAAGAGCAGAAAACACACTGTTGCACCAATCCTCCCTTGTCTCCGCGAGAGAGCTTTCAAGACCGTAGAAAAATAAGGCTTTGCGCTTATTATGTAACCTACTTATGAACAAGCACTTGAATGTTTTGGCCTCTGTTTCTCCAACTCGTCGCGAGTTGTCTCCCTCCGTTTGCTCTCTCAGGAGAAAGGAGTGCATTTCAGGAATCATTATGAAGGGGCTGAAGCTCTGGACGAACCCTCAACCCACTTCGATCTCGTTTCATCCGTCTGTCCAACCCTTCTGGCCAGTGACAGCCTGCCATATTTCCTCTGATGATCATTTTTCCAATTGGGTTGGGCAAATAATTGCTCATCATGGTGCGTTAATACTGTTTACCACTCTGTCTGTCTGTCAGTGCTTAGGACTGCCGTGGACTGCTGAGATTCGAGGGCGGCATCTGGACAAATGATATCATAGTAGCATGTGCATGTATGTCAGCCCTAACAGTTGTGTGTGTGTGTGGTGTGTGGGATGCAAAGCGGGACCAACAAAAATGTACGCACCTCTGAGTCATGCGCCGCATCCAAACGCAGCCATTCCCTCCTTCACCTCCGTCCTCTTGTGCCTTATCGGTTGCAGGGATCCAATTCCTTTTTTGTAGGTCTCACGTGTGCCTGTAATACGCCATCACTCAGCGACCACACATTGGCTCTGCTGACCTAAATAGGAGTGACATTCGGCAGGGAAGTGAGCGGGAGAGGTGGAGGAGGACGAGGGCGGTCAGTGATTGCTTGGGGACAAGGTGGAAAGCGTTACACAGAACTATAAATAGCTGCAGGATTCTGCCTTTTTTTTTTTTTCCCCTTTTCTTTATGTCTCCCTATTTGTGGTGTTCCCCTCTGGTGAAGGGCAGACTGTGCTGGAGTCTGTAGCCAGAGACGGAGAACCCTCTTAACAAGCCTGGTCCAGAGGTCACTGAATAAACCACCCTCATCGCTCTCTCCCTCTGTCTCTGATCCAGTGCTTACCAGGCCACGCACACACACACACACACACACACACACACACACACACACACACACACACACACACTCCTAATGGTCGAGCTTGAGGTCTATTCTGGCTGTATCTCCACTCGGTGACTAAGACATATGAGTGTGCACTGGAGAGCTCACTCAATCATTGCTAATGAGGTCAAAAGGCCATCAAATATTTACAAGAGCACACTCCGCAGTATACAGTGTCGAGGGACAGCTGTTTTAACATAGATACCACATCCCAGCATCATATGAATTAATCAAATATATTTCATGGCCATTAGTTAAATATCTCACTAAAAACTAAGGCTTCTTTTTTCCTCTTTCATTTGTAGTAAAATGGCCTTGTGGAATAAAGAGCAGTTGATGTGTATATGTGAGCGGAGTGAATGAGACACGGAGAGTGTATTGACCGTGCAAAAGAGGTAAAAGCCCATGTAAATAAGGTACCAATAGCACTGCTGCTGATGAGACTCAATAAAGAGATGGAGAGGCTTTGAAGCCTCAAGAGAGCTGATAGAAAGCGAGAGGGTTGTTTTTTTTTTTTTCTTTCTTTTTTTTTAAAAAAAAAGCTTACATCAAATGCGTCCATGAAATGGAGCCGTGATGATGCCAGTGCCACATACTGCACACTCGAAAACCACCCACGCAGGATGTTAAGGGCAGTACTGAATTAAGCGCGACACGTCTGTAGTTGCTTAAGGTGGCGACAGCTTGAAAGAATCACTTGAGCGGTTTGAACTGCAAAGGAGCACTGGTGTCTTATGATTGGTTGGCTGATTATAGTCTTAATGCAGGCATCATAATTGAACAGGCCAGGTCGCATACACTTTGTTTCAGCTTGGTGTCGGCTGGTGTTGACTGCGGGGAGATAAAATCGAGAAGAAGAATTTGAATCGTTTGCCTTCTGAATCAATGCCCCGATGTTCTTATTAAGACTTTTTTTGTGGTTGTTTGGCATTCACACTTTTTTTGACATGAGAGAAGTGACCGTAAAGAGACAGTAAGCAAGGGAAGAGAGGGGTGACATGCAACAAAGGTCCCCATAGGTCAAGTACAGTATGCACTATAACCATATTCAGCCACAAGGCACCAACACATTTAGTATTCACAGCTAGAATTGAGTCTGTTCACATCATATAGATAGAGAGACGGTTAATAATAATAAAATATTTATATGTAAGAGAATAAAAAAACAATACATATAGTACACACAAAGTGATATGACATAAATCAGTCTATATTTTGTCCCCTTTATACAGTTTTCTGAAATGTTTGGTATTCTATTCGACTGGTAAGATGTTGGTGGACAGAGTTGTTATGTGTGCAGTGTTGGTCTTTCCTAGGTTTTAATAATAAGTTCTTTTCTCAGTTCAGGTCCCATAGTTTGCGATCAGCAACTAATATAAAAAAAGAGGCCTGTTCACCTGTTCAGAAGTAGTCTCCGTTTGATCCCTGCCTTTCTTCTCATCTACTTTTTTCCCCCCTCCTCTTTGCCATTATTAGGGCTGCTCTGTCTTTTAACATCAGCTGCAATACCTCCTTACAGATAGAGATGTAACATGTCCTGGCTGCCACAACCTATCCCCTTTAAACCCCCACAGGTACGTCCAGGAAGCTACTTAGCGGGCTCAACCATCGAGCTGAATATAATGTGATGCAGAGTGCCGCACGCCTGAGGGTTGATGCCATGCTACCTCAGGCCCGGGTAGACTGCACCACTATAGGCCAAGCAAGGGCCACACACACACACACACACACACACAGGGAACCACCAGCTGACAATGCCCGTGGCTCTCACTCGCAGACAAATAGCTCGTTGATGCTGTGTGTGAGGCATCAGCAGTCCGTCCGGTGCTGTTCCATCTAAGATTCATGCGGTGCTTCAGAGAGAAAGGGCAGCCAAAGAGCACGTCCCAGAGGTTTTTCTCCCAATATAATGCAGTGCCACACCTCGGCGGTGCACGAGGCCTCCGTAGGCTCTCCTCTTGACACCCCTGGCCTGTTTCCCAGCGTGATGCAACGGGGTCCCTTAATTTTTAAACACTTTCTGGCTTCAAAAAAAAAAAAAAAAAAGCTTTTGCCTTGACAAGCAGAGTAAGAGAGTCGGAGAGGAAGGCGAGGTCCTGTGGGGTGGGGTTGGTTGGTGCTATTTATGTACTTCACGGTGGCACCTGCTCTTACTGTAGCCCAAGCGAGCCGAGTCCTTGAGGAATACTGGCGACAAGAAGGGCGGAAGGATGGACAACGGTGACACAGAGAGAAACAGAAACCAGCTGCTTTCCCACACACACACATTCATCTTCAACAAACTGTGGAATCCAACCAGCTTAAGTCTTGTTAGATAAGAAGGGAAAAGATGATTGAGATGAGATTGAGAATTGCGATGATTGCCAATGGAGATCGAGAAGGCGATGTATACCGGGGCGAGCTGACCTGTCAAAGACAAGAGGAGTATGACACGGCGGGGAGGTGGGGGGCTGCATCTGGAGCACAGAGAGAGAGGGGGGGGGGATAAAATAGAGGCACACGGGGCAGATGAGGGATGGGTATGCCAGGCAAGTGGCAGAGCAGTGGTTGAAGACAGTGATGTAGTGGTAGCAGGCGGGAGGAGAGTGGAAGAGCGGAGGAATAATGGATGAGGACAACAGAAGTGCATTAGAACAGGAGGTTGTGTCTGTGTCTGTGGGGGGGGTGGGGGCTTTGCATGAGAAACGCTGGAATCAGTATGACAGACGCCTACAACTGTGTATACATCTTCTCATTTCATGTTTAGGCATAAGCTGACATGATCCGGTCTAACTTCCCTTTGCATGCACATCTCCAGCTCGTAAGTGGAAACGCAGACATTCTACATGGATTATTACAATGGGCCATTAGCATGTGGTTTTAAGAACTGAAGAGCAATAACGACACAGTTTGAATAGGAATCCAAAGTCAGCAAGGCAGCATCCACAGAACATTTTCATTTACCCGGACAACTCATCCAAATAATGTAGTCATCTCGCCTGCCGGTAAAAGATATTTCCAGTGAGGACTTTAATCAGCCGAAGTTTAAACAATGCTAGAAAACAAGATCTTCACCCACACGTCTTCCCCCTGCAACTTCTCTTCCAGCCGCGCCCCCCCTCCGCACATCCACACACAAGTCCGTGCAGTCGCACGCTCGCATACTCACACCCACACATGCTCTCATCTGGCCCCTGGAGAAGCCTGTCACTGTGAGTGGCCCTCTGCCATGGGAGGATAAACTACCTGTCATGACGACGACTTTCTGTGGAATTCATATCAGAGGCAAAACAAAGGAGGTGTTGAGGTCACGGGGCATCACTCTTAAATTATTCATCCTCTGCTTCCTCCTTCCGTCTCCTCTCTGCCTGTCGCCCACTTTGTTCTGCCAGCTCACAACAAGGGCAACTGTCAGCCTCCTTCCCATGCCGAATTTTTTGGGATGGAAAGTAAATAAACACTATGGTGGAAAAACTCCTTTTACCGATTGACTGTTTTGGCATCTTTATGTTGACCATGTGGCGAGGTTCGGGAAGGGCAGTGCAGGTCTCCCACCTCTGAAAGTCGCGGCATCATGACATTTTAAATGCGCTTTCCCCTCACACTCGTTGTTCGGTCTCACGTGCATAATTGATTGACGTGCATAATTGATTGGCGAGAATTGATTCAAGGCAGTCCATAAACACCGTCACTCTCTATTTTCCGATTCCAGAAAGAGTTGTCTGCTCTGGGCTTGACCGACGCCTGGGACCAGAAGGTGGCCGATTTCTCTGGGGTGTCAGACAAGAGCAAGGGGAAGCTCCACCTGGGCGGAGTCCTCCAGTGGGCCTCCCTGGAGCTGGCTGGTGAAGCCGGGAAAGGAGAGGAAAATCTGGAGGAGGAGGATGTAGGAAAGCCTAAGCTCTTCTATGCCGACCACCCCTTCATCATCTTTGTTCGAGACAATGCCACTGGAGCCCTGCTGCTGATGGGGGCTCTGGACCATGCAGAAGGAGAGGCGCTCCACGATGAACTGTAGCTCCCTCTAGCATCTATCCCTCTTTTTTTTTTTTCCTGTCTTTTTTTTGGGCTCTGTCTTGTTTGGCGCTCCCTCTCAAAGACTACACACTGGTTTCTAAGTTGAGACATTGTCATTCACTGTGGCACACTATCACATCAGACCACGGCTGGCTGTCATACATTGACACTGCATAGTCTAGCGCTGACTGACACTGACACCGCCATACCCACGACACTGACACAGTCACACACGCACACACACACACACATACTGACTCCTACATGGCATACATGAATGAAAATACTGTACAAGGCATTACTAAAGTTGACGGATGCTGCAAAAACACTAACACTGACTCCCAGCGTTTTTTTTCACCCCACACATGCGCACACATCACACACACACACACACACACACACACACATTCAAGGCCTCAGTGATCAAGTCCACACAAAGCAAAATGACAAACAAGAGTGCACTGACAAACACTAACATGCTGACAAGCAGAAGTGGTTACACTGACACAACGCTTACAGCAGCCTCAACAAAGAACTTTAACCGAGAGAGGCTCGCAGTGACACTTGAATCCTCCCTGTCAGGCAAACACCAGGGCAGGTCAGTGTGTGTATGTGTGTGTGCGTACGTGTGTGAATGTGAGTGTGGGGTGACCGACAGATCAAGGGTGCCCTCGCGGCCGCTCTCGGAGCTGGCAGGGACCTATGGCGGGGTCCCCTGGGCTGCATCTGAGGAAGACTGATGGATCAGCCAAGTGCTTATTGATGAGCCAGCTTAATGCTAATGGCCGTAATGAGTCACAACGCTTGTCAACAACACAGAGAGGACGGGGAACCTTTTAATCTCTTAATACCATCAAGAATCAATGACACCGTTATGCCACTGGAAACAAACATGACTGACATCGCTCGACTTTAATGCGACAAGGTAACATTTAGGTAATATATTTGCTAATAGCAATCTAAAGAGATATTGATTTGCATTTGTATGTTTGTTTTTTAAAGCACCGGTGTGGATGTTTGAGATATGTGAATGATCTACAGGAGATACTGCTTATGCTTGCATTTGATGAGGTGCATTTTTTTTTTTTTAACAAATAAATATTTCTGGCTTTGTTTTGAATCTTTTTTAACTCGAGCTACAGTGTATTTATTGATGTTGTCTTCGCCCAGTGTTGATACAAACCAATCAATCATCAAAGCATGTACTATTAATATACAGTGCAATACATGGGGATTGCCGCAGCTCCATCTTTCTTGACAGCACTGACACAGGCTAAGACGGGGCTATTTTTCCCCTTTTTTTTTTTTCTTCTGCCCTGAACCGAGGTGGCTGACACTGAGCCTCGAGGGTGTGTGGAAGCAGATTTAAAGCCCTGAACTAGCATCAGTTATTGAATTTTTGAGGGGCAACACGACTCGCACTGTCTAGAAAGTGCAGCAACAACTATGTCAACACACTCGCCAAATGCCTCCAAACAAACAGAGGTAAAATGTGGGCCTTCCATTCCCAATTCCAAAAAAACAGAAAAAAATGTAAAAAAAAAAAAATAGTCCCTACCTGCCACTGCTTTAACACTATATTAGGGTTTTGATATCTTGAGTGTTTTATTAAAAATACAGCAACTTTTCTGTCAAACCAAGTAGGCACACTTTTGCACCAGCTGTATCTTTGCACGGATACATGCATCACTTGCTGTATACACTATTTTTTGAAAGTAGAAATGTGAATGTGTGCTACATCTGTCCTGTTACAGCTCTAAGTAACAGTGTCTAGACGCACAGCTGGTCCGTCTGACAGCATTCAACGAATCTGTTCCAATAACACCCCGGTAATACAGCTTTGTTCCTAATTTAGCCCACCGCACAGGTCTGCTCAGCAACAGTGTGTGTCGAGCATGTTTGTGTGTGCGTGCGTGTGTTCCTGTCCTGTTCCTGTGTGCATTCGTGTGTGAATAAAGCTACTACAATGACCTCTCTGCAGTGGCCTCCTGTGCAGCAGGGACTTGTAAAGGGCACCATACTGCAGGTATACTGCACGCTGAATGAACCCGGGAGCTCAATTTAGACAAGCCGATGATGGATCCGAGGCCGTCTGCTGTGAGCACATCAATCCTGCTCGTTCCGACACCAGCCCCCCGCTGACTCACCTTCGCATTTCATTCAGTTCTGAACACTGACAAACACATGCATGTCCACATCCGCTCGCAGGTAGCCAGACATAATCAGATTTATAAGAAAAAGGTAAGAAAACCACTTTGTGTAGAGCTGCTATATGCACAGTATGCCCAACTGTGAGGGTGGGTATATGCCAGTGTAGTGATTTATCATGTTTTAAAGGGGCGTTGTGCCAATAAATATATATGAGATCCTTTTTATCTTTTTGTTTTTTTTTTTTGGGGGGGGGGGATTGTTTTACCTATTTAGGACACAGTGCACACTGACCTTGCATGAGATGCAAATTTGTGCTGTATTTTTCATCTCAGAGAAACATGAGACTTTTCATTTAATTTGATTTCTTAATTGGACAACTAACCTACGCTTTTCTTTGGCTTTACAGTATTTAAAGGGGACGTTCCCAACTGACTACAACGAAATAATTCCTAAACCAAAGTGATTTGTTCAAGGCTTTTTTTTTTTATATAATCATCTCTTAAATATTACCTATGTTTTTAAAGTAGCAGCCCTGAAAGTTGTCATGCCACCACGTTTTGTGTTCATCGTGCTTTTGGAGTCATCCCTTTTTTATATTTATCGACTGTATGTTTGTCTCTCCGGCACACACTGTGTCCTTGGCGATAGCAAGCAGCATTATTTTGGACAGGTAATTGAGGTGAACTGTATTATGAGCACTCTGCGATGATTTGACACCATCACCATCAGTGGAGGACTTCTCCCCACACAAAAACACACACACACACTCTGTCATGGAAAAAAAAAGGGTTTGAAGGGAATTTAATGTTTAATCTCTTTTTTTTAAATAAAACATGAACCAAGAGTGGTACCGTGCGCTTCCAGTCTCTCCTGCTGCCTTGTACGATGGGTTCAACCCTTGGACAATCTGAGCGGCTGAAAAGAGGGTGAGATAGCGAAAGAGCACTCAGAGTCATCCCAGTTACAGTTAAGCACTTACCCTTTAGACGGAAATCATGCAAGTGGCTTTGCTCAGCTGGGGGTCAACTTGCCAACAGGCGTGCTACGAGGGCCCCTCCATTTTCACCTCGCTCTTGTTAAAAGCTCGAGATAGGTCAGAAGCGAGAGGCAGGCGCATGACGCGTGGAAAGCGGCGATGTTTCATGCCTGCGTTCGGCCACGGGGACAGCTTACTGACATTTCCGAGAAAGCGGAGGAGCTTCAGACCATTTTCAGTGAGATGTGGATTTAAACCTGCACGGGGGAACAGGATGAGATTGCAGTGAAGATGCACTGCCTCCCCATTTAGATAACAAAATGGCCTTCAGTCATAAATGAACTTAACAAGTGTTTACATAGCTTCAGCGAGAGTTCACATGAGGCCCTCTGCTACTACTGATGTCTGGGGGGGAAAAAAAGGTTAAGTAAGATAAAAACAAATCATCTTATATGAATTTGGGTAAATTGAGGAAATATTTAATAATGAATTAAGAGCCTTCAGAGATGCAAAAATAAGATATTGTCCTGAAAACAGAGGAGAATCAGCGCCGTGCCTGTTAAAACACCAGAGGCAGAGATGTAATGCAGAGTGCTGTAAAAGGATGGCACAGAAATAAATGACAGATGTCTTTATTACTGAAGCAGTTGGTAGAGTTTCTCTTTGCAACAGACGGACAGATGCAGGCCTGTCCGTGCTGCAGCTGTATGACGGACGGACAGCCCGCCCACGTGGAGCACCCTGAGGCCGGAGACCGAGTCACCAACCCGGCTGCGATCCTCCTAACGCTTCCACAGCAGGCTTAAAGTAGACCCAACATTTGTACTTATTTTGGAGCTGTTTTGATTTTATAGCTGAGATGTGCTTTTCTTCTTTAATTTTAAGTTCCCTTTTTAGTTTTCATTTAATTTAATCTACATTAACTAACTTTATGAGCAACGACTCCCTGAAATTGTACATTTATGTAGGTAGTAGTTTGTTTTTGTGGAAGAAAAATTAAATTAAAGTCATATTTAATTTACATAAATAATCTTAATCTTATCTCACCTGTTGCGCTATGCTAATGTGGTGCTAGTAAGTGTTTGCTAACTGTTTCAAGCTAGTTTGACGATAGAAAACGCTAGAAAACATTAACATAAATGTTTCAGTCAATAATTATCCAGACAATGTCGACCCAAGCATGCAGGAAAAACATATATATCTTGTGTTTAATACAAAAAAACATGTTTCACTGTAACACTTTAACACTTACTGTCAGAAGTAGCTAGCAGCATAAAAGGTATATTTTGTTTAAGTGGGTAGTTCAAGGGCTTCAGGAGTTTTGCATGCTGCCTCACTGACTTACTGGGACTGAAAAATAACTAAATTATTTTCATCTGTGCTTTTCCTGCTGTGGCTACTCAAAATTGGGCTCTGGCACTGATACGGTCATATGACATGCTGCCATTGTTAATGTGTGTTTGTTATTTAGTGGGCATCCACATACATGTTTGAATCCTGTGCTTTCTGACTGGTTGCATGTCCACAGAGAGAAATGCTTCTCTACTTGAGGACCTTTGGCTGCATTTTCAACACTCCAGGTAATAGACAGTAACTTGCCAGTCAGTCTGATTAAAATTCCTTCCATGGGCCAAAACATGAGCTATTTGGGCAGTGTGGTTTTTATATAAATGTGACTTTAAACCGCCTGAAAACAGGTGGGATCACTCCCAGCAAACCACAATCCTACATAAAAACTTTTGAAGGCTAAATATCACACAATAGCTTTACTCTGTCACTATTGTCTATTGTCTTTTCCAGCAGCAGATAGTTAATCTGCCTGAAGCAGACTGTCTGCAGCAGCTCATATTAATCGTATTGATCATTGTCAACTTTTGCGCTTCCTCCAACCTCAGATCACATTGTTGGGTGGAGCTTTTTTGTGGGGATTTTTTTTTCTTTCTTTCCAGTAAAGGTTTCTTTTTTCATTAGTCTCTTTCTCTGTTCTTCGGCCCAATAACCTGTCTCCTTTATTGCACACAGTCCTTAGAAAGTGACAACTTGGGAAACTGAATCAAAGTTTCAATAAAGCCTGGACTGCTGTGGGCTTTGACAAGTGAGGTGGCCAGAGTGGAACAGTGCAGAATGAGACTGAAGGAGGACATATCGGTTCCAGAAAGATAAATAGTTCATGAAGCTGTTGACTTCACCATTTTATTACTTTTGTCTCAGAATTTTCCGCCTGCCTGCAGCTCTTTCTGCCCACAAATTATTCATCATGCTCCCTACAGGCCCCAGCTGTCAATCCCAGGATTAGGAGCTGGTAGGGTAGATGGGAGCTGTACGGGTGTCATGAGCTCAGGTGCATGCATGCCGGCGAGGATCTTGATAAAAATTGATAAAAGCCATCGTGACGGCAAATAATCACGTCAGCTTTACCTGGAAAAAGCCTGCTTCTTACTTCCTGTAATGTTTTCCACTTTTAGTTCTTTGACCTTTCATCTCCCCTCTGTTTTGAAGTTTCCTCAGGAGGGTTAGAGAAGACAATCTGCTACAGACTTTCTAACTGCCTGAAGTCTCTCATGCTGACTATGGGAGGTCAGATCTGAAGGTAAATAATAATAATGGCTATATGAATGGACATATGTGCAGTTTACTATAACCACCTCATGTTATGACTGCTTGCCATTTCAATCAGTTATTAATTAAGAGTGTAACATGATTTGATGTACGTATTTAAAATACATATGTAGAAATAAATGCTCTTACTGTATTGAAGGTGAAATCCACACCTTTCCTACACTTTTCCACATCTTTGTGCCATGAATATTTCTCTTTGATGTGGTGTCCAGCAAATCTTTGAATGACAAAGCATCTTGTAATTATCCTGTATCGTTCTTCTTCAGAATGCCTAATTATGTGATTACCTCTGCGAGTAAGAAATTGTGTAATTTTCTTTTTTTTTTTTCCTCAGGAGTTTGGATTTTCATATTTACATTTATACAATAGTAAGTCTCAGCACAATTGCATCAACTCTGAAGTCCAGACTACTGTCAAAAGTAATGACGCTGCTCAAAATAACAAAAGGAAAAAGAGAGAATAATGAGGCTAGATTATTCTGACAATGTGAACCAGATGTAATTATGAAAATTGGTGTCCTTCAATATATCATTGCATTTCAAAGGTCTATTGAAGCGCTTTGTGTATATGTCATAGTATATACATTACTACGTGTGTGTATCTGTGCTCACATATTGTAAACTACACAGAGAAAAAGTTGAATTCATTGAGAAGGCTTTGGGGAGGAAGAAGTCCAAACTGTGCACCAGTAACCTGGTAAAGCCATCAGCTTGTTAATGGAAATCTTGTCAGAAATGAAGAATTGATGGTCAAAGTCTTCCAGCTGCCGACAGTGCTGCTCTGCACAGTTAGAACTACTTTATCTACATTGCAGACAGATGTTAAACTGGAATACTGTTCAAGACATATGTTATTCTTGTGTTTTTCTATAGTTCATTGTTTGTGAACATGAACAAACTCTGATCCTAAGCCAAAAACACAGACGTCCAGGATTCACCTGCTGTGTCCAGACTGTGCGTCATAAACAAAAAGTGGAGGTTGGATTTTGTGAGCCACCAGATGTTTCTTTAAGCTTTTAGAAGCAAATGTATGGTTTCTTCTATAGGGATAATAACAGCGACGAACCAGAACATATGCCTTTATTCCTTGAAAATTACTCCTCTTTAAGCCAGTTCTTTATTTAATTTCTTTTCAAATTGATTCTTAAATGTTCTGTCCATGACAAGACAAACTTTTTCCTGTTGTAATCTCGGTGCCTAACCTCTCGGTAATACAAACTAAACTTTTCTGTTGCATAGAAACAACAGATAGTATGTGTTCAATCTCAACACCCAGTTAAAAAAATCCTGCATTAGACTTTCAGTTTGCAGCACTGGTTTGATTTCAGGACAGCAGCAGGTTATCAGGTCAAGGCAGGAAATTATATAAAGCTTTTAAATGTACAAACAGCTGTTCAGCGCTGGAAATTTATTTTATAGTTAAACTCTATACTTCATAATTGAAGAGTAACACAGTTATGATCATTATCAGTAGGATTTTAGATCAAATTATGCATAAAACAGTACTACAAGTAGTGTTGACCAGTATGCTCTGATATGAAATCTACTATTAATTTCACAATATTGCTACTTTCATATAATATTGGCTCATGTACATTTTTGAACTTAAACTGAACAGACACTTTCAAGGCAACAAGTGGCTTAGTAGTCACACGTGAATGGACTATATCTGAATAAAAGCCTCAGCATAGTAAATACAACAAAGAGCCACATTATCAAATGAATACCATGATATACTGTATGTCCGTACCTGTATGTTATCGTTTCTTCCTCACACTACACGGCTGCTACAGCAGTACTGCACCTATCCTGAGTTATTGTTGTGTAAATGTGCTCAATTCAAACACCTTTAGGACACTTGTTTAAAGGACACTTGGTGTATACATGCTCAAATAATTAGGTTTCTTTCTAACCTTGATCTCTTGACCTGATGAGAAAAATTAGGTTTGTCTTTTCACATGGAGTTTAAGAAATTCAGCTGAAAGCCGGAGCAAATCTGATCACTGAAGTGCACGTAAAACAACGCAGCAACCACCGGCACACTAAACCCAGTTAGTGTCTTTTTCTTTAAACCTTATCCCTGTTTGCCTCTTATCTCATCTCATTTTCCATATTGGTGTTTTTCTCTTTCTCTGCAAGTCAGTCTTTGTCAATTGTGCAAGCACATTTAAATGCAGTGAAAAGCAGAAAAATAGCAAATTTGGAGAAAATTGAGAGCAGGTTGAACCTGCACAGTCACTGTCCTCTCATCAATTGAGTTGATAGAAATAATTACGACTCTTTGCCCGGGGAAACACTGCTGGCATTTACATACAGTGACCCATAGTCCATTCTCTGTTGTGTTTATGTGTTTTTGTGTATGCGTGTGTGTCTGCGTGCACTTTCAGCTCTGAAGATAACAGCGTCTGAGCGTGGGCAGTGATCACACGCACAGACACACCTAAATTCACACACTGGCACATGCACATTTTGCCCTACCTGCCTGTTTGCATTATTCAACAAGACAGCTGCATGTATAATCTGCATAGTGATATAATTTGGGTAATATTGGGCGTAGCTCAGGCACCACCTGCTTGTGTGTTTAAATTTCTGGTGAGAAATGGGGCCAGGTGGGTTGGGGGGGTGGTGGTGGTGGAGGCTTCACAGAGTTAGAACACAGCCTTCTCCAATTATGAGATACATCGTTATAATTGGGGGATACATGTCATGGGGTGTAATTGCACACACTTTTCCTGTCATTTCTCAGGGGTGTGCACAGTTGCATGTTGACACCATGACGCTAAATAACCAACTTTTTCTCTTTTGTCCTTGCACCCACCATCCGGCAAAAGTTATTAGTTCTGTTGATCATTCCTGGTGTAACCAAGGACTGATGGCTGAAGGACAGAAAGAGGAAGCTGTATATTTCCACCGAGGACACCTCCACTACAGTCATGGCAGCTAGTGGAGTCCTCCGTGCCCTCGCAGGTAAAGCCGATGCCCGCCCCCCCCCCAACCACCACCTCCCAACCAAATGTAGCCGCAGTGGAGTGCTGCACCGACAGATAACGACTCAACCCCAGTGAGACATGTGTTATGGAGCCCTTAATGAAAGAGTTGTGCCCCATTGAGCCCTATAATGAATTTTCTGACATTGAAAATCCCAGGGGGGGGCTGCTTAATTCCTAAGAGTAAATTCAAGTAGCTAACACATTTTGATTAAGCAGTAGCGACTGAAAATAGTAATGGACGAAACAATTGTTTAGCGCTGTGTGTGTGTGTGTGTGTGTGTGTGTGTGTGTGTGTCTTAAATTGACCATGTTTGGTATGCATGTACCTGCATGTCCTCATCAGAGAGGGGTGTTCGAATGCCTTTGTTCAGGCTCTTTATGCAGCCTTGTCCGGCATGTCTGATACCTGTTTAGCTTTCATCCTGACTAATGGAAATGTCAAAAACACTGTAGAAAGGCTGGACTGCCCATTCTCCTCAGAAGCCAAGAGATGTGAAGCAGAGATTGCTGCCAAGCCTTGTCAAAGACACACGCGCGCTCACACAGCCGTAGTGCTATGCAGTATTATAACTGATAAGAGCTTTTGTAGATTTTGGTAATGATGTCCCTGAATACCAAGTGAGCTGCATCTAAAGAGACCCACAGGAATTAATAAAAATGTCTCCCATTTCATGACTGCAGTGGTTTCCTCCTTTCGAGAGATCACAAAAGAGAATCACTGAATGCCATAATTTAATTATGTATTTCAGGGTGTCTCTGCATGTATTGAGCTTTTTGGAAATTTTGCATCCCCATTATGATTATGCTCTTTGTCTTTGTCCTGTCATCCCTTTTTCTGCTTCACTCTTCCATTTCTCATGCGCTTTTTCCTTCTCTCAACACTTCATTTCCATTTCTTCCCTTTTTTCTTGTTTCCAGTCTCTCATTTCCGATTTATCCTTCAGCCCTTTTTGTCGTGTCTTTCACCCCTTTTGTGTTCCCTTTTTATATCTCATTTCTCCTCTGTTTCACTGTTCTTTACATGGACAGGTGGCAGAACAGCTGGCCTACTATGTCCATGTATCAGAGACAGTAATCACAGAGGAGACGTTTGATGCAACAGTACAGTTTGTCTCAGTGCGGGGCAGCCCCACCCAGGACTGAGCAGTGTTACCTGTTTGCATGGCCCCCCTGGTTGCCTTCAGCACCCACTGGGAAAAGAGCATGAAGGACAACTGTACCACCAACATGTTCTGCTCCCTTGTCAGCCCCACAGGTGGGTACCTCAGTGGAAGATAAAGACACATTGTCAAACAACACTAAACTAGGTAGTAGTAAAGAAAATTCTTCACCCATATAAAGACGATGTTTATGAGTCTCCTCTGTACAACATTAACTCACCGCAGATATTCATCACCTCCATTAACATTTGCTCACCTCCCTCTGAACTCAGCTGTTCAGGAGTATGGCCCGTTAGTCTGTACCTGTGTTCTGATGTTTGCTTTGCTGGCCTCTGCCTGTTTTTTTTTTCTGTCAGCTACAACTGGTTGGCTGCTGAATTTTAGAGATTACAATTAAAGTGTACAGTATGTGGTCCTGGGCTCTACAAGAAAACATAACTTACACCTCTGTTATTAGGGTTTTAATGAAAATTATATTTCAGAAATGTATTGTGGACCTCTTATTCACCCCCTTCTGTGTGGTTCCAAATCCATTATACTATAGATTGTTTTTCTTTGTTGTGGTCCTTTAGAGGATCCCATGTCTTGAGTACAACCTTCTGTAACAGCAGGACAACATCAGTTTCACTAAGCTACCTAAAAACTATGTGTAACATATTTCCTCTTGAAAGAAGAGTTCATCACAATAAGGGTTATGGTACTATCCCCTTTGACACAAAGTCATTTTGACAGCCATTCATTCATCTGCTTCATGTGAAACGACAAGCGCTTCTACAGTTTGGACTTGTTCTTTCATGTTGCAGCCAAAGAGATGCTTTCTGTTGTTCGCAAAGCCAGAAAGGTAAATGCTGACGGGCTAGTTGAATTGAGAGACATACACAGGGGTAATCACACAGCATACTGGTAAGTTGTGATGGTTCAATTCTCATGCTAATTATCTCAATCAGTGCAAAAATGCCACTGCTTTTCAAAGAAGCAACATACACTCGCAGGCAGGCACACACACACATGTGCACACATCCACACGGGTAGTAAACAGAAACTGCACACCCACAATTACAACCTCCTCTACCTGACACAGCTCCATGTTTCCCGGATAATCAGACAAAGATTGGATAATCCTGACAGAAATCCTTTTCATTCCCGCAGCCCCCTGCAAATTCTCATTTTGCAATATCATTTTCAGTCAATCCACCAACAATCAAAGGCCTTTCAAGGATTTAAAATTCCTAGACTTTCAAATCACGCCTGTGGGGTAAACATTTTTTTTCTTTCTAGAAACTTCTAAATTCTAAACTTCCCACATTCAATAAAAATGAAGTCACAATGATTTGCCCCCCAGTGACTGCAGAGCATAAATATACAGTATATGTAAATGGAGAACACAGGTAATATTATAGCTCCTAGGTATACAGATTTCACTCCCATGTCAGACTGAGTAGTGGCAATCATGCAAAGCACTCATTTGGCGCAGAGCAAGGCCGCACCTCAATCACTTTGTCTTCATTTTTTCACATCAGGCTCACAAAGGTTAAATGACCATAGAAAGCATGCACATAGGCACACATTCAAATACGCTCACATGCATCACAAGCAGGTATGGAATAAAACAATACCTACTGGAAAAGAACACACTCTCTCACACACAGATTTCTGTCATGTTCTGCTCGGCGGCTTTGCTCGCCTTCTGTTCTCTGAGGTGTGCTCATTATTTCACTTTCCTCTATCGTTTCCTGTTCTTGTCTTGTTTAGCTCCCCTGTTTAAAGGCTAATGGAGGGCTGTGCGTTGCTACCACTGGGTATGAGTGTGTTTTGATGATGTCCAGCTATCATCATCTTTCTGCTGATCCCAACTGTTAGCGAAAACTGATAACAGGAAGCTGCGGCCTCACAAACACACCGGCCTTTAAAGTCCCTCATTAGTCTGGATGACCTAGCACGCAGTTCCCCTCTGCTTTCATTCATGTACCTCTTCTCTCACTGTATGACAACAAAAGTTTTATTCATGTTTGGTACATGATGTTGTTTTTCACCCTGTGTGTCATGTTTTTTAAATCCCAAGTGGTACTTACTGCATATGTGGTGCGCTTTGGAGTAGAGGGATGTTTTAGTAGCTTTCTCTTGTCCATTGCTGGTGAAGCTGTAAACACTTTCAGTTCCTACCGCTGAGGGTTGCAGATTGAAACCCATTTAATCTCAGTCCAAAGACTGAGTTGCATATTTCATTTCCATGTAACTTAACAGCTGGTTCCCTGCTTTGTACACACAGAAAACAAGAATCCCTCTCTTGATACTCTCTACTCTCTTTATATATATATGACTTTACTGCATCCATTGTATTTTGAACACAAACTGGATTCTGGATAATTTGCATGATCTCACATCGGTCACATCATCCAGTTAAAGCTGTGTGTTGATGTGGCTGTGTGATGTGTAATGTTAAGTATAATGTTATTTTTGAGCAGATAATGTGTGTAAGAAGGTGGGCTGTACATCCCAAAGGAAGGCCTACAGCACAGCCCTGAGGAGGCCAGGAAGGACATGAAGCCAGTAAAGAGAGTGGAGAGTAAGCCTAAGGGGCTGTGTGTGTGTGTTTGTGAGTTTGTGAGGGTGCCTTTGTCTCTCCATTCGTCTCTCTGGGGATGCTGTCTAAAAGGTCACACAGACTTTATCTTTTGATCTGTGATTCTCTGTTCAAAACACCATTGAAGCTCCAGCATCTGCTTCCTGACTGACTCTTTAGAGTTTTTATTTAATGAGGCACTGGACTTGCCACCTCTCACCTTCACCTCTCCACATTCTTCATCGTTCTTTGACTTGGGCTCTTTGTACCTCCATCATCTCCCCCCTTCCAGTTTTCAGTCATCTTTTTTGACCCTGCTCTCCCTTTCATTGCGTCCTGTTTCCAGCATCATTTCAACCTTTTCTCAGCTCCCTTTGTCCTACACTGATTTCTCTCACCTCTTTATCTCCCCTTTCCTCTATCACTTCAGATCAAGGAGCTACCGAATGCCCAGATAATGATGAGGATGAGTGATACATCTGGCTTCCAGCAAGAGATGGCCTTCTGGAAGAGCTGCTGTGCCAATCTGTTAGGCACATCAGCCAGCGGCCACAAAAGCCAAAGGTCAAGCAGATCAGGATTTTCATGCAGATCTCCATGTTTTTCTTCGAGATACAGGTACAGAAAGTCGGCAGAGGCCCAAACTGTATCATTTAGTTTGACAGCATTAATGTAATTCCTACTGGTATTACAATATCTTAGATTAAATGCAACATGCAGAAACATGCACATATACTTCTGTCATACTTGATCCCCCATAATTACTGTTTTGGAAAAGTTATGCTGCATTGTCCAACTGTTTTTTTTTTTAACTTTGGGGACTGTCACTTAAGATAAACTTGTTGTCATATGTCTTCATAGGGCTGCTTTTTTTTTTTTTTTCTAAAGACAACTTTTGCTAGGTGTGGCTGGTAGCAGTGTGTGGTGTGACAGCACACGTAGCTGAGGCCAGCACAGCATATTGGCTGGTATGAAGCCACCACGGAGGCACAGTATGATGAATTATGGGCAAACAGAGAATATTGAGGCTTTATCCACTGTGCTTTACAGCTCTGAGTTGGCTTAGCCAGCTAAACAATCCATTTAACACTGTAGGGCCAACTCTGCCCAACAGCACCTGCTTGGATGTGGAATTTAGGCTCTCCATGACTGATGACACTGGCTTATTTTCAAATCACACACAGTTACCTTGCTGTATATAGGAGAACGAAGCCAGTGTTTCGAGTTCATTGAATGTGTTTAGATGGGGAAACGGAAAAGGATGCCGGATACGGTCTCAGTATGCGCACATACAGGAGCCAAAGCAGGCTGTGGGGCAGAGGCACACTACACTCTATCAATGTTTCTCTTTTATGTGAAGTGTGAAGCAGAGCTTGACGTTTGCCATTTATCACTAGAGGTACAGTGCAAAATATCTGTAGATTAGAGTCTCCCTTGGAAAGAGTGTGAAGAAAAGAGAGATGTTTAAGATGGATAGGGATTGATAAATGTTGCGCCTTGCATCTGACTTTTACCTGCTAGTGGATAGCTCAGCACTTTGTGTAATCACCTTGTAATGCATGTCTGTGTGTATACATGTTATGCCCTGGGTTCACTTCTGCAGGCGCAGTCAAACCTGATGTACATGTCCATACTGAAGGAGCGATGTGAAGATCTCGCTCAACTCAAGCCTAGCCAACTTGCTTTTAAGCTGCAACACATTGTCAGTCTGTCTGACTGTTTTAGATATCTTTGTGATAGATAATTAATAGATATGCAAGGTTCTTTATGCAAGCAATCGTGTATTCTACAAATATCAGTGGAGCAGCAACATATTACGATTAACAGATTAACAAACCTTAAACTGTCAGAATGTCTTTTCTGTTGTAGATCAGCTCTCCAGTTGGATTAGATTTTTGTCTTGTCCTGATAAGACATCATCATCGATGAAGCACACTCCCACTCATCCTAAGAGCTGAGGCAGTTACAATACAACAAGACTGAATGCACTGATTAAAAGGCCCCATCACTGTTTTCATTACCCCAACTCTTTTCATTTCAGTTGACAGCTCCACAGACCAAGGGGAAATGTTTAACCTTAAATAATTAATGTTCTGAACCCTCATTGTTACAGTCATTTGCTGCCCTGTTGCATGACTTTTCTTTTTCTCTGAGTCTTTTATGTGTCCCTCTATTTCAACATTTTGCTCATCTTCTTCTTCTCCGCCCTGTCGTTCTCCCTGTTATTCCTTTGATTATACATCAAGGTTCTGACTCAAATAAAACATTTGGTGTAATTATAATTGTGAATGTGAAAACAATGATTTGACAGTCCGAGCACTGTTAGGGCGATGCTTCTTTCAGAAAGGCTGAGGTGCCTTTAAACTTTTTGTAACACTAAATGTCCTACCTAATGTCCTGTACCTTTCTAACCCACACAGAGACAATGCAGAGCCCTCCGGTGCCAGACTTTGTAACCACGGGAGTTAGTTGGCATGTGGAATAGAATTTCATTAATCATGTTGAAATGTTTTACTCCATTTGAGAGGGCAGCAAACACGCTGAGTGGTGTGATGGCTTCATAACGCTATCAGCATCTCAGCCTTGAGCGTCTCACATCTGGTTGCATCTTCATGGCCTGGCTTAGTGTTTTCACATTTTCCAGTGCTCTTCAGTGGTGTCATGAAAGGCTTCTCTGTGTCCTCTGAGTTCTTTTGCTCAATTATTTATTATTTCTTGTATCTGAGGTAGAGGTAAGCCATTTTATTGGTGCACTTAGATACGTTGCTGAGACTGAGTCTGCAGACTTCACTGCTGACCACTATCCTGAATCTCTTCTTGTATTTTTGCACATTGGTGTGCGTGTGTATGTTTATGTAACCCAGGTTTCCAAGTGCACAACCCCGCTCCCCCCCCTAGATCCTGAAGTGTAATTGTGCATATATTTGTGTGTCTTGGTGGGCATGTGTATTTATTTTTTTACCAACCTGCTCCCTCTGCAGTGGTGCATATTGTCATTGGCCATGGAAGAACTTGGAAAACCTGCGGCTCACTGTGTTTTATGCAGCTCAGATGGCCATGGCCTCTCCTGCAGCACCGCTCCCTTTATGTTTTCCATCCCTTCTCATGGCTGGGAGGCTTTCTTCCCCTTCCAATTGTATGAAATAATAGAGATGGAAAATGTCTTGTTTATTTTCTACAGAAAAAGGATTCCATCAGGCAACAGGGCCCTCTCTTTCTTTTCTGGAGTAGGACCAGATCACTGATGTGGTTTCCATTTGTGTCTGATGTTTTTTGGCTAATACTTTCTAATCAGAGTCCATTTGTATCATGGTAGAGTGTGTAGTTGTCTGCCTCTTTTTGTATGTGCATGTGCTGTGATCTGTAATGCGTGTACTTATTGTGTCCCGTTGTGTGCACTGTGTCTGTGCACATCTGCGACTGTGAGCCTGCATTGTATTCCAAGTTTGTATGTGAGTGACTTGCCACTGCCCCTCTCTCTCCTGCAGGGCCTCAACCATTTTCTTCATTTGTTGCAGCTTTGTGTTTCGTCTCTCTTTTCTTCTCCTCCTCTTCTCTTTTTGTGCTGGGGAACACAATGTCTGGTTTAATATCATTTTCCAATCACTGAAGGCTGCAGGGCAAGGACTTTTGACTGAGCTATTTCGTTCCAGCTAATACCAAAGAGAGGGGAGAGAAAATAATAACCCTAGTGGTTGATAATAGCTGCAGTGATCATTCTGCAGTCATTTGCCTCTGGTGCTCTCCGTAGCTGCAGCTGATGTTGTCTTTGTTTTCTTACTCCCCGCTACATGGAGCTACACCACTATTACAAGCTGTCCGACACCCTTCATCTCCTCCATGTCCATCTGAGATATATTCAACACCATCTGGTAGTTTTTATAGAGGGAAAAACACAAAAGGGAGAGGGTAGTTAGAAGACAGGGGAGAACAGAAAGTCCAGTGGATGTACTTTTAAAGTCAAGATGGGCCTGTTGTAATGCATGCTTTTTTGAAGAGGTCCAGATTCTTAGGAAACTGATTATACAAGAGCTTAGAGGGAAATCTCTGGAGAGTTAAGATTCAGGGACATATGTTGTCTTCATCTTTACCCTCCTCCCTCTCCTGCCCAACCTTTTTTTTCTGAGAGAGAAGGAGGGAGTGAGACTGAGAAGGAAAGGAGGGAGGGAGGAAAAAATCATTATTAACTCATAAGCTGGTTAATGCTGTAGCACTCTCAACCTTCAGCTCAAATGAGAATTTCCGTCATTTACATATCAATTTAATTTCCTGTGTTTCCCTCTCCTCTCTCCCCCTCCTTCATTAAAAGCAGCATTTGCTTGCCACTGCAATCAGCCTGTACAACACATTTTCCTGGGCGGTGAGCACCCGCACTCACACATCTTGCATTTGCGCATGCACGCCGCTCTCTCTCTCTCTCACTCTCTCACACACACACACACAAACACACAAACACACAAACAGAAAAAAAAACAGAAACAGATATTTTGACACAAGCAAATGCAGAAATGTGCACACCTACAGATTCTTTGTCATCTTGTCACATGCACAAATATGCATATTTATACACATATGTGCGAATACACACACACACACAGGCACAGAGGCAGTGTGGTGGAGCCCAGGCAGGTAGGCACACAGAGCAGCTCCGTGGCCCGCTGTAGCTCTGTCAGGATTAAACCAGTGATCAGAGAAATGAAAGGAAAGCTGTCATTCCACATAGGCCTCTATACACATCATCCTCAATAATTACACCCTCTCCTTCCTTCGCCTCGCTTCCTCCTCTCTTGTAACCTACCTGTGTGTGTGTGTGTGTGTGTCACAGACGGCATGCCTGACTGACACCCAGCACATCAAATAGGGGCTTTTAATGAAATGTGCGCCTGCTTGAATTACACTCACTTTAAACCTTACCCTTTTTTCTCTCTGTGGTATAAAGCCACACCTGTGTGTGTGTGCCCACATGAGCTTGTGTGTGTGAGCGTCCCCTTTCTGAATCAATACAGATGTGCCTAGCCCTTCTCTGCTCACATCTGGCAGTTAGACTGAACCTGCAGGGGATATATGCAACTAACTACTTCAATCTGGGGCTTTAAGCTTATGAATGTGATCAAATATTCAGTGCAGGCAAAGTGTTACACAGCAAGCCCTCAAGTGTAAAGTAAGTTTAAGGTCTGTCGATTTAAGTCAATGCCATATGTGACCTTTGGTGTGAAAGTCAAGAGGTACCAGATCCAAGCTGTCATAGAATGATCCTTTTCATTTTTTTATGACTATTTTTATGAAATTTCCATTTTCACTGGAATTACAGAGAATACAGAGAGGCTGAAGGCAGGATTCAACCTATGACACAAACATGGTACATGACTGGAGTGGCGAGTGAGGAGTGAAATAATTTTTTATTGGTTTAGCATCTTTATCCATGTGGTGTTTTCCATCTGTTTTTTGTTTTGTTCGCATGGAGACAGAGTAGTACAGAACCTATTTGTAATATCTTTTGTCACTGTTGATGCCTGTTGTGATTGGTGGCACCTTTATTGCGATAATGCTTTTAGACACTATCACGACGCTTGGTTTTTGGTTGATGTGTGCTTGTGAAGATTTTCCTCTAACCTTTCCACTGTGCTATAGTATCAGTGTGGTAAACAATTAAATTGTAACGCTGTGGTGCTTTGCAGAGACTGTAATATTTGTTTTCCCAGTTAAGTTTATTGTTAATTTTTATTTTAGTGTGCCTTTCATGCACAGTTTGGGAGTTAGTTTTAGTCATTTTAGGCAACTTTAAGAACTCTAATCAGTTTCTCAGTAAGTTCAGTCTCTTTGTGGACCTTACTGGACCCAGATCCAGAATTCACACCGAGCCAGTCCACTCAAACCAGTATAACACTGCTGTCTTTTCAGCTGAGCTTTATAAAAACCAAAATGTGTGCTCTGGAGCGAATAATGAATAAGCTAATACCTTGGTTTTGCTTGCTGTTTGTCCCTTTTTTTTGTAGCTAATGACTTTGTACTGTAAGACTACTTGGTATCCAGGGTTTTGTATAACAGTGACTTGTTATTATAGCTCAGCACTTGAGCGTGTAATAAATGTAAATCTCAGTGTCTGTAACTTGGTCCCCTGAAGCTCATTATTTGTGACAAGTGTGTGAGACAGTGTTTGTTTTCTGCTGTGTTGCAGATGAGTAATGAGATCATTCGCCTGTGCTTCCAAAGCATCTCTCTGGACAAGATCTTTTAAGGACTACGTGATCTTCAGCAAGCAAAACCTCAGCGACTGTACCCAGTGCTCAGTGCACACCTCGCAGATTCACCACAAGTAAGAAAATTATTACCCATGTAGGGATTCAGCACCCCGGGGGTCCTTTAAAAGTCTGTAAAATGCTAAAATTAAATAGTATAAATTTAAAGCCATATAAAGCATTGCAGTATTAAATGTAGTAATTAGAGGTCTTAATTTTTCACTGTGTTGTGCGGATTTATCTTTAATTAAATTTAATTTTCACACAACTGTAAAATTAAATAGATAGTTGAGGCAGAGTTGGGAAGTAAGCCAAAAAATAAACCCTGTTAAACCACAGTAAATCAATGGGACTGGCTGCAGTGTGGATTTATTTTCTCATGCTCCAGTACAGTTTACAGGAAACACACAAGACTTATAAAATCCTAATCAACATTGAACATCACATTAAATGACTGACCTTTGCAAATTACTTTCATGGACAAACATGCTTCATTCAGATGTCAGAAAAACTATAAAATCACATTCAAATAGTTCATTTCCATGTAAAATCTTATAAAAATTGTTTTTTTACATAAGTGTTAATGGTAAGAGTAGTCTGACCCGAGTTTTCAGAAACTGCTCAGCAGCATGCTGTATGCTTTCCATCTAGTTTAGATTCACACTTTGACTCAGTTATGAATTACATTGCTACGTGAATGCCAACAGCGTTTCAAAGCAATATTTTTACTTGCTTGGAAATGTCAGAAATACCACAAAAATACCACAGAAGTCTTTGTACAAGAGTCGCTTCCAGGAGGCTCACAGTGAGTCTCACAGTCCACAGTAGGGACATGTCAGGAGTAAAATGGTCCTTAAGGGGTCACAAAATGCAAGTTAAACGTGCCAGCTTTTGAATCAAAAATCTAGAAATTAGATGAAAAGTCCCAAATGAATTACAATTGGAAGTGTATCTGTTCATGTTCATCTGTTCTACAATGCTTCTGAAACCTTTTCCCAAACTTTACGGGAGATTTGGCCCTGCACTACATTTGGAAGGCATGAGATTTGTATTTCAATCTACAATCAGAGTTAATGTCTGCTGACTGTCCTTGGCCCTATTTTATGCCGACCAGAGCAGAATCTATAATCACGAGAGTCATAATAGCCAAATTGGGGAAACAATGGGATTTTAAATAGTTAAGTGTGTTCCCAGCTGCACTGCATTGTCAGTTCCTATTAAAGCAAGAGTAGGCAGTGTATTTTAGAGGCACTGAAATTGGATAAAAAAAAAAATCCAATGTCTGTGGCTGCTGTAGGCCTGTAATCACCAGGCTACCTGCCTGTCTCTCTGCACATATCTTGTCTGTGCACTCACTGCACATGATTGGAGTCTGCCATGAGAAGCAGGTGAAGTAGTCGCACAAGAGTGACAGAGAAAGAAAAGAAAGACAGAAGACAAGTTTATGATCAAAAAAAGTTTGTTGGATAAAGCAAGAGGTCACACCAGAGACAACATCTGCATGACTTTTCTACGAGGACGAGAACGATAGCCATGTTCGTTGTTTACGATCATTATGATCATAACAGGTGTTTTCATGAGAATGAAATGAACGAGACATGAGATAGTGATGAAATGAAGCGCTGAGGTCTTCTTCCCAATGCTCTGCCATGGTCTTGTCTTCCAGCAGAAGTCAGGCAGTGGGCGTTTGTGTGTTTTGGTGGAGAGGTTTTGGCTTTAACTTTACCAACCCTAGCTACAAGTTTAACATGTACGCGCGTTCCACAAGGTCAATCCAGTGTTATATTCAGACATGAAAAATCTTCATATTCAGAGCCTTTCTTATGGTATTTATGGATTATTTCAATACTTAGATTAACCGTGTTTATTCTTAAATATTAATCAGATTTTTGAGTTTTTTGTTGTGTTCACTAGAAGTTTGGAGGCAGTCAGATTGTCCGTGAGATCAGTTTACCATCAGTACACATGGTGCCACAGGGAGTAAACTTGTGTGTCGGATTAGCCAGCTTCAACTCATTCTCTAGAACTAATTCTAATTTAATTTACTAGATGAGAACACAGTCATGTTTTCCGTAATGTAAGAATAGAATACTTTCCTGCCTGTAGAAAGCGCAAGACAAAGTATTAAGTGCAGGTTTAGATTAGAAGCAAATTTACAGCAGATAAAAGTACTACTTATCACAGGAGAAAAGGGGAAGCAAAGCTTTGAGCTGGAGGTTATTGCGAGGTCAGGCTCACCAACTTGTTGTATTTGGAAAAAGACCTTTGTGTTGTCAGTCAAGATACTTTTATATTAATTGGCTCTTTAAACTGCTTTTAAAAATTATTATGAGGAATGCAGCAGCCCTACAATAACTATTGACCGAGCCTCTTTTCAGGATCAGCACTGAATTCAAAAGCAGTTGTGATTACTCTTGCTTTGTTGTTACATTCTTAAACGCATCACCTCTGTGGAAAATGTGAAGGATTGCAGACATCACAGTATTACTTCCTGAACCGATTCTATTGATAATTATGACACCATCTTCTCACTAAATTATAGCATAATAGAGCAGTTGTGCGTAATGACAAAAGATGTGAGTGCCTGCCACTTACTTTAAAGTGATACAGAATGCACTGCTCTGACAGCAGATCACTGCAAACACCTGCTTTTCCTGTCAGTTAGTTACCTTCCTCTCGCTGTCTTGAATTTCCATACACTTGCTATCCTACTAATGAAGTACACAAACTGTATGCTCAAACTTATCAATTCAGACGTTCCCAACAAAAGACAATCAAAGAGTACAAGAATAACGCAAAAATGGTGCATTTGGCCAGTGGGAGGGGGTGAGCAAGAAACTGTGCTTCAACTTATTTGTTTCCTTCAGTTGTTAGTTAATCAGTGGGTCAGTGGTTTTCTGAACTG
Organism: Scortum barcoo; assembly: GCA_023238725.1. NCBI lineage: Eukaryota > Metazoa > Chordata > Actinopteri > Centrarchiformes > Terapontidae > Scortum > Scortum barcoo. Next base: position 19,987,389 of record CM041532.1, on the reverse strand, counting down.
CAGATTTTCAGTTCATTACTATGATTGCCCTAAGAGAGAGTCTGAAGGGCTCGCAGTGTTTTCACTAGCTGGCGTGCTCACACACACACACACACATTCCAGGCTCTCCGATACCCCTTCGGGCCTCTCGCTGCCTGCACGGGCAATCGACCTCGTCCAACCAATTAAAGACAGCGCTTAGTTCCTGATCGATGGCTGAGGTTGGGATGGGGCAAGATGAGGACAGCAGGAGAGGAGGGGAGCCATACGAAAAGATCCACTTCGTGACCCAATCAAGAGTTTTTATTTGGTCTTCCCATCTTAAGCTCGTCACCCCAAGATCACGCTTAATGTGCCAAAGATATCCGTTCGCTCTCCCTTGTTGTGGAATTCATTTTACAGGACGAAGGAGGATCGGTCGTTGTCACACCACTTGTTGGACAAGCATTATGTTTTAGATGTTGCAGTTTGGAGTTTATCAGCTTGTATTATTACATGCATTTGTAAAGTCAGTTCACTTGCTGTTGTGATAGTACATTTTTGCCAGTGAATCAATGTGCAAGCAGTGTTATCACAACGCATTTGAGTCTCTGAACTCTCGCACCAACATTTTGTAAATGCATTGCTGACTAAGAGTGACCCCCTTGGTTGGGTTTATTCTGTATTTACATGCAGAGGAAGACAGAGACTAGATTATCATATATCACTGTCAGTGGTTCACAGTTTGTATGTGAGAAAGTCTGGTAGATGTTGTGTGTAATAACGTGTAGGAGACTGACAGTGTCATAGCTTCCAAACATTCTCAGTCAGAATTATTTTCTTTTGCGTATGTTTTCTTTGTTCACAGATTTTCCAAGAGACCTTGAACTCAAAAAGGCCTTTGGAGAAAGATAGCCACCTTTATTTAAAAAAAAAAAAAAAGAATAACATTCCCTTCCACAGTATCTCTCGTCAACCCTTCCTTCATCAGCGGCTGGTGAAGGAGGGAGGGTGTTAAGTAAAGAGACGCTGATCTGTTTTTCTCCCCTTCAGATATCACACCAGCGAGCCTGTCACCCACACAGCCAATATCACAGTCAGTCCACACACCGGGTTCAGTCACAGGGCAGGCAGAGAAAGCAGAAGGGAGGGAGGATAAAATGAGGAAGAAGAAGGGAGAAGGCAACAAGGGTAGAAATGTGTGACTGCAGTGTGCTGATGGCTCAGAGCAATAGGGCACACGTCATATGCTTACAATACAGTGTGTTTTTAGCCCTCTCTCCCCGCCGCTTTCTTGTCCCGCTCCTTTTATTCATTTTGCATATATTTACTACAGTATATAAATAGAGTCAAGTAGTTCACACCAAGTCGCCAAAAGAAAAGAGAAGGGAGATGTGAAATGAAAAGTGGTAGGAGAGTGAAATAGAGAGGTGAAGAAGAAGGACCAGGAGAAATACAAGCGTGTTGAAAAGATGAGGGGACCAGTGGAGGAGCGATAGGCTACAGAGGACGGCGCCGACGGGATGCGGCATGAATAAGCAAAAGAGGACTTTGACACCACAATACACCTCACTAGCTCTGACACAGGCGAACCCGTACACGTTTGCAGCTGTGAAAAGCATGAGCCAGGGAAATTGGTGAAGTGCTGTGAGATGCAGTGTCAACACGACAATACTGACAGCTTGGAAACCCATTTATTAGTCCCCCGAGAATCCCACCATCTCCGAATTTGTCACAGAATTAGGTATCAGCCAGGGGATGCAGCCTCCTCGGTGGGCAAATGGAATAAGCTGCGAAATAAAGTCATAAATTGAAAGTCTGCTGGCAAATTGTCACCACAGTAGCCAGACTGTAGCATTTGCGTCCCTCTCACCTTCCTGCTCTGAAAGCACAGCACAGACTCGTACACACATCATTCTTCGTGTGGTCACTCCCACGCAGGATTAAGTGCAATAAAGTGATTCCAGGACACATTAACACTGCAGAACTGGCTGTAATTGCAGTTAAGTAAATCTTTTTGATGTATGAATGCCCATTTCTTAAGAACTTATTTCAGTCACTTTCTTCTAAAGCAGTTAAGAAATCCTACTGTGTAATCATAGATACAATATAACTTTGTGGGAATGGGCCCTAATGGGTGTATTTTTTATTTATTTATTTTTTATTATTATTAGAGAACTATCAAGAGATGTGGAGCCATTTTGATTTCTGCTCAAGCCAGGTTCCTGTTTGCAGCGGCAGAGGCGACAGCTCTCGGCCTCATCACACAACACCTCGCCTTCATAAGGTAATAAACCAGGTGTTGAGCCCCCCCATCTGGCTTAAACTATTTCTTCTGTTCATTTCCTCTCTCGGCCTCACTTCTCTCTCTTTTTTTTCCCCTCCTCATTGTTTCCTTTGCCTTCAACGCCACCTCTCCTCTCCCTACTCTCCTCTTCTCCTTCACCTTCCTCCTCGCACTCTCCTGTTCTCTGCCTCTCACTCAACAACCAATTTTGAGGAGTCAAGGAGAGACGGGAGTGCAAAACACATTCACGGATCGATCAGAGTTGAGACTTTGCCGTGAAAACAGCCATGAATCAGTTATTTTCGGTGCTCTCTTGGAACTTCTCCTTTACGTGTAGAACACGTGTCAAACTCAAGGCCCGCCACGTCATTTTATATGGCCCGCAAGAGAGCCGGATCTTACTGCTGTCTAATGATCAAACTTAGAGCTATAACCTCCTCACAGCGTTGTAAATATTAGAATATGATTAACAAGAACAGCCACGATACAAACACTCATTTGGTTCCACCCACAACTATTCATTGATCAAAAATAAAAATGTGAAAAATATATAGGCATAGAAAACCACCAGGCTGAGAGCCAGTCTTTAGTCCGCCCCTCTCCAGTCTTTAGTCCGCCCCTCTCCAGTCTTTAGTCTGCTCCTCTCCAGCAGTGGTCCGGTCCGGTCGGTCAGGTCCCTCAGCGCGACCACCACCAAGTCCCAGCGTCTGTTTTCCTCTTTCTACGGTGAAAAATAATCCCAAAACAGACCACAATAAATAAATACACACAAGCACAGTGTGAATCTGCAGCACATATGTTCATAACCAGCAACATTATATTGGGAGTTTTGTTTTGACGTGCACAGTAAGAATAATATTCGACCAATCAGAAACATTCAGCTGTAAGGCCCGTCCACAAAGTTCCTGGTCCTCTCTAACCCTAACCCTCTCTAGTTGATGTATATAACCTCATCCAGACTGTTTGCAGGCACTTGTTATTATAAAATGCCACATGTCACATGTTCATAGCAGCTCACAGTTATTTGTTGTACTGTGGTTCTGCACCTCTCAACTGTGACTAAAAAGTTTTGAACAAAGTTGATGTAATAACTTGAGTTTGATGAAATTTGTCTTTGTTATTCACTTGAAAAGTTTGATCTTTGACTGATGAAGTAATGTGGAGTTCTTAACATGATAAAGGGAGTTATGTTAGAATAACAGAGCAATGTGCAATGTGCTTGCATATATTTTTACATTTATGTAAATGCATGTACAATATATTTGTACTCAAAAATATGTTATGGAGTAGTTCCATTTATACAACCGGCCCTTTGAGGGCAAACCATAATGCTGATGGCCCCCTGGTGTAGAACATGTATGTTTATAGTGGGCTATACAGTATGTGCATGCAGCCACACGCTGAACAGTTTATTTAGTTTATATAACCCTCGGGGGTGTTAGTTGATATGATTTGTTTCTGTACGCTCTATTTGTGTGTGTGTATATGTGTGTATGTGAAATACTAGATCTATCTTGTATGTGAATGTAAGTGTTGTATGAGCACGGCGTGGTGAAACATGATAAATGCGAGGTTGGCCGCAGTCTGCCCTCCCTCCTCTCTGTCCTCCCGGTGGCCTCTGTTGTTTTTCCATTTCTCTCCTCCTCCCTCTGTTGTTCTCTCCATCACTGTCTCTCTCACTTTTGACCCTCTTCGTCACCCTCTTCCCCTTCTTTTTCCCTTTCCTTTAAGACCACTTCCAAGCACCAAGCTATTCGCCGTGCTCCTTTACATGTGCGTCCATGCAAAACGCGCACACAAATACAGTCACGCGCACACACCTCTCTGTCTTTATTTAATCATTGGCTCTATTACAGGGGATATTTTCCCAGACAATGCCACAGAAGGCGGTGAGCCATGCAGGGCCGAATGAAAGGGGGGAGATCTCTCTATCCCTCATCACATAGAAGCCACAGTACTGGCACTCCCACTGACTGAGATGAATGAATTTAATATATCTCCCTTTTGAAGCACAGATGACCTCCTGATATGGCTCTCTGTCTCTCTATCGCAGGAGGCCTTTATTTTTTTTTTTTTGCTCCGTGAAATCTGGAAATGCACAGGAAGACATCTGAAGGGATTTTGACAGAGACTAATTTGTTTTGTGGCCTGACGTGACTCGTGTATATCTTTGTCCATATAGGAGCAGACACATTTTTCCCTCCAACGCTTTTATGATCCTGAGATAGCGCTTATCATCTGAGTTTATGTTTGTGTGCAACCGTAGCTGTTTATAGCTGAAGCAACAAGCTGTGCTTTTATGCCTGTGGGAAATATTGTATTAAAGTCAGTTTAATAGCTGCTGTAGCTTATGATGTGATAATAAATACAAAAAGAGGAATGGTCTCTTTCCCAATGAAAACATCTTTTTTTTTTTTTTTTTTTTTTTATTAGATTATTAGAGATTATAATACCACCCTCTGCTAAAGGTTAAGGGTCAACCAGCTGCTGTGATGCCTAAGGAATAGGTCCATAAGAGGTCAGGAATCACTTAGTGCAGCTTTAATCCTGCACCTTTGATTTACTCTAAGATCTGTCAGCATTTCTTTATCTTTTGCCACGTGGCATGGTGTCTGTTCTTTGTGGTAGAGCCTGTGTGTGTGTGTCAGTCTGTTCTGATGATGTGCTTCCATACTAAAGTAAGCCACAATGACCCCTCTTTTATTTCCATCCTTATTGGATCTAGCGCTCTCCTGAGACAGCAGAGACGTTGAAGCCGCCGGTCATTTTTCTGTCTCCTATAACCGACTGTCCCAGTGTGCTATGTAAGTCCCACTTAATTAGGCTCCAAATTGGATGGATTTACGCTTATCCAGACGCCAAAATGTCTTTTATTGGGTATTTATCCCATGAGGTTAGGGCCACACTGATCAAATTACACAGATTCAGACTTCTGCATAGCTGACTACTCTGCTAAGTACTGTATGTATGTTGCGTATGCACACCCACATACCACACAAAAATACTGACACCCCAACCCCACATCAGCCTGTCATATAGAAGAAATGGAAATATGATATTTGATTCCTAAACAAGAGTAAGGGCCTTAAAACCTCAACAGAGACCCCTAGAGGCCAGTTATCTTTCTACACCCAACCACATCAAACTCAGGAAGTATATAATGTACATGGCTATACTGTGGGCACTACACTATTGTGAGCATTGTTTAAAAGAGTCAAAAATCAGCTAACATTACTGCACAGGTGCTTTAGAGAAGAATTTGATTTAATGGAGATGACTGATATTTCAAGTCAGCTGTCAGAATAAGGAGAATCAACAAAACTGAACTGAAACTTTGTTTTTCTTCTACTACTTTTATGTTTCTCTACAGATAAATTGCATATAGCCGCCGTCCTGCGTACATACAGTCACTATTTAGGGCCTTGTGATGAAAATTCAGGTAAGTAGTCATTTTCTCTCTCTATAACAAGATTAACATTTTTCACAAGCATCATCTGTCACTGAAATTCTAATCAACCTGGTAAATGAATGATTCATCATAATGTTTTAATGGCATAATTTAAGAGTCTCAAACTCCTCCGGTGAATGAGTGTAATGAGTTAAGTTTAAAAAAAGCATCATGTCCTCTGAGTGGAAAAGACATTTAAAAGCAATGGAAAACATTGCCTTTACATACCCAAAACACCTGCACGTGTTTGTATACGAGTGGAAAGTGGCATTTATGTGTGTGTGTGTGTGTGTGGAAGAGAGAGTGAGTGAGTGAGCGAGCGAGCGAGGAGGTTTTGCACACACACACACACAGGGCACCAGAGTGCTGTTAATTTCCGCCCGAGCAGGGGAACGGCCACTAAAAGTATCATTGAAGTGATGAATGTGCTGCTCAGCATGGGCATCAGTGTTTAATCTGAGTCATTGGAGAAATAGCACCACATCAACTTCAAACGACTTCCTTTCATCTGCAGTTAGAGACGGAGAGTCACAGATGTGGATCCTCTCCCTTTCTCCTTGTTTCATTTCTCCTGCACATTATCTTAATTACATGTGTATTCTCTGCTGTTAAAATAAATGTGAAACCCCATCCTTCATACCTCGACATTAAATATATGTGCAGCGTGTTCTGTATGTGTACACGTGTCTGTATATGTGCGTGTGTGTGTACCAATATATGTATGTCTGTGTGTGTGTGTGTATGTGTGTGTATAAATATATATATATATATGTATTCTCACTATAAAGGATAGGATGGAATAGTTTGGACAAACTAAAAAGGTTTGTTAACAAAGAAATGATAAATATACCATTTCTTTGTTAACAAACCTTTTTAGTTTGTCCAAAGTTAATTACACTGCTGAGCAAATCAAACACAGCAGTTCAAATTGGAAGTTTCATTATGCTTACAAATTATATTACAGTACACTTACACAAGTCAGGTGTTTGATGGTGAAGCACTGCAAGTCAACAATGCGTCTGGTGTGATCTGTGTTGTTTTCTTTTTGAACAGATACAGTTACTAAATGATTTAAGATGAATCATCCGATCGAGGGCCCTGGGGCAGAACAAGCTTTTGCGTTCTTGTGTTGTCCCATGTAATCCCTGCAGTGAACACAGCAGAACACATAAGGCAACTATTATATTTTGCTCAGAGACCCAGAAAGAAGATTGTACTCCTAAACTGTATTGGAGTCTGACTCAGTACAGTCTTACATGTAGCTATTTATTTAAATTCCTTTGTACTTGTGTAGGCCTTTTATTTAGATGTCTTGTTACTGATTTGTTTTTTTTTTCTTTGATTATATCTGAGCTCAAGTAGATGGCTCCACCCCTCGCCAGCAATTGCTAATTTTGAACCTGTGGAATCACATTTAAGAAAACAAAGGAAAATGGAGGCAGAACGAGAGCGTGTAGAAGAGCGAGACAGAGACCAGAGCAACAGCCAGAGGACCACGGTGACTCCCTCACCATGGAGGCGGATAATGGAAGAAGATTATAGCAATAATGATGAGGATGGTGACCATGACAACGATCACGGTCTCAACAGTGCAAGTGGAAGGATGACAAAGGGGGGAATGCCCACACGGCAGACAAGGTGCAAAGGGAAGAAGTAGTCACATGACAGCAGCTTCAGTCGGGAGAGAGGCGAAACTCTGACCACAATGTACAACCAGAATAGCAATGCGTCCGGAAGATGGTGATTAATAGCTATTGAAAACCAATGACCGGCCAAAGGGACCAGGTGAGGTTGACGCTGAAAAGATGATTGTGATGCTAGTTAAGTTAAAGAGTTCACAAAAGGTTCCTTATTGCGTGACATTTCCATAAAGGTTGGTATGTGCCTCAGCGACTCTTTCAGCTCTCTCCACATCACTGATCAGCCAACCAGGCTGAGTGGAGAAGCTGTGGAGAAGCCACCTCGCAATAGGATTAAGGCGTGTTGTGGGAGGTACCAGGATGTTCTACCTGGGATTTGGACCGAGCAACTGAGCAAATGAGCTTCACTTTCCACTTATGCAGAGACAACTCTGCACCTGCTAATCCTACTGACTTTGGGTTTTGTGGAAGTTGTAATCAGTGTTTTAGTGCCAGGTCTTTATTACTGGGACCCTTGGGTGTATTTAACAATTTTTTATTGTTGTTTTTAATTCTTCTATCCTCATCTGGGAACACAGATGCTTTTGGATCTCCTAGAGTGCTTATTCTGTGCTTTACCTGTTTGATAATAAATGCTAGTAAATGCAATATATGCTGTATATGTTTTTTATGCATATATGTTGAGCCTTGAGGCCATTCATGTTAGTACACTAATGAGTAAATCTTTATTTTTAAAATGTAGTATTTCTCTGTGTTTTTCTCTGTGTGTAACCATGACATAAAAGTTTATGGACGCTCTGAGCTACTAGGCATTTTAGGAGTTAGTGTGTTTTGCACAGCGAGAATATAGTGAAGAAATGCCCACTTTCCTTGTATGCCATATTGTTTTGCTTGGAGTAGCTGCTGTCAAGCTACAAAACTACTTAGAAAAAAAAAGTTGAAAACCTGTGTTTAAGTCCCCCCAGGTTGAACAGACCATAAAATATTTAATAAATCCTTCAGCATTGCCTACACAGGCACTCCTGCGTTGTGAGGAAAAAATAGCAAAAGGTCATCAACTAGATTGCAGTTCCAGTGTGCTATCGTGAATTACTGAGTTAGTGTGAGTTACTGTCAGCCCTGTGAAGAATCGTCACTTTTTTTCAAATGTATTAGGTTATTTTGTCACGTCTGCTGAGGTTGCATGCCCGTTCTTGTTTGCCTGGTGTCACCCGGGCTTCACCTAAAGTCCATCTCTTCCCGCCTTCAGCTTCCCATTCCCACTCAGAGCAGCAACTATAAACTTTAGTGTCTTCGGGATTACCTTTCCATCAGGGGAAGAATGAAGTGTGAAAAGCAATCTGAGAAACTCCAGGCCACCGATGCACAACTTCAGCGGATGCAATTATGCCAATGACAGATCATTTTCTGACCTTTATCCCTCAGCCTGTGTGGATGGCGGTTTGCCACTGTGACAGCCTGCTTTTTGTTTTTGTGCACTTTACAATATTGTGACAGCTGGAGACCCAGCTCTAAAACGCTGAGGTGTTCATCTGTTTGAAAGACGTCTTGACTTTTTGTGCTGCTCTTTCTCCTTCACTCTCGATACACTTTTGTTGTGTACGTCTCTGTCAGTGTAACATTCTCATTATTTCTTTATCGCTCTTTCTGCTCCCACTTTTTTCCTCCCTCCTCCTCCTCCATGTTTTGTCCTGTCTCCCCCTATCATCTGTATTTCCATCAGGTATTCTCCAAAGGCTGGGTCGTGGACCAAGCCGGCATTTTTGTTCTGGTTGATGCCTTCGTTCAAAGGTTCAGAGACCTGCTCGAGGTAAAATGCTCTCTCGCACAAACAGATCCACGGGCACCTGCGCACACATCCTCAACTCTGCAGGCCCATGCTGTTGAAATAGGTGTCAGACGTATTCAATGCCATACACCATCTCATGTTTTCATGCTGCTACTGCCTCTTGTGTCATACTCCTGAGTATATCTGAAACACTCTCTGAATGCTTGATGTTCCTTTCTTATCTCCTCAACAGTTTACGCATGCCTGTACCTTTTTTTTTGTCATACAAACTGTGGCTATCTGTCATCTCTCCTTAGGGAACGCATTGTCTGTTTTGTTTGTCCTCCTTCTCTCCTTCTGTTATCCATGACATTGCTGTACTGCTTTCTCCTGGCCCGCTGTGGTTCATTTGTCAGGCTTCACCGCATAAGCTAAAAATCAGGCCTTTTAATTCCTTAATTTTGAGATCACAGTGTGTATGCACTGCAGTAAAGATGGCATTTTAAGTGCAAATCATGTAATTTGAAACGAGATGTCAAACTCCATTGGTTTTCAGCCTTTGTAAATGACTATTTGCCCTGTGCAGAAAAAATGTTTTGATTTAATTGATTGCAGAGTTATGATGCAGCTCCGCTCACCACCACCCTCACAAATTGGCGCGTCTGTGACCTTTAACATGCTTTAGCTCAACCTTTGTTTGCTTCCTCCCATTTTGTTTTTCCATTCTATTCATATATTTCACATCTTGTCACTATCCCTGCCATTGTTGACCAAGCCTCCCTGTGGGCTTTGGCTGAAGATATCCTTGAATGCAGATATCCCTCTTTACAAATCCATGAGATGTGACCTTGAATACATTTGGTCTTCAGACTGTACAGTATTTTTGTAGTTATTATCATATATATACATAACTCATACGTACTCTTCTTTCAGTATGTATGTTTATTTCTTTCGCATCTATTCGACTCTGTATTTTCTCCCTTCTTCTTCCTCTCCATGATCCACCTGCAGCTATTTTACATAGATTATATTACATTATGCCAATGCAGCTCAGTGTTGCTTCTTTACATCTTATTCATACTTGTCCTTATCTTTGCCCGTCTCTCCATAACAGCTCTGCCATGTGGGATATCATTTTCTCTTGGCCACGTTGCTAACAGTACCAGCTTGCCCGTTGGGAGGAGGGTCAGCAGAGGGCCCCGCCGCACTTCGCCGGGCGCCAGGGGCCGTAGGTCACCCGCTGCCTGCCGGAGATACAGAGCAGCTTCCACCACTGCCTACAGATTCTGAACTTTGTTGGCACGGGCATCCTGGATGTCGAACCACCACCTGGCGCAATGATTACAACAGGTAGAGCTGTTTATCTCTAAAGGACAATTAAATTTTTTTATGTTTTCTGTTTCTTTGTTGTTTCTTCACATATGGGTGCTGGTGACCTTCTTGGCCTGCTGGGTGTCATTACTATTATTAGACTGGTGGGAGTTGTTAGAGCTCATATAGAATCTCTCTGGATCAAAGCAATAGTACTGGGAATGATTAAATTTAACCAAAAGTCTTTAAAAACAGTCTTCGACCCCTAAGCACTTAGACCAACGTGACACTAATACTTCTGCTAGCGCCAATGCTAATGAAATTCTGTTAGTTGAGTTAAGTATGTCCATGATGGTGGGTGGATATACTTGCATAGGTATATGTGCATAAACAACAAACAAGCTCCTTGTTTTGGAAAGAGTACTGAAAATAGCACAGTTAGCACTGAGTGGTAAGCTCGCTGCAATGAGGTGCATGGATGTGTATGTATTCATGTCTGTGTCAGACACCAAACTCCAACCCTAGTATTGCTGTGTGCACATGTACCATATTCTTGTTTGAGTCCTTTTAAATGACAGCCAGCATACTTGTGATGCAAGGTAATTTAAGAGTAATCTGCTTAATCTAACATGGGTGATGGTTCCAGACACAGAGGTATAGTTGTAGTCCTTCAAAAGGTCACATCCGTAGATGAAACAGGAGAGAGTGGCTTCAGCGGGATTTAGGTTGGCCTAGTTCAAAGCCTACGTCTTGTTTTGTGCTTTATTTTTGAGGTGTTAAAGTTGAGGGGCTCGGTCATTGAGAATGCCAAGCACAAGCCGGAGGGATGTCATGAGACCTGAACACAAATCACTCTCAAATTTAGGCACAAATAAGGCTTTCTCGTCTGCAGTTTCTAAAGAGCAGGTTGAAAGACCATCTTCTCTTTTCTGTTTATTCTATTGAAAAAATAACCAACTTTGAGCAAGGAGAGCGTTAAACATTCGATATGAGAGGATCATGCTGATAACTGGTATAAAATCCCTGGGCTGTCATCAGTAGAATTTAGATGCCTGGTGTTGCTGGAAGTAATAGAGATAAATGCGCAGTGGTTGGGAATCTATCTTGTTTCTTCCCTCTGAGTCAGTGCCTTGCCCTGTGAGCCAGGATAAAATATCTTCTCTGTTATTCTAGTTTACACACACACACACCCAGACAAGGGTGTTTTGTCATCTTTTTGTCATTTTTCAAATAATAATGGGTTGCGGTACACTGTTGTCAAACAGGACTTTCTTCCCTTTCACACCCGACCACATCAGTATAGCCCATTATCATTTTGTTCGTATATAAGCATAGTTGTTTGTGGGTAAATTGGCCATAGATAATTTCTTTGTTTAAACTATTTGCTGTCATAGTCAGCCACTTGTCATGTATGCTACAGTATCTAAACTTAACAACATGTTATCAAAATGAAGATGCATTTTTTTATTTTAAAAATGTACATTGTTAAAATTGAGATATTAAAACAAAAGTGTCAAAGTACAAGCTTAAAAATGTGAAAAATATCTGATAATGGTGAAAAAAGTGACAGTTTAATAAGTTACCAAAAAATATATATCCTAAGCACTGTACAACACACACATTCATGCAACACACAACCACACAGTGCTGAAATGTTTCAGCCCAGAGCTCCTCCATATGGACTAATGGCTGCTATCCATTGCTTGAAACCAAAGTGCATCAAATTAGTGTTGTGTCTAGACAGCCTGTCCAAGTGGATGTGTGTGTCCATAAATTTGACATTAAATGCATGGTTAGTATGTGTCTTACAGATAAATGAGCTTGCAATGCTACACTCGTGTGTGTGCGTTTGAGTGCACATATGTAATTTATCTGTGCTGGGGCCGTTGCCATCCCAGGGGGTTCGACATGAAGCAACGCCCCTTCTTTGTCATTCAGAGCTGCCGTGACAGCAGGTCATTTGACATCGTATCTGAATAACATGATCAAAGATGGATGTTTTGCCTGTGTGACATGCATGTGTGTGGATACTGTACATATTCATATGCATGTATGTATCTCCTGTTTCGGTGCACACAGTATGTGTATGTATCTATATGTATTATATGTATGACTGTCTCTGCATGTGTGTGTGCATCTATGGCAGAAAGTTGTGGAGGTGAAGACCTGACCCTCTGGGGACTCGCACTCACGACATCCCTCTCCCTCTTATCTGACACATCACTAAAGGTCTTATGAGAAGGGGTCCTCTGGCAGCATGTGTGCTTGTATTTTCGTGCAATGTGTGTGTGCGTGTGTGTGTGTGTGTGTGTGTGTGTGTGTGTGTGTGCAATGTGGATGATGGATTGGGGTCACGGGGGGTTGCAGGGTTGCAATGTTGTTGCCAAGACAAACAGCTGCTGCGCTTGTGTCTGGGGCAGGTGTTTCATAGCGACTCAGCACATTGAAATTAGTCAAATCAATACACCCTTCCCTTCCGCTTTTCTGCATATGTGTGTGTGTGTGTGTGTGTGTGTGTGTGTGTGTGTGCATTCCTTTTTGTGTGGCATTCCTTTTTTAGATGTGGGCTTTTGATCTATTTAATCACTTCCTCTATTCAGCTAATCATTATGTGTCTTGTTTTCGTGGGTGTGTGTGTGTGTATGTATGTAGGTTTAGTATAAGGTCTGGAGATGCTTTTCCACTTTTATCACTTAGACTCTCTATCTCTCTCTATCTTTGCCCTAGATGGTATTTACAGTTACCTGGCTATAAATTCAAGAATGTCTATTGTCTCCGTAGTTTGCTATGGCCCACCTACAGCAAAGTCCATTTCCCCCCCCTAAATGGACCATAGAGAACTGCCCATTCTATCACTTTAATACACAGAGAGCAAAAGCACTTTTCCCACAATAGTCTTGGTGTGTAGATTATCCACCCTCCGTTGATTTCTGAGCTTTCTGAGAGCCCTGAGGTCTGTCTCAGCTTCCCAGTGTGTGCTGCATTCTCTGTGAGCTTCTTTCTCACGCTCAACCAACTTTATGTATTCACCCATAGATATAAACACCACTCTCTTGAGTAAAGACTCTTTTTCCATTGTTTTGCTCTTTTTCTCTGCGCATTTTCATCCCCAACACTCACTCATACTCTCTCATCCTCTTCCTCTTGTGATTTTTTTTTTTTTAAATCCTTCTACCGTCAAACACACCACAGAAGAGAAGGTGGGGGAACATTACCTTTTAATATGAAGGTGCAGCAGAGGACATGGTCTTTTCCTGCTGTCAGATCGCAGATCAGGCCCATTGGGCTTTCGAGGAAACCGTGAGTGAGGCCTACACAGTAATCGGTTTCTTGCACCGCTTTGTTTATTTCAGCATCACATCAGTAGTGTGGTAAGACATCTGTCACTGGTTAAGACAGATTTCAAGATTTCAAGAATTTATTGTCATTACACAACAATTTACATCAGCAATCATTGGTAATGAAATTCTTAAATCCCAGGCTCCCCAAACAATGCTAAAAAAAAGAAATATTAACAGAATATAGACACTCAACAAGATAAAATAAAATTTAAGATAAATAATAAACTAGGAGTAATAAAATAAAGACTAAATAAAGACTTAAAAGTTATAAGTTATACAAATAAAATATAAACTATAAATATAAACTAAGTATTATACAACTAACAGATATATACAATAAAATATATACAATAGAAAAATATATACAATGGAAGAGAAGGTGTTATTAAAAAGTGGTGGTGCTTGTGGACAGAGTTCAATGAGTCTTATGGCCTGTGGGATGAAGCTTTCCCTTGAGCCTGGTGGTTCGGGCTCGAATGCTGCAGAACTGCATTGGCCAGACGGCAGCAGACAGAACAGTCTGTGGCTGGGTGACTGGGGTCCTTGATGATCTTGGTGGCCTTCTTCCTACACCGCTGGGTGTAGAGGTCCTCCATGGATGGCAGCTCCGTCCTGGTGATGTGCTGAGCAGCTTTCACCACCCTCTGTAGAGCCTTACAGTTGAGGGCGGTGCAGCTGCTGTACCAGGCGGTGATGCAGCCAGTCAGGATCGTCTCTGTGGTGCAGCTGTAGAAGCTGCAGAGGATCCTTGAGAGTCCATGTTGTTGAGCCTCCAGCAGCCTGCGGAGGAAGAAGAGCCGCTGTCTGGTTGACTTTAGTGATGAAGTCAGTGTGATGAGTCCAGGTGAGGTCCTCGCTGATGTGAACCCCGAGGAACCTGAAGCTGCTGACTTCTCTCCACCGTAGTCCCGTTGATGGAGAGGGGGGCGTGTTCTTCTCTCTGCCTCCTCCTGACGTCCGATCAGCTCCTTAGTTTTGCTGACGTTGAGATGGAGGTTGTTGTCCTGGCACCAAGATGTCAGGGCTCTGACCTCCTCTCTGTAGGCCGTCTCTGAAGGCCGTCTCACGCCGGTGATCAGGCCAGATGGCCAGGCCGATGACGATGGTTGTGTCGTCAGCAAATTTGATGACAATGGTGTTGGAGCTGTGTGGGTGGCCACGCAGTCATCATGCGTGAACAGGGAGTACAGCAGAGGGCTGAGCACACAGCCCTGGGGAGTGCCGGTGTTCAGAGTCAGGGTGGAGGATGTGGTGCTGCCCATCCACACAGCCTGGGGTCTGCCCGTCAGGAAGTTCAGGATCCAGTCACAGAGGGCGCTGCTGAGCTCGAGGTCTCTGAGCTTGGAGGGCATGATGGTGTTGAATGCTGAACTGTAGTCAATAAACAGCATTCTCACATATGTGTCCCTCTGGTCCGAAGGTGGGAGAGGGCAGTGTGGAGGGTGAGGGCGATGGCATCTTCAGTTGACCTATTGGGACCTGTAGGAAAACTGAAGTGGGTCCACTGAGTCCAGGAGGGAGGAGGTGATGAAAGATTTGACTAACCAGCTCAAAGCACTTCATGATGGTGGAGGTGAGTGCTACTGGGCGGTAGTCATTCAGATTTGGGGTTTCTTGGGAACAGGGACAATGATGGTCTCCATGAAGCATGTGGGGACTACAGACTGGAACAGTGACATGTTGAAAATGTCTGCAAAGACGTCTGCCAGCTGGTCTGCACACACACTTTGAGAGCACGGCCGGGGATGCCATCAGGTCCAGAAGCCTTAAGTGAGTTCATCCGTTTGATTGTTTTACACACATCTGCCCTGGATATCACAGGTGGGCAGTGGTCCTCCTGAGCCTTTTGCACCTCCACAGCTGGGAGGAGTTTCTCTCAAAGCAGGCATAAAAAGTGTTCAGCTCATCAGGTAGAGATGCAGACATTCACCTAAACACTGCTGATCTTCCTTTTTGTAGTCCGTAAGAGTTTTTAATCCGGCCCACATGCTCCTGGTCTTGGAGCCCTGGTAGTGAGACTCAGCTTTGTCCCTGTCACTGTCTCTTTGCGCTGCTGATGGCTCTCTGGAGGGCCTGGACTTCCTGTACTCCTCCATATCACCTGACTTCTTTGTCCAGGCTTTATGTGGTATTAAGTTTGCTGGAGACTTGACTGTGGAGACAAACAGCCACAGGTAACTGACATAATCAAATCTGTCCTTTACCCCTCTGTAGTCCAGACACATAGAGATAAATATCGACAATATCTGTATCATGTGATTTGGTCATAAAAACAAACAAAAAAAACAAATTAAACATAGAAACTATCAGAGAGGACAGACAGATGGTTTCTTAGCCTGCCAAGAGCGAGCAGAAGTCCATCAGCTACATTTGTATAAGCCTCATGCCTGAAGTAAATTTATGACAGAAGGCAAACGGGCAAGGGTTAATAATCTGTTCATAAACATTCTCATTCTCTCTTCATTCATTGCGAGAAAATTGCAAAGCTCCCTTTTAAATTCTGGCTTATGCTGGTTTTATGGAACAAAGAACCAGATCTACAGCAGAACTGCATTTTTTCAAGTCTGTACCTGTGAGCAAAAGTATCTCACCAAAAATATGCAAAGTTAAACCAAACATAACAAGAGTCACAAAGCATCACAGTTTATCTGGCTTGTGTCAGATTTGTGAGGGTGTTTGTGTTGAAAATACAAATAAAATCAAGACCATGTGAACTCTACCTTGAGGTCCCGAACAATGACAAATCCACTTGGCTGAGGTTTCTGTGTCAGAACGTAAACCACCGTGTTCAGTGTAAAGTTAACTGAGGAATGCCAGATTGTTTTGACACCTTTACTCAGATTATATGTAATTTGCATATTCACATTGCAATGAATGCCTGGACAAGGTTTGTATTTTATTTTCTCTTTCTCTGTGGGTGGGTGTGTGAGTGAGTGAACAGGGAGTGGATGGTGTTCACTGTAACATTACATGTCTGCCAAGGTCAAGCCGGTGAAATATGTTCAATGTAAAATAATAAAATAATTATATAATGTATAATATAGTATCAGCGAAATTCACAAAAAAAAAATTGAAAAATTCAGATGTAGCTCAGCTCCACAAAATTCCAACATCTGTGCTCCCATGCTGTTTCCAGCATTAAATTTTTTTTTACTTTGATTTGTATCCAGTTCTGGCTGAAATGCACACTGCATTTAAATATGATTTTCCTTCTCACTTTGAATAAGTTCTTTAGTATTTTATGGAGATCCATTCACATCAACAGATTTTTCTTTTAATAGTCACTGCACTTCTCACTGCTACCTAGAGGTCAACAAGCCTTCTTCTCTCAGCTCTAACAAGCTAATTAGACTAATTACCTGTCAGTCATGCATCAAAGATGTACTGCAATGCCCAAGATAGACCAGAGGTTCATAGTTTTGAACAATAGTTTAAAACATGTGTTTCAACCAGCAAATGAGTATCATAAAATAAAAATGGTGAAATGAAAGGGAAACAATTGGACTGCCAACACAATTTACACCAGAAACTCACAGTTCTTGGGTATCTTGTACCTTTAATTTTCTGGCTGAGCATTGGTACTTTTTACTTTTACTTTTATCCCTTTGCTTTGTATTTGAATAGAAAACATCTTTTCCGCTGTACCCAAATGAACAACAAAAAGCAGACAAAGAAAACAACAAAATTGCAGCACTCCAACCTGCATTTGAACCAAAACTAGAAGACCACAGGATGGACCCATGCCCTAAAGAGAAAACTAGTCATATCTTTGTACTTGGAAACACTGAAGGGGAGAAAAAGCCTTTACACAGAAATAAGTTGTATGTGGTTACTCTTTAGTCATTGTGAGCAGAATACACTCATGGCCCACTGTTCAAAGAACCAATTGAGGCCAAGCAAGGACAACTCACGCCGCCAGGTCAGACCATCAAAGTGTAATTTTTGGTTTGAAACCTTGTGCCTGCCCAGACTAAACCAGACTTACCGAAGCCTGATCAAACCTCTCCCAATCCCCCACCAGCGGAGTTCTGTATCTGTGGCTTCGGTCCAGCTGTGGCCTTGGTGGCTTGGTCACTATTAAACACAGCTGTTGCTGCCTTGCCTCTAGTAACAAACACAGACACACACACGCACACACAAATGTATGTAAGTCCAAAGATAGTGAGAGCTCATACTCTGTTTAACATTATTATCTCCATCCGGATACACGGAGAACAAAAATGAACAACAGTAGGGGAGCTTTAATTGTCCACAGATATGATTTTGTTGCTCTCCGTTTTACTCATATTCTCTTTGGAATAAGGGATTCTTCTATTAAGGCTGAAATATGAGACAGGGGCACAATACAACCCCAGCAACAGTCTCCTGTGAACAATAAATAGATAAAAACTATGATAATGTATGGATGCTGCTGTGTTGGACTGTGAATCTTGAATATCCTACATTTTTTTAGTGTCCTGCTGTTGAGGGTGTAACTTAAATCTGCCTTCTTATGATTAAGAAACAAAGCCCCAGGTACCGATCCTCTCCCAGACGGTACATCACAGCTCTGCATTTCTCTTCTGAAGGTCATAATACTGCACAAACGTAGTAGAGTTTTAAGCGTTGAGTTACATTGAGAAATGGACTAATAGAGTTCAAAAGACTGAAATCTGTTTTACTTGTTTCATTTATGTGAACAAATAAAGCAGTGACAACAGCTGTAAACAGCTGTAAGGAAATCTCAGTTCATTAGTCGACTAGGAGTTAGGAAGTGATGCCTTACTGTTACCTAAAAGACTAGACAGTGAGAAAAGCATTTTAAAGGGCATAGAACATTTTTTTCTTTTCTAAACACATGCTGTTTAATTAAAACATTAGTTGTTGCACCTTATAAAAGAAAAAAAAATGAATAGAATAGATTAAATTTAATAGACCTAAAATTTGGTCTAAAATAAACTTTATATATAACTATAACTATATCTTTAATATTCTGCCCTGTGAGATGCTCCTATCACACTGTAGTTTATTGTAGTAACAGCTATTTCATGCATTGTTGTAGTTTTACTCTGGATGTCATAGTAGCCTTAATCAGCCATAATCTTTTATCTTCACCGTTTGTCCGCTGACAAGAAGACAGTCAAAATATTGTGCACCTGGCAAATACTATGGGCACTGCTCTTTTCACTATCAACATTAAAATGCCCTCACACTTTATTAATGTTGACAGTTATGTAAATGTTGATCCATAATAATAATAATTCAGTTATTCCTTTTTGTCAGTGTTCGTGGTCCTAATTTCTCCTACCTAGTCTGCATGCATTTAGTGGTGCTAGCTTACAGCAAGCTGATATTCTCCTTCATGTCACACATAGTGCTGTGCTCCTATTTAGGGGGAAAAGAATAACATGAATACCAACTAGATCACACCTGAGGCATTTAAACTATAATGGGGTCCAGTTGGGTTTGTACCCTTGGCTTCAGGTCAGGCCCAATCAGGTACTGGCAACAAATCAAAGCTTTAGCGTGCCCTTCTAAAACGATGAATTAAAAGCACCGCGTTATGCTACAAAAGAAGCCAGGCACGGTTTGTTCTGAAGCACCTGCTTTTCATTGGCTTTGTGGCTTCTTCATTTTTACTTTAATGTAATAGATAACAGCGTGATGAAAGGGTAATACTGTGAACATGCTTTGTTTGTAGAGCTACAACAGTTACTATTTATGGTCTTAACCGAATCCTTCCTTCCTTTGACCTACGCCATCGTCCCCTTTCTTTCCCCTCCAGGTGCTTCAGATGTCTCACTTCATGCCTAAGACATACAGCAACATCTGCAGGGAGAAAGCGCCGGTAACATGTCTGACACATACACACATGACTAGGAATATTCATGGCATGTGAATAGGATGAGCTTCAGTGTTGGGATGTCAGTCCTTAAGAATAATTTGATATTGAATGTCCTAATGTTTTTTTTTTATCTTTTAGACATCAGAATTAAACCCAGAGAAAGGATGGCAATTCCTGAACAAACACCTAAAAAGCAAACCTCAATCCACA
Source organism: Scortum barcoo (assembly GCA_023238725.1). NCBI lineage: Eukaryota > Metazoa > Chordata > Actinopteri > Centrarchiformes > Terapontidae > Scortum > Scortum barcoo. The sequence continues at coordinate 19,967,602 of CM041532.1, read as the reverse complement.
CATTCACCCCATCATGTGAGGGTAATAGTGTTGTCTAATAGCACAATGCCAGCAGAGAGCTCATATGTATACAGAGGTGGGCCTCCTAAGCTCCACACACACTCATCTGAAAATTAGACCTCCGTGTAGCAAATGAAAGTGCATTTCAGTATGTGTGTGTCTCTGCAAGTCACCAGCACAAATCCAACTAGCCATGCATGCCGTGAATGTTCATAACCTAAGAAGAGCTCCAGTCTAAGGTCAAGTGGATGCACAAACACAGATAATGCCAGCAGGCTTTTGCCTGATATTTCCCCATAAATGAAACTGTGATACCCTCTTAGACATTTGTTGAATAAGAATATACATACAATGATAAAAAGGATCATTTTTTTAATAATTTGTCCAAATTCCCAGTATGTGACTTACTATTAAACATTTTTTTCTTCTCTCAGCTGGCAATTCAACACCTTACATATGCACGTGAACACACACATTGACAGGCAGAGGCACACGATTGCTGTCTCAGCAGTTCAGTTATGGGATAATCATGCCTGCTCCAATAATAATCAGTGACAAAAAGCTAATATTTACTTTATGTACATCTGACCTGTCTGTGCGAGTGTGAGAAAGAGAGAGGATTATTGGAGAACTGTATCCTGATGACTTGGTTTGTTGTGGGAGCAAATTTGCTTTTTGGATAAGAACGTTCACCAAGCTTTTGTGAGATTGTAGCATCTTCATCTGTGACAGTCTCCTTCAAATTTACAAGGTTTTAACTCCAGCTGACATGGGCATGTCTACAGTGATATTACCTTTGTTTTAATTGTTGTTTTGAGCTCCTAGATCTTATGTAATGCAATGGGTCTGCATATGAGGTCAGACATTATGTTGTGATATAATGAAATCTCCAAGTGTGTAAAAACTGTGGTTGTATTCATTGGTTGTATGCATATCTGTGCAGCTCTATGAATGTGATATAGGTGATCACTGAAAGTGAAAAGTCATAATCTACCCCGCATAAATACATCTATGTTAAAAAGAACTTTGAATGTTAGACATAATAATGTCCAGATAAAGTGTAGGGACTGGTGGAAATTTCAGTGGTCGTCTTTAGGAACAGCAAAGCAAGGCTGTGTGAAAGTGTGATTGTGCTTGTGTTCAATAAACAAGTGAGACAAGTTTATTAAGTCTAGTTTAGTATGAAGACTTGGGCCTAATGAGTTATATTGCTTTCAGTGTGCTAAACAAAATCAATGGCATTATAAAGTGGGAGCCAAGTGTTTTATAAAGGGAAAGCTCATTTGATGAAGATCACACTGAATTATGCATTAAGCATATTATATTAAGTATTTATCATCTTAGTTGTCAAGTTTGGTTTGCAGGTACTGTAAAAATGCCCATATAGAAAACAAATTCAATCCCAGCAGACTGCAAAGCGAAAGATATAAGAGCTGATGAATTTAGGTCAAGTCATGCACTGAACTGTGTGTGGGTTATGGATTTATCACGCTACGTGCACAACCTCTCTGACCCTGCTGAGCTGTGTTTCTAAACAGTGTAGCTGTAGCTCTATAGTAACACATTTCGGATAGAGTTACACTTCCCCTTCAACTTTGCCTTCCATTACTCTATTTCACGTTAGATTTCTCTCTTCCCCATTTATTTACATTCTTGCTCTGCTCTTATTGTGGTCTCCTCTCTGCCTTCTCTTTTCTAATTACCTCTTTCATTCAGTCACTCACTCAGCCTCACTCTCCTGTGTTTTTCTGGCTGCTTAGCTGTCATCATTCTGTCATCTGCATTTTTGGGCCTGTGTCTGAAATAAATGCAGCAGAGCAGCAGTGGAGGCAGACTGGCCGCAGTCCAGGACGTGATGCATAGGCTGTTTGGGGAGGGGGATCTGGTGTCAGACCCTGTAAAGGTCATAAAATGTAAAGATGGATGCAGTGCTGACTTTTCGCACAGCATTCGGTTATGACCGGAGGGAAAAATGTGTGTGTACAGTACATGCATGCGCCAGTTGAAGCATGTGTGCTCAAGGGTAAGCATGCGTATATGTTTGTCTTTTCATCTGCACTCATTTAACGGTTCATCAGGGAGCAATAGGCATTAACCGTTAGAATGGTAAATTTATCGGAGATGACAGACATATAAACACGTATGGACACATTACATGCCGGCACATACACACTGTCAAGCCTCTGTACATGGGTTCCCATTGGCCTGCAGTTCAAAAACAATAATAAAAGCCTTGGGATGAGTTGCCAGGGGGCAGCTGGAGCCGCGGCAGGTTGAGCATGCCTAATGAAAACTTAATGCTCATTGGCAGGGATTGTCACTGCGCTCCTCTCCAAGGATTTAAGATCAGGCCGACATCAAGCCAATGTCAAGATCTGTGGAGCCCAAAGTCAAAAGCCTGGCAGTGTGTCTCTGCATTTCTAGGTACACAGACGGAGAGCGTGAGAGAGACAGAGGGAATCTGCAGAAGAGATCTAAACTGGCTCAGAATAGTCACCCTCCTTCCTCACCAACAAAATTCCTCTGCGAGGCTTATTCTGCATGCCGCGCCTTATCCCCATGAAAGCCATAAAATCCGGAGATTGGCGCTCGGATCTGGAATTTTGAGCGAGAGCAAAATTACTCCCTTTAAGAAATGGGTCCAGCAGCACAGACAGCAAGTCAGAGATACATACTGTATAGAGACAAATTTGTACAGGAAGAGATGGCGAGGAGAGAGCAGCACGGTGACTCTTGGCGGGAATGTGCTCTCCGCTCCCACAATTTGAAGGGGAAAGTGATGTGTGCTGGCCTGATGCTGCCTGGATAAAGCCCGTCTGCAGTAATTCAAACCAGAGAGTGACACAGAGGATATGAGGCACTCTTGTTGTATTCGAGATGTTAGCATGATATCCCCATGTAATGAGTTCCCCTCTGATCTGCACAATTGCAGAGAGGGGCAAGGAGGAAAGGGGTGAGGGGCTGGGAAATGGGGAAGAAGGGATGTTGGAGGAATGGGAACGAGGCCTCCGAGGGTTGGAAGAAAAAATGCAGTGCTGTCAAACTCTGTAGTCTGTATCTAAGGAAATCAAAGCGTGTACCGTATTATCACTCCTTTATCTATTAGCATACAGTATCGGCATTGATTAATTGTTTGCTCTAAATAGGCAAAAAACACACAATGAATGCTTTTACATTAAAGTTAATAACTGTATTTTGCCATGTAACATGAGCATACAGCCACAGTTCAGACCAAGTATTGAGATCTTATTGAAAAAGGGAAGGACTCGTTTGTGGTCACAGATCTTAATCCCTATTGTGCAGGCTAAGCGGACCCATAAGAACAAATACAGAAAATGTTACACCTCACAAGATGTCATAATTAACATCCTGTCAGTTAATGCAAAACATCACACTGTAACTAATATGCAAAATACGATCGCTACCAGCTGAAATATACTAGTGAGGGTTATTGTATAATTACACTGGACCTCCAACTAGTGATGCCTATTAATCTTGTGTAAATGAACACATCTCTCAAACCCAGTGGAATCGTAACTTAATAAGCCTGTAACGTTACGTTGTCCACAATAAACCTGTAACCTGTTTAGGCTATTTGAAAGTACTTTTGATTTTGCCCTCAAAGAATATTTACCATGACAGAGTTTGGGAATTTGTTTTTTTTTTCAGCACAACATAACCTATATGACCTGGACAGTTACTTTTTCCCTTTGGCATAACGTATTGGAACAACTAACATCATGGTCAGCATGATCTGAGATGTGGAAGGGTCAACGTTAAGTTAGCCAGCAGATGGTTGAAGCAGAACGTGGATGATTAACAACACCATTTTTGTACTCTCAACAAAGCCAACACTCGACGTGAACAAGTGTGGCAAGCAAACAGACGCCCACTCATCTTAATCAAAATATTCAGCAAATACAAATCTTACCAACTTAACCTCCCTTAATTTCAAAGCAAGCTAATGTTAGATACCTGATGCTAAGCTAACATGTTTGCTAACTGTCTACAGGCCCTAACTAAGCCAAATTTAACTTAATTTGCACTAAATTTCATATTACCAAGTGACTAGCCTCTTTTCAGGTGCCTGATAAAATTTGATGTGGTCGACCCAGCATCTTTTATTTTGATACCGCAGATGCTGCATTTATGAGTTCTTTTGTTTGGTCATGTAGCCAAAGGCGATGACGAATAACACAGCTGCTACAGGTGTGTTAACATGGTGTTGATGCAGCTTACAACAATCTATCGCATCAGATGCATTATGTTATATGTATGATGACATTCAGCTCATCAGACATTTCCTTAATGTCAGTGCACCTAAAAAATAAAATAAAGTTTGTTCAAACTCAGATCCCAACCTCTGCTATAGTGTTTATGTAGATGTATAATTTATGTATAATATTTGTGTCAGGTGGATTGATGGTTTACCAAACAGGTTCAAACAGCACAATATAATGAAGCTAAGCTGAAGTATTTCTTCTCTGAAGTTGCTGATATATTAAATATAACTAACTAAGAGCACTTTATTCTTCACCTGCGTGGCTTTCGGTTCTTTATTATTTACCTTGCTTCCTTCGTGCTTTGTTGTGGGAGTTAAAGGTAAATGACCTTTTTAAGAAAGTGATTGCTTCATTTGTTACAGCTCTGCTCTCACTGAGTTGTCCCTGCATTTGTAGGCGTTGTCTGAAGCAGTGCACATGGCAAATTGTTTATGCGTGATGCACATTGGTTTTGTTGTTAGCGTCATAGGAATTTTTCCCTGTTGTTATTCCAGGGGAGTTGGAGCTTGAGGACCACCAAGAGGCTCACCAGCAAAACTGTTTTCAAGAAAAGTGTGCTCAGCAGTGTTATTCTAGCTCTTAAATTCCTTCTTGCCCTGCTGTCTGCAAAACCTCTACAGCAAACACTGCTCTGTGTGTTTGCCTGTGTGTATTTTCTCGATATAATGGTCACACTCCATTGAACAATCTGTCTGTTTTAGGGAATGACACTGTAGTAGAGCAGTGCCACAGATGTATGCCAACAGCAAGGGTTTTACCAGCTGTTTGGAGTGCAGTCCAAAAAAAAAATCAGTATAATGCCGATAATACATTTTCCTAGTGTCATTAAGGATTGCGTGTCCTTTCTTTGCCACTCCAAGAGGACTGTAAGAGGTTTAGCCAACTAAGTCTGCGGCTGTATCTAATGAGTTGGCTCTCTCAACTTTCCCTCAGTGTGTGTTTAAGCTCCAGGAGCAATGGGTGAGCCTCACAGAGAAAGCCGACTGTGTGTCCTCAGGGTCCTCATAGGACTGGACCAGAGAGCCCCCTACATACCAGCAAATGTAACTAACACCTCTTTGTCCAGCTGCGCTGTGGGATCATACAAACAGGTTATTATTGTGTTAATGTGCACAAACAGCATATTACATGTGTTGTTTTATACAGCGTGTTGCTGCAGAAGCTGCTACCGAGCAGACTTAACAGAAACTCATAAAACACAGCATGTTTCACCATTACTTCTTTCATCTACCTACCTCTTCTATTTTCTGTTTTTAAATTACATTTTTATTGCTGTCAGCAGTGATTTGTCTACCCATCATGAAATATTGCGTTTTTTACTTTTCCATTATGTGGACCAAGTCATTTTTCCAAAGCAGCAGTTTCCCATCCGACTTCCAACTTCCTTCACTATATTAACTTTGATGAAAGCATTATAGCATTTGGAAAAATGCAGAATAGTGTGAAGCTGGCCTAAGACAGACAGATCTATGAACACACCAAGGTTTATTAAGCAATAACCCATAACACGCTTTCTATTGATTCTGGAACAGTTGAGATAAGCAGAGTAACTGTAAACCCTACAAGATGTCCTAGAATTACTGTAAAGCTTAATTAGCTTTGACACATGGCCTTGCATTTGAAAGGATCATACAACTGTTGCATGTGTTTCATTTAACTGATAATTAGATGCTATTTTCAATGAAAAAAAAGGGCCAGGATTTAATGAAACATTTCATAATATCCAGGAGATGTCAAGATGAGTCGAAGATAAAAAGGGAATTGGACATCTTCCCAGGCATCAGTTTGGAACATCTTTCCTCCAGGAAAATATTAAACCATTTAGTTCCAGGTTTGTAAGATGATTGTATAGACAGATGTGATAGAGGGCGTGCGCACACAGACAAGCTAACACAACATGTTGTATTTTGGAGAGCAGATACGATGCCGACATGCTGACACATTATCATACGCATAGTCCCCGCAGTAGGAAAGTTTTGCATAAGGAATGCAAAATAACAATAGGCAATAAAGGCATGCGGAGAGATCTCTTTATTTATCTTACGCTGACATTTACTTCAGACAGAGGAGTTCTACCAATATTATTCTTTCTCAGACACAAACACGTACACAAATACAAAGGGAAGAATTTCATATTTTCGGGCTGAACAAAGTCATCTATCTTCCCTGTGTGATGCCCTAGCTTTGTTGTAGTTCCAAGGTCTGAGTCACATTGAGAATCCCATGCAGACAGGGCAACACCTTGTATACAGCATGATGGGATAGGAGAATAGCCATTTGTCCTTGTCAAACAGCTCGGAAAACACACACAGATAAAAACATGCTCACAGATCTCGGATCCACGTGGAAAATATGTTGTAAGTGAACATACAAACAGACGCGCACAAGGCAATACTGTACAAAGTGAGGTGGCATTTTATAGGAAGCACACAGCCACCGTTGGGTATAAATCAGGGCTGACATGCGAGTCATGTCTTATGCATGCTGGTTGGCTGTAACCTGCATTAACGAGACACGCTATAGCACAGATCACAACGTGTTAACTCAGTTTGGTGTTCAGTGTTCTGGACAGGCTGGCCTTCATAGAACAATATTGGCTTAGAGAAGAGGGAACCTGATGAATCTTTATCTCACAGAAATCAATGACGTTGTCAGAGGGTCGGAGTTTGGAGTTTGACTTTGTTTTTTTTGTGTAGAAGAAAGGCAGCAGAGGCTTGTCCAACTAGTCCAGGCTCAAGGCTGAGAACATTGATGCCGTGGAGGTTAATATTAATGCCAATGGGGCAAGTGGTTGTGTGCTAGATAAAAATCAGCATGAGTGTAGCCCTGTCTGTCTGTATCCACACATCCAGGTCTCCTTGACATGCCAGAAGCTGGTTCAGCTCTTTAAACATTACCTCAGCCTGTAAATGGCTCTCAGCTTACAGATATATGTGATCAACACATCGAGGCGGTTTTCTTCAGACCTAAAATTTCATTCTACTCTGGCGTCAAAAACGAACTTGGAATCATAAAACCTCTCTTCCTTTACTAGCTTTCATATGGTGATCTGGATGGTCTGTATTTAAAAATACAGACCTAGCTCATAACTGTCAATACCATTTTTCCTAGAATCACTTGGGGATCTGTTAACATTCTTTCATGACTTTCATGCAGTCGAGCCCAAAAGGAGAAATGTTTGTTTTGTAATACCAGTGCCTCTCCACAACCATTACCAACATGTGTTTTGCAGGGAATGAGATTATCTTTTAATGGGTAACAACAAAAAGACAAAGGAGCAAAAAACAGGGAAAAGAACTGAATAATGGCCAAACGCAGACGTCATTTCTGGAGTGTGTGGAACACGTATTCGGCCAATCATTCTCTGTGACCCCTTTTCTTATAGCCAAACTGTTTCTCTTTCTCCATATCATCACTCCCCAGAGTTCTCTTACCTCAGCTTTTCACTTTTACCGTATCATTCTTTCTATATTTTGTTTTCTTCGTGTTAAACAGATTCTGTGACCTTTTCAAAGTGAGCCATTGAGTGTGAATGCTAAATTTAATTCAGCAGATTTTCCAAATGTCATTGAAGGCAACACACAGGGCACCTTTTTACTTCAGTATCTTCATGTTTTTGTATTCAGATTTAACAGCCCTTCTCACCAGATCTTCTCTGTGTCAGGTATCTCTGTCCACCTCATTGTTTGCTCTTTTCAATTATTCCTCCTTTTTATCCTTTAAGTGTTGCTAAGGATATCCAAGGATAACACCTGACTCTAACTCAGTAAAATTTGCATTTGCACAAGCGGCTTTCTACGTTTACAGAGTCAAAAGTACTTCCCTTAAAATGAAGTAAAAGTTAAGAAAAGCTAGAGTGATTCTATTTGATTTGAACATTTGTATTCTTCTACCTCTGCTGACATCAAATATTCAAACTGCATTTGTGCTTGTTCCCTTAAGCATGTTTCTTATTATATACATTTAAGTCAAACAGTTATTGTCTAATGTGATTTAATGGAAATTGAGGTTAAATCATGACTGGTTTGGTCGAATCTGGTTAATTTAAGAGAGAGAGGGATGCCAGACACAAAAATCACAAAGTTAAAATGAGGTTTCAGTACAAATTGTGTTTGAAAATTTAGATAGAAAAATTCATGAGGCTAGATCCCGGCCATCTCATCTTCAGTCTCTTCAGTCATTCCTTCCCTTTTCACTCCAAAATATTCACTCAGTGACCTTAACAACCCCAGCCAGACAGTGTTTCCTTCCATTGAGCTACACGTCTTTATCCTTCATTAGCCCCGTCTTCATGCCACTTCTCTTTATCTCTCTTCTTATGTCTTATCTGTCCATCTACCTATCCATTTTAACCGTGGCATTACATGTGTCTGAGTGTGAGTGTGGCTCACACTGCTCTGCCTTAATGAAACTGGGAGGAAATGTTGAGCTGGAAGATTCATGCATTGCAGCGCCTTCTCCCAACCTTTTCACTTATTCAATACTTTACCGTGATATGCACTTCATCTTAAGTTGGTTAAAGGTATCTAATGTAACACATCTTGCGAGATAGGTGGTATTTAAAGGTTGCATGGGCTTCCTCCAGGTGTCCTCGTGTCCTCTCACAGTCCAAGGTCCAGTCTTAACTCACAGCTACAGATGGCAGCCATTTACTGTGAAAGAAATCAAATTTAAATTTCAAATTTATTTATTTAAAGCCCAAAATCACAAACATCATTAATCATATAGGGAATTATACATGCTGAGTTCATGGCTTTAGTCCATGTGTGAAGGTATCACAGGTAATGGAAAATGAGTCTGTGAGTCCAGGTGCATCTCTAGATGTCCTCATATGGAGCTCTGGGCCACTCGACCTTCTCTCCACAACACAGACACAGATCATGTCCCCACCAGGCCAGTGAACCTCAGACAGATGGACCACAAACAGAATCAGTGAGGAACCTGCAAGACTGGAGAGAACAAAGAGGACCGGGGCTCCGGCAGTAACATGCACTTTACAGGACATAAGAGTATGTCCTCAGCATGTCCTGCACATGCCACCAAATTGACAAAAATGCAGACTTTGACTTTGACTTTGGCTTTGAAATAAGAAGACACCTATATGTGATTATCGTGTGCTTGTGTTATCAAGCTGCTATTCTGTGTTTGACTTCCAGTCTGTCCTATATATCCTGGCAAATTACAGAACAAACAGAAAAGCCATGTGAGTAATAAGCGTCGCAGTCACGTGATGTTGGCATGTCTCTCTGTGCTTCCATTTTGTAACCTTTTGTCCCTGCCTTTTTTCCTCCTGTCATTCTTTTTGGGGAAGAAGTTAGAAAAGAACATTCAGTATTTTCACAGATGAGAATCTGTGAAACGTCTCAAAGGAGATGTTTTAAAGGCTTATAGTTGAACTATAGTGCTGTGTAAATACTGTTATAGGTTAGGTAGCTAAATGCGAAGATGGGGTATGTCGTCTATTTTAGAGCAACTCTGACAATAAACACTACAATTTTTGACTTTACAAGTTTAAAAGGAGCACACTGTTCATTTTGGTCTCTCTGAGGCTAGATGGTCTAATTTGGGGAGGACAAACATGCTCAGCTGGGTTTCAGGTCCTCTGAAGGGCATGCCGTTGTGGGCCGCTTTGGTGCATCCAGCCCCTGAAAATGAGACACAGCTTGTGATTTTCAAAATAAAGGAAAAAAGAAAGTATGAGAGTACAGCGCACTGTTTCAGAAATCAAAAGATGCTTCTTTTAAATTCAGTTTAATCCATAATCTGTGTTGACCTTTTGGTTTCTTGAAAATATGTTTACTTCATTAAAGTCATAAAGCCATGTTGCAACTTTTGTGTGTGATTTAGAAACCCTGGTGGTGGAGTGCCACATGGGAATGGGAAATGATGACTGAAATTGCTAAAAACACACTTAAATAATACATCACAAAGCACCTCTTGAGTTCCAGTGTTTATTATTGTTTTATAGTTGTTTATTACTGATAATATGCAAGTGCAAATATTTAGTAGAGGTAGTAAAAGTCATTTCGCAGCATGCAGTTTGTCAGAATTGAAATGTGCAAGTAAACTCTGCAATGTTGGTCCCACTGTCGTCCATTTGCTGTTTCCTGCTGTGTGCTGAACACCTGCCGTGCAAGTTTAGGTTTAAAAATCTGGAGTGATACAATTTTCAATAAAAAAAAACACTCACGGTGCTTGTATGCTGTGTTATTCATGGAGAGCAGTCGAGCAGCCAGCTTGAGTGAAGAAGTACAGTGTCTGTCTGAAGACGGAACAGAAAAGTATTTGCAAGCACTTAGAGTTCTGCCAGCATTCACACTCAGGCACACCTGGCCAATCTCCGTTACTGCGAATTGTCAGTTTAGTTTCGGGACATTTCGAAAAAATGTCTGTGTGACTCCTTGGGTCAGCTATGAGAGAGATTTCCAACGCTGTCAGATTTTTTTGAACAACACTTTGAAGCATGCAGCGGCCATAACGATTGAGAGAAGAGAGAAAGTGAGAGTTAGTGGTGAAATGTAGAGGAAATGATGAGTTGGGCACAGAGGCAACAGGGAGGCTAAAACAAAGAGCACTGTCTATGTGACCTTGGTGGGATCTATACACTGAAGTCCAGTCACACAATCTCTACAAACACTGAGCTGGGCACTAAGCTCCCACTGACACACACACACACATACTGTACGTCCACGGTACAAGTATGCATTATCGCCTTATGGATTTGTCAAATACCTTGCTATGTAAATTGCTGTAGTATCAACACTGTTCTGCATGTGTACACACAGCAGCCTGTCTCAGCACTTTGGGTTTCACACCCATAATCGATAATACTCCAGCGTCAATTAAACTAATCTGATTTCTTTCAGTGCACAAATGAAGTTTGCATTGTATTGCTCTGCGCTGTTTTGTTTTTTGTCGATGCTATTGTACATGATTGCTGGATAATACAAGTATTTGTGTTTATTACCTGGTTCCTTTTTTAAATTAAAAATCAAAACAAACTGTCAGTGTTTTTGACAAAGAACACACTTGTCTGAACAAGAAAGTAACCTAATTTGTTTTACCTGCCTCCACACTGTCCGCGGTACTAACAAAGTCACAACATATATTCGCAGGACTGTTAACGTATCTTTGGGAACAAGACTGAGTTAGATTTTAGTTCAAGACTTAAAAAAGATTGGTGGGCTCTTTTTTCTGATGAGAAAGCAGCTTATTCAAACAGAATCAACTACAAACTAACGTAACAACCCTACAATAGCATTAAAAAACGTACCATCATGAAGATTATAAAGTTCAGTCTTTGTTTGGAGGATGTTGTTTGTATTGATCTGCACTGCAATATTCAGAGAGGTGTTCCTGGGTGTTCTCATTGCAGTATGCCATAACACAGTTCAGCAGCCCCACAGACTACACCCTCCAAAATGATCAGAAACACCTTTATGGTGGTCTGGACCATTGTATAAGAAGTCATTAGTTCTAGATTTACCTAATAAATTGTAAACCAAGTGAATATTCTCATTGTTTCCACTCTGCAGATACTTTCCATCTCCCTTTTATGCATTTCTGTTTTTTTCCCTCCTCTTGTTCACCTCCCAGGTACACAGAGAAGGCCAGGCGTGTTCATCAGGAAGACACGTTATTGAACATCCAGTTTGCTGGACTGTACCACTTATTGCACCCCCGGTGAAGCTCTGCAATGAGTGTCAGAAGAAGTTCAGTGAGCTGCCAACACCTGCCTCAAAGTGCTTTCAACACAATGCCAACGGTTGAGGAGTAAAGGGAAATTACCCATGTACCCATCATGTAATATCAAGTACCGGCTAACCAAGGTGTACAGGTGTTTTACAGCTCAAATGACAACTGGCATTATTAGGGTTATTTTGTGAGGCTGAATTTTGCAGGTGAGGCTTGTTTGCATATTTAAGCCTGACAGCTGGTATGTCGAGAAAGACTCTCGCTACTTGTGAGCTTTCTTAATGAATAATTATAGTGTGTCCCTCAGTTTTTGCCAGCTTTACTTGATTGCGAGATGGGAACATTATACCCCAAAGGCTGCAACATGGTGGACTAGCTCTTGTGTCTGGTGATCCAAAAGTGTATTTGTGGTGAGCAGTATTTATTATTACATAAATCTACAGTGAAACAGCGGCATTTTGTTGGCACTCTGACCTAGAAGAAATTACTTAAATGAGTTTGCTGTTGATGTTGTACTTTAACTAAGATGATCTCTCATGTTCACTAATTGAAAGCTAGGGGCAGACCATGTCAGTTCATTTTTTTGGTTGTGCTGTTAATCTTGTGATAAACTTGAAGATGACGCACTGAGCAGCTGATCACCAACCCGCTCGTTTAAATTGAGAATCTGAGTCGTATTTTGAAACAAAACTTGGTAAAAACCACTCTCAAATATCTAAAATGATCAAATTGAAGAGTGAAATGGAGAGTGTCACTGTCTCTGGGCCATGTCACATCTTAAAAAGCTTAACTGTCTGATGCAGGCAGGCAAGCCACTCCATGTTAGTTCAGCACCAGTGTGAGCCTCCCCTCCAGACACTGGTGGAACTTGGTGAGAGCCTGAAGCTCTTGGAGAATCTGCAGGGAGATTTGGCCAAAACAGAGGCTCTGAATCCTCTCATCCATGAACAGATTGCTATCCTGGGCAAATATGAGCTCCCTGTGGAACAGACTGTAAGCAGATGACTGATTAATAAAAACATACACACATACAGCATATAAAGCAAGCAATGCATAGGTTCTTTTACATAGGTTACGGTTTGTTAAATAATACTGAATATCGACTATATTTTCTGTTAACGTGACCACAGTGTCTCCTAAACCCTCACAGTCAGTGCGAGAAGGCGCCTTCCATAACTATTTAATATTATTTACAGAGTCCAAATTAAAATGCCTGTCATACTTTGTGCTTCTGATCGTAGTAATTGAATGCAGGGAGGGAAATAACTCATTTGCTCTTTGAGAGTAAGAGAGATGTGACCCAGTAACAAGAATTGTATAAACATTACATCAGTTCACCTTCATGCTAATCAGGAGCAAGCTTTTGAAGGACTTTTTGACTCCTCTGAAGTGAAATAATGAAATCTGCTTGTATCTATGTGGGCACACTTTGTGGCATCAAAACACGTGCGAGCAGAAGCCATTATTACGGTGCATTAGAAAAACATTCTTATCATTCTCAGGGAGACTTCAACCCCCACAACTCGTATCCCCACAGGAGCAGGATGTGAGGCGCTGAATCGGCAGTCAGTGTGGCTCCAGCAGATGTTGATTGACAGCAATCTCATACCGGGGGAACAGCCTCATCCTTTCCTCTAAAAAAAAAAAAAAAAGACGCTCTGGACCAGCCACTTCATTAAGTTCACCTGTACAATCTAATGGGATCCAACACAACACCTGCCATGAATTCTACTTTTATGAAACTTATAATTTTTCAGTTTTTGTTGACACTGTCAAACAGGTAATAATTGTGCTTTGTTTATTACTGAGGTCATAGTGCATGGTGGTGTTGTACTGGAGTGCATTATACTGAAGGGTGGTGTTAATATTCTGCCCCTCTCATGTTGGCAAACAGTGTGACCAAAATATTAATGAAGTAAAAGTTGAATTCATGGCAGAGCTGTTGTATTGGTTCATTGTTTTGTGGGTGTACTTAACCAAGTGTCTGGTCGGTGTATATACTTGGAGAGAGATTATAAATTAATCAAACAAATCGACAAAAACATCAAGAACATCAACAAGAACATCTACTTGGCGTGGAGTCGAAGTCTCTGCGACTGTACTGGAGGGATGAACAGCGCTCTTCTAAAAGATATCTTTATTGTTGTGGTGTTTTGATAATGGAAGTGTAGCAAGCACATCAGTCCATAATCTGACCTAGGTGATTAATTAGGTTGATATCTGGTGAAGGCTACAGCACGATTTACATCAAGTTCATACTCTTTAAACCATTCATGGACTCCTCAGACCTTGTGTGGAAGAGTCTGAATTTATGAGTCTTCTTTCATTTCTTTTCATTGAGTTTTTCCTTTTTGTCAGAAGTGTTTGTATACAGTTGGAATCTCATGGGTATATTATTGTGTCTGTATGTATGTCCCTTTTGTTATTCACATCTGTGTGGAACTGTCAAGGGCAATCCACATTGATTAACTTTACAATGAACTTAGCCAAGATTGACTATAGTCCTTTGTCAGAATGTTAAATCAGTCCTACCTGCAGAGATGAGATGGCTCTCACATATTAATTTCATTTCAGCACATTACATTTACATTATGCATTTCAAAAGTGACATTAAGCAGATTAAAGTAAAGTCCATCAATGAAGCTGAAAAACCTTCATTAAAACTTACAGCGTGCGTGTGTGTGTGTGTGTGTGTGTGTGTGTGTGCGTGCATTGCTCTGGCACACACACACACACGACCAAATTATTCTAATCTTTTAGGAAGCATGGCTTTAAGTTGTGTACATGTCTATGTGCTGAGCTTGTGTGCGTGTTTATGTGTGCACTTGCGCATTTGTATCTGTCCATCTGTCCCGTCCCCCAAAGACCAGATGACTCAGCTGGGTGTCTATCTGCATGTCAGACATGATGCAAGGCCTTAGCCTTGACTGGCCCGGTGGGTGGTCACGTCTCTGCATGGCAGAGCAGCAGGCTAAGGCATCTTTCTCCACCTCCAGCTCCCCAGTCCCTTCTTCCTTTTTCTCCTCTTGCTGTCCCTCTGTTTTCATCCTACTGTCAAGTGGATTAACAGAGAAAGGCGGAACTATCAACGATTACACATATGGTGAAATACTAAGACATTCTCATTATTTAACTGGTGTCTTCCACATAATACACAAATGATTTTCACAGATATTTGTTATCTAGAACTGGACCTAACAACGACTTCATTTTGCCATATAATGTGATTTCCTTATGCATACAAGGAACTGACTTTTGTGGAAAGAGGGTGCCCGGTCTGAAAGCCAGCACCTCGCTGCTGCTCTGACTGTCTCTGCTGCTCTCTTTTCCTCTGTCCCTACTGAGCCATTACTGATCTATACGAGGCCTCATCAGAACCAATAGCCTGTATCTAATCTGTTCCTGCTCCTGGTGATTTCTGACTACACGGCTGCTCCCTTCTACGGTATAAGTGACGACTCTGACTGGAAGACACACCATGACTGATCCCCTGTCCCATCATCATTCCTCTCTCCCTCTCTGCCTTTTCCTTTTTTGCCCCTCTATTTCCTCTTCTGTTTCTAGATACTCCTATCATTTCTCCTCTTTCCCTCACCTCGTCCAAGCTCCCTTTTTCCTCCTCCGTACTTACCTCAGTTTTCCCCTGTGTCGTCTTTTTTCTGTCTCCCCTATCCTCATACCCACCTTGTTTTGTGAATAGCTGAATGTTTACTTCATGTCAGTCTCATCATCCATTCTGACTGGGCCACTGCTGGGAGGATTTGCTCCTCTCCCTCGTATTTTTTTGTTCCCCCTTTTGCTGTTTCCATTAAAGATGAAATTGAAATCTCCTGCGCTGGCACACACACAAACACGCAAAGATGCACCAACGCAAACATCACACTGCACGCTGCCACACGCGTCGACTAACAAAACAACGGCGTGCTGTGCCAAGGCATATGAAAGAGCACAAACCTCTCGTCCTACTTTTGCTTTACCTTCCTCTCATCCTTCCGCTCCACTTCCTCACTCTCTGTCCTCGCCTCCACCTCCTCTCTTTCCTCTTTAGTTGCTGCAAGTGCGGTGGGAAACGGTGTGATCCATGTTTTGTTTTTACGTCGCATTTTGTTTTATTTTGCGCTCGCCTTCATCACGAAAAGAACCGACTTTTCCCCTTCCTCCATCTGGCACTTTTCAGTACGTTTAAAACATCCGTACAAAAAGTTTTTTTTTTTTCACATATTCAACACCTTTTACTTCACTTCTCAATTTCCTCTTTCTAAGTCTTCCTTTCCCTTTCATAAAATGTAGCATTAAGAGAGGAAAAAAAACACACTCACATGAAGATTTTCTTTTCCCCAACACAGACTGGACTGTTGCTGCCTATGCTGCCACTCCTTAACTTCTTGAAGGCCGTCTCTTCTGCGCCCACGGCAGTGACTTCAGAAACCCCTTCGGACAGGATGTAGGAAGTGTTTGAAGCGTTGCAGCGAAAAAAAAAACAAAGGCAGTCTTCGGCAGGTTAATGAGGCCAGGAGGCAGCTTTGTGCCGAGCTTCATCAGTATTCAACAGAGGCCTCCTTCTTTCGCTCTCCCAATAATATCCCAGTCATTTGGGTCAGCCACATCACTGTGCCTGTGTGAAGGGCACACACACACAAATGGAAAATTTTTTTTTTGCAAATTCTGACAGTTTAATAGAAACACAGTCTCATCAAACGTTCACCTCCTTATAGTCTCTAATCATTAGCTGTGTCCTACTCTGTCTCTTTGTCTTTTTTCCATTTTCCTCTCTCTATCCATCTCTTTCACTCAGACCCTCCCTTCCCTCTTTGATTCTCTGCTACTCTTCCTCTCTTTCTACCCCCACATACAGCTACTTCAATTAAGATAAAGTGGCTAATCATATATGAATTACATTAACATCTCTAATAGCTACTGCGAGTTATTGCTTCCTCATTAGGACCCCACTCGCTTCAGCACAGGCCGGCTTCCAACAACAGTAAGTAACACCAAAGTGCAGTAAAGGGCCTAAGTGAAAGCAGATATGAGCTGCAGATGTGTGTGTCTGTGTATGTACGCATGTGTGCGAGTACGTGTGTGTATGTGTCTCAAGCGGGGGCCTGGGAGCTAAGGACCTCGCCACTCAGCAGTGTGTATGCAGTGACTGTGGGTCCAGACTATGAGTAGATGGGAGGAGAGGGAAAGCTGTGAAGATCAAATATCCCGTAAATCAAAGCTGTCGCACAAGTGAGCAGGGCCGTGGGAGCCCCTAATGTCTGTGTGTGCATGTGTGTGTGTCGGGGGGGGGCTCCTGGCCCGAGTGGATGGCCGAAGAGAATGCCTGGGATCCAAGCCAGCTCCTACCGTCCCATGTGTCTGTCCCCTCCCTCTTCTTTGCTACTTTTACTTTCCCCACTTCTCTCCCATTTCACCCCTGACCTTCTCTCCTTTAATCTCTGCCTTCCTGCTGTGCCCTCACAACTCACCCTTTTCCTCACCACTCCTCTCCTCCATGTTTGATTTCACCCATCATCTGCATGTCCTCACACCAAGTTTCTAACTCCCACCACTCTCCTTCCCTCTGTCCCCTCTCCCCAAACACACACATACACATTGTACACACACACAGCAACATGGCTGCTGTTAGAACTAAACATCACAAAGATAACCATCTCCACTCGCAATGTTCCAGCTCCTCCTCCGCTGTCTAATTATGTTGCAACTCTCACTGAGCACGTTGTCACAGAGGTCTTAAATTAGCGGCTCGGCTTAATGTCGCAAGCACACATAATGTGTGTCAGATCAGTTGGAGTGTGTGTGTGTGTGTATGTGTGTGTGTGTGTGTGTGCATGCATGGAGCAGAGGTGTAACTTCATTAAGATGAGTTATGATATCAGATAATTTTGCCCCCTCTCTCTTTCTACTCTGTTAATTTGCGTGTCTGTTTGGATGTTGTCACAACACATGCAAAGGTCTGTGTGTATTCCTGCTGACTCTTAGAAACAGCGGGCATTGTGCTATTTTATATTATTTTTATACATCTGTGTTTGCGTGCACGCGCACCTTCTTACATGTGTCACGTGCATGTTCACCGTAGGTCTGGTTGACAGTGTGCTGAACAGCCTTGCAGCAGATAGCGAGGCTCTGCAGTAAACCAGAGGATAGCACCAGCCTCAGTAGCCCGGGGTTCTTCGAGATCCAACTGTTCCCCCTCAGAAACGATGCGGATGCCGGAGAAGGGCTGTGTCACTACCAAGCTCAAAGTCCTAACACATTGTATTATTGTCTTGACATGACCTGACCTTTTTCATACTCCAACAGGCCTCCAACAGGACAAGCAGTTAATCCACAGAGTGAGATTGTGCAGCGAGTGTGATTTCGTAAAGGTTTTTTTCCTTTTTGTTGTTGTTCTCTCCTTCCCATCCTTAATTTTCACGGGTATAATTAGTGTGAGTGAACAGATGTCATCAGCAGTGAACAGTCAAATGATTTTTTTTTTCTGCCTTTGGTTTCTAGAGGGGGTGGCACGGTGGTGTAGTGGTTAGTGCACTGCTGTTGCACCTGTTGCCTCACAGCAAGAGGGGTTCTGTTCCCGGTTGACACGGGCCCTTCTGTGTGGAGTTTGCATGTTCTCCCTGCGTGGGTTCTCTCTGGGTACTCCAGCTTCCTCCCACAATCCAAAGACATGCAGGTTAGGTTAATTGGTAACTCTAAATGTGTCCCCAAGTGTGAATGTGATGTGAGTGTGAGTCTTTCTATGTCAGCCCTGTGACTGACCGGCATCCAGTCCAGGGTGTACCCACCTCCCAGTGATAGCTGAGACAGGCTCCAGCACCCCCTGTGACCCTGTGTGTCAGGATAAGCAGGTATAGATAATGGATGGATGGTCTCTAGAGCCCTCATCCTGCTTATCACATTATCTTTACTTCAGCTCTACATGTACATGTACCAACACAGAAATAGTCAGTTGCCTGCTTATTGTGCAGTGTGGCATAGCAAATGGTATGTGGCTTAACAATTCCTGTATAAATGTATTAGCCGTGCTTTCTGAATGAATAGTGTTGTTTTGTGAATGCTGGCCTTGTAACAGACTTAAGTGTATTGCAAAAAGCATGTTATTATTGAGCTTTTTGTGTGTGTATGCGTGTGTTGTGTATG
The DNA here is from genome assembly GCA_023238725.1 of Scortum barcoo. Taxonomy (NCBI): domain Eukaryota; kingdom Metazoa; phylum Chordata; class Actinopteri; order Centrarchiformes; family Terapontidae; genus Scortum; species Scortum barcoo. The sequence goes on along the minus strand of CM041532.1, from coordinate 19,948,484 downwards.
TGTGTGTGTGTGTGTGTGTGTGTGTGTGTGTGTAGAAATTGCACTGTAATGCCAGCTGAAACATCTGGAAGATTGGTTTGTTTGCCACACTGCAGATGGAGAGCATGGAGAGCACGGCACATGAGAGAACTGAAGGTTAGTTTTACCACACACAGTCTATTAAATGGCTGCAGATTTTGGCTTCCTGCTTCAGTGCGACAGTCGCAGTTTAGGCGTAATATATTACCGGGTTTTGTTTTATGCAAATAAAACATAAATGCCCAAAGAATTCATTTGTTCAGTACAGTACAATCTTACACTTTGATCATTGTCTCTGTAGAAAGAACAGAGAATTACACTTTGTGTTTATAATGGATACAAAGTTTCCAGACTCTTAGGGGACATCATTAGAAGTATTTTTAGCTTTAGACCCGCAGACTCTGCCTAAAATGCATTTTACAATGACAGCTAAAACATTTTATGGTATCCCCCAGGATGTAAAAAAAATGGCGGTAATATCCTAATATGCACAGCTCCCCTCAAATCAACCCCTCAGCAGCTCCCACATTTACATTACACAGCAGTGAAGGCCTCATCTTTGTCTGATTTCAGGGTAAGGAGTGGGACATATTAGATTTTCATCAAGGACAGACTGACCAGTTCAAGAGATCATTGCTGATATGAGGAACCCAGTCATGACATGTGAGATGTTATGATTAGAGCCAAAATGTCTTAACTTGTCATATGATAATAATTTTAGTCCAAATAGCTTATTTCTGCACTGTAATTTAACGTCTTCACACTCAAAAGGACAGTCTGTTCTAAAATCCTGTACATTGTCTTAAATGTACTGAAATGTTCTCACTTAAATTTTCTCACTTTAAACATCGGGTTTGACTCTCCTGCACAGAGGAACACCATAACTGCTGGTGATGCTATTTAGAGATAATGATGATCTGGCAAATGACTTCAGTCCCATAGAATAAGCACGTTACTGTGTTCAGTCCAATCTGCTCTTACTGAAGTTTGTTCTGCTGCCTTCTTCTCAAGGTCCTCCTCTCTGTCTTGTTTCTCCTCATCAGTGTTTGGAGTTTAATTCTGATCCCAAAGGACCATCCAGACCTTTGGTGCACTCTGGCCTCACTCTAGGAAAGCAGTGCTACATTAGAAAGAATACATGCTTGCTTCTAAAGAAAAATCTCCCCTTATTTTTGGTACCATCATCCCTGTCCTGACTCATCACTTCGACTTTGCCAGAGTTGGCACCAGCATTGCCAAAAATACGGTTGGGTCCAGACTTGGCACTAGTTGTTTTCACAAGAAGCCAAAGGCAAGTAAATACGAGCAGTCAATGGCGATGGGTCTTATCATCAGTGATGTAACTTTTTGAAAGAGCCTTCGTCAGCTCACTTCAGTGAGAGGATACCTGAAAATAAACAGAAGATCAGATCTTAAGCTGCACCACAAAATAGTGAGGAATGAAAAACATACATATTCCTTTGCTCCGTGTGTCCCCTGGTTGTTATGGTTTTCGGGGAGGGTAATGAAAGAGAAAGAAAAACATTGAGGAGGAGGATGGCAAGGAGTCATGTCTGTGTTAAACATGGGTGTATTCGCCTTGTGGTTAATGTCAAGTGTGGCTAAGGTACCTGGGTCTCTGAGGGGTTGCAGAGTGAGAGCACTGTCGCTGTGATTAAAATGGTGGAGAACAGCCAGAGGGTGATAGTTGGCACAGATTCTGCTCCGTCTCCTCCCCCTCTATTTCACCCTCCATCCCTCTCCCCTCAGTGCCAGCTGTCAGTTATGTCAGTCAGTGTGCTAATGATGCTCCCTTACAGAGCTCATAGCGCAGTGATACATCTGTCATGCCCAGATATGTCTATATTCATATGTGAGCAGTCCACAAATGGCCTAGTTTTGTATAGTTGTTTTTTACGCAGGATGAGCATTTCATAATGCAGGAGCATTCACTTTTTAGTACATGACTAAACTGTGGCACGCTGTGGTCATTAATACCACTTTTACATGCAGACCTCATGTCTGACACAGTATAAGGAACCCGTGTTCATCCACATTCTTGCCACAATGCTGATCCAGATGACTCTTGGCTGTCTAAACAAGACCCAGATCTGCTATTTCACTTCCAAACACAGCACTACTAACAGTGTATATTTACACCGTTGTCTCTTTTCTGTTCATTAAAAGTGGTTTCTGAAACATTTGCACTTAAGATACAACATGCCAAACAGTTACGTGTCTGTTCTTCTTTTCTTGGATCTTGTCAGACCTGTGAAATGTGCAAATAATGTGCGTTCATAGTAGAAGAGCATCTAATGAACAACGCAGGTCAAAGTGTTGAAGTCTTTAACATCACACCTTACCTGCAGATTTTCACACAAACCTTCCAACAGCTCTCTTATCCCCTACTTTTATGCTATTTACACTATGTCACTTCCAGCACATACAGCGCTTTTTAAAAATCTTTTTAACGATACTATTTCATATCATATTCCTGATGCAGCAGTCAGTAACAAAAGCAGAACCTGTCTGTGTTATTGTTACATGTTTGTTAGATGTTTAACTCTGCTGGGAGTTGCGAATCAAGTAACAGCATTACTGAACTCACCTGTACTCTCTACAGAAGAACTAATGACTGGTGATCAAGTAGTGAGTCACACAGCTCTGATCGAAAGAGCAAATAATAATAAAAAACTAAAACAACAGCAAACACTCTTAGGCGTGCTATTCTGGGTCAAAGTCACTTAAATATGTAATGAACAGAAGTTAAAAGCCTGAGTTTGGTAATCGTACTCTAATGAAATCTCATTTGTGATAAATGGCGGCCATTTTTAACCATTCAGATTTAAAATGATCATCGCATTAAAATGTCTCATTACCACTTTGACTCTGTTAACAATGAGTTTTATTCTTTATTTCATGAATGCTCGGTGGAGCTCTGTTTTTGGACGCCTTTTCTGACTTTTAATTATGCGCCCTGGCTACCTTCTTTCAGTAACCGGACGCAGAGTGATCTTTTGACTGAGTGGGCGCTGAATTCACTGATGAAGATCATATCTCTGGACCTCGACAAGTTCGCCGAAAAGACCTGTGAGATGTCTGGAGCTCTCCACAGAACAGGTCCAGTCTCTTGCTCTAAACTGACTCTTGTCTTGCTGTTCCTGCTTTCATTTATTGCTACACTCACCTTTTTTGCTGAAAAAGCGGTACATAGACACTTGGTAAAACGCAGCCTATTTTTAGCCTTTTGCCTGCTGTTGATTTGAAGCCTGTGTTTTCCCCCTGGTTTACAGATTTACTTACCTTTCCTCTCAAACATTTCCCCCGTTCTTCTTTCCCCATTTGTCTTCATCCCTTTCCTCACCCCTTTTTAAAAGGTCACCCGCATTAGTGTTTGAATTCTCCATGGCTAAGTTATTCATTTGACCTTGCTATCTGTCACTACAGTGCTGCTCTCCCGGGTCAGCCACATGAGACTCTTGTTATGGTTCTAGGGTTCAAAGGGCAAAATGTATATCCTTTAAAATGGCATTTAGCCCTGAATTTTGTTTGCTTATGCGTGGTTGTGAGCCCTGTACCTCTCGTATACGCCATTAGGGCCATATCAGGGTATCAAAGGCTGCAGGGCTGCGGGGAATGATGAATGGCTGCCAGGTGCCGAGGTCCATGCGGTGATCACCTCAGGTAAGGGCTTTTGGCCCTGCTGGCAGGCAAACAGAAAGGGTTAAGTGGTTATGGCGGCTCATAGCTGTAGCCTCATAGCCCTCCATAGCCCCTGGCGGTAGCTCATCAGCTTATTTCCCAACATCTCCGAGGGCCCATGTGGATGAGGTCTAGAGCTCAGGCAGGCAAGCGGCGAGGGAAATGGAGACGAGGCTTAATTTCCTCCAGACCAGAAGTGGGATTGGGGAGGAGACGGAGAGCTGGCTCCTCGGCCTCCTTCCTCTCTGCCTCGGGGCCTGCCGTCCCGGGGCAGCAGAGCCAGCTCGTGGAGCGGCCTTGTCTGCCTGTCAGCCCATGTCAGCATCACCGCTGCCCCTTGCCCCATCACCGCTTCGACCGCCGCGCAGCCCAGCACTCATACAGGTCACATGAGTGCAGATTTAGTGTGTGAATAACCTTGGTTTAGGGACGTGTCAGAGGTGTCCAATTCAGACCCCCCAGTTACCCCCCACTCACTCCCTTAAATCTCACCACATTTCACTGACAAGTCATGTTGTGCAGAGGGAGAGGAGACGGAGGGAGAAGTGGGAGCACATAAAAGGGATGCCGTTACATGCTGTCATCATCACCCCTGTTTCTAAAAGGTTCTCTGTCTCTGATGTGCGCAAGCTGCGACACTCAATAGTTGCTAAGATCAATGGTGTCCTGCCTCTAGTGCTGCCTCATATCATCATAAAGAGTTACTGCTGGTCCTGTGGAAAATAAAAATAAAAGAAACTCTCTCCCTTTGCCTCCTCTCTTGACTGACTGCGTTCACCTGAATTGTTTTCTGTCTGTTAACATTACACTTTGGCTTTGATTTTGAAGAGTGCCGAGGGACTCGCCAAGACAGGGCAGGAAACGTTCCTGGACGTCGCACCTTACAGATATGAGGATTGCTATTGGCTGAGGTGAGATGTAAGGCTTGAAGGCATGGTTGGATGGAGGGTCAGGAGGTCAAAGGTCAGTCAGTATTAAAGATCAATTTTCATGATGGAGGAGGTGCGTGGTTGTAAGATTGTGTTGAAAATCAGATTGGTGTTGTGTTAAGCTCCATTCTCAGGGATTAATTGGAAGTATTTGTCCCTGTGTTGACTTTTAATATTTTAATGTAAATGTCTCTTTCAACTTTTTCTCTTTTTGAAATTAAAATCAGTCATCTGTAAATACTTCCACCATTTCAAAAAACACTGGGGTTTTGCCAGTGTTGGGTTAGATGGAAAATCAGTCACTCTGCACCACAGAAACACACAAGCTTCTACTTGTGCTGTATTCAGACTGACACAGCATCTATAAATAGTCACACAAACTCTCATTCGCTCCCTCTTTTTTCTCTCTCTCTCTCTGTCTCTCACTCTCTGTCTCTACTGCTTCCTTGCGTTGCCAGACATGGGCTCGGGTCCCCGCAAAAATTCAATTTGCAGTCTAATTCCATATCAGAAACATGGTCAAAGCTCTGTTTGTCAAGCGCGACACAAACAAGCAAGGACACAGTCTCAGCGTGGCTCCTCCTGCAACCTCATTATAGCTGTGCCCTCAAGTAACAGATTTGTCCTTAATTGGTGAGTTGTCCTAATTGACTTTCGCTAATTTATAGATTGGATTATTTTTACCCTCTTTCCTAATTGAACCATAACTTTCATGTGTTTCCCTAGCTGGCCCGGGTCGTGGGTAACTGGTTCCAAGTTGTGCATGTCTGTGTGGCAGCTGAAGGTTTTGCACCATCACGTTCACTTATATACTACATCCGAACAGAAATGAATCCAATGAGTGCAATGTGGAGGAGGGGAAAAAAAAACCCAATAGCAATACCTGAGCAGGAGTAAACAGCACGAGCGTCCATTTCTGATGGAGTGTGGCGCCTTGGGGTGCCAGTCCATCTAGAGTTTATGCTGGTGCCATTCCCGTATTAGCGTAGCTCTCTGGCTCTGAGGTACCGGGGATGAAGTGAAAGAGCGCACAAGGGAGAGTAAAAAAGAAGGGGATTAAAGTGGAAAAGCTTGAGCTTTTAAGAGTTATGATAAGCACTGACTTTTAAAATCTGTGGGCCTTACAATGGCTGATTCAAACGCTTGTCAGCAACAGGGCATCTGTCGCGTCTGGGACATTGTTGGGTTCTGATGGCAAGTCTTTTAAGTGCTGTAAAGAGTTTTTAGCATTGATTTATATACAGACATCCGCATTTTACACAATATCAGTGAAGTGTGGGATTGTCCTCTTATAGGCATCTTAGAGAGAAACAAGTCCAAAAAGAGATTCTTGGTTAGTTTAAAATGTTTGTTTGACTTTACTTGCATGTAGATTTCTCTGCATAAACCGGTCCTCCAGTGCCTAAAACAAGCCTGAGGCATGGCTGCTGCTGTTGTTCTATACAAATACCTATCTTTTTTTGGGTTAATTAGAATGTCTTATAAACCAAAAAATACACTATGGATTTGTTGTTGATGTCGTGGGAGAGGTAAAGTTAAAAGTAGTCTTGCATATATTACATATAGACAGCTGTGCTTTAATTACAATTCCTTTGTACTGTATCATTTGTTTTGCGGCAAAGCGTGCAGTGACAGATGCAGAATAATGAACTAGGCCTCGGGTGAACAAATTTTTTTTGTATGCACAATTGTAGCAATTGGCACGAGCACCGCTACAGGAACGTGTGCAATACAAGACACCTGCACAATTGTGAGCTCGGAATTTGATGATTGTTGAATTTGTGATGTTGTCTCCCGTTGTTTCCTTCAGGGAGATTCTACTGTGTCCTGTCACTTGCTTCTGCGTGTACGATATATGCATGCTATTTTTTGGTGTGTGTGTGTGTGCGCGAGTATTACAGTATGCAGTGTGTGTGTGAGCGTGTGTTTGTCTAAAAGTTCATGATGGTGAGGAGAGGAGGTTGAGACGTGTCAGGGATGAAAGTGCCATATCTCTCCTTGGGGCTGTCAGCCTGTTACCAGGTGTCACTTCAGCTCCTCTCGCCCACATGCTTTCCAGCCTCCATGCCAGACCAGCTGCACACACACACACACACACACGTACACACACAAAGGCTGCAAACAAGAGCGAGATGAGTCTAAAGAGGAAGCTGTAAGCAAGAAAGGAAAGTTAAGAGGGGGAAGGATAAATAACTAGAGAGGAAAATCATCACAGACAGATACTGTACCATCATTTGTACAATAAAAGAGCGTAGCATTAGTTCATCAATACAAACACATAGTCATGCCATATTCACCACAGTGTAGTTTCCTTCTATAATGGATTATGTTATTATAACGGATAAATTTTTCATCCTTAGTCTCTTTTACGTAGCTGTAAATAAAACAACGTATCCTGCATATGTTTCAACAATAAAAGCCTTCCCACAAAGAGAAAGAATGATGTTCTCTGAAGTGCTGTAATTTGAAACAGATGGAGGAAGTGTTGAATTTGCATTAACAGCAAACAGCAGCGACAATAAATTAACGCAGGGATTGAGGGCAGAAGCAACATCAGGGAGGCTTTTTACATAAACATGTTCATATTTACAGGAATTAAACATTATTATAGGAATACAGCCTTGTCTGTAATAACAGCCTGTTTGTCTCCTCTGATGAGGCAAATAAATGTCTCTTTATCATCCTCTTTTAACAATAGGCAGGCAGTGCTATTACTCTGTCTTAATGCCTGTCACCAGTGCAGAATCATCTTTTTTCACAACTGGAGTCGTCTCACAGTTAAGACAGAAGAGGTTCAGTTTACAAAACCTGCATCAGCCAGCTAAAATCCAAATAGATGTTGAGGTTTTGGCTCCACCGCAATCTGAAAATGCTTAGTTCGCATGGAAATATTGAAAAGAGAGACAATGGTTTACCACATTTGTGTTTTGTCTATGTTTTTACAGAACAGAGAGGCAGTGGCAGATTAGGAAGTAGTGGATGAAAACAACAAAGATGAGAAGGAAGAGTTTGGTGTCAAGAGCCAAAGCGCATATGGAAGCAATACGAAAAGAATTGAAATTGATCGATGAGTCAGATTTGACAGGTATCAATAGCCTCCATTGCTGTTATCGTAATTATTAACTTTTACTGTCCTTCAGCTACTCTTAGGCAGGGACACATCATCGCTGCCTCCACAAACAAATCACATACAAAATGTAAATATAACAGTGAACATGTAAGTGTTGCCATAACGTTATAAGTGGATAATTAAATCTATGATGCTTTCTCAAAATTTCCTGAAAAATGCTCCTGATGCCAACTGATATGTTGTTAAAACAGTGGGAGAAGTTGTGAGGAGAAAGGGGAAGGAAAAAAAGAGAAAACTGAGGTCTAAGAGGGTCTCTCAACCCTTGTACATCAATCTTTTTCCTATTTATAGAGGCTTAGTAGTCTGCTCTTCAGCTTGGAGCTCTCTCTCAGTCTCTCATTGTCTATCTCGAACTATCTTTCAAGGTTTCTGTGACTGTCTCTCTCACGCTCTCTCTCCTAAATCTGTATCCTTGTTAACACAAGGGGTTTTGCGTGGGAGGGGAGAGATTCCGTCCATCAGGTTTTCTCCTCTCCTCCTCCTCCTCTGCCAAAACTGACTCACAAATAAATAAACGCACACAACAGGAACGATTTCCCTAAAGTCTCTCCTCCTAGTTGTTCTGTCGACAAAAAGAGAGGGACCGAAATAGACAATAAGAGAAAGAGAGAGACACCTCTCACAGCTATTTGCAGAATTGTACAGCTTCAGATGCTGACAGCCCTTTATCATTAGCTTTCATTCTTCTGTCTTGCCAAAGGAGCGTTTTATATTCTGAGCCAGGCTCTGTGTGGAGGGGGGGGACTAAATCAATTCCAAATTATTGCACCTCTCAATAACTGATGGCCGTGTCTGGGCGGAGGAGAAATGATTAATGATGATACTATGGACAATATGAGTAAGACACACACTGAGACATTATCGCCTGCATGCCGACAGATGCACACACTGAAGATATAAGTGTGTGTGTTAGTGTGTCTTTGGTAACTGCTGGTGATTACTGAGGGGAAAGAGACATCACTGCTTCTTTTTGTGCTGCGGAGTAGTGTTCAGCGTGTGCGTCTGTGTATGTCACAAATAGAATAAGCAGGTGAGTTAAATCTCAGGTTGGCTCACAAATACAACACTATCAATACAGTGTGTATCCAATAATACCTGTGCCATCACAATACCTGTGTTTCTGCATCACAAAATGCAGTTAAAAACCTGAACTGCGTAACTGAACAGCAAAACACACCTCTAATATAGTCCTAAAAGTTTTCATAAGACACACACTTCACAAAATATCAGATTTTACAGAATTTTTTAGATGAAATGATCAGTCGGTTGCAGAAATGAATTATAAATCATAATGCATTCATCTTATTGTAGTAGGTGTTTATCAAGCAAAAATACATCATCTGAACTGTGAGGGTTTTTTAACCGTTGTTGAGACAAAACAAGTATTTTGAAGACTGACAGTGTATGGACTAGAAGCTTAACCGATTGATTGAATAAGCCGCGGCGGCCTTGGGATTAACGTGCTGACAGAAAGAAAAGTCCGGACAGACAATGTGCTAAATGCTGATGTCAGCACGCTCACAGTGCTTATGTTAATGTTTTAGGTTATATTTAGGTCTAATGGTTACCATCTTAGTTTAGCATGCTAACTTTGCTAATTAACGCTAAACACCAAGTACAGGCGAGGTTGATGGGAGTGTTATTTTTAGTTTGTTACTTGCGTCTGTGTTTGACCTGACCGTGTCAAATTCATGTTCGCGGCAGATATCGTGCTGTTCTAGATGCCTACTAAACGAATGCTCACCCGTGTGAATGGAAATATCTAACGCACGAACTGGTGGGCGAAAGCGGTGGACCGATCCAGCCAACTGACATCACCCCCCCAGATAATAATCTTGCAACCTTATTATCTTTATTCACTGGAGTTCTTTCAGATAACTACAAAGTGCTCAAATTCACAAAGCGACATGTACTCAGGCGGCCTTCATTCGCTTGTACAAGAACAGCAGAGGACAGTGAAAATGTTCCAGACTTAAAAGGTCTGAGTTAAAGGAAGGACACACCCAGCTAAATTAACTTGTTGTCCACTGGCCAAACGGGTCGTGTATGTTCACATTTTACCACCCATTCAATTGGTAACAATTGTTTTTTTTTTTGGTGATGAGTGAGGCAAATCCACCAGCCACCAGCATATTTTACCACTCATTTTACCGGTGACTGGTGCTAATTTTGTGCCTTGGACACGCCTGTTTTATTGGTCATTATTGGTGTGAGTGAAACAACAACACATTGCGAGAGAAAATACTGCGGTGCGAGGCTGCTCCACTTATTTGTGTTCTGGTTTTAGACCTCAAACCTCATCTGTCTGTATTTAGCCCTGCAGATGAAGCTGCATTGTCTGTAATGAGAGAACGGCAGGATGCACAGTGCACTACCCAAATCACCTGCAATTACCACCCACAGTCTCAGCCATTTATCTCTGACTTCTCCGAGACCGCCGCGCAAACACACAGAACATCCATAGAGATGCATCGAAATAACTACTTGTGCTCATACATTTGGGCAAAAATGTATAAACATACTTGCTTACAAATCTAAGGTCTTTGTACAAAGAGCTACTGTCACGCCCACAGCCCAAATGGCTGTTTTGTGTTGTCAGTCATTTACTCCCAAAACATACACTTACCCGCTCTGACAAAGACTTCCATCTTTTATTATCTTGCCGCACAACAAAGCCCAAATTCATGTGTGCTTTCTATCTTACTCATAATCTTCCTCACAGCACTCAGGCTGCACTCTGGGGAGTCATCTCAAAACAGTAAGCGCAGCCCCGCGCAAGCATAAAGTACGCTGTGTTTGCCCGTGCGCACACACGCGCACACACAGACACACACCCACCATTACAAACACACACGCTCCCTGATGCCTCGTCCCTGATGCACTTGATAGCTGGTGATAGTAGCCATTGTGAGAAGCAATGTTCCCCATCTCTGTGTTGTGCTGTTATTACATTAGCAGCTCCGATTTTATCCCCTTCTCTTCAGTTCTCCCTCTCCGCTTTATATCTCTCTATTTCTTCCTCTGTCTTTCTGCCTCTCCCTGTCCCTCCTCACTTCCCACTCTGTCTGTTGTGATTTAGTGCTTACAGTGTTTACTCTCCAATGCAGCACCAGAAACCAGGGAAATTATAACTCTAACCCAGGCTGAGTCTCTCTCCAAATTATGACCATTGATTTGTGTCTTTATTATGTCTTCAGTGGAACCTTGTTCACCAGCATCGCCACGTCCTAACGCTCAGTGCAGCTCAACACTGCCATCCAGTGATGGCTTAATCCACCGATGCTTAACAAAGAGATGCAGATGCAGATTGCTCTGTGTGTGTGTGTGTGTAGGAGCCTGTTTATGTATATGTGTCGCATATAGTGACTGAGTTGTAGGGCTGTCTATATGCATGTCTGTTTATATGAGGCTGAAAATACACAGCAGAGAGCATATATGCAGTTTGAGAACGATTTTCTTGTTGACTGCCGTGTGCCTCAATTGCAGTCAGCTCGGTGGATGCAGCTGAGGGAAAATGTGAGACCTTGTACGTTTGTGTGTAACCTCAAGGTGACTGAGTTAGGGGTGTCTCGCTCTTTCTGTCCCTCTCTCTCCTTGGTGGTTTACATTACCCTGGGCAGAGCAGTGTGGAACAGAGTGGCGGCCCGCGGCCGGTTGAACGCAGGAATGCCCCGGCCATCTGCTGCACATTAGAATTAGACCTCCAGCCCAATTCAATTAGCAGCCAGTGCCACTGATTGGGCAGAGGGGGGAAGGCTACAGTCAGCCACTGGCCCCCAGTAAACACGATGGAGGGAGGAAGGGACGGTGGAAGAGGCTGTGGGATTGTGGAGCCAGGGGAAGAAGAGCTTGAGTAAAAGCAACAAAAAAATAAAATTTAAAGTGTTCTGAACAATTTTGTCAGAGAAATGAACCATCAGTGGAAATTAGCTGAAAGGTAAATAGGAGCCAACCAGAGAATGAAACATGAATGACTGCTGATGGACACGCCTGAGGTCACGTCACATGTTTGATCAGCAAATTATCATCCTGTGGCTAAGCCCATTGGAGATCATAATGATAATAATAAAAAAAAAAAATAGTCCCAAAGTTGTCAGGGTAGTTGGAAGTACATTGTTTTTTGCTCTTGCAAGTCATGCCAACACAGATTCAACAACAGTGGTGAAAGCAGAAAACAAAAGGCCTCCCAAAACAAGCCTTATGCCAACTTTTTGAGCAAAACATTGAATAAAGAAAAGAAAAAAATGGGCCTTACAGATAAGCATCTTGTTCGCCTTCATGATGTTTGGACAAAGACAGATGGAAACAAACGTGTCATCGTGCAGGGCAAAACTTCATAGTGGTGCAGCTACTTTCCCAACTTTGATTAGCACATTTAACGTCCTTTAACAACAGGATACATGTGTCAGAATGTGTGCGGTTAAATAGGCACATGCCCTCAAACCATTAATGTTTCCTAAAATGTAAACTACTTTCTAATGACGCACAGTCTTCTCCTTCTGTAATCAGTGTTTCATAGGTCAGTAGTGGTCTCAATCAAAAACAGCATATTGGAAGCTTCAAAAATCAACCATGCAGTTTTTTCTTTTATTTGTTTGACCTTATTCTATAACAACAAATGATTGCAAGGGTACCATACCTTTACGAATTAGAGTGATTGGAAAGAAGAGTGTGAGTGTGTGTGTGTGTGTGTGTGTGTGTGTGTGTGTGTAGTGTGTACAAGTGTGTGTGTGTGTGTGTGTTGAATAATCTGCTGGCACAAACCTTGGTCTGAGTGGAAAACAGGCCTAAGGGTTGCACAAGATTTTTAGAGCACGGTGAGACAGACTCGCACACCTACACCCTGTAATAACAGTGGCTTACTCACCCCAAAACAGAAATATATACACACACACACACGCGCGCTTGTACACAGCCCTACCTGCCTAATCTGTCTAATCTCCAGAACATACTACTTATCCACATACACATATTGACTTAGCGGCAGGATGCATACATCCTGTGGAACATACTTTCTCATATGCACTAGATGCTGTCAAATACGCTCAGAGCGCTTGGAGACATAATGCACAAAAACATTGGCTCATATAAACAGTGTGCTGTGCGGATATGTTCCCAATTATCTGCTGCATATTTCTCTGATTTTTAACTCATGCCAGACTGGCATCTTTGGAAAACTGAGACTTTTAAACAATTGCGGGATTGTGTATTTTGCTCGAGCGAATGTTCTGCATGTTCTTTCTTTTTTTTTTTTTTTTTTGTCGCGCTACAATACCAAAATATGTTGAACAGTGTTTGCTCTAGCTCATTTTTCATCTCATACAGTGGTTGTGCGTGTTTGCGTGAGTATCAGGATGTGATTCCGCTGATGTGCGAGTGAAGGGAGGGCATCTTGTCGACTCCCTTTTCTCGTCTCTCACCTGTTCCTCACACCACAAAAAGTCTGCAGTGGATCGGCACGCCGCACATTGTGCAAACATGCCCTCAGGGCTCAGGCAGGTACCACACACACACACACACACACACACTTACAGTCACAAACAAACATAACAAATTTTCAGAAGCAACAAATACACATTGGGCAGGAACACTCAAGAAATATCATTGGTCTTTAAAAATCAAAAAGATCCCAAAAACACCAACAAGAGGAACATGAAGACGAAACAAATGCTGCAGACGGCCTCTGCCTCGGTGCCTTATAGACACACTTATCAACACAAGACATTCAGCAGATAATGCCGCAGCGCTCATGAAACACTTGAAGCCTTTTTTGTGTGATGGAAAATGCACACACAGACACAGCAGGCTTAACAGCATGCCAGTAATGACTGTTTCTCATTGGACATCTGCGTGTGTGTGTGTGTAATCTCCATCTCCCCATTGCTTTGCCTCTTGGCCAAATTCAGCCATGAAGCCAGTATTATGGGCCAACAGGCTAAACCTTGGCCTGGTGTGCCTAAGTATCCAGATCGATAAGTCTATTAAACCACATGTAGTCTCTGTGTGTGTGTGTGAGAGAGAGAGAGAGAGAGGGTTTAAAGCTATGCACAGAGAGCGTTCTGGGTCAATAAGTTTTTGGTTTCAGCGTCTCAGAGTTGTTGCTGTAGCAGTAATTATGGCAGCCTTTCTTCTGTCCATGTGTATTTCATTGTACACATACTCATTCGGGTATTTATATCTGTCAACCTATGCAATATCTAGGATACTGTACATCATTATGAATTGTTCTGCTTGTTGGTGTTAATGTCAGTGGATAGATTGCATGCTCATAATTTGGGTCATAACTCATCACTGTGTGTACAGTAGATGTGAGTCATTGCACTGAGTCAGCATCTCATTACTACAGCTCTGGGAGTGTGTGTGTGTGTGTGTGCACGCCTGAGAGCGAGTCAGGCTGGGTTAATGGTTTTGTTTTCAGGCACGCTCCTAAGGTCAGACCATATGTTCAGAGTGTGTACAGATTCAGAACATACTGTGTGCATAAGCGTAATTTTGCCCCACGTGCAACTATGCTCCGCTTATTTTTAGCCCTCATTTGTACCTCTTATGATTTTTTTTTTTTTTTTTGTTCTCACCAAAGAACTTGCTGAGCTCTAGGAACACGGCGGAATAGCTAAAATGAAGTGCGACAGGGCAAGAAACTCAAGCAGGTTGTAAACAACAGTTGAGCTGGATTTTTCCTGTTTGTGGAGGTGAAAATGCAAAAGCATTCGCAAAGTCCATTGTACTGTGTGTGTGTGTGTGTGTGTGTGTGTGTGTGTGTGTGTGTATAAGCGTGATTGGTCAAAGTTGAATCAGAAAGTCTGTCAACTGTGCAGGATGTTGGCGCAGTACGTATTGTATGGTTTGCCTTTGTTTTCTTTGTTTGGCTATATGACTGTGAATATACTGTGACCTACTATAAATTTGTTAATCGCCTGAGAGTTAGCCATTCTGTCTTTAATACCTCCAGGTGCATTGGACCATACACAGAAAATATTGCATTAGATTGGATTTTTATTATTTTATTATTATCTTTCTGTTTATGTGAATCTTGATTTATCATGTGCTTTGTTGGGTCAGCCGAGGACTTTCTGATCTGGTTATTTTAGCCACAAACAGTTTCTCAGTTGATGTTCAAATGACATGTGGTCTGTTGTCACAGGTGGATCCCTGCATTTTGTTGATTTTTCTTGCCTGCTCGCGCATGCATTGGTGACATGTATACACTCCACACAGGATTCACTCATGACAGTCAGTGGCAACACACCATTATCCGAGAAATATAGCAACAACAAAGGCAGAAAATACCAGCAAGTTAGCAAGCAAACATGGATGTGAGAAATGCACAAATATCACAATTTACATTAATATCACAGCGTTAAATTTCATATACATTGAATGAGGAATTTATCCACGTCACCCACTCTTAATTCCCAAACTTCTCTTCTTGGATAACCTTGGGGTTTGTTTTTAACCTCTGTGACAATCAGTTTTTCCACTCCATGTACGTAAACATGAAGAGATCTACTATACATGTCTTCAGAGTGTATCTGACTGAGCGAACACAGACAGCCTTCAGGAAGGTGAAGCTGCATAAAGAACGGGAGATTTCAGCCTCCTCCCTTCATGCCAAGCACACACTGGAGGTCAAGTACCACATTTCTCAACCTTCATCTCACTCGAGGGCCTCTGTCTTTTTCTTCCCTTGCTGTCTTTTTTTTTCTTTTTCCTTTTCCTGTCTTTGCTTTTCTTCAACCACCTCTTTATGCCTTCTTTCTTCTCTACCAGATGCAGACAGCAGGTATTCAATGCCATGCCAAAACTTGACTATGTACACCGCTCTGACTCGGTGACCACTATCTTTCCTTCAGCCTAACACACACACACACACGCATATATACTGTACTCAAAGCCTTCCTCTCTCACACAAAAATCACGTTTTAGAGCACACAAAGGGCTATAGCAGGTAATCATTCACCCTCGAACACACACACATACACACTCACCCACCCAGCCCTACCTCTGTGTCCTCTTTGCCCTGTCTGAAATGTATTGTTTAGGTAAATGAGTCTGTGCACCCAGCGGGGGAATCAGCATGAATAAGAACCTGAATGCATTACCCCATTACTCTTCCCTCTCTCTCTCTCTTTCTCTATCTCTCTTGCTCCGTCTCTCTGTGTGGCCTCTGCCTCGCTCAGCACCCACAGTCCTTGAGAGCTCAAATTGACATTGGAGACCCGGTTATTAATATGTGGGTAGTGGATGTGTGTGTGTCTGTGTGTGCGTGTGTCTGTGTGTGTGTGTGTGTGCGTGTACATGCAATGGAGAGTGATAGAGTGCTCTTGTCATTTGTGTGCACTAGATGTTGTGTGATTCGTGTTGAGAGAAAGATGAAGATGTGCTTGTGAATGTGCGTGTGTGTGTGTGTGTGCGCCCCCATGCAGACAGCCAGACTCCGGCAGGCTCTCTAATTAGATAGACAGAGTGAAGCACATAGACTCAGAACGGGAGGACAGGGATAAAAGAAAGGTTGCCTTTCTATATACCTGCTGAAAGCATTACAATGTGCCTGTGTGTGTGTGTGTGTGTGTCCCGCTGCCTGTTTGCGCTCACATGTACATGCCCTTGTCTGCATCTCGGCATGTATTTTTACCCACCTGTGTAAAGCTCACCTGCATGCTTTTCTTTGTTCCCTTTTGAGCCCGTGCGTGTGTGTGTGCGCGCATTCGTCAGGTGTCACCCAGCGAGTCAACAGAAAGCTGCTGCTGCCGCTGTTGGCATGCTTAGCGATGACGGCTGCAGTACCGTGAGACACTGCTGCTGCCATGGTTTCCAGGCATGCCAAGCGGGGGGAATAGGACCAGTGCTGCATCACTATGCTCCCCTCCTCTTTCTGTGTGTGTGTGTGTTTATGTGTGTGTGTGTGTTTTTAGGGCCCCCCCCCCAGCCCATATTCCCTCCCTGGACAGCATCTCACAGACCTCTTTGTTAGGATGTGAGAGGTGTTTCTCCCCTCTGCTGCACTGTATGTGTTTACATGTTAGGAGGCGCACATATGTATTTATTTTGTCAGGCCTCTGTTGCAAGGCATACAGTGTGTGCACGTCTGCATGTGTGTGTGTGTGTTTTGTTTATTCACCTATAAACGGATCAGCCATACTGTGCCCGGAGCCTGCGAGTTCTGCTCTGGGCCGCCGTAATGTTTACATAATGGATATTCCTCTGAAACCTCTGCGTAGAAAAAAACATCTGTAGTGTCGAGTGTAAGAACGAGTGAGTGTGTCTGCGTGTAAGCCTCAGTTTGCATATGCACCCGTATAAAGAGTAATCCATATGAAATACTTCTTCACAGTGTACTTGAGTCAGATCCCGGAGGGTGTTCATTTTTTAAAGCAGTTTTTTCTACTGTTACCACAGTGCAATAAAGCCTTTTTTTATTTTCTTCTTCTTCTTTTATTTTATTCTTTTATTTTGTTATTTTTTACATGTCAAAGAGAAATACTGATTTACCGCCAGTGAACTAGCTGATTTCAATGAAACAAAATACCTGCTCTCCCACAGTCAGATAGAGTACTTTCATTGAGCCTAATTAATCTGACACACCTTATTATTCACAAGCTACTTACTCTAAATACTGGAGATCCTGGTTAAACATATTACATTTAAGAGCTTAAATTATTGACATGATAGGACATGACATGATCGTCTAGAGAGAAGCCGTCTCTCTGTTTGAGTTGTTGAACGTATGGAAACACTCCACAGCAGACAAGTTTAATTTCGTTAAAACTGTGTTTATCAAGTTACTTATGGAATTAGCGTTAATTAGCGACGGCTGATACAACCTGCAGACAGCGACGTTTTCCTTCTAACCGTCATTTCTTCTGCAGCTGTTTTGTTCACTGCTCTTTGCTAATAATAATTAGCAAAGAAGTTGTGCAAATACACACGTTTTGCCAACCTTCCTGTCAGACCCGGTGATCACCTGTCAACCCAAATTATGTTCTACATTCACATGCTCCAATTTTCAGTCGTATACGCAGCAACACGCTGAACTGTACAGCCGGCTGTGGCAAAGGAGAGCCAGGTGCAATTAAAACTCCACATGGAATATCAGATTTTGATCAGCTTTATTTTGGCGGATGACAGAAGATTAAGACATGCCCGGATCTGCCCAGAGAACAATTCTAGGATATATTGTGATGTCATCTTGTCCCTTGTGATTTTTTTTTTTAATTATCATTCAGTAATGGTGATTCATAGGTCAGTCATGCTTTCCACGTGTATTGGAAGTCTGAGCTGGCTATGAGAATCAGCAAATGGCACTGAATTAGTGTGCGAATGCAATGCAGGACAACAGTCGTGTCCCGCAGTCGTGACTTCTTTTGTTCATTTTCTGCCCAAGATTTGAATTGAAATGAAATATTTTCAACGGACCAGACACGGAAACACAAGTGTCACGGTAGTCAATGTCAAAAACAATCACCCTTTACAGACGAGCTTTGTCCCCAAACCAGCGAGGAGCCGCTCGTGCTCACATGGCGGTGAGAGTCCCCGCCTCAAGCTGGCAGCTGGCTTGAGGTTATCTGAGCATGCCCGCTTACCTCAGCGCCTGATGGATGTTTCTGTCTGTCATTCTGTCTGGTTTGCTCTCTCTTTGTCTCTTGCTCGCTCCCTATTTCTCTTTTCTTTTACTGTTTATCTATATCACTCTTTTTTTTATTTAGCTCTATTAACTGTTGTCTGACTGATCAAATAATAGATGGCATTCTCATCCCTCGCAGCAATACTATTACACTTTAATACTTTAGTTTAACCTATCCTTTAATAGATTACAGGTCACACACAATAGTATATTACACGCTCCGCACATGTATTATGTATATTTATTATTCTTACTGCGGCTTGTTTTCTGTTAAATTTCATGCTCAGACTCCATCTTTCTGTTTTTCCTTTCAGACTCCATCTTTCGTTTTTCCTTTCCCCATTATTCTCTCTCCTGCATGTAAAAATGATACTACATGTACAGTAAATTGCTGGGTTGATCTTTCATGTAACCTCTTTTATGTAGGCTGCTCTGATGTATCTGTGGGTGAAATCTACTGTTATTTTGTAGAAACATTAAAGCGATGTTATGAATCTGCACACTTTGATATGTGACAGAAGGGTCTGACTTTGCATTTAAATGCTATTATAAAATGAAATATATGCAAATAGAGGTCTTAAGTAAGTGATTTGATTTAGCCTGAAAGTGATTTTCGTCAGTCCTGTCACATTTTCGGACAGTAACGGGAGGCTGACTAACAGAAATTTAGCTCTCACTAGGAACAAAGCCTTGGTGGACATACTGCTCTGAAACAGTGTATTTCTGTTCATTAGTGTGTGGGTTGGAGGTGAGGGAAGTAATCCATAATAAAATGTCACTGCACCCAACATTGTACAAAATATTTACACACATTACAAACAAGCAGACTCAGTTAATCCCCTGAACATGCTGTTAGCTCCTCTGTAATCTGCCCAGCAGTGTGCCGGAGCACATTTGTTCACTCTGGCTCTAATGTGCGAACAGGACAATGATCCAAAGTGTCTCAAAGTGAAACTTTGTGCATCCTTCATTTCTGAAACACCAGCACACGTTGAACTCAGGTTTTCTGGTCTTATCTCCGTGACAGCCATCTGGTTTTAGTTTTCTTACCTCCATTTTCCTCCTGTCATCCTTTGATAATTTAGTTTCCTTTTCTTTCTGTCTTCATTCCCGCTACCCTCCGTCAATCAGTCTGTCAGTCTCCCTTTCTTCTTCATCCTTCCAGAACATTATTCGAGGAAAGGATATCAGGGAGCAGCTGCTCACGAGATAAGACTTTGATGACATTACTATTGCTTGGAAAAGCACCTTAGTCTGACTCTTCTGAAGTCTTCAGAAGTCATACTTTCAAAACACAAGGGTTGAAAAACACAATTATAATAATGATAGAAGCATATTCCATATAAAAATAGATAAATATTATGGAAATCAAGATGGTGATGTTTAGTTTTATTTTCAAGCAGGTTTATTGGATCGGAAACAAATAAAATAAGGCTAATCCAATGACATTTACATTACTTGATTTAAGAAAAGTCACCATCATTCATACTGAAATGTGTGCTAAATGACTCTTTTCCTTATGGGGCCTGAAAATCTGCTATGCCAGGAGTTATCTGATTTTCCACCTGAAGGCTACATTTATTGAGTGTGTCAGAGGAGCAGGACTGCTGATCTAGCCCCATTTCAGCATTTATATCATGATGAATCAGATGTTCAGGATGAACTGGCCTGTGATACTAGATCAGCAGGAGGACTCGGGATACATAAGAACATAATATTCACCTCATGGATGCCATTTATTAAGATTTAATCAAGTATCTCAGAAAAGGACTTTTGAGGCACTGGCACTGACGTCTCCAAAGTAGAACCTTTGGGCCAAATTTGACTCTTGATTAACCCACACCCCCCACCTCCAGCCACCTTCTGCTTATCAACAAAGCACCCTGATGGTACAGTGCAAGACCCCCGCATACATCTTTAAATCATCAGTCAGTTTGACAGCGTACTTTTGATGTGCGGGATCATTCGAATGAGACGGGGACGGACGAGTAAGTTAACATCAGCTGCGCTTTATCTGTTCAAGGCCTGAACTAAATAGGACAAAAGACAAGAAGGCCAATGATTGCACACAGAGAGCCAATGACACTGATAAGGGTGGTGTTATGATGATAGATCCGAGTGTAATCACGATGACATTGGGGGTAATGAACACAATAAAGACGGTTATGGTGGGGAATATGAGCACAGTTTTTGTGCGTGTGTGGCTTAGGCTGGTTCATGTTGAAGAGGCCATGCTTAAGACATAATGACACACTACTGTCTCTGAAGGTCATGCAAAATAAGCTGCGTTTTAAAGCCATTTAAATGGATTGTCCCATATTAAATCTAATTTAATGCCCAATTTGATATCCGTTATTTTTCATCCTTGTTCTTTTCTTTCCATTTGGCCTATTGTGTCACATTGTGTAACAGAATAGAAACTTTTCTTATCAACAGAGGGCCCAGTTTGAAGTCTATAACGTAGGATTCTATGATACTGCCAAGTCTTAGCTCTAACTGTCACCCTCGTGCTTTGGTGCTGCTTAAAGGGCATCTGTCTAACACTTGAAGCAGTTTGTTTCTGGTATGTCAGTGGAAGCTGGGCAAGGTAAGCTAAAATTATAACCCATAGCCATGAGTTTGAGATGGTGAAAATACACTGCGAAAAGGAATGCATGGGGAGGAAAGTTAAAATATTATGAAGATAAAAGAAAAAAAATAAGAAATGTAAATGGGGAGCAGGAAGAAAACACAAGAATCAGTCACCTACAATTGATGTATCTAAAAGTGCTGAATTAATTCATGTTAATTCAGTGGAAATGAATCTCCAAGACTAGCAGGTACATTTACTCTAGTTTACTTGAATATTTTCTTGCTAATGCTATTGTATAACTGTACCTCATTATAAATAAATATTGTATGTTTTGCTTCACTACAATTATCTGACAGCTTTAGTTTCTAGTCACTTTACAAATTATTTTTTTATTCTGAAGAATTTTTGGACTGTTTGTTGGATTTTGTCCGATACAAAATCGTCCAAAATGAGCTCCACCTCGACCGTCTCCAGCAGTAAAATCCAGCTTTTACTTTTATTCATGCATGAGGAACAATAATCGGAATACTTCCTCCACCACTGCTTACAACACCTTCATGTGACTTTTCACCACCGCTGTTGCAGTGGAAATGCGAAATTCAAAAGACAAAATCAGCGGTGTGATGGAACAAGATGTTGCCGATGAATAGCTTTCAGGCATTCGGCAAAACACTCGAGAAGAATACTGGAGCTCTAACACCCCCTCTCTGCTTCACATTTGTTCCCCATATTATTTGCCTTTCTCGCTCCACCAACACTCATGACGTTGCGGGCCTGTTTGTCGGGAGCAAGAGATGAGTTTTCGAGCTGGAAGGAGGCCAAAAAAATATTCACTCCACTTGCCCATTTCCTGTTTTGTTTGTTCTCTCAGCAGCATGGAGTAGAGGATTGCAAGGCCGATATTTTAGACTGAACACTTCATTTATTCAGTCTGACATTGCCGTCTTGTTAACAGTAGCTGGTTTGTTTTTTTGGGGGGTTTTTTGGGGGGGATGGAATGAGGATTTGTTTTCACGTTAACGTCTTGCTATAAAAACTGAGGCTCTAGTAGCCAGGTTTCAGTTAGCATCAAACAATTTAAAAGAGAATAGCAGTCAATCCTCAGAATTCATGTTTCATCCAGAGATAATTTGTAGGCTAACTAAGCAATAACGGATTACAAGGTGCTCTGATATCGGAAAATAATATTGTATTGATGACTTCCTTGAGGACGTAATAAAGATTTTCTACTCTTTGTGCACGCTTTCAATTTGCGCGTAAAACAAATGAGCGGAAATACACAAACAGCGATTGAAAAAAGTCAATGTATCAATGAAAGCACCATACAAGCAGACCTGATGAGGACACCTTCATCACGTTTCAGCATTGTTTTCCACTGGTCCTGGTTTGGCTAGGACTCCTCTGGTTGCATCCTCTCATTGCGCCTCCCTGTTTCCTTTTGGCAAACAGGCTGGCAGCGCAGCCACATTAGCGTCATCTGATATCGATAAAACTTTCATGCGAATGAATTGGGGCCATCTTGAAACGGCATATCCAGTTCTCGTAATAGTTCTCATGAGACCGACAGAGCAGCACACACTCTACATGTGGCTGTAATCACCAGGGAAACTCCGGACGGCTCGTCGTCTCTCTATTTATTGACAACTGTCAGTGTGACAGTCAATCAATCAGTTCAGCGGCCAACACACACTTAAACACGTCAATCAGCTTGTCACATATCAAACAATTAATTACCTCATTTTTTTGTGGCAGTCAGTCGGTCAGGAAAATAGATGGTATCAGGTAGTATTTCATTTTTTATGTCAGTGTATATCAAACGCAAACAATACTTTCCCGTTCTGGAGATACAGTACAGATATACACTGTAGATCATATCATTGCTATTAATAATTACTTTTGTGCTTCCAGAAACTAACATTAGTACTGTAGTATAATTACTACTTAACACCTCTGCTTTGTGTGCATACTCTGTCCAAAGGCTTAGCGCTATTATTAAGTAAATGAATTGTTGTGTCGGTGCAGTAGTAATTGCAATAAACAATATCTGTTCATACTGGAGAGCAAACAAGAATGCACTTGTTCTGATCTGCCACAGATAGCAAGGAGAATGACAATGACAATATATGTGACAGGGAAAATGATTGGTAATGAAAGGTGAAATGATGATTATGAGAGTTAAAATCGTAACAGTGGTAATGATGTAAACCGTAATGATATGATATTCCCACCATCTTAAGTGAGGAAATACTGACTGACTTTGCTGACCAGTGTGTGGGAGGGAAGTTTGTTCATTTAGATTGAACACATTGTATTCCATTTGTAATTCTCAAATGTCTTTAATCTTATTTATGTATAACATGGCTACCCCTCCACAGAAAATTGCGTTTTTTTTGTGTGTTTGATTTTGTGAGCCAACCAATAATGTATCTTCTAATATTTCAGTACTTTAGTAGTAATAACAATAGTGCTGTAGATTGCTGGATGGATTCCTTGTCTTTGTTTGTTTTTTTAGACCAACACACGGTACCGTACATGCCAACTTGTCATTTTCATCCGTCACCTCATTCTCGCACGTTAACGCAGTTTAAAGTGCAGAATGATTTGAGAGCTCTGCCGCTGACTTATGCTGTGTTCACTTGCTTTCTGAAACAATCATCGTGCCATTACAAGTTGTTGGACAAACACAAGTGCGGTGCCATGGCGATTCTGTGCAACAAAACCCTGATTTGGCTCCACTCTGCTGGAACAATGCTGCGAGACTATAGACTTGTTTAGCCAGGATTGGTCTGCTGGTTGTCGGCCAGCAACAAAACATTGTCATTTATTCGGAGGCACCGAGAGATAGAATTACTGTATGGAGCTATAAGGACGGCTCGTTTCAACGGTGTCTCGCTTCTCAGTAACAAGGCCTTGTCTTTATGGTGGATGTATCCGTTTAATGAATTCTGTCTGGGTGCTATTTTTACCCAGTACACAGTTGTGAATACGCGCTGATTTCTAAAGTATATCTTGTTGAATTATCGCAGCCTTAATGAAACATTCCCGCTTCTTTTATGTGAAGAGCTCAGGCAATCAGCAGATGAGATTGAGTTCTTCTACGCTGATAGAGATGCAATATCATCAAATCAATCTGATGGATTCAATTAGAAATACCCTGCTTGCCTTTTCATGTCAAAGTTACAGACTTAGAGACTTTTTTTTTATTTTTAAATAGATTTACATATGTTTTTTTAATATAGATTTCTAACAGGGTCTCTGCGCTGTCATTATCCTGATCGAATTCACCGTCATTAAAATGATTCCAAACAGGAGACGAGCCTCAGTTGAACATAGATCAGCAGTCGGTGTTGATCCATCTGTTTCCCCACTGATTTCAAGCTCCTTTAAGCAGTAAGTGCTGGTCTGGGATCAGTGTCAGTGTAGGGTTTGGTGCAGGGCCAAGGTGTGAGAGGATTAATGTGTGTGTGTATGTATATATGTATTTGCGATGATTACCACAGACACATGATTCTCTGGGACCAGAGCTGGAGCAGGATTACTGCTGACTCACCAGGGAGCTCTTACTGCTTCATGTGCGTCAGTTTGTGTGTGTGTGTGTGTGTGTGTTTTTAATGTGAGAGAGACAGTGTGCATTAGTGTGCAGGCTGTGTTTGCTCGCTACAGAGTGATGAGACAAGGCGTGTGTGTGTGTGTGTGTGTGTGTGTGTGTGTGTGTGCATGTGCATGTGCCTCCCTAACCAGCGTGTATTTAACAAGATCCTTAATTCTGTCTTGCACCTGAACACGAATACCTATTTTGCTCCCTGGAGAATTTGCGCATGAAACCCAACACCGCCACCCACACAAACACAAACACACACACTACACTTCCTTTACCAACTTTTTCAAAACTTTAGCAAAACAGCAGTCTCTCCATTACTCACAGACACATTCACACACACACACACGCACACAGGCGAAGACACACAAATATACCAGGCTGAATGCTAGCATGGCACCAGTCTAACCATGCTGGATCCTGTTGGGAGCCATAATTATGTGCCAGCTAGAGAATTAGGAGCGTTAACCAAGCAGCAGTGCAAACAACAACAGATTAAGACTGAAACAACACAGCCACTCAGTACCCGATGTTAGCTGAACACTGCGGTGTAAGGGCTCTATTATTTCAAGGCAACCAAAACTACCCAAACGTCCTCCTCGCCACCGCATGCCAGAGGCTATTACCTGAAGCTAAACTGTTTGCTAGTTTTAATCTCAGCTGTACACTTCAATTTTTTTACTTATATTTTAATTATACTTAAGATTGATTTTAGCCTCGAAAGTCATTTTTATAAACAGTGATCCCTTTGTTTTATAAAATAGCAGAAGCTTTTTTGGGATGACTGGTGCACAGCCACAGACTCCCAAATACACTCTCTTACACTTTTAATTCACACACCCACCTTCAACTAGTTGCCAGGTTCTGACAAGACTGGGATTTAGTCCTTGTTGGTAGAAAAAAAAAAAAAAAAGCCTTCTGGCACTGCAAGAGACGTTGGTCCCAGGACTGGCCTACTTCAGCATGCTTTGGCCTGGTTTGGGAGCTCTCTGATTACTCTTTGAGCAGGAACAGAACGGAGGTGGATTTGCCTCCCACAAGCCCGTCATCTGCGCCGCCTCGCATGACAGCCGCGCCGTGTGTGCTCGTGTCTGCGTGTGTCTGCGTGCATGCGTGTTGTGTGTCTGCACACACTGCTGCGTGTCGCGAGCTGAGCTGAACAGGTTTTGATGAGAGCAAACTGAGATAGTGGCCCGGGAGTCCTGCATGCTGATTGAAATGTGTGTGAGAAAAAGGATTTTTACTCACACACACAGTACTGTTTTCATCCTCCGCCCCCCCCCCCCCCTCCACGTCCTCAGATTTGCACGCAGATAAACTGCTTACATGAACAAAATATAATGTTTAAAGACACAGCAGTGTTTGTGGAATTTGTGGAAACTAGCAATACATATGAACCCAGTATATTTCTGTATGTATGTGTAAGTTTAAGCTGGCAAAATGGGGTATACACAGCTACACCAGGCTTGGACACCCTGTGTGGATGTCCACATACTGCTCACACAGACACACACTTGACATGCTCAGCCCTCTTTATACCCTCCGTGCTGCAATGCGAGCTGACTCTATGCTTGAATGGATGCATGATTTGAGACCTGTCTTTGAAGTCCGCCGAGGCAGGGAATGGGAAGTGATGGATTTATGTTTCATGACATGCTTTACTGGCACACTGCCCTTCTCAGTCACCCTGGCTCATCTCCGGTTTATACTGCAAATTTTAATCCTATTTATACAAAGCTGACAGCCTTGTATAATTCGCCCTTCTCCTTCTGTGCTTCCTCTTTGTCTCTCTTGATTCTTCTTTTTCTGTCTGTTTGTGTGTTTCTTCTCTAACTGTCTCCTTGTGTATATTCATCCTCGCACTCCCTCCCTCACCCGTCCCTGTGCTCCTCAGCTCGTGTCTAAGAAGGTGTTTAGCCTGTATTCCCTGGTGGTGCGGCAGCTGTCTAAACAAGACCACTATGACTTCGACCTGCGTGCCCTTACCTCCTTGCTCCACTATGCTGGAAAGAAACTTTGCTCTTTCCTCAGTGCTCCTGATGAAGAGGTCAGTCCCTGTGCTCTACATGTAATGGGGGTTTGAATGATCACATCCTCAGTATGTATGAGGGTAATTGGGATGGTTCTCAAACTCTAAGGGAGGAATTTAGTGTAGTGAAAATAAAGCCAACTTTGACGATTTAATACTCTTGTTTTGGTATGAGAACACAATAATGGGGGCCAGCTTTTAATAGACTGGGTGAGTTTTGATCACCAGAACCAAGTGATTAGTTCCATTTCAGTTTTTTGTACCACTTTAATTAACAAGCTGTTATGTCTTTTTTTCCAGAAGCTAGGGGAAAAAGGAGGTACTCCAGAACTAAAAAAAAACAGCAAAGATGCACCTTTTGTGTTGAACTTTTCAGTTAATTATGTTTGCATTCAATGAGCTGACAAATCTGCTAATGTTTTTGGCATGAAGCCATCGTCTGTTAACTAACAACTTTACTCAAAGACAGTTTTCCCAAACTTTCATTTCCTTAGGCCATCATAAACCTCAAAACACATTGCTATGCCCCCCTTCCAGCAAAACATAGGCTGTCACACTTTAACCCCTCACCTACCCCACCTTTGTCAGAAATTAAATTTCTTTAATTGTTTAAACATACTTTGATTTTACATACATACATACTACATATAAAAACAATAACAAACAACAACAAATCAAATTTGCTCAGTTCAAACTGTCTGTGAGAAATTAGGTAGGTAATATTTTGGCCTAAAGGATATGCCCAGATTTCCTGTAACAGAAACAAATTTCAGCTGCTTTTATCCATGATCTTATTCTTTTGGTCACTACCCAAATAACGTAGCCAGAGGTGAGCTCCTCCTTCACCACAGCAGTCCAGCACCACGTCTGCATGACTGCAGGTAATGAGTGATCTCATGCTCCATCTGATGCCCACTTTTGAGCAAATCCCCAAAACTAAATTTCCTGTTTTGGCACAAACCCCCAGCTTCCAACCAATGGAGACAATCCACCATGTCTTGGTAAAATATTGTGTCCGTGGTCTTGAAGGTGCCGACATCACCGGCTTCAAATTCAGCTGTGTGCTGTTCCAGTGCACACTGTTGGCCACAGTCTGACAAATCCAGCGGGACCAAATCTTCAGCAGGGGGCAGAGATGCAGTGCTGAGGTCACACACTGGACACTCTGCACTTCTCTGTTGTGCATAAAAATCACAAACAGAATTAGTGACAAGGCACAGCTTTGGCAGAGCCCAGCAGCCATTGAGAATGCACTCAACCTACTGCTGAGGACACAGCTTACCAAGGACCAGATGTCTTGGAGCACAGCCGCAGAACCTCATACTTCCTCATCTGCAAAATCTATCCGGAAATGTTTAAATTTCATGTCATTTGAAGCACTGAGGGTAACGTATGTCCATACCACGCAGGTTAGCCAGTAGAGACCTGTGCCAAAGCTAAGCAAATATAAAGGAAACATCTCCTAAACGCCAACCGTGTCCATTACCCAGCTTTTATTTTGACTCCACCGACTGCCTCATTCAGATTGCATCCTTCTGTCTCACAGACCAAGGAAAGAAGTGCATCTCTAGTCATCTCTTACCTGACCTCTTGTTCTCATCTTTTGCCAATCAGCGCCTCTACAGCAGGACTACACTTTCCCCCTCGTTGCTCCAGCTTCTCCCGGATCTGTAGGGAAAGTGGCCCGCCTCCACAAACACACGCACGTGACTGTACACACTCACTCGTTCAGGGACTTGATGAGACAGTGACTGTAGATGAAGGCTTGACACCAGGAAAATGTGTGTCTAACGCCCCACAGGGAATCTGACTGTGATCAAAAATGTATCAAAGTGGGGATAAAACTTGAAACAGCAAACTTGAAAAGACCTCATCATTTTGTACCTGATCACAAAATCTTTTCCTCAGGTTTTTCAGGGCAATGTAAGCCAATCGTTCGCTGATAACAGACACTGGTTGTCACCTCTCTCAGTTTTTACCCCAAAATGTCACCATTGTTTTAAAGCCTATTAACTTGCATTTCAAAGCAATATTAGTCATGCAAGCTGCTGTCAGCTCGCTCTCTGTGGGGTTGCCCTGATGGCTGTGCGGTCTAGGACAAACTTGCATGCGAGTAGCAGGCAGTTGCTGTGACTGCATTAGCTGGAATGTGAACCCAAGCTGTGCTGTCATCTCTCCTTTAGTGCCCTGTCTATCTACACTGACAAATGCAAATATAGGTGAACCAGCACCTTTAAACACACAAACACAGTCGCTGCACTATCTCTTCCCTGCTCTTACAAATAAAGCAACTTCTGGTCAAACAGCAGAGAAATGTCTCTCTGTCCTCAGGGGCCGTGAGTGAAATGCTATGAAGGACATGAACGTTGCTAATATGACCTCTGCTGACCTGCCGCTGTTCAGTGGGATCACCCAGGACCTGTTAACCGTTGTGGAAACGCCCGTTGACAGGGTAAACTCATCTAGGTCAGCCATCCAGATCAGTATTCCTGGAGAGAACTAGTGTGTTGTTGTGCCCTGACTGTACCCTGCTTTTATTTCCTCTTTGACTGCAAAATACAGAGAAGGTGAATCCTCCTCTGTGCAGGTAGATGCAAAACGAACACACTTCAGATGTAGTTCATTTGCCCCAGAGAAGGTCCTGAGAGCTGTCAGCTCCTCTTAATATTCACTGTAGCACTAAAATATACATAAACATCTCTTACCATAGCTGAAACTGGAATGCTCAATAGAGTTTGACAACATTTAGACGCCACTGCTGTGACTGCATCTGCTTACTTTTGTCCTTGTCTCATTGCCTGTCAGTCTACACGGTGGTTTACTTTAGCTCGCAGAGGGCTGCGCCTACTTGTGCACCCACGTGAGCGTGTGTGTCTATAAACACAGGTGATAACAGATAGCCGAGCGAATAGCTGTGCATTATCCCATGCAGATCACACACAGGCTAAATAATTTATGCAGCTGTGATATTGCGTTTTTCATCTCTGCTTCGTTTCTCATCTCTCCGTGCTGTGAAAAGCAGATGGCATATTTTGGGGTGGCAGTCATGTGTGCAGAAGGATGGATAGATGGATATGACAGTCTCTCAGTCCACACATTTTTGTCTTTTTCTCTCTCACCAAATTTAGCCCCACCCTGCATACATCCCATTACTGCTGCTGCTGCGTATGTGCATTTGTGTGCACTCCTCAGAGTACACGAATTGGCAGTGTTGACAGTATTTTAGTCTGTGTGATCATGCCTGTATACTTTAGTGCACATGCATGCTCATGTATGTTCATGTATGTTCTAGTGTGTATTTATCAGTGAGTGTGTGTGTGTGTGTTTTGTTGGATCCCAGTCCACACAAAGGCCCAGCCAGAGTCCATTGGCTGGGCGGGAGCGCGTGCAGCGTAGTAATGAGGGCGTCATTAGTTTGGCTGGGAGGCTCCTCCACTATTAGCTAATGGATTCTCAGCCATCTGCTCTGACAGGCTCCACCGGTTACTCATTTCCACCTCGATCAGAGTGTGCTACTGGAGATGTCTTTCCTCTCTGTGTGGAGGCTCTGGGAGTGGCTGAACCCCTCCTGCTGCGTGGTTCAACTCCTCCTGTCTGTTTATGTGGCTCGCTGTCGCACAGTCAATGTTTCAACTGTTCCTCTCTCCCTTCTTCCTTTTTCAGTCATCCCCTACTCTCCCTTTGGTGCGCTTGACTGAAGATTCCTCTTAAGTTTTCAAGAGTATAAATACTTGTGTGTCATTATATTTAGTGATCTAGCGTGTCTAATTTGTGTATGTATCTGCCTATAATACTGGCACTTACAAAAACTGAGATTACAACTCTGGGTGATGTGTGATGTTAAAGACTTGTCAACCACACTTGGTCTCTCTTTCTCATGGTATGACCTCGAGAAAGGCCAAGTGTGTTTGAAATATCTGTTGCAATGAAGTCACTGAGCTGGAGCTGGGTGTTTGGTCACCCTCTTGTCTCCAATTTACCAGGTGATGGTAAGATATATGAGAGGATGTTGAACGTACGCAAACAGGCAATAGACCAGTATCAAGTGCAGAGTGGTCACCAAAAAAACACTTTAAAAGCCAAAAGATCTGCCCGGGGGGGGGAACAACAAGTTCTTGGAAAAGACAATGTGTGACCCATCTTGTCAGCTTCACTGGGAGCTGACCTCTTTCCTCTACTCGGGCTGAATCCAGAAATAGGTTGCAGGCCTATTGCTGTATGGTCTCCACAGGACACAAGCTGTAATAGGTTTTAAACAGACTGGTTCCCAGAGCTAGTAATAAACTTTCCACACGGGATACTTTTTGGGATGTGTTTGAAAATCTGGTTTATTTACCTGCTGCGGCGGAAGCACATTTATTTAAGTACTGTGTTTAAGTACAAATCTGAGGCACTCATACTTTACTTGAATATTTTATTTTCATTTTCATCTTCTTCTCCACCTCATTTCAGAGGAAAATATGACTTTTTACTGTATTACATTTATTTGACAGTTTTAGCTACTACTTATTTTTTACATACAAAACATAAGAGGAGCTTTTAGAACGTGATGCTTTGTTATAAATTATAGATACAGTGCCTAAAATGATATACAGGCAGAGCTGAATGATTATTTGAATAATTGATTAGTTGATTGACAGAAATTGAATGCCATTTTTCACACACATTTGCAAGGGAGTTTGTTTTAAGTCAATGAAATGTACGTGAATATCATCGTTGCCTCAAGTAATACTAACTGCTGCAATTACCCTAATTCCCCCAGTTTTCCCCATTGCATTTTACTTAATGCATTTGTCTGTGTTTGCATCCAGAGACAAATATATATCAGTTTTGAGCCAATGACGTTTCCAGTGGCAGCTATGTTAGCTCGACAATCCAGACCCACGATGGTTTCATAGAAACTGGTGGCTTTATGGCAGAACATTTTGAGAATGTTTGGTGGACGTGATAGGGTTTTCTAGCCAGAGCCGCTTATTTTCAAAAAGAGATCTCGGTCTAACTCCTCCAGTAAAACCACAGCCAAACACAGAGCGAAATATGAATCTTTGTCCACAACATTAAGTATTTATCTTAAGTGACATATGCTGGCTGTGTTGGATTTTTTAAACACACTGAAACATTGTGCAGGGTCAACAAGATGTAACACAGACAGTGAAACACAATATCAGACCAAACACACTGTATATTATACACCATTCATGTATGTGTAGCATTGCTCTGCATCCACTTTGCCATGCAAATTGGATGCAGATTCCAACTTTCTGTCATTAGCTCAGACTAAGTGTCTGTCGGTTTGACTAATAGTCTCTATTTGTTTTTATCTGCCTGTATTCCCAATTCCCCCATGATCCTCTGTCTCTTTCCTCCTCTCTTATTCTGTCCATCCATTTCTCATTTACTATGAATATCACAACATCCGTCCCTGAGGGGCCCTTCCAAGAGATTACACACCCTTCGCTTTGACACAGATGTGTTGGAGCATTTATCACACCTATCAGGATGCGTCTTCAACATATGATCACATCCGTTGTCTCCGGGGTGAGGTTGGGTTGTGCGTGTGTGTGTGTGTGGTAGGGGAAGTGTTGCTAAAGCTCATCTAACGCACACATACACTTAACACTCATCATATACAGACTGCCAAACATCCAGATGTATCTGTCAACTCTTTCACACACACGCGCAGGCATCCACACATATACCACGGATATTACAAATCTTCTCTCTCTTAGTTTTCTCTTCCTACTGGTTTAACATGGCTCCCCTGGGCACAGTAGAACCCTATCCTGTTTAATTGAGTGTATCTCATCATCTGCAGCCCCCCCCCCACCTTCTAATGAGTTTTAAGAGCTCCTTTGCTTCCTACCACCCTTTGCGCTTCAACAGAGTCTAGCTCTGTGAGTGTGTGAGTATTTGTGAGTGTTTTAAACAGATCGGGTGGGCTAAGTGAGGAGGATTAAAGCACCACTGCGAATCATCTTGTTGACAAGGAGTCTGAGAAAGTCCAAGTGTGGGAGACAGACGAGGAAGTGGCACACCCTGACATACAGCGAGGAACTCAAACTGTGATGATATACGCAGGAAGGGCTTTTGCACTTTCCTTCAAATAAACCCCTGAGAAGCAGATGTGTAAATGGACTGGTTAAAGCCAAGATTTTTGTTGTTTTGTAGGAGGATATATCAGTGACTTTTTAACATCTCACTTCCAGTGGGAGAGGGCTGTCTGCTATTTGTTCCCGGTTTCTGTGAAGACGTAGTTCCTCTAGTGTTTTGTATATTTTTTGGGGAAGCAGAATTTGAGCGTGGAGCTGCTCTAGAGGAGGAAAATCCTGTCTTCATCTTGTTACCAAATTCGAAAGTCCAAATGCTTAAGCTATGTGGCACACCCTGTGAAATGTTAGTTTTAAAGGCGAAGGGACAGTCTTGACAGTGAAATTCAGTGTTCAGTTCAGCAATTTGAACGTGCTGAAGTTCTGTAATTAAACACTATAAGATAAACATGCTGACTTCAAGCTTTAATTTAAGGATGTTGTAGGAATTGGTTGCTTTTCAGTGCTTAAGGTAATATGAGCGACTTTGCAATACAAGACTGTAAACTCAGTCACTGTTTCCTTTCAGCACTGGACTGTACGCCTGTTTTGCCTCTGTCTCTTTCCACTCTCACATAATGTCTCTCTTTCATGCTCTCTTTCACTTCCCTCCCTCGTCTTCCCACACGCTACTTTCGTTCTTCGCTGGTATGATAGTCACATATGTTTTGTCTCTTAGGGCCCTGAGACAATCAAGTCACACACAGATACACTCGATTGCCTGACGGAGACGCAGGGTTTTAAATGGACCCCAGAGATACTGTACAGACTGACACACTACCAATCGTCATATGCAAACGCACACTTACACAAACAAACAAATTTAGACTATAAATGTACATATATGATTAAACTCCAGTCTTGTTTGAATAAATACACAAACACACTCAAGGGCACTGTGACACATATATAGCAGAGCTAATTTAGTTTGCAAATTTCTCTCCACTTTCTCGCAACCACACACCCGTTCCTGTCTTAACTGACAGTGGTCGCTCACACACGCAAACCCTCACGCTCCTGCAGACAGGGAAGGCGCCGCTAATTGCCGCTGCTTACCAGTGCTTTCTAGTGACAATGTGTTTGTGTCGGGCCGTCGGACCGAACTATGCCATTTACTGTCGCCTCAGCTGGCTGCTGGTACTGGCTGATGCCTCTCTTGGGCAGACACTCGCGCACCGTGGTCTCAGTCTCCTCATCCCTTCATGGCCGCCACCACCAGCTCTTCTACGTCATTGCTGTCTTCCTCACTCTCTGCGTCACTCTTGCAGCAACTCCAGATGCTGATATAAATAGGGAATAGGGTTCAGAATGGGGGATGATGGGGGAAAAAATTAAGACAGATCAGAAAGGAAAGATTAACCTCCTTTTTAAAAGTGTGCGGGTGTGTGTGTGTGTTTGTATGTATCTAGTATGCATGCCAAGCTAAGTGCTCATCTCTCTCATGTTGCGCTTAACCTCCACCTCCATCTTCGTCTCTTCTTATTTCTTCTTTTTTATCTCTGAGCCTTTTATAAGTACTCTTTGCCCTTGCTTTCTCATTCCACACTTTAGAAGTGCATCGCTACATCACATATGCAAAGGGATTGTGTGTGTTCGTGATGCTCCCTGTGGTTCCTGCTGTAATTCTGTATGCTTTCAGCTTGTTCTAGGTTCCCAGTGTGACTCAACCTCACATGTCTATTTGTGTCTCTTTTTCCCTCTCTCTCTCTGTCTTCTTACTCCCTACATCTTGCTCTCAGTAACTCTTCCTTGCTTTCATTCTCTAACAATTTTTCCTGTATTTTATCACTCTTTCTAATGCTTTATGTCCCACTCAGCATCTCTTTTTTTTATTCACATTAATTCCTCTTCTCCCTCTGTCCCTCCATCTTTTTTACGCACTTTCACTCCTCCTCTCACTTTCTCCCTTCTTCACTCTCTCTCTTTCCCCTCCCCTCCTCCTTCCATGCCTGCCATCTCTTCTTTCATTTTCTGACTCAACACCTTGCTCTTTGCATGTCTATTTCTGGTCTCTATCTTCCTCTCCCCATGCCAGCATCACCTCCCCCTGGTTCTCATTATCTGTCTCCCTCTCTTCCTCTCTCCTGCCTCTGTCTCTGCTTAGATACCTTCTATTCCCGAACCTGTCCCACCCACATGTGCATGTGTGCACACGTGCACCCACAAGGACGTACACCTGCACACACACACACACACACACAAACTCACACACAGATGCACATTTTTAAATGCACTGCATCCTCATTTTCTCCTGTGTTCATTTTTTTGCCTCTGGGAAGGTGAGAATCATGCTAAAACTACTTGTTAAAAAGAAAGATAACTGCAATATCAAAACAAGCCTCATCAAAGATTGGCTTCCTTCCCTTAGTCCCATTTCTAGGATTGTACTTGATAGAGCTGGAAGCAGTGTAGGCCCACGAAACACTGAGCTCTGAAACACTTTGAAATTAACATATTAAATGATTTCTTGTGACTCAGATCTCCATTCTTCGACAGTTGTCATCACATCATCTGTATGCCGCAGAATCAGCTTTACACATGCAACTTCCAAGAACATCTTACGGTAAAACAGATAGAAATAGACATTCAGCTAAAAACAAGGACAACAACGCAGCTGAACAACGACAGGTTAACATAAACATTTAACCATAATGTACATCAGTAGATGGAGGGGAAATTCAATTCCAGCAACTGCAGATATAAATAAACACATCTTACAGGAACAGACGGCAGGCTGCCAATAAAGTAAAGAATCTGCACCTGAAATATCGTTTTTTTTCCCCATTTGAAGCAAGTAATCAGTGGTATGATCTGAAAAAGACGAATTGTGATTATAATTCTAACTAAGCCCTTAATATTTTTCTCTCCTGCTGCCCTCTATTGCAACTTTTTTTTCAATTCATGATTTTGCCACTAATGATCCCCTCTCAGCGCAACTTGCAGACAAAGCAGATGTTCCTCAGATATCTGCTGTTAAATTATAGTGCATTATATTTTCTTTCGTTCAAACCATAGTAGCTGACAAACAAGCCAGTTATCAGTGGTGTGATCAGATTGCAACAAACAATTGTGCAAATATCTCTGCACCTTTGACTTTTTTTCCCTTCTTTTTTCATTTGCACAGTTTTTGTTTTGCACAATGTTACCGTGCCCTAATTATTTTTTTGTAACTTGAAGTGTAAGATGCGCACCCCCTGCTTACCCCCACATAAAATGGAGCAGATGTTCATTGAAAAGCTGCTGGTGAATTATAATTACAATATGTTTTTTATCTTTTGCCACCTTGATAACTGAGAATCAAGACAGACATTTGTGATATGATGCCAGTAATGAGCATTTGTATCATTGTGTTCAAAATTACAATATCCTATCATCTGTTTCTAGACTGTTTGTTAGTCGTTAATTTTATCTCTGCGCCCTCCCTCCCGTCGGCTCTTTGTCACTACGTACTGTTGTTTTTCCTATCTCGTCTATGCTGCGATCCCCAGTGGGACAATGGAAGTGTCCTCTGAACTTCATGACAATGAGTCTTGGAGAAAACGACCTCTCTGCCAAGGAGTGAACTGACTGAGTGCTTTCTTCTCTCATGAGATCAGCCTGCACAGCTACAGATACTAGTTAACACAGTGCAGTTCACACTACAGTTCACAAATAGTTCTTCCACAGGCAGTACCTCGTTCATGTTTCTGAATTCATCTCAAGGCTCTTCTGTGTCATACCTTGTTTCACTGAGTGATGATTAGTAGCATTAGTAGAAGAAAACAATTCAAATTAGTGTAAAATTTACATGGGGAAATAAAGCAATCTGTGGCAGGCACCTTATGTTCACACACATTTATCCAGCTTTTATTGCACACATTAGCGACAGCCTATCACTGTGTAATCAGTGCATCTAAAATTATCACCTACAAAACCTAATTTTCTTTTGTTTCACTATGCACACTGGGATTTGTTTTTGGTACTAGACCCACAGGGCTTCTGTTGTCACGATTATTATGATTACATTCAGAATCTGAGGAGAATGGGGGAAAAAAAAAAAAAAATCATGTCCAAGCTGAAAGTGGGCTACTGGTTCAGAAGCCTTTCCTTGTCGAGCTTGTAGGCTGTGCGGGTAAAGCTGCTGTGAAAATGGATTGATTTGATCCAGCACACAGTATTGTAGCTCCAATATGGTTTTTACACTGTGTAAGTTTACCATTCACTACACACACTGCTAGACATAAAAACAGAAATGGTGTTCATTTTTACGCTTGCTTGTAGATGCCTCTACATCTGCTGTAGAGGCTTATAGATGATGGGATTTTCAATAGGTCTGAGCTCAGTCATACATGTGTGAAGTGCCTGTGGTGCAACTTGTAGCCCTTATAGGCCAGTTGAGACCGCAGTCAGTTGTAAGAAAGTTAAAGAAACGGGTCTAGATTTTAAGGAACTGGGACCTCATTTACAAGTAATGCGCACAATAAAAATAACTTCTCGACTGCATAAATGTGATGCTGTCAAAATAGCTGAGGCAGTCAGCTGTTTTCAGCGGAAAACAAGCTCAGATAAAACCATCACTATCTGTACAATTAGGCAGACAGACAAAGAAACAGTGCTAAAATCGAGTCAATATTGGACATGATGAATGTTTTTGTTGGTCCACATGTACTGGATGTGTCAACTTTTTTCTAACAACTTAATTAGGTGATAATTTGTCTACTGACTGTTGCCAAAAAAAAAAACCATCTTACACTGTACATATTTTGAGGTGATTCCTGTGACACCAATTGCTGGGGGGAAAAAAAGTTAACACTGAATTAGTTCTCACTTTGGCAAAGTTTTGTCTGGTGCCCCCATGTTCCAGTGGGAAAGTAATATCCAAATCAAAACAAAAAACGCTGACACTGCTCTACACTCATCTAACACTTGTGTGGTGCACCCCA
Source organism: Scortum barcoo (assembly GCA_023238725.1). NCBI lineage: Eukaryota > Metazoa > Chordata > Actinopteri > Centrarchiformes > Terapontidae > Scortum > Scortum barcoo. Next base: position 19,910,895 of record CM041532.1, on the reverse strand, counting down.
GGGCTTGAGAAATGGAAATGCGCTGCAGTGTTGGGATGGAAAAATAGACACAATGCTCTTTGGATCTGGTCAGGGCACCTGCATAAAAAAAAACTAAACAAGGAGTCTTGACCCAGCGCTGAAAAGAGAGAGGTCCAGTGTGTTGGAGCGTCAGGGAGCAGAGTTCAAATAGAGATGTGTTCCTACCGGTTTATTGTGAACCAATAACGCTGTGGACATCTATGTGAACACAGAGTGACATTTGAGAGAGGGGAAAGAGAGAAAGAGAGAGCACTTGTGAAAAGATTAAGAGATTTTGAGAAAGGTAGAAAGAGGCAGACAGAGAGATAGATTGATATAGAAGTGGCATGTTGACTGAAATTGGAAGTGAAGTATCTGCAGCACTTTGGACACGCGCGCACGCACGCACAGATACACAGCGTCACCATCTGACAATCAGGCGGAGAGTGTGTGTGTGAAGGGGAGGCATCTCTCATACAGCTGTGTCGAGCTATCTGCCCCCTCTCTCTTTCTCTCTCTCTCTCGCTCTCTAAAAAACCATGTCTCTGTTTAGTCCTCACACATCATTAGCTGGAAACCCCATTGCTTTCTCCGGAGCCCTTTCTCTCCTAACAGCCTCTCTTTCTGCCCAAACCCATTCCCCCCTACCGGACAGAGAGGAGGGAGAGTAGCGGGAGGGTGGTGAGTCAGAGGCAGGTGTCTGACAGTCGGCCAGCCAGCTCAAGAAATTTCTCATCCACTTCCTCCTGTGTTTCCTTCCCATACACCTCTCTCTCTCTCTCCCTCTCTCTGTGGTGTGTTGAGGCCCAGTGCTGTTCGCTGGAGATACCGAGACCCACAGACGAGGGCCAAATCCACCCCTATCTCCTGTTCTCTCCTGCTCCTCCTATCACGCTTGCGCTCATTCTCCTCTTCTTTTTTACATTTTTTTTTCCTCCGCTCCCATTCTCCATCCACCCAAACATTTTCTCTTTAACGCACCTGAACATTTCTCTCTCTCCTTCTCGTTCGTTCAGCCTAACGCCCCTCCCAGCCAGAGTTTCCGCCGCAGGCCTTTGTCCAGGCTCGTCAACCAGCAAAGTGCTGGCGCAGGACGCTCCACTGTTGGGACACCACTCACAAACACATATGTTTCTAAATATTCACTCCTGACTCTACATTCAGAAGCAAGCACTGTTTGTTCTTTCTGGTTCCCCTTTGGGACAGTGGCTCTAATCTCTGTGTTCAGCTTGTTTGGTGGAGATTCTTTGAGGCGCTATCTGATCAGTTTGTTGTGGCCCACATTTTGTACCTGGCCGCAGTTGCTGGCGTTTTTCTGACTCTGATGTATGGGTTCATTGCGTTTGCTCCACTTTTACCACCACAGTTTCCTCTTCCAAGTGGAGCCATGCTCACCTTGATTGGCAACCACACACACGCACAGACAATGCAGACTGTATAAACACATACTGTACAGTCAGGTTCTGTCTGTCTGTGAATATGGATCCTTTCCAACCCTACTTCTGTATCTTTTCACAGTTAGTCTACATTCATCCTTGCTCACAAACAGTGTCATCCTGCCTTGTTAAAATATTATTTTGGCTCACACACTTTTCAGTCATGATTTTTTTTTACATCCTTCCTACTCTTTAGTAATGTCTAATCATCACTGGTGCCCTCCACTGTCATTTGTAGCAACATTAGTCAACCAAGAAAATGTGCGTTGGTTTTAGTGTTAGCCCTTTGTTTGTGTGCGGCTGAAATCACACTATTAGGAGCATGGGTGCTGATTAAATGTGCCTGTGGTAACTGGACCAGATATTTCAAATGTTTCTGCAAAAAGGTTAAAACTGTGCTGGGTGGACTAACCTTTTTAATATTTATGCAATGATATATTTAGAGTTATATATGTTTATTAAGGCTGTTTCACATAGAGGTGCTCAGTCTGGAGCAAGATGGACCAACTCTAGTTGTTTTTGGGGCTGCTGTATTGCTTGCAGAAGCACAGTGCTGCAGTAACGATAGAGTGTTCTACAGTTATACAGAGAAGTTCAACTTTCACTTGCTCCTAAAACTAAATGACAGGAAGCAGTCATCACCATGGATACAAATAAAAGCCCAGCTCTCATCTTTTCCCTTCAATCAAGAAGCACAATGCATTGCTAAAAGAGCGTGTGTTTTGAAAAAGACATTGTTTTTTTTCCTTACATTGATGTGGGCTGTATTATATTACAAGTTCCAATATGTGCATGAACAAAATAATCATGGCTGGCCTTTGTTTCTACGGACTAACAAGTGCAAACTTGTAAATAGATGTGCAGTTGATATGAGAGTGTCTATGGATCTTTTCTTTATTTTTACACCACTCAGATTACAAATGACTTTGGTACAGTGGTGCCTCATCTCACCCCTTGGGGGGAAAAAAAATGACTCACCATCCAGAAATGCTGCCAGACTCATCAGGCTTTCTTTCTGTGTGGACCCAATCAGAGAGCAAAAAGACAAACGTGTGCCACATGTGGGTGGGAGAGGAAGTGAGAGAGTTGCAATTTTGTTTTCTCCCAAAATGGAATCCCCGGTTTCCTTTGCGTCCTCGCCTGCGTCACCGCTACTTAGCTCCATCATCGGCCTGCGGACGGAGCAGAGAGATACGTGCCATCTCCATGACACATGCGGCACTATTTTCATCAGTGAGTCTACGTACACAGTCAGGGCCTTCTGCCAGATTTTGGTGTTCTGATGTTTACATGTGAAAACACATAAGGTAATAAGTATTACACTACATCATATGAAAACGCAGCGTAGCGTTTGGGCACACATACATACGCTCACACACATCCGCCCATTTTCACTGCATCCATTCATCGTATTCATCCCCTTAACGCCCCTTATTTCCTCCCTCCTTTCCTCTGTTCCATTTCCCACCTCTAATTGCTCTGCCAGTTTCTCTTCCTTCAAACTCATTGCCTTTCATGCCTTCCACCTCTTATCGCAGTGACTCGATATTTATCTCTGCACTGTTCTCGCTCTGATCACCTGTTCCCCTCTGCCTGCTCCCAGCTGTGTTTGTGCATTGCGGTCCATGCGCTGAGACGAGATGGCTCTAACAGCTGAGACACAACCGCCAATCTATCTATAAATCAATCATGCTATCACCTGCTGGCACTTGTGTGTGTGTGCGTGTGTACGCTTGCATTCATGGGCACGCCTTCCGTTTGCCTGCATTTTTTCCCTTCTTTATTGAATTCTGACTCCGTTAGGGTTTGTGGAGTAGTTTCCTTAGTTTACCACCTGCTTTGTTGTCTCGCCTGTCCTTATGCGAACATGCTTGCAGGTGCATCAGTGTGAGTGTATATGAATGTATGTATGTGTGTGTGTGAGAGAGAGAGTCTCTGATTGCGTATGCCAGCTTGAGCGCTAGACTGCCTCTCCTTTCAGCTCGACTTGTTTATCTTTCCCTCCTACCTTTATTTACCAAAGGCTCAGTCCCAGAAGGCTTGTGACAGTTTTACTTGTCAAACATGTGTTTGCGTTTCCTCCTCTGTGTGTCTGTCTGTCTCTCCCCATTGTTGGTCTGGTCTCGCTCACTTTTAAAGTTCCTGTGACTTATCTTGCTCCTTGGTTTGGGATGGAACAAACTGGAAATGCTGAAGTGAGGGACGAAATGTTTTGGCCCTGTTTGAACAAAGGTTTGGACAAAGAGCAACGAATACTGCGAAGATGCTTTAAAATGTTAAGTTGAGGAGCACTTTAAGTTATAATGACATTTTGGTAATTTACATGACATTTTAGTAATCCCTAGATTACCAGCATTGCAAGGGGCCAGTACTTTATTAGTACAAGGGTCAAAGTATAGTGCACATGCTATAAAATAGTATTGTGAACAGGATGTTTGAAGGTCAGTGGTGAAAAAATTGCAGTGGTATATGGCAGTGCATTTTCTTCACAGGGAGGGCACCCCAGAGGGTCATCCGCCATTGATTGTCAACATGAGAGAGAGAAGTGTTGGGGAAATTAAAGTGTGTTTTGGGGTGGGACAATATATAGAGTACTGTATAATTGCTGGCACAAAGTGTGTTGAGATGTCTTTATTACAGTTTTTTCTTTACCTCACTTCTCCTGCCACACTGTGTCTTCTTTATTCTTCAGATGAGGATCCAGTGGATGGTGTTTGATGGATCTGCAGACACACTGTGGATAGGACGACTCTGTCATGGATGACAACAAAGTCCCCAGACTCATCACCAGTAAAATGCTGTGCTTAGTCCCAGGTTTCATCACACAGTGCGTTTCCAAATTGAAAACAGTTTAAGCACACACTGACTAGATGTTGTTGTCTTCTGGGCAGCAACTAAAAGTTCTCTAAAAGGAAACAAACTGAAGCGGTTTTGGTTTCCGTCTTGCAAATCTGACAAGGCAGAAGCACAAAGACAGGCCAGGATTAATAGCTTAAAACGGAAAAGGAGCCGGAACATCCAAGTGGCTTGATCCATTTAGCTGACAGTCTGGCACACATTAGAAATGGAACAAAGTGACAGCCAACAAATCACCAGCATGTTTGTGTGTTTTACATGGTTAAATGATGGAGGGAGTATTAAATCAAAGTTAGTCCCCCTAACAAGCTCACTGGCTTAAAGACACTCCTTTCTCGATACAATAACAATTCCTCCATATGAGTGAACAGTCATTGTTTAAAACACAAATCCATTCTTTGTTGACCACAAGTGGTATTTGTGATTTGGCACTTTGTTTGAAAGTGATCTCAGCTTGCTGGCTGTGAAGTTAAACAGCTGCTCTCGTCTTTTGTTTGGAAGTTATATGAGACTACTGTGCCGACTTGTTCGGCAACACAGCCATTACTCTCACTCATGTCATTTGATAATAACTTAGTTCTACATATTTAACAGACAAGATAATCACATTATTCCCAGTTGATGATGTTTAGCCTTGATTTGGATTAATGTTGATTGTCACCTCATTGTCATCAGCCCAGGGACTGCAAGTAGAAATGATACAATCTGGTGCATTTAACTGTAACAAAGCATGCTCCCTGATGAACTAATAAACTATATCGTAGTGTAACATCACTACTACAACTAACACAAGTACAGCAACACAAAGATTTGAGAACAATATGTTGGGGGAATAGCTGAACAAAAATATAAAAAACAAAAATGTTAATTAAATGTACAAAAGTGTACTCTGGGGATCAGACACATGTAATGTGAGATGTAAGTGAAACTTTGGAAAAAGAAAAGTACCTCAAATTTTTGTGTTGATTGTAATGAATGATGTAATACAAAAGTTATAGTCTGTGCCGCATTATTTGTAAAATGCATAAACTGTATATACAGCACATCCTTCCTTCCTCTCTCTGTCGCCCTCTCTACAGCCTGACCCTGTAAAATGTTTGAGAAATATTCAATAATAATATTTAATTTGGTCCCCATCACTGAGCCCTGTGGAGTCTTTGTGCAGTCTCTGTCTGCCACCTGGATGGCATTTCTCATAACTGAATCAGAAACACAAAATGTTCAGACTGACTCTCTCCCAGCCCACCGCATTACTCTATCATTTGCGTCATGCTGAATAGCTTTCCCTTGTTATGTCTGCGAAGTGCAAAGAACATGAACATCAAATGTTTGAAGTCCACCTTTCATGCTATTATTGTACTCTCATATCTCTCCGCTCTCTTTACTTGAAAACTTGGAGAGAAGTTAAACTTGTTTTGTGGTTGAGTTAAGCAGAGCACATAAGGAGATACTTTTTTGCTTCATAGCCATGCATTTCTTTGTTTCCATGTGTTGTGTGTGTCTTTGATCCCATCAGTGGGTTAGTAGAAGTCTGCATACTTTGGCAGTTCAACAAAGGCATGTTGAAACTCTTGAACTTCTCAGGTTTTTCACTTTTCTCTCTTCATGAGGCGCTCTATTTGCATGGCTCTGACAATACGAGTCACATTGCAGCAGTACTGGAAGCAGTACTTAAAGCTTCTCTAATGAATATTTCAGTAATGATAATGACATTAATTTTTAATGATATGTTAAAGGTAAAGCTGCTAAGTATACTGTAATCATGAAGGACGCTTTCAAACATTTGGTAGCAATGCTTCAAGTACTATAATTGGCCGGTACCACCTGTAGCACTGGCCCATCTGCTCATTTTGTTTCTTGATTTGTACTGGGTTGTTTTCTGTCGCTGCCAAGAACTGCAGACCATCGAATCCTCCCATGTTGCACAACCCGTTAACATGAATACACACACAGCATGAAGTCCATGAGATGAGATGGAGAACAATCAAATCACATTTCCATAAATGCTTGTGCCTTTCCTCTTTTAATTCGGGCTTGTGGAGAAAGACACAACTTTTGAAGATTCTCACAGCCACCACTAAATGTTACTGAAGAGCAAACGCTCACTGATAGCACCTGTAAACACACCACAGGCTGAGAATAATATAAAACTTTCCTCCATCCAATAAACTGAAATCCCTCTCTTGGCAGGCACCGACATTGTCTGAACCTTTTGTGCACTGAACTCTTTCACTCTGAACTCTTTCAGGACACTATTTCACCCACACTATGTGGACACAGAGAACAAAACCTCCTTTTGAAGATAAGCTGCCAAAGGACTGCTGCTCTGCTGCCAAGTGAGTAACCGTCTGGCCCTGTGTACCTGACCTCAGGTGGTGTACGCGTATATGTGTGAGTCTATGTGTACATGCGCACCTGACACTATATGCAACCTGCCAGCCACCTGCTGCCAAGTTTGCTCCCCTACAGTCACCGGCCTCACTTCCACACACAGTCTCTTCCATTGTACATAATATGCGTGTGTACTACAGTATGTTGCTTTAAGCTTAGCAGTTAAACCTACACATGTACTCTTTTTAATGAGCTGTGGGGCTTAGACAGTGTAAAGAACATTTTTGTTACCAAGCACATGAAGGTGAAGAGTCTGAAAACCTGTCTACACTCGAGTTAAGAAATTACCCCATCCTTGTGATATAGTTAAAAAACTAAAAAAAAAAGGCCTTTTAATAATTTAATTCTTCACATACAGAATGTGTTGATACTGATATTAAGTAACATTCGTTAAAAATGTATCAGTGGTGTCCAATTGGTTTGGCTGTCTTTCATGTGAAGATATTTTCTGTCTATCGAGGTCGTTCCAGGCTGTTTTCATACCCTTTTCACCCCAGTTTACCCGTTGCTCTCTCATCCCCCCCATGTGTCACGCTCCTCTCCCTTCCTTTTTCTCCCCTCACCCTCCTGTCTCCTCTCCTGTTATCTTTTCCTTTTTTCTCATTCCGCCGTACCTCTCTCACTTCATCGTGTCATTTCTGTTACCCCCTCATGCTTTCATCTGTCTCTCTCATTCTTACCCTTCATCCCTTATCTCCTGTCTTTCTCTCTCCTGTCATGCTTTCATCCCTCTCCTCTTATCCTTTCTGTCTCATCTCATCCCACTCTCCGCTCATCCTTTCATCCATTTCCCCCGTCTGTCAGTTTAGTGACTTTACTGAGTGCTTATCAGAGACAGTTTTGCCTAAACAGTGTACAAAATGTCACTTCTAAAAACCAACAACCAACAGTTTCTGCAGTCAAACCACACTGAGTTTCTAAATTGAAATGCTAGGTGAACATATGATGTGATAATTTAATCACTGATACCTACGGCAAATCTATTTCTCCATATCCTCTGCTCTCTCCCGCAGTTCCTACTGTGTACACAGTTCACCACAGCTTTCTAGTTAGGGCTGTGTTGCTGGGTCAGTGCTGCTCTGGTACAACCTGAGTGGCCCAGAGCATCCTGCACAGATCGCATAAATCCAAGCGGTCTTCACAGGTCGGGGTCTTTACACAAGGTGTCTGTTTGTCTGTGCACGCCCAGACAGTGCCATTTTTTTCTATCCTTGCCTGCCTTTTTAGAATGAGAACATCTTTGCTGAGGAAGGACATTTTGATTTAACTTTATTAAGGTTCAACTTTAGCAGCACAGGTCCTGCACTCTTTTCTGGTCTGCGTGATTCTGTGGAAACTTGATTGACATGTCATGTCTCCCTTTGTCCTGTTGACTACAAATTACACCTTTATGGTGTTAATACACTTTCATGACCACTATTAGCGTGATGAGGCAATGCTTTTACAGTTGATGCCATCACTGTATATCAGTATATCACTGTGCCAACAAAGGCAGTGCAAAGGGAAAAAAAGCAGTCAGCATGTTTTTTACACTTCAAAGATATACTCAGTGTGCTTTGGTGAAAAGGACTGATTGTAAACAAAACTCTACAGAGCATCTTGAAGGTGTAAACCGATGATGTCATCCAAAAGTGGATACTCTTACCTAAAGAACCACTACATTCAGTTTGTTGTATGTCCAATAGTCAACACTCATGCGCATGGTCATGGGCGAATCTATAGATCCACACACATGCACGTAAAACCACAGCACACACCTCACCTGTCACTACACAGCAGGAGATGCAGCCAAGTAAAGGAGGATGAGTGGAGGTGCCGGGTGTGCATCTGCTACTTCTCTTTGTGCGCGTGTGTTTGCGTGAGTGCGAGAGACGGAGAGCGAGCATCTGCCTCCATCCGACCACGTGGCGACTCTGAATAGCCTCCATCATGGCTTCACTACAATTAGAGTAAAAGTGACGCGTTGCTCCAAGGCGCTGCAATTAGGCCGAGTCACGTCAGTGCTGGACAGCTCTGATGAAGGGCTATTAGAGAGCCATGGATGATGGAGGCACTCATCACCCCTCCGCACACTCACGCACACACACACACACACACCTTTACCACCATCACCATCATCACCATCCGTCACCACAACCCCCACCCAGCCCTCTTCCTCCACATCCATCACCATTACCACCAAACTTTCCCAGGCAACTACTCTGAGCAAGAGTCATTCTAACCTGGCAGCTCTCTCCCCGCCATTTTTCCCTCCTCTCTTTTCTGCATCTGTCTCATTTCCTGCCACGGATTCATATATATTTCGGGATAAGTGCTCTCCATGAATCTTACACCTGCTTTCTCTCTCTCCCTCTCTGCCTTTTCCAACTTTCTATCCTTCATCCACTCTCCTTCCTTCATCCCACACGTCTATTCATCTTTCTCTCTCTCTATCCCGCGCGAGTGCTTCACTCTCTCTCTTCCTTCCGTTTTTTTTTTCTCTCTCCCTCAGAGTCATGCACCGCTTTTAATAGCTCAATTTCTCCTATTCGCCCCTTATCTTCTCCAATTTGATGCATTTCACCTGGCTTGAATCATTTTGCTCGTATCAATCCATCTCCTCCTCCTCCCTCAGTCTCACACCTATTTTAATACCTTACTCCGAAGCCTCCATTTGTCTCTGAAAATGAATATTTTGAGTGGCTTCTAGGAACTCCAACTCCAAAAAGTATTATTTTAAATCATGAGTTTAGAGGTACTGTATGGTCTGGATCGATTTTCTTAAAGCATCGCGTTAGCTCTGTGAATAAAATCAATGTTTCGGTTATTTACTGGAGTTGAGACTTTTACCTAGTGACATTTTAGTGAAACTAAACAATTTAATCCTAATGGTATAAATGCTGTTTTTGACTCTTTAACATTTGTTTGAATTTAGTTAGTTTTAACTTAAATAGTCCATTGTTGTTATGATGATTAGGTAATGTGTTTATGAATACGTTTTTTAAAGAGAATGTCCCTGATTTATTTGACACTTGTGGTGTTATTATAATATAATTGCATGTAAAAAAAATCTGTTTTAGTAACACATGCACATGCAAACTCCATTATAATGCCGTTTGAGCATTAGTTAATGTGTCTACTGTATGATTCCGCTATAAGGTGAACAAATGGAGAAGTTTGATCAAACCAGTTCAAATCGATCAAATAAGTTCTCACAACCTTAAGTCCGTCTCAAAATGCGTCATGAATTAGATCACTTCCTTTGGGGGACGGGGGTGTATACACCCACAGGTCTCTCTGTGTAAAACACCTGTTAGGTGAAAATTCAGCTTGTCACTAATGCAGAGTTTTAAGAGGATAATGTCCAAATTACTAACTCCAACCCACAATTTGTTTGTCACAGGCTGCTGGCTTCCTGAGCTGACATCAAAGACTCATTACTATGTACTATAGGTAAAGTTCTTACAAAGTTGTTAATAACTACTGCTGTAGTCAGTGTCGAAGCTGATTCAGTATATCAGGGTGCATGAGTCGTCATTATCTGTGGGGTTCAGAGTTAGAGGGAAACATTACTTTATGACAGCTGCCCAGTTACCCTCTTCTATTCAGATAGTGTGTCATTCAAATTGTGAGGTAAATGTTTTGTGGTAGGTGTATTTAGTAAAAGCTTAACTCCGTGGACAGACTTGTTTCTGCATTTAATTCAGTAAAATGTAAATCTCATCTCAATCAGCATAGGCCAAGCTTGTGCATGGCCTATGTGCTTGTGCTTGTGCTTGTGCTTGTGCTGTTTGGTTACACAGTGAAAAAGGGTACAACTCTGTGTTTCCCTCTGAGTTCCTCCCTCTCTCCCTTTGTTTCTCCACCACTGTCCAGACCCCCCCTAATAACACTGTGGCCATAGAAGAGAGCCGAATGAAAGAGCGTTTGTGCCAGCAGCCTGGAAACACCTGCTGTGATTCCTGGATGACCTTAACATATCGGCACCTGACCACTTTGGCTCCCAGCCGCAGCTGGTCCACGGCTTCTGGTGTAAACACCCTAAACAGACCCTCAGGTTTGTCAAGGTAAGACGGGGAATTTTGGTTAGGGGGCAAGTGAGGTCTGTGTGTAGGTGTATGTGAAATAACCGTAAGCCATTATCAATTTTCTGCCTCCTTAGCGTCTCCCCCATAATTACCTTTTACAGTAATTACCCCTCCTTTTTAGTGTGTGGGACTAATTGTATACAAGAACCTTGTGTGATTATTTCTTTTCATAGGTGTGTGTTACTGAGTCTACAATTATACTTAAATTAAAATGTTCTGTATCATTACATTTGCATAAACCTGTGTGAGGGTGTGTGTTTGTGGTTGTTCCTGATCAAATCATGCTGTTGTGTGTGTGTGTGTATCTAAACTGTTAGGATATGTTTTTGTTGGCATCCATGAGGCCCCCTGGTGGAGGGAGGACTCATGTCATTGGTCAGTATAACCTTCCCTAATGTAAGTCTCCACTCCGCTGTCTCAAGCCTCTCCTTTTTTTTTTTTTTAATTTCCACTTTTCCTATGAAGCCATAACTTCAGAATTTCATACATTACATATAAATCAAATCCTGAGTACCATTTGACCATAAGACTTACATTTCATTTCATCTTCTTTTGACAGTTGTTCTCAATTGCATGTGATTTTAATTTGCTAAACTTCTCATGAATCTGCATATATTAGTAGGAGTAGTGGTAGTAACAGTAGTGGAAGTATCTAAACAGCAGACAGCCACAGTTTAATAAAAGGGTTATTTCAACAGGGTCATTGAATTGAATGGGTTTCAGACCTCTTTCTCTGCTGTAGCCTACCAAAAATGATTATTTTATTATATGACTTATTATATCATTCTTTTATTACATTGCCATTGCTTTGTGCTGCCATGAAAACTAACATTATTGTTATGAGCACAGGCTTTGTAAACCTTGTAATTGTCAGTGTCTGATTTAATTAGAAGCGCCCCATACTCATTTCAGTAATCTGTCTATTTTCAACACTCTGTCCTCTCACTCCCATCCACCTACTGTATCGCTGTCTCTGTGCATTTCACCATGGTTACACCTGGTAATGTCCTTGTTCCTCCTATCTGACATTTTATCCTCCTCCATCACCCTTTGCCATCCGCCTTTCCATCTCCCCACACTGGAATTACCCTGATTATGATTATAGCCGTGATGATAATGATAACCACTGCAAAATTGCACTCTCTCTCTCTCATATCCAACACCCAGGAGATTATGATTGACTGAGAGGCTGCCTGCAAATGTTTCCCCCGTCTCATTTTTTCAGCTTCCCTCAATCTCTCTTTGTTTCTTTCCTTTTTTTTTTTTTTTTTTTGTTTTATTTGGCTTTTCATGCTTTCCGTCCTCTCTCCACTCGTTGCTCGCTCCCTCTTCAGCTCACCTCTCTTCTCTTTTTAGTCTTTTTCAATTTTCTGGCAGTCTTTCATCTCTGTTATTGTGCTCCTTTCAACCTTTCCTGGTCCATCTTACCTCCGCCACTTGTCCCCGGCTCTCTCCTTTCCCTGCTCCTGGTTTTCAGTCTGTTATTTGTTCTCTTCTCCATCTTTCAGCTCTTCTCCTCTCATGCCCGCTTATTCTGCTGCCACAAAGAAACAAGATGAATTTGCTTTTTAGCCATATTGCATTCAGGAAATAATTATAGAGTTGCTCTGCCTCTTGAATATGCAGAGTGGGCAACATGAAATGGCTTTGTTACTCTCCTTCATCTTTCATTGATGTATCTCCTCCTTTATGCATTTCCTGTTCTTTCTTTTTCTTCACCAGTGCATCATTGAAATCCATGTATCTTATTGACATGGCCGTGTCAATTACAATATCTACAAAACCTGAACAAACCTGTTTTCTCCCAACATGCAGGAGTCCCAGATCAGGCGGATCTGCAGTACCAAGCTACAGGAGTTTAACGAGGAGGTGAGGCATGTTGGAGAAACTCTGTCTCAGGGTACTTTAGAACTGTATTATGCTGTTACAGCTCATTTCCTTCCAACTCCAGCCAAGATACACTAGCTCCTCAACCTCAGGGAAGACAGTCTCCCATACGTTAACACGTGATGATCGGTTGGATTCATTCAATTACACGCGCACCGTACAATACTATACGTAAAATACGTTCAAGAAAATGGAAATATGCCTGTCTACAGTAATCTTGAAAATCTGTGCTCAATCCAAACCCAAAGTCTCAACAAAATTACTTGAAAGGGTTTGGGTTTTTTTTTAAAGCATGTGGTTTTTAAAAAATGCTAGAAAATGACACTATCCAAGTAATTGCAGTATTTTTTACAATTATTTCTGAACTCTCAAGTCTGCCTCAGCCTGCAAAGATGATGGTTATTGCTTAGCTTGTTGCACCAGTGTGTGACATCTCACTACCATACACAGTATTATTAGGGTAGTTATTCTCCTTCTCTTTGCAGAGTCGGACTCACCAGTCAAACTTTAGCTAACTTTTGAGGTTTCAACTTGTCGCACCATTCACTGCTATCATAGACAGAGGAAGCATTTGCCACTTTGCCTCATTAAACCAAACATTATCTGCTTGTCACCCCCCCAGAATCCATGATTATGTGTTCTTATTGATCAGGTCGTTTTGTTTTGTATAATTATCTTGCTGCATTTTTCAGGATTACGTGAGGGCACGCACAGTAAGTGTTGTGTCTCGTCATGTTTGTTAAGTTGTGTTTCCCCTGTCTCGTTCACAGATCGTAGCTTCTTGTTTCATGTGTTCACGTCTCAGTGTTCTGTGTATTCAGCTACCGAACCAACATCCACATCAAGATCAAAGAAACCAAGGCTGTTTTTATTGTAAGACTTCCTTTATTAAAACCTTTAAAAATTGTGCCGGTCTCCTGTCCTGCATTTGGGTCCACCTGCTCTGTAGCCCATCGTAACACTAAGAATTTGATGGGCTAGAAGCAGAAACATTTCTAATGACTTTTCCTTGTTACCGTAACTTTTTCTCCCACAGCAGGAGCAAAAAGGGGTGACTGAATATTCATTCTGCGGTTGCAGTGTATGCTTTGGAGACCTGAATAGAAAATAATCTGATATATATGACAACGAATGGAAAGGGAAACTGTGCTTGTACATTTTTCTATACTGTTGGACATTAGGTCACAGGAGATGTATATTAAATGACACTTTGTGAACCTCCCCATCTCCTCTTTACTGTTTCAGGGTCTGCTGAGGGCTCAACCAGACTCCCCTAATAGCAAAACACTGTCACCTCACTGGATCCATTAGTGTTTCAGGTATCTCTCTCACACTCTCTCTCTCTCTCTTCAAGTTGTCTTACTGCTCCTTCCACTTGATATCCAGCTGGATATTTGAATATCAATACTTTGCGAGAACGGCACTGCCATTTATCTCCTGTGTAATACCCCAGGTATTATCCACTCTGTAGGCATAGATGAGAAATATTCTCTCCCACTACAATAACGCATAGATAAATCTTAATATGGGCATGGTGTTCATCAGAGGGTTTCCATGCATAATGTTGTTATTGATCAACATGAGGAGAACACATCAGAACTGGGTTGACATTTTTATGGAAAACCTGTTGATTAAATCTAATGACTCAATTGAATCGCAGAGTTATTACATTTTTTACATAATTACAGCTTTCATTGTCGTGGTCAAATCAATGATAATAAAGAGGCAGAAAATGGTATATACTAATGTTCATCTGTTTTTTTTTATTATATTCTTTAGATTTCAAAGTCTACCAATTAGCATTTCAGATGCTTTTTTGTTAATCTGTGTAAGGAAAAAGAAAAACAAAGTCCATCAGACTCACTCCCTTAATGGATGTTAACCTGCTGCAGCAGTTTGTATCTAGTGACCAGAGAGATGTTTGGTCATTTTAAATGACCAAACACTGGCCGCCGTGTGCTGCATCAAAATACAGCCTTGAATATTCTTCTCGCACAGGCAATAATGAGTGCCTTCTTGTTATCAACTAGGAAGATGATTGTCATTCTTTGTAAATGTCAGATTGTTTTTCAAGTGGGAATATCGATGTTTTCAATGCTTAATTGTGTTATTGCAGTTCATTAAAATCTCAAACCATCAAACGCTCTTATTTCTCAATGCATTTGTCGTGCTGTTCTGAAACCACACAAATTGAAGGGCACCTGTAGAGCCCTCATGCTTGCCTTAATGTTGCTGTATCACTAGTATGATCATTTTTCCTTTCCCTTCCTTGTAATTGTGCAGTATTTATAATTTCTTTACTTGTTTTATGGATAATGTTCATATACTCTTGTTTTTTCGTTGTTGTTCGGATTTGTCTGTCTGTGATAGTAGTGATATGGCTTTCATTTTTATTTGTTGTTTGCCTCGATGTAAGCCTCTTAGGCAGTCTTTATCTCAGCCACATGCTATTGATTGCATCTGCTTTCTCACTTTTTTTTTTTTTACTGTCATATTTTTTTGTCACTCCACTTAAGTGTTAATGTTGTGCAAATAAACTTCAAGCTGATGATAAATCAGCAACAGGGTTGAAACAGAAGAATATCCCATTCTCTTATTAAATGCCCTGTATTCGTCATGATTGCTCAAATGAAATTCTGCTGTCAGGTTTGTCTCTCTTTGTAGATGAAAACAACTTTTTTGTTGGTGTACAAAGTTAAACAGAAGATTATAATCTAAAAGTAATTGCTACGCGGCAGTGAATAAACTCAGTTGGCAAACATTAGTGTTGTTGTGTGCAGTTTACTAATGCCTTGTTTCATGACTTTTGAGTTTTATAAATTTAAATAATTCACATACCCCTTGCTGCAGTTTGCAGCCAGCACCGTGGGAAGTTACCGAGGGACTTCCTCGAAAGCAAGATGCAACATTTCAAGGGGTTTATCTTGAAATCTAATAAATTTGATTTTCTAATGATTGAGATTTTATCGAAGACATTACATTTAATACATGTTTGCTTTACCCTCGCAAATGGAATGAAGAGAATCTTAGCTGTCGTGAGTTTCTTGGTTTATTTTTTATCAGTAAGATGCACAGTACTTTGAATAACAAGACAGAGAGAAACAAATGGATAAGGAAAAAGACTAAACGAAAAAACATGAATGTATAAAAATGCCAATAGGTTCCCAAGTGCAGCAGGAAAGTCGGGACCCTTTGGCTTGGTGTCACTTTTGCGTGACTGTGTAGGTCGATATATCTTCACAATCACAGTTGGTAATGGTGACACTTTCACTTTCGCAGGTGGAGAAACTGAACCTGCTTTTTTGTCACTCACCACAGCATCTGCCCCAACAAACAACAGACAGTATTTGGTACATTTATCACTGAACACACAGTGGTGTTGTGGTGTAAGATGATGGATTAGACAAAAGACTGTGGTTTAATAATCGTTTGAAGAACCGATCAATTGTATTATCTTAGCTGGCAGACTGATGAATAGAGCAGGAAATATGAATGTGTGTGTGTGTTTGTGTGTGTCTGACATGATGGGATTCTAGAATCAATGATCAAACGCAGACAGTAACCTACATTAAGGATCAAATCTCACACCAGATTTTTCAAAGCTACCAAAGACTTGAGTGAATCTTTTAAAATAGAACAAGCACATGAAAGAATGGTACCTGTAGAGACACCAGAGACGATCCTGGAGACTTCGAGGAAGTCTGCTGATCCTTCTGCCTCTGGTTGTGAGTCCACAGCTAAGGACTCACAAGCAGAGGCTGCTGAAGTGTTGACCAAGTGTCACACTCCTCAGAACCGCAGCCAGGAGGAGTGAGTCGCTCACATCAAACACCTGGTGAACCAGATGATAGAGGGACTAGTGGTCACTGAAGGGTTCTGCCTGGACATCAAGATCACCAAGACGGTCTGAAAAGCTGTGGTGGAAGACCTGCAGGAGCAGCGCCTGCTGGACTCTAATGGTATCACAGGATCCAGCAGTGGACGCAGTCATCATCCAGTCCTTGCAGACCCACGTCAAACAGCTGTGTGCTCTCCTTGTAGAGGAAGTTACCCCCCGCAGCTTCTGCAAAGATCTGCTGCAGGCGGAGGCTTTTGCTGCAGGTATGCTCGCTGCCTCCGTTTTAATGGCTCTGATCCCCTAAAGCTGCCATCCGGCAGCTGCAGGTGAAGGAGATCTGCAGCGTGGCAGCAATGTCAGATGTCTATTGGGCCACAGAATTTCACCCTGTGTTGGTGAACCGGGTGCTCCGGTTTCTTCACATACTACAAGTTTGCACAATAAAATGAATCAAATTGAACTGTATTTCTGATGTCAGAGGAACTTCTTAAATAAGAGACATGAGGCACACAATGTGGATTAGCTGAGCATGACACACACAATCCTGTGTTTCACTTTTATAACATAAAAATCCAACATTGATGCACCAGAATTAACAGTCCAGTGTAATTTGTAATTTGATCCATAATAGAGGATTAATATGCAAACAAATTTGATGCAAACACTTTAGATTAGTAGCCCCCACATCTCTGCCCCACCTTCATTTTGTTCTTTCCTGTTTGTTCTATTACCTACTTTGCTTTACTGTGCATGTGTGTGTGTTAAGAAATTCACAGAGGACTACAACATGATATCCAACATAGCGCCTGTGAGCCTGTTGCTCTTCTGGAACGTCGTTGAACACCGTGTGTCTGAGAACACGACGCACATATCCGCGCACACGAGCCCTCATACACTTTGAAAATGGACAAGCAGTGTGGAAAAATTCCCATGATGCATCAACCCACACCGTCAATCGCATCCATCACATTCTGTCCAGTCAATCCAGTACATTACCACAATCAATATAAGAGGTCCTCATGTGCTGCACTCTGCGTCTTTGCTGTATTCACTGTTTGCCAGTTTTATGATTGAGGCCCAGTTTGAAACTCCTTTTGAAAAACGCAGCATGAGGTGCAGCTAAAAGCCACCCTGTAGCTGAAAGAGAGAAGGCCTCTCAGCACCAGCCTCTGCTCTCCACACACTGCTGTCAATGTGCCACTTAACCACATGCCATTGCAAATCAATAGCAGTACATTACTATAGAAGCAACATGGGTCAACACTGCACTGACAGCTTTTGTCGTACAGCGCATTATCGGTATTACATTTTTTGGTGTACATTTAGTTTGTGCAGGTTCGGGTGTTGTGAGTTTGCGTAGGTGTTCCTCTCCATTAACACTGACTGACCTCTTCTAAAATATAATAAATCTGAACTGTTTTTTGGGGACAGAGAGTGAAATGTTGGCGACGATAGTGATCAGAATCTCTACTGATTAAGGAAAATGGAGGAATTTGGTGTTCAACTGTATGATTGCAGTCAAGCGGATGTTATCACATTCACACAATCTTAGGGCATTTGTAATGTTAACAAGAACAAGTGCAGCCTGTCTTTGTAAAGTGGCCATTGTGTTTATTGTGTTGCCCATGAGTTTTTTTCCCCCATGTTTTTAACACATTCTGATGTTCTGCTGCATGTCTATATAAGTGTGTATTCATTGACGGGTTTATGTGTATGTTTTCCCCTCAGTCGGGTCTGTCTAAGATGGCCACCTCCATCTGAGCATTCCAGTCCGGAAGTCAAGCAAGCAAGAGTTCAGACAAGGTAAGATGTCACACACACACACACACTGGTACTGCACCAGTGTTGCACATTCACCGCTGTTTGGGAAAGAACGTGACGATATCTGATGCCTTCCACGGAGGAAATCACCCTAACCCCCAAGAAATTAAAACAAGGAAAACTGGAACTAAAGACGGAAATGAAACAAGATTAGATCAAACCATGAGCTCATATAGCTTCCATCAGTCTTCTGTTACAGATGATTACATGGCTCCACTCTCACATTGTTCATGCTGCTGCTGCTTCACTCCATATTGAGCTGCGATAGTTCTCAATAAATAGAGTGGAATCATCAAAATCACAAGCTAGCAGAGGGATAGAGATTGTTGTGCCTCACATTGAGTAAGAGAAGATCGTTTGCACATAATTGCGGCAAATTATATTGCCGTGACTGTCTGAACATTAAATATTAATTGTCTCAGACTGCTGCCCTTATGTTGCTGATCTCCACTAAATGGAACACTTTACACAGACGCCATTTGTCACAGTTATTTGCTGTCATCTCATATTTGGTCCCCTGCTAAAAGTTACTGCCTTCCAACTGCATCTTTGTGCAAGTCTCCAATATCAACAAAGTGACATTTTGAATGTGAAGACAGAGGTAATTCTTATTTATTAATCTCTTCGAGATAATCGAGCATTTTGTTTTCCTTCAACTTTTATTTACCCAGGAAAGGTTGACTGAGCGTGTGGCTGCACCTCCAGACTCTTCGCAGCAGAGGCTCTCTGCTTGCATGAGGTGCATCGGCTCGATGCACCTCATGCAAGCAGACACTCCCACTATTGGAGGTGACAAGCTTCACCAGAGGAGGCTGAGTGCTCAAAGACACTACAGCAGAGTAAACGCAGCAGGAGAGAATCTTACTCAGATTTTCAAAGCTTGTTCAAGGTGCGGACGGTCAGGACTAAAGCCCACAAACAGACATTTTTCTCCAGTCTAAAAGATCCATGAAAGACCTGCTCATTAGACAGTGGACACAATGTGTAGTTAATGACTTCTTAAATTATCAGGTGAAAAACAGGATAAAGTAGTTTGGCTCCTGACATAGTGACCCTAATTACCATATTGATGAATTACCTCTGCAAGTTGGTTCCTTTCATCAGCTACACTACACAGGGTGATTTTCTTGTCCTTGCCTTTAGACATTAAGAACCCTTTTTTTCCTTTATTTTAATTCACATAGTTGACTGTTTAAACTTTATTTTTCTCTGCTCTGTCAAACACAAAGGTGATGTAAGGTTGATATTTTTGTGTGCCAGGACCCTAATCCAGGATTTTTATATATTATTTATTTTATATTCTTTTATGCCTCATTCAGAATTTATGTGACTATATAAAATATATATTGATTTAGATTGATGTAAGAAAAATTAAATTTAATAAACTGCAACAGAGGCAGACCACAGGTCAAAATTGGTCCTCACTCACCAAATCATGCAAAACACAACAACATAATTATTCATTATGCAATTTAAAAAAAAACGTATCAGTTTTATGTGGTACTTTTGACTAGCACAGGCCTTAAAAGGCAGTGAGCGGTGCTAAGAGCTCACACAGGTGTGACTCATCTTGACACACATCATGGGCCAAACCTTTTACAGCTTGGTTTTATACGCCGCTACATTTTTCTACTATTTGGTCCATCAGCAGCATACAGCACTAAATACATGACTAAAGATTGTGACAAGCTATTAGAGAGATGGGATTATTTAGAAAAAAAAAATAATAATAATAGTGATTTGTATAACATGTTTTGGTTGTCTTTCTCCCTCTGGGTATGCAGTGCTCTGTCAGAGTCTGCCAGGAAAGACAAGGTGGTGGAGACCCCTGACTCCCTGATCGCGCCAGCCAGAAACCTGCACATAGTTGTCTGTATGAGCCCAGTGGGAGAGCCATTCAGGTACATTCTGACATTATTTATTGCAGCACATTGTGTCCTATATCAGCCGGTAACGGCCCCGTCTCCAAAGGGGGGCGGGCAGAATTGGAGTGCGCTGCACGCCCACGGTGCATGGCGTGCCTCCCTTTACGCTCGGCTCAACCTCCCAAATTAATTTTAAAGTAAAAATAAAATATAGCACTGCTTAACAACTGCTGCACTGACTGACATGTATGAAAATTCATTGTGAGTAGCGAGAAATGTTTTCACTGACTGCTGCTGATTGATCTGCCATGCACGTAAGGGGCAGCTGGACCAGAGGAGGTTGCACACACAGAGACACACCACCCTCAGACACAGCCACCCCCCTCCCCCCAGGCAGGTGAGATACTGTACAGCGATGCCTTTTGTTTTTCTTACTGCAAGCTGCACAAACTTAGATGGTTCCCTTAAATATTCAGTGTCCTGTCCTGTAGAAATTTGTCTGTATGCCTGTTGATCTGTTGCAGCAGGAAGTTTTGGACCACATACAGACAGCCTCTCTAGCAAGAACAAAACATAGTTCAGATGCTGCTGCAGTGCTGGTCTTTGTGCAGTTTTGTCATCAGGGATGATTTTGTGCTGTCAGTGTAGTGCTGATGCCTAAATTAAACTATGCTGTTTTCATAACATCATATGGTGCCGTAAGAATGTTGTTCATAATGTTGCAATAGCATAAAGAAAGTCATCTGCACAGAAGGGTAATTAAGTCTTTCTGTAGTTTTGTTGGCTAAATTGCGAATCCAGTGCATGCTTAATTAAAAAAAAATAACATTGCATCAAAAAACTGTTGTGAAGCAAGTTCAAAACTGTAACAAAGACTCGGGGTAAGGTTGATGATGCAACAGCCTCTCCAAATTCACTTTATCAGTTCCTCCTTGAACTCTGTCCAACAATGTGTATGATACGAAATATATGAAATAAAATGTAAAAATCAAAGAACTCATCGTTATTTGCCACTATAAGTTTTTATTATTAATTAATTCTTGAAAGAGAGAGAGACGGAGAAAGAGACTGGTTTGAAGACAGTATTATTCTGCCTCTGCTTTTTTCACCTCTCTTATCTCTTCTCTCTTTGAGAATCCTGTTCTCTCTTGTTTCACACTGTTCTGACCTGCAGTCCTCAATGAGTACATTAACACAGATGAATAGCCCCGCTTGTACAACCATAATTAGAGCAGAAAATTTCATCTGCTAATGTGTTTGGCTAGGTACTCACTGTGCACATACACCAACTTTAGTTGCAAACCGTCGACACACAGGTTCGTGAAAAGGAGCACAGTGTGAATCACGCTGCAGTGCTTCTAAGCTGAAGAGCTTTAGCACTTAATGGCACTCTTCAGCTTCCCTCCAGCAGCTGTATGTGAATTGTTGCCTTAACAATAAAGGATTACATGCAGGTATTGTATAGCTCTGATACATTTTTTTTTTAATAATCCGGTCAAATAAACACCTTGGCTTTGCCGTAATACAGTACATAAGGGTAAAAACATGCAGTACACAAAAGCACCTCATAGCAGTTTTCCCTGCTTGGTTGCGAGGAGGTTGAACAATATCCACAACTTCCTGTCACATTGTGATTGTGGTGAAAGTTGTGAGGAGCAAAATTCTAATCTACAACAGTGGAAAACATATACTAAAATTAATTCTATGAATAAAATAAAAATCTTTTCTTCATTCAAATGAGTTCAAAAGCTAATTTGGTCATATAATGTTTTTGTACAGGAAGTTTGAAAAGGTGACAAAAAAAGGGAAATTAAGAAACTGACACTGTTGTCACTTATTTTGTCCAAATGTGTTCCTGCATTATACTCACTCAGTACTGATAAATAATGAAATCTATTTCAATACATTTCCTCGTCTGTAACATCTTTTTTATTCAGACAAACATGTTGAATTGAGGGGAGTAAGCTGCCATGCCAAGCAGTATTTTCTGTGGACTCTGGAAAGCGTCAGCGTGTACTCAGACATGATTGTTTTTCACCGCTGCACGAAATGTAACAACAGCATTTTGACTTGGCATGTGTTTTGTTTTTAGCTGCGTTTCTGTATTTGAGCTCTGTTCCTTATTGTCAGTGATTTTGCTTCTTTGTACCTTTTGGTCCACTGAAATAATAATGCCCTTTTAATGATGTAAAACAAAGATTAAATTGAAATACACTTGTAGTCTTACATCCCTCAGATACATGTAATTATGCCCTACAGTTCCTCTCAGCAGCCCCTCCTATTACATTGACGACGGCTGGTCGCGTCTCGCCGTGAATCAGTGTGTTAATGGCTGATTGACGCCTGGTGTCGAGCAAATGAGGTCTAGTAAGCTGGGTGATGCTGTAGCAAAGACCTGAGGCTTGCTGTAATTGGAAATGACAGGGTGGATACTGTGGCAGAGAGGGTCAGCCGCTTGCCCACACACATGCACGCACACACATTTTTCATTCGTCATTCTCTCTCATTCAGGTGACACACACACACACACATTCTTTCTCACAGAACACCTCTTTCCCTCTTTTTTTTTTCTGATTCACTCACTCACACTCACGGCCTGGTTGTAATTAGTGGCACAGGGTAGTGGTCACACATAATGCTGCTAATTGGGCTGGCAGGCACCATTACCCAGAGCTAATCACCATTCTCTGTGTGACAAGGCGTCCTGGCCCTCTGACCACTAGCTGCTAGCAGGATCCATATCACATTGCTGGAGCTCAGGGAGCCCTGCTGCACCAATTAACCAGCTAAACTCACTGACTCGCGCCGTAGTTCTCGAGCACACTCGGCTTTACCATATTTTTTGGTCATGTGCTTTTGAATTGGGTCATGCTGCTTATCCAGTGTTCTTACTCATCTGAGACATCTAACCAACTGCAGGGCTGACTCTCGTAGTTTTGAAAGTGTCCTTGAGTACGATATTCACCTCACCCCTACCTGTGCCTGACAGACTGTGTTCACAGGGCTCTGATGGGGAACTGGTGAATTCAAATGGGATTAGATGTGTGTTTTCTGACAGGAAGTGCCTCTACCAGTGTTAGTCAACTGCACCAGTCTGGTCCTCTGAGTGGCCCCGAGTTATTTTGCTGGTGTCCAAAGGTTTTATTGGCTCGTGTTCCCAAGGTTTTTGCAACCTTAGTATGACCAGAGCCTCCTCAACTGTCCTCTGACACGATGAGGCCTTCAAGAGCTGTCTGAAACACACCTGGCCCATCAGAGCCTGGAGGCTAGACAAGCTGTGAATGCAGCAGCCTTTGTTTGAAGAGGAGAGAGAGAGAGAGGGGAGAGGATTGCTGACTGGAGCGAAGGCAGTAACCTGAACATGGCTGAACAGGAACAGAGAGCTTTTTTTTTTTCCTTTTCTTTTCTTTTCGCTTTCCACATCAGGAGGCTTTCATTTTTGTGCCCATTAAACATGACCTGACTTTAATTGCATTTGCAAGCCTCTCAGCCAGACCTCATTTCATATTGGGGTTTTTGTAGCTCTTTTCCACAATGCTTGATTTAGCCTCGGCTGTCTCGTAATGTCAGAGAGCAGTGCTGTTCTATTTTTATTGGTCTCATAATGGTTTATTGTAATTTAATATTCTGTTCGCAAAGAGTAAATTTCCACTAACATGTTCATTTGCTGAGGAGGAGATGTGTTGTTGTGTTTTTCAGTTTTGGGACTTTTTTTCTTGTTACGCAAGAGATCTGGTTGACCTCATTTAACAAGTAAGTTTCTTGGGCCCTGTTTCCCACCATCAGTTAATCTTTGAAAGCATTTCCACAAACACATGATTTTACCTGTTAACTAGTTACAGGCGTTCACACAGTGTATTGATGATGTGCTGACTGATGATGTTATGTTCTATAACAGTAACCCTCAGGGAAAATAGCAGGGACACTTTGTCACACAGCCTGTTTAATGAGTGAGGCTACTTGCTCATCAGATGAGATGCTTTACTAATTCAGCTGAGGAGATGACAATGAGAGAGAGAGAGAGAATGACATGCAAGTGATTCAGACTGGGAATTTTAGGAGGAATTGTGTGCCAGACAACTCCAGGAGGACTCCTTGCTGACCCTGACAAGAAACAGTCCCACAACAACCCCAGTAAAACAGCACATTTCTATTTTTACATTTAATTTTCATAGAGAATAAACCAAGAGAGTAAACAAACCAGGTGTTACATGTGGGTTATTTTAATTAGTGAGCTTTAGAGGTGCTGTTAGGCAGATTTTATTGCCCTGAGACGGAGTCAGGGAGTCAGTTTCTCCTAGTCCTCTATAACTAGGTATGAGGCACATCAACTAAAATTATGATCCTTTGTGAGAAAATTCAAAGTTACTCTACTCTTTGAAGATACGTAGAAGATGTTTAATGGTCAAACTATCTTTTCAAGCATTTGGGAATAGGCTATGGGTCTTTTCAGTCTTCTGTCTAGAGCCATCGTTTGTTCGGTGACTTACATCAGACTGGAGCTTAACTTACCTGGTCAGTTCTAGCGTGGACGTTATTCATCATTTGTGATAATGGGATGACCTTTTGTCAAACTCTGAAGGGGGGGGAAAATGGAGACGGATGACAGAAAATCTCTTCCTAAAGTTTCTTTTCTCTGCCCCTTTGCAGTTTGAGTTCCCTCTTCAGCCCCTTTACAGTTGGCACCCGTCTGACTTCTGCTAATCTTCCATCTGGGAATAAATGGCTCTGTCTGACTCTATTTAATTCACTAAACACCTGTCTCTGTTACAATCACTATGTCACTCATCTGAGTTGCTGTGTGTGTGTGTGTGTGTGTGTGTGTGTGAGAGAGAGAGAGAGTATCCATCCATACTGTCTCTAATGTCTGTGGAGGTGGAGGAGGCCAAGATGCAGGTGGCTGACTTCCAGAAACAGTGTGGCCAATGTGTGTTTGTCATTGTACAACAGAATATAGAGGCTGACAGGCAGCAGAAGGTAAGCCTTTCACAGTACCATGCGATGTTAGCCCAAACATGAAATCTTTTTAGTCTTGCACCTAAAATACATTTTTTTACCCACCACCATTGGCTGTCCTACTTTTTTATCAAACACACCATTGGACATTTAGTTTCCCACGTGAACTTTGTGGCAAAAGGAAGTCTGTGCTTGTCACACAATGGGATATGGCTATGCAAAGATTTGGTGTTGCGTAGCATTGCATTGGTTGCCTTGAAGAACCCATCCTGTGCTGCTCATAAAAAAAGTGATGACTGGTAAGAGCTCTGTGAATTTGTTTGTCTTTCTGCACATGTATATGTCTGGAATGGCTTTTAGCTACAACTGTGATATCTGATATCTCTGATGGTTCACTACTTTGTTGTAGACTAAAATATCTCAACAAGAGTTGGGTGGATCGCCATGAAACTTTGTTATGTGTGGTCAGGACATTAAAAGTTTGCACTTATCCAAAGAAATAGCTCAACATCTGCCAGATGGATCGGCCCAAAGAGTTGTATATTTATTCTTGATTCCCACATTATGTATGCTCATGACTTTGGTGATCCTCTGAGTGTATCCATAATGAGGTTGAAATTTGTTGTTTTAAGTGAAATGTCTCAATGACTACTGGATGGATACCTGAACATTACTGTTCCCTACAGGATTAACTGTAATAACTTTGGTGTCCCTTTAACTTTCCATTTAGCATCTTCATCGGGTCAAAATAGAAATTTCTTGAGTATTTTAGTTTATGATCAAATACTGAACATCAGCATATTAGCAGGTTGATGTGAGCTTGTTAATGTGTTAGTCTTATTAACTTTAGCATTTTGCTCAAATCACTGCAGTGCCAAAAAGCAGACTCACAGAACTCTTAGTTTTGTTATCCAAATAAGTCTAGTCTTAGTGCCCTGTGGTCTTTGAGCTGTTGGTACTACTTTAAAAGCACAACAACAGCAACACTTTCCATACCTCACCCTTGCTACCTGATCAATTAAAGGTAGCAACTGAGAAGCTCCAAAAAGATTTGTCATTTTCAGTCTGGCCAACCCTGGGTGAAAAGCCAAGTCATTAAATGTTTTTTTTCTTTGACAGAGCATTAGCAGGGGCTAGGCCAAATCCCAGAGTCTTTGTTACATCTTTAAAGAGAATCCTTTCAGCATTCAGAAAGATAAGTCTTACAGATGCAATCATTACTGGCAAAAGGATTTCTCTGCAATTGACAAGTGGGTGTCCTCTTCAGAGGTCAAAGAAGCTGAAATGTAAAGAGCAGCCAGCAGAATTTGCTAATCTCTAAGTGTCTGCCTTTTACCAGACAGAGTTCATAAATTAAAATATGACTCACCAAGAAGTATACCCTGTCATCATCCATTTACCTATTTTATGTCCTATCTCATTTGCCATGGAGCCTCTGAATAAAATGAACATGACAAAGATCAAGTCCCATGGCTGTCCCCCAGCGCTGGTGGAGACAGCGGCGCGGGCCATCATGATCCTCCGGGGCAAAGAGCCCACCTGGGCGGAGGCCAAGAGCCAGCTGGGAGAGAGGCAGCAGGATGAAGGGATGAATAAAGGAAGGAAATTGAAAGGAGAGATGCAGGCAGACAGAGCCATTTGGGCCTGACAGAGAGGAGATTGGGAGTGTGGCAAAGAAACACAGAGAAAATAGGAAGACCAAAGTGCCTTAAAAAGGAGCGGAGCACAACCTGACAAGCAGAGATTATGTACAGTCACACCGTGCAAAGAGAGAAGCAGCGGGGAAAGGTAGACAGGATCATGTGTAGTATTTTCAACCTGAGCTTTATGGGGGATTTTTTTGGCCACTTTAATTTGCATACCATGGACAAATTATTGAACTGAGGCTATTATCTCTGTGGGAGTTGAAGTAAAAATATCAGCTGAATGATTGGCTAAAATTAGGTTTGCATACATTAAACTCTTCTTAACCCAAGCAATTTGATGATTCAGAGTTGAGCTTTTGAATATTGGTGCCATTGTACTGACTGCAAAATATATAGTCTACATGCACTTCTTCTCAGAGCACCAACTTTCAGTCAGTTCATGAATGACAACAGACAAAAAAAAAGAGACTACTGGGTGCCAATGCATTTTTTATGGGGAGCCCTCGAGTTACCCATAAAGCTGTAACTGTCTCTGTGCACATGTGACATATTTGTCTTGTGTTTTGAATCTCTAAAATGCCTTTTCTCTCCCCTTGTCTGAGGATTGGAACTGCGCTTATTTTTATTTGGCGATATATATTTATTTTTTTGAGGCTTTTCAAAGAGGATTACAGCAGGTGAAAATTCACTGTAAAGAAGCTAAGATTCAAAGTCACACATTCACAACAATATCCCCTTAAGTTCATTTTTTAATTAGATGCTGCTTACAAAAGAAGAGAATGTGATTTGTGGAAAATAATTTTCCCAAGTGCTGTAAAATATAATGAAGTTCGCTAGCACACAGGTGAAATGTCTCCCCTCTGACTCACTGAGCTAAATTTTCATCTTGATGATCACAGTCCTGAAACACTAGCACGGTCGGAAAAAAACAGATAAAAACACATAAAACACAAAGCAGTAGGTTGGTTTGGGGAGATCTCAAGTAAGGTCACAAAACAAAGAGTCATTTCTTTACTGATGAGAACAACTTGGATCCAGAAATTAATCAAACTGATATTGTTACTGATACTGTTATAAAAGAGAGTAACAGAGAAAAAACATATTTCCACCGTGCCTGTGCCCTTGAAATACTTTGTCAGTGAATTAAACTTCATCAAAATTTTAATACACTTTGGCAAGGACAATATGTTGATCAGCCAAAATTGCTTGTTCACACAGGACAACCAGTCACGTCAAACCATCCATAACACGCCTGTTTGTCTTTCTCTCTGCCTGTTCTTTCTACAGATACAGGACTTAAAGATGTTCACCAGGGTTGAGTTTCCTGTCGAGCGACATTCAACTGAGTAAGCCGGTCAGTGAATTTACACACAAAGTGTATTTACTGAGATTGGTTGTGGTCCTGCGAGCATACTTAAAGCAAAGACACTTTGAAATTAAGCAAACAGAGTGTCCTCTGTCGTGCTCCTGGTGATTTTGGCCTTGCTGCATTTGTTGTTAACAGTAAGACTTAATTGATGTCAAACAGATAGCGGCGAAGCAAACAGAGGTACGGCTTCACAGCCGTGGGCTCAAATATTCTGTCACTCTGAGTGACCGCAGAGGAGGTGAAGTGATGTCAAAGGAGAGAGGAAGTGGAAGTGGGGGTAAGAAAATAAGAACTTTTATTATAAAGCGAGTTTGATTTCAGCATCTTTTTTGTGACCATGTATGTGTGTGTACATACAAAAATAAGTCGCCTTGATCAAGTTATGTAGCTCTCTCCTCTTTCAAGATGGCAGCTGATGGTCGACCGTCAAGGCCTCTGAAGTGGATCAAGACTATGGAGATGAAAACAGGAAGTCTTGGCTTAGCCACTCTGCTAATTAGGCCAGCCTAGACATTTGTCTGCCTTTACTTTTGTAAAGTCACTTTTCTGGAACAAAATTGTGGATATCTAAATGTCCATATAGACTTAGACTTAGACTTAGACTTCACTTTATTGATCCCTTTGGGATGACTCCCTCAGGGAAATTTAGGTTTCCAGCAGCATACAGGTAGAGAAGCACACAGATGAAAAAGTAAAACAGTAAATACTTAAAATACAAAATATAAATATAAAGAATGGGAATAAAATACTATAAGTAAATAGAAAGAGCTGAGTATGGCATCGTGTGAAATAAGTTATGGCTTTGTATAGTATAAGTTAAGAGTTATAAATTAAAATTATTGCACATTATTACATATGATGGGGTTATTGCACCAGAGGAAAAAGTGTCCAATGTGTATGTATGTGTTGTACAAGTAAATGTACAATGGCTACCACCCCTACTCTATGTCCTCCTCCCCCCTTGTGAGGAGTTGTAGAGTGTGATGGCATGATGGACAAAGGAGTTCTTGAGCCTGTTGGTCCTGCACTTGGGAAGGAGCAGTCTTTCACTGAACAGGCTCCTCTGGTTGCTGATGACGGTGTGCAGAGGGTGGCTGGCATTGTCCATAATATCCAGGAGTTTGTCCAGAGTCCTCGACTCTGCCACCGTCACCAGAGAGTCCAGCTTCGTGCCGACCACAGAGCCGGCCCGCCTGATCAGTTTATGCAGTCTGGATGTGTCCTTTTTGGATATGCTGCCCCCCCAGCACACCACAGTGTAAAAGAGGACACTGGCAACCACAGACTGGTAAAACATCTGCAGGAGTTTGCTGCAGATGTTGAAGGACCGCAGTCTCCTTAGGAAGTACATCCTGCTTTGTGTCTTCCCATACAGGTGGCTGGTGTGCGTTGTCCAGTCCAGTTTATTGTCCAGGCCACAGCCCGAGGTATCTGTAAGAGTCCACCAGCCTCCACCTCAGCTCCCTCTAGCAGGACTGGTCGCGGTCTTGGTCTGGACCTCCCAAAGTCAATAACCAGCTTCCTTCGTCTTAGAGGTGTTGAGCTGTATAAATATATAAACTCAGGGAATTTTATTTTAATTTCCCACTGAGGACATGGACTACAGTCTAATCATACAAATTTTCTACTAACAGGAAACGTTTTTGCATTTTATTTTGTGTGAATTGATAAATGAAAAGACTTATCTATGAATGGGTTCCACGCTTGTAAAAAGAGACACCAGTGTGTGTGGACAGTGTGGAGTAGAAGCAGATTGTGTTCTCTCTTTATATCACTTTATCCCATAAGCCTGCATTAAAATATGATGTAAAGTAAAATTTTCCTTGCCAGTGTTGCGATTGGTGTTCCCTGGCTGATGGCGTAGACGAGCACACACTGACTTAATTGTGCGTGGAATGTACACACAAAAAGTGAAAAATCCTTTATTATCGTGCCTCCTCGATAAAACATTTTGTGGGAATCCATTCCCTTTCATGTGGACAGAGTTGCTTTGCTTTACGTTGTGGTCAGACCCTTGCAGCACTTTCCTGCTTGTTTTTCATGACATGTACAACTCAATTTGCGCCACTGTTTGCGTGTTTCCCTTCCTGTGCATCTCTTGCCACCTAGAAACTTAGCTTTGGATTGCTGCATTGCCACTGAAGTATTTGTTATGTAGCAACCTGGAGCTTTTTTTCCAGTGTGAGCAAGAAATAGTACGAAAGAAAAGAACTAAAGATTGAAAACATTTGAGGGTTTTAAAAGTATGCTTTGTGCTGCAGCTTTAACCCGCTGACTCAGACTGGGTGGGGTTGCCACCCTCCCTCCTTTTGCCACTCCAGGCAATCATCAATGTTGCTTCTGCCGCTGGTTCCCCCGCACCTTCCACTTTCTCTCAGTTAGCTTCGAAACATTAACAGACAAAGTGGAAACAAAGCGGCGTATTGAAAACACATTTCCTGACATGAGAACATGAGCCGATGTACACATATTTATAATGAGGAACAGACTGCCTTGAACTGTTATCAGCCGAGGCATTGCAGTGAAGTGCATTATGGTCATGTTTGATGAAGACTCTTGATATTTGAAGGGCTTTGCTTTGACTGGATATCAGATAAGCCATCAGTAGTGGAAAGCTGGGGAAAGCTACAAAGAAAGTTTACAGGAGGTAATATGTGCTTCCTGTTTTCCTCAAACTACTGTGACTTCTGTTTTCTCTACTGAACTCTTTCTAATCTTAACTCTTTACTTGTGTGTGTGTGTGTGTATGGTCTGCGTGGCATTTTTGTCTCCTCTGTTCTAGTTTGTATGAGCATTTACATGTGGCAGTTTATTTCTGTGATAAACTCGATCAAAATGAAAATGCCTCATTGAATCAAATCAGCTCATTTTGAAGTTTTGAAATTACAATTAAGTTTAAGTTATTCGGTAAATGTAGCTGAAATGTTTGGGCCCTCTCAAGAATGATTTCATTTAGCGATCATCTCCACACCTCTTGTGTAAAAATCCCTGTACAGTAAGTTCATCTTGGAGGAGGAAATGACTTGTGTAGCTTCAGTCCGCTTGTCATCAAAGTGACTAGCATGTGTTCCTTTAAGTCCCGAGTGTGTCCTGAGAGAGAGGTGGCCGCAAAGATTTATGTACCATCAAAGAGTGTGTGAGAGGGTTGGGCAAAGGAGAGTGAGTGAGTAAGTCACCTCACTATTTTTCCATCCAGATCCTTAGGTCATCGTTGTCCTCCTTCTCCCTCTTTTCAAAAACGCACTTCGTCTCCACAGAACCAGTCCTCTCTCTCTCTCTTTTTTTTCTTTTCTCTGGCCAATTTCTTCCCAGTGTGTGCCATTCAGACAGTTTCTT
Organism: Scortum barcoo; assembly: GCA_023238725.1. Lineage (NCBI taxonomy): Eukaryota > Metazoa > Chordata > Actinopteri > Centrarchiformes > Terapontidae > Scortum > Scortum barcoo. Next base: position 19,879,427 of record CM041532.1, on the reverse strand, counting down.
CCTCTTTCGCCTCCGTGACCTTTCATTCTCTCTCCCTCTCTTTCCAACTCCCTCTCTGGCGCTCTAGGTCTTTGCTCTGCTTCATTGCTCCCACTTCACTCAGCTGCCAGTTCACAATGTAGCCACAGCGTGACATTTAGGGACAATTGAGTTGTGGCAGTTATGGATTGCAACTGCAGTGTTTCGGAGTGACGTATTTGTCTAATAGCCAAGTCGTCTGTTCTCTCTGACTCGCCAATAATCAATAACCCTGCCTGTTTCTTTGTTCATTTATATACCCATCCATCGCAGTAAGAGTAGTAGCAGCAGAAGTATTGCTACAACTCCCCTGAAATACAACAAAATTCATTTAAACAGCGTGTTTATCCAAATTACAGATAGATACTTACATTTCTTTAAATGGTAAAATGTCTAGGCCAGTGCATATGATTATGAAAATGAACACACTCCTGCTGTGCTTCACAACAGCCTGTCCCCATCTCTTTCTGGTAATTCCAATAAAGTTGACAGGATTTAAACTAAAGCAAACGCAGAGTAAAGAGCAATTTTGAGCTCATTCTCTTTGCTTCCGATGTATGTATGTTTGACATTTGTGCTGCTTTGTACAAAGCTTGCGGTTTTATATTTCGAAACTTACATATCTGGTGAAAGAGGCACACACTGAGGTATCAGAGCCGCTGGAAAACAATAAGTACACCGTGGTCAGGATCAATAAAGGGATTAAGGGAGGATGACATGGAGGGGATGAGGAAAGGGCAAAGGGGAGTTAATTAGATAATAGATAATTAAAAAATAGTTGCAGAGAGGACAAGGAGTGGGTAGAGGAAGAGAGGAGGTTGCTGGATTTAAGCAAGGGAAGGCTGTAAGAATCGTAAAAAGAAATACATGCAGGAGCAGGAGAGCTGGAGAAGGAAGTGGGGCAGGAGAGGTGGAAGAGTTAATAAAAAAAATGCGAATAGAGAGAACTTATTGGATGACCTGAGGGAAAACTTAGATGGAATGAAAGGGAGTGAGCAGAATATTATCCAGCTCTTAAGAAAAAAAAACTATGTATGGATGTCTTATCTGCTTGTAAAATGCTAAATTTTTGATAATCTCATAATTAATTAAGTTTATACATGCATATGGTTAATATTGGACTTCTGTTCATCTACTGTTCAATCAACAATAAAGTGATAATACGTTAATTTTTCTGCACCCAATAAGCAAAAAAAACAGTTAATTTAGGTTTAAAATAGGAAATGAAGTCAGATATCTTGGTCTTCATTTCACTAAAGGTTTAATGAACTACATAAATACATCCACGGTGCAGTACATTATATGCCTTCTGATAATTCCAAGTTGTACTTTGGTTATTTGGCAGCTCTGAAGTTGGCTGATTCTTAGAAAGGGTATCTGAACAATGCTGATGATTTCATGTGATATTGATTATGGCTGTTCTTAATCTCTGTAATGATCTATCTACAGTATTATCGCTTTTGTAAGTGCCTGAATTGTACTGAATTGGTGCAGGGACATAAAGAGGAAGATGGGGCAAAGTGGTGGAGTACAGAGAGAGATGAGGACTTTGGTAAGAGGACAGGCAGAGATGATGGGGGAATTAACAAAAGAGGGGACTGGGCATGTGAGGCGTAGGAGAAAAGAAGAGAAATAAGGTAAGAGAGGAGGGTGAAGGAAGACAAATAAGTGAGGGGGGACAGAGCGAGGGATGGCAAGGAGCCATAACAGGAGGAGGTAGAGGGAAGGAGGAGGGATGAGAGAAAAGAAAAGGTGGAGATGGAAGATGAAATGGAGTGCTGAGGTCAGGAGAAAAATAGTTGAAAAAGCAAAGGCTAGAGAAAGAGCGAGGGGAGAGGTGCAGGAGGATCAGTAAACATTTGATAATACATTTGTAAGACATAGATATAAATCTCAAGACAAACGAAGACTCTGTCCTCACATGGTACCCACTGTATTCTTTTTTTATGGGCTGTTCAACAAAGAAACATTTCCCAAACTCACTGTAAAATAGTAACAGTAATTCACTTGCGAATTGTTATACATACTTAAAAAACGGTAGGAAGTGTTGACACAAAATGAGAGACTTGCAAATTCGACAATCCAAGAATACAGACCAAAGATTCAGAAGAGAATGACTATTTAACACAACTGGGTATTGTAGAAGTGCACTGTGGAGGTGGAGAGTAGACTAGAGCAAGACTAATTTCCACTGCAGCAATGCTGACGGATGGACTAAAGGAACCTTATTTTACCCTATAAATTTTTTATTCCTAGATCCTCCAAACTATTAGCTGCTTCCCCTTTGTTCCTTTTCTCTGCCTCTCTACCTTTCTTTCTTTCCCCTCTCTCAACCTCTCCTAAGCTCTCTGCTGGGATCAAACTTTTAGAGCAGCTCTGACTTTGTTCTAAGTCAGCTTGTTCTTCAAAATTACAAGGAAAGCTTTGGCGCTGCCAGTGTGAACCTGCACCCACAAAGAGCGCCATGATTAAACTTAATAGTCCCCCCTGCATGTACATGTGTTGAAGTGCTACATGCCCCATTAGAAGCAGCATGTCTGGGGGCAATTACAGTAGATGACTGAATAATATTGCTATAAGACTCTGGATTGTATTTGTCCCGGGTTATTTTGGTGTTGATCTCAAATCTTTTTTACACTGCAGTTTGCCTTTCATTGAGGGTGGTTTGCATTGTGCCGGTTTCGCTTTGGTTGATTTAGCTTTTGGTTAAACAAAAAGCTGAACTTGAGAATGTAACACGAAGCGAGACAAACAGCAGCCTCATGTACCCTTGTGCAACAGCGAAGGATTGTGTCTTTGATGGAGACGTTTTACATTAATCATGACTCAACTCTGCGGGGAGAAATGGAGTCATGTGAAATTAAGAGGTCTCAGTTGTAACCTCAGAACTGTGAGGCATTACTTGTGTCTTTTGATCTTGGAAACATGGTGCAATGTGCCTTTACAGTGTATGTTTAAAGCTATGGCAAGGCGGATAAAATCTGCATATGGAAGAGATGCGTGTCATTCGGGGACACTTCTTCTCAGCCAAAATGAAGAAACATCTACTTGGCGCCTCTCATTACTGGTTGCATTTGTCAGAGAGTTGTGCGCAGTTCAACCAAGGAGTTTTTTCTTTGTTTTATTTGAATACTTAAGAGGCCTGGAAATGTCAAATTATCCAGTTTTCATGTGTAAAAAAAGAAAAGAAAAGAAAAAAAAGAAGCATAGATGAGAGAATACTAACAGAACGATGTGGGTTTTTTAATACTTTCCTCTGGTTTTTTATTTCTCACTGCTCAGATTCATGTTTTGACCCCTCATGGAGAACACTGTCCTAGGAGACTTGCAGTGACTCTCTTGCGTTCCTGCATGTGGATTTATCTTCTGCAGGTACACGTGCCGTAATCTGTTTGAGGTCCACAAGCTGCTCTTGTGCTTTCACATACATGCCAACTCAACACGAACGAGTGCAGCTTCTCCCACCGAGGAGCACCCATGAGAAAATCCAGAACGCGCACAAACAACGTGTTTTCCTCTAATTTGATTTGAGATAATCCGACAGGACAAACCGTTTATTTTCAAAGGCTTGGAACACATTTAATGCTCCAGAACGCGCTCCACTGTGAATTCAAATGTAGATCAGTGTGCAAGTTTCGCTTCCCCTCAAAGACAACCCTTCATTCACATATGTTTTTTCCAAAGCAAATCCGTGTCGAAACTTTTCTGCGACTACCTCTCTGCCAGTGATTTTTCTCACACTCTCAATACTTACGCTGTAAAGCTGATGTGTTATTTGTCTGGTCCGCTGATGAACCATTGGAGCGATTGTTGGAGTCACTTGATGCCTGATGAAGCAGCTCAGATGCGAACCGGGTTATGGATAAGCTGCCATCCACTTCCCTCAAACATTACCCCTGAGACGGCAACTTTTGCTTTGCAACCAGGTCTGTGTCTGTTGGCTGCTTGTGTCTGGGGTTTTTTTGTTTTTTTTATTGTTTTACTGCTGCGCTTGCAATATTCTTCCCACTAGAAACAATAAAGTTGAAGTGAGGTGAGGTGTGAGGGCAGATGTATGCGAGAGTGTTTGAGAAAAAGCAGCTTTTGTGTGCCGGTGTCTTCGTCGCACCCTCTCCACTGTGCTCTGAAAAGTTTCAAGGTTTTTGCTCGAGTGTGACACCGACAACGGAGAACAACTGCTTTCTGTATCTGATTAAGAAAACAGTCCCCTGCAGTGTGTATATATATTATACCCTGGTGATGATGAAAACGTGTCTTCTCCTCAGCTTTTTCCTGACAACTCAGAAAATCTATTCATGGCTGCCTGACTGAAGAGAGGAGGAGAGCAAGAGGAGCGTGTGGGTTTGTGGATATCTGTCACTCGTTTCCGTTGCTTTATCCCATCAGTGGGAATTAGATTTGACAAAGTTGAGCTCAATATTAATGTGATCACAGGAGGATTTTGCCGCTGCCAAAATTTCATCTCCCCTCAGCTTCCAGAAGAGTCGAGTGTTTATCTAGCTAAGTTAATGATGTAGGGCCAAGATTCATGACTCGCATTAACTCAGCGAGTTGGAGGAAAGTTTCACTGTTGCATATGTTTAATGAAAGCATACAATAACCTGACTTTCTTGCCTATATATCTTTCAGCATACCCTCTTTGTTTTATGTATTTTCTGCCCTTTTCACTTAGTTCCTCTCAGTGATTTCTCACCTGTCCTTTCTTGCTTTACATCATCTTATTTTCCCCTTTGATTTGCCCTGAATTTCCTGCCTCTAACCTTCCCCTCCGTTGCTCCTCCTTCTAGGTTAACAGGGAGAAGAATAGCTGTAATGAGCTGCAGGAGCTGCTGATGTTGTGAGCGTTCCGCATCAGAGCTGCATCCCCGTTTTTTGCGTCACCTCCTTTATTGTTAACGACGTCGGCTCTGGCTTTGTGAAGCCACCCGCTCGCTCGCTCCACTGTTATACAAGCTGTCCGTGTCAGCTGCCCCTCATCTATCCCTGTTGCTTCTTCTTTCTTGTTCTTCTTCTCTGTCTCTGTTTCTGGCTGTCTGGCCAAGCCGTCCCTCCCGCCCACACACACTCCACCATAAGCCCCTCTTTGATTGACTCTCATGGCTAAAATGGCCACAAGAGACCGCAGCAACGCCGAGACGGTGCTGTAATTCTCAGCTGTGTGCTTTAAGTTGAGGACTGTATCAACTTTAGATGAAACAAACGTCCCGTGCGTCTTGTTGTCAGTTGTCTAATTGTGTCAGATTTTTATCTCACTTGATAACTTTCACAAACTCCCATCACGGGGTTAGTATTCGGTATCAAGTGAGTTACAGTGTGTTGGCTCATCCATTCTCACTTATTCTGCCCTCTCCACCTGCAGGACTCCTCTGATCTTTGCTCTGTCTCCTGGGGTGGACCCCACAGGAGCCCTGCTACAGCTGGCCGAGGCCTCTGGCATGAGCAAGCACGTCATGCTTTCTCTCAGAGCCAGGGACAGGCCCCCATCTTCAACAGCATTATAAAGAACGGTACATCATCTTTGCGTTGTCTTCCTGCCTGTTCCTCTGTCTCTGATTTCTTCTGTCGCTCATCCGAGTGTTTTTTTTTATTCTCGCACAACTGTTTCTTTTAGACTCAAGTGTCATTTGTGCTTGACAAAGTGCACGAAATACTTGATGAATATTTGATTGATTTGGTTTATTCAGATGAATCTTTCACTCCCAGTATCGACCCACTGTTTCTCTGCTCTCTCATGCTCATCAGCGTGATTTGCAGCTATTTATTATACCAGTGGAGGCCCGACTGTCAGTTTCTATGGTTTGTTGCTTTTCAGACACGCCTCTCTGTAACTAGGGAAATGTCACTGTTATACATCAAGCAATTTGTTTGTTTGGGGAAGTCGATTTTTATTGCCTTTCCTTTGATTCATTTTCACCCTTCCACATCCTCCCTCTTCTTTGCCTTAGATGCATAATGGCCATAACGGCCTGGCTGCAAGTGGCACACAACTAACTGCTGACTTCATGGATACCACCATGTACGAGTTAAATCATCCCTTGCTGTTACTGTGAAGGTCCAGTGTTTCAGACATGCACCTTATCAAAGCTACGGTTGGGGTCCCTTGGAGCAAGATGTACTTCTCTCTTGCTCCCTATGTTTCCTCTCTGTATTTTTCAGCAGTTATTCATCTGGTATGTATATATTAGATGTCATTTCAGCACCAGGAGCTCTCCATCTTAAGACCAGCTACCTCCCTCTCTCTCTCTCTCTCTCTCTCTCTCTCTCTCTCTCTCTCTTTACTTCAGCTCCACAAACGATTATGGTTACATGTGTTTTTATTGTCTTGAGACGCAAAAAAAAAAGCCACAAACACATGAGAATACAAATTGGAAGACAGAAAAGCAACCCCAAACAAAGCTTATCTATAGTGTTAACACTGCCCCCTACCACCTTCAGGGCGTGAAAACCAACTGGATTGAAGACAATCATCTGCCTGTGTTTTCACCGCATCCTGCTGGAAAGGAAGAAGTTTTTTCAGGTTGGCTAGAACACTGTCTGGGTCTTCAGCGATTCCAACTTTGAAGTCAGTGCCCCACCTGATGCAGGAAACTGTTAAACAGTGACAGTTATTTGTATATCTGCCATCAGCTGGACTGCCATCAGCACAGTAAAGATGACGATGTTGGTGGTGACAACTTAAGAATGTGGCGGCGATGACTATGATGTTTCATGGTTGATGCTTTCTTTGTCAGTAATCTGTTCTGAATTACACATATTAACACAATCAGAAAGGCCATTTTATCCCCTGTCAGAGTGAGGGACAGTTACACAAATGAATAATGACAGTCTAGTTCAGATGTAGGAATCCTACTCATGGCCTTTGTTAACGTGTACTTCTTTTCTGTCTATTTTTACTGATTCTTTCTACTTACTTTTTTTTTACTTACCCTTGGTCTGTATGTTACATTTTGAAGTAAATCTGTAAAGATTTCCTGGGGCACACTCAAGTACCTCATCGCTGGGGTCAACTATAGAGGTCACGTCACAGACGACTGGAACAGACGTCTTCTGACCACATACATTAATGACTACTTCTGTGACGCTGCCATAAACCAGCGCTTCTCCAAGTGAGACACTGTAACACACAAACACGCATATATTCTGCCAGATTATTGTATGTATTTGCATAATGTTATTTGTATATTTATGTGGTACTACAAATCAGTCTCTCTTTAAGTCAGAAAACATGGGAATGTATGTAGACATTATCATGGGGGGAAATGATGAACTTGATGAGCAGCTTCAGACTCAAACTGTGCTGCGAGATAAATACCCTATTATAAACATAAACATACTGCCTAGCTAAATAAATAAATAAGATAAATTAAAGCATGTATTTATGTCTAAAGGCATATAGTTCACTGTCGTAAAAACACAATTCTTTCTAAGGAAGCGCAGTGCGGCTTCACTTAGCTGGCCACTTTAACTCCCTACTGAAGCCCCTCAGGGTCGCAGAGTGCCAGCACCACCAAGTGGACGATCAAATTATTATAGCACATGAAAATATAGACACAGGGGCAGCCTGATGAACAGTGACAGGAACACTTAGTCCTTGCTTTTTTTCATTTAATCACTTACACAAATGCACACAGGCACCCGTGTCCACTCACTACATTCCTAACCACCCTCTCTCAAAAGGCTTAATGCTGTGGTGTACTGGCGTTGGCGCAGATGAAATGCAATTTCTTATTTACAAAACGCTAACTGAATTGAAGTCTTCAGCATTTTTTTCTTTTCTTTTTTTTGTCACTTGATCTGACTGTCGTGACACTATTAATGTGTGAAGTCATACGAATAACTCAGCTCTTGCAACACTAAAAACACCTAATAAAGCACATCATAATATTTAGATGGAACCATGGCAACTAGTTATTTATTTTACTTACTTGTTATTATTATTATTATTATTATTATTTTATTATTAATATTTCCATTTAAGTGAACTGAACAGAACAAAAAAAATCAAATAAAATGTGAGGATTCTCAGTCATGCAGGAGAAAGGATTAAAAATATTGTCATGCACGAGGAGGATGTACAACCATGTGCCTGCTCTTGTACACAACAAGGTTTCCAGTAGCCTTTTTCACCTGCAGTGTTAGACATTCAGAGGTTCATACAGTCTACTTTTTTAGTTGGTCTTTTTACTAGCAAAAAGTGTGTGGCTGCATTTGCATATGCATGCCTCTCTATGTTCTGGTAGGGATCACTTTTCTCTTGCCTTTTGTGCAATAAAGCCTGAAACTTTGTGTTTTATTAATGGGTAACAAAGAGGCTGTAGTCACTATCAGGGTAGAACTTATGCAAACATATATTTGTGTATTCAAGTGTAAATTGTGTTTGAACGTCCTTAAGGGCGTATGTGTGTCTGCCGCATGCTGTCAAGTAAGGTAAGAAATCTAAAGATTGATGGAGCACTCAAAGGTGTGTTTACATTAATATATAAATAAGTAAACAACATTAATAATCCATGGAATGTGGGATAATGTTGGATATGTGCATGTTTCTTAGAGAACTGCCAACAGTTACCTGAAACAATGGAGGCAAAGACCACAAACCTTCTTTCTGCTTGTTTCTTTATTTCAAAAACATGAATATGTGTGTTAGTTCCTCCCTGGTGGAGCGGGAGAAGGTGATCAAAGGCTTAGCAGGGAGTCACCCAGTTTGCATCTATAATGCTTGTGTATCAACACTATGGGCGAAGGTGCCAGACCCTCACTACACACACACACACGCACACAAAGCATGGATACATCCCTCTAACATCATCTTCCAAACATTGTTCTTTCAAGGGTATCACTGCTTTTGTGTTAAAATTCCAAACTATTTTCCGAATGAAATTATCAACTTCTCACTTCAGTGCTGTTGCACTCCTTCATTCACAGGCAGACAGGCTTGAATGAAGAAGTGCTCAGATCAATAATACTGAGACAGTTTCTCTTTGGAGAACGAGTGGAATAAAACAAGACAAAAAAGGCAACACTGAGTTAGGATTAAAAGTATTAAGAAACAGTGCTTTTGAAAGGGGTAGAAAAACATGAGGGGCTGCAGCTTCACTTACAACTAAACCTTTCTCTGTTCTTACTTCTTTTTTTGGTTTTCAACACACTACTCACAGGATAACTTAGACTTTATTTACATACAACAGGTTGCTGTAGCATGCCACTCTATAACATTCAGTTTGTTACTCTTAAATATTCAGAACATTTGCTCATTAATTTTTGTGACCGTGATCCGATTGACGCTGATCCTTTCAGCCAGTCAAACAGCTGCAGGCCTGTCTCTGTACCGACTCACTGATCTGTTATTAAAGGTGTATTTATCCATCACTCTGCCCGGCTGCACAGATACACACTTATTGTTCTCCTTTTGTCCAACCTGCGGACTCACACACACACACACACACAGTTATGGGGCTCTGGCATCGTTCCAGCTGTAATTCTGTCCTCTATTCTGGCTTCATTATAGACCTCTCTTTACAGTGTGGAGACAACACAGGGCGCTGTCAGCCTGGGTCAGGGGGCTAGAAAAGACTCTGGCTACAAATCTGTGCGTGTAAGCGTGTGCACGCGCATGTGTGTTAGCAAGCGGGGGTCATTGAGGGCAGTTTGCGTTTATCTTCAAGTGTCTGATTCTGTCCTCATTATGGGCAGTTCATGAAAGCATATGCGCAGATGCATGTGTATGATTTTGTGTGTGTGTGTTTGGGCATATGCATGTATTTGTGAGTAGCTGTTCATCAGGTGGAGCAATTGTTGGCTCGCGGTGGCTGAACAAAGGCAGCGTCTGTGGACTAATCATAGTGTAATAAGCAGAGTAAACCTTCCAAGGCCTGCTCCACTCTCCTAAAAAGACCTTGAGCTCATTGTGCTGTAGCCAGCAGCTTATAACTGCTGGATATATATAAATATATATATATATATATTGTGTGTGTGTCTATTATGGGTTGATGCCTCCAGTGGAACTTCTCTATTCTATTGACCACTTCTGAACTAGACAACTCTCTCTGCTCCTCTGTCTCTTTTTTTTATGTATTTTCTATTTGTGGCTCTCATCCACTCCCCCCATCTTTTCTCATTTTACTAATTGATGCTGTGATGCCGTGTCTCTTCGGCCTCATCTGGTCTTAGCAACAACAACAGCCCATCATAGACTCTCTGTCCTGCTTATTTACCCCCCCCATCTTCTCCGCCCCTCCTTGGCATGGCAGCCTGTCATTAGTTCTGAGCTCACAGACTCATGGCTTTAATTTGGGCCTGCCTGCCTCTCTGTCTCCGGCCATTTTGTATCTGGTTTCTTCACAAGGCTCTGCTGTATGTGTGTAAGCTTTTGTGTGTTCATCAGTTATGCGGCATGACTACCAGAGATTATAGCTGTATTGCATGCATAGGTGCTTTCATCCCTTACGTGTATGCTTGTGTGTGTGCATCTGTGTTCATGGATCTTCAAGACATCAGTCCAAGCTGTGTATCTATTTAATCCTCTGTCGGCACACCTCTATTCCACTCCATCACTTAATATCAACAGGAATAGTTCTGTTACAGGTGATTTTAAATATCCGAACCAGTGAGGAATATTTTCATTTGTTTAAAAGACATCCATCCTTGATTTGACACACCCAGAAACACAGAAACATGCACACAGTGTGAAACACACACACATAAACAATGCAGTTAATCAAGGTGAGGTAAAGGATATTTTTATGCTAATACACATTTCCCCTAAGCTGGAAAGGAGGACAGAGGGAGGGAGCGACTGAAGGAGAAATGAACCTATTCAAACAAATGAATTCTAATGAAGCTTCGCAGACAAGACGTTTGCACTGTGAGAGAGAAGGCCCGGACTTCCACGCTGCAAAGGACTCAGCCCAAACCCCTGAAAGGGGGGGAGAGGAAAACAAGAGGACCCTGGAGAAAGTGAGCCGGGAGGAAGAATGGTCCAGTAATGAGAGAGGGGAACCAGAGAGGGGGGGGCTGAGTTCAAGGTTGTATTCACACGTAAGGATTGTCCCCCTGAAAGACTCAACACAGACTTCCTCAGGGTTTAAGAGCCTCTTTATCAGACCCAGGTCTGTGTGTGTGTGTGTGTGTGTGTATGTACACTGGTGGTCTCTGGTTGGGTGGGAGAACGGGGGGGCACTCATAGCAACATGCTGAATTCAAATTCAAATCGGCTTATTCTCAGGCCTGGTTGTAACAAAAATATCAGACTGTTTTTATGGAGAAGAAGATGAAGTGAGCTGGAACGTAAATATGGTGTGGAAACATTTTAGATGTGTTATTTGTAATGGGGTAGAAATTAACTCTAACATGTAATAAGTGAATAAGAATTGTGTATCCCAGTACAAAAATACTTTTGTGGTTAATATGCTTCAGAAAAGAGCCATAATTATACAAACCTGTGTTTCTGTGGATGTCTCATTTTGGTTTTCCCTTTCCCAGTCTGTGGAAATATTAAAATCTTTAGTTCATTGTAGGCCAGCTCTTTCCATCTGCTTATCCATTTAAAAATGGAAAACTGGTTTGTGTAAAAGAAAAAAAAAACTTTTGAAAAGAAGTGTACATTTAGTAAATGTCAGTGCTTCACTCAGAGCCAGTGACTTACAAATACTTTTGTTTAACAGACCTCTTAAAACAAGATTTCCTGCAGATCTGTAGACCCCTGTTAGCAAATTGTCTGAAAAACATCAGTGGAAAAAATGTCTGATTGAAATTATTATTGCACTGTCTCCCAGTGGTTTATCACTGAATTTAAACTGATCTACAGTTTGCTGACCAACCCCCCTGACATCACCCTCAAGGCACCCCTAGGAGCTAAATGAATCACTGTATTGGAGCTATTTGATAGGATTACTGTGTGCTTTTTTTTTTTAAACTAACCCAATTTTACCCAACTTGCCCTTGCTCTAGTTTTCAGTTTCCAGGGAAATAACAGGGACAAAATTACCAGACACATTCAAAGAACCTTTCATCCCTGAAGTGACTCTTGGCTCACAGTTACTACCCTCTTTATTCTTAAATGATGAAATCCTGGGGTCCAGTTGTTCTGCATTGTTGTTTGTGTGTGGGGCGGTTAATGTCAAAGATTCTTCTACAGAAAATAAACCTGCATGAGGAGCAAGATAAAACGAGAAATGGAGGGAGAGAAAGAGAAATAGTCATTCAGTTGGGTCAGATGTTAATAGTCTGCATTCAAGCAGAATAGTAAGTGTGCTGTTTTCAAGGACTGTTGACTCAGGACCTTTCTCCTGTGAATTTTTATAACTGATAATATTTGGTGTCAATGTGCATACATCTAGAAGTAAGATCAGCTGTATTATTATGGATGCCTACAGGCTGCTTTTTTCTTTTCTTTTTTTTTATCAGATGCACACTTAGGAGGAGGAAAAAAGAGCTGTGCAATCATTCATAAAGATTATATGACTGTGCAGAGATGCAAGTTGAGCGATGAGTCTCCATCATGCCTTTCCCATGGGTAAACACATCCACATTTTCTCAGCCCGGGCTGTGATCTATCTGCATGCACAGGGTGGATGTTGAATGTTTCGTGTTTTTTCAGAGAGGGCTTTTAGGAGTCATCTGTGGTTTGGAACGGAGATGGATGGCTGTGCAGATTTTCCACTATTACACTGTTTTAAGTGCGAGAGTGAGCACAGCACCTCCCCGGCACATTCTGGATTTCACATAAAAAGTAGGATAAACTTATACTTGATCAGAAGCAGAGCAGAAACCCCATGCTAACATAAAAGAATAATTTGTTGTTTCTTTGATTTAACAGTATTTCAGTTCATGTACTTTATAAGCTAATGCAAAACTAGACCTGATTATGAAAAGTTTTCTTTTAAACCTATTTTTGTCATTCCTCCCAATTCATCTTGAAGGGCATCTCAGAATTATTTTTCAAGTGGACTGGAGCTTGTGATAACAGAAAATTAAATCATTGTTTGGTGGTGTAAGAGCGTCACATTTCCTCTGAAATGCAAAGTAAACGTACTTATTTTTCTCAACACTTCTTTCCCCTTTTGACCCTGCAGCACTTCAGTCACACTGCCACTGGATGGCGACCCAGGACAGCTGCTGTTTGCTAAAGTTTAGATTGGAAGACAAAAGGAAGTTCAGAGGAAAGTTCTGGAGGGCAATGATAACTTAAAATTCAACAGTTTTAATCAAATGTTTTTCCTTTCATAAATGTATAATGTACATTTATGTACCCTGATCAATCAAATCAATCTTGCTCAAACATATGCAGAGGACTACTTTGGCAAATTAAAAGACCTCACAGATTCTGTCCATGTTTCAGTGGTTTAGAAGTCCAACTCTTTAGATGTATTTATGTTTGGTAAATAAGCAGACTCAAATGTCTTTTGTGGCCAGGGAGCAATTATTTGTGAATCCAGTTTTCTCCTGTGTGGCCTTCATTAGTTTTATGTATGTATTATGTATTATTAGTATGTATTTATGAAACGTTATGACAACCAGATAACCACATTCTTTGTTGAAAGAAGAAGAAAGTAAGAATCTTGACAGAGTTAGTATATATATATATATATATATATATATATATATATATATATATATATATACACATATATATACATATATATGGTTTGTTATTGTGCATGAACCCTCTTATATTTGTAGTTAAGTATAGCATATATATATATATATATATATATATATATACATATATACATGTACTATCTGGCTATAGCATCAGCAATATGAGTTATAAAGTGTACATGGTAGTATTGTATAAAAGTATAAAGACAGCTGACCTGACCAGTTGTGTGTGTGTGTTTGTGTGTACTGCCATATGGGACAGAGTCTTATAATACTCATGTAGTAATAACATGTAGTACCAACGATGTCAGATTGACCGTATGTAGTCCATGTTTCAAACTAAGCCCCGAAAATCAAAAGTTATAAAGTAACGTTGGTCCAGCCTCTGTTGAAAACGTCATTAAAACGTCATAACCCACGTCGCTCACGTGCCTGTCGTGGGCGGGCTCTTACCGTGCGTTTGCGTTACCTGGGTAACCAAACGTTTCCATGGAGACGTGCACACTGAGCCGCAGGGATGGGAAAGAAACAAAACACATGAGAGGAAATAATGACTTTTGGTAAGACATTTGTCGGAGCGGACCTTTAAAACAGTTAGACTGATTACTTTTTTGACGTTTTAGTGTATTTTAGCTCCAGAGGACCGCGGGTGTTAACCTGAGAGGAAACTAAGTAACAGGTAGTAAGTGGCTAAAAGTTTTCTAGCTGGCTAACGCTACATGTTTGTAGTTAGTCTGTAACACCCACAGAGCAACTTTACACCTTTCCTCTAACGTTAACATTACCCAGTGTACATATAAAGGTTGATTTAGTCATTTATAGTTACTTTATAATTAAGTGGTGCGCATTTGAGAAGCTACAGATAATAAAACGTATGAAATGAACTCAAGTGTCACAAACTTTATAGTGTAGTCTTTATAACAACAAACACATTAAACTTTAAAGTTAAGGTTTAAAATGATAGATTGGTGTCTCCATATGTGATTGCACCACTGTGTGTCTGTGTGATGTTACATGGTTCAGTAACTCTCAGCAGAGAAAGAAGAAATGGAGGAGGAAGCGTTGAAAGTAATGGAAGAGGGATACGCTAAGACCGTCCGCCTGGTAAAGCTGGGTCACTTATTGTGCTTTTTACTTTTTCTTCCATCATCATTTCGTTATCTCACTAAAATAACCACCTTCTCTCTCCTCTCTACCTCCTTTCATTACCTTGTCCGCTGGAAGCTGCTTATCCGCTGTGTGGCTCTTCCCGGTGTAACTGAGGAGTCATGGACAGAGGAGAACAAGAGGGCTTTGGATCGATTTATTTTGGACACCTCTGTCACAACCCTGGTTGTCTACGTGGACACCAGTGTCAAGCTGCGGGTGGAGTACTCCATGCCCTCACAGGTACATCACACTTTACTTTCCACTTTGCTCACACTCCTAAAAACTATTCACCTTATCAGAGTCAGAGTCAGTTTTTGTCAATTTCTTCACATGTGCTTGACATACAAAGGAATCGAAATTACGTTTCTCACTATCCTATGCGTTACATGGACAACAGTAAAGTGCAGATGCACAACAAGACAAGTTCTAAAGAAAAATTTAGCATAAATAAATATTTAAAGTGCAGTAACTTAAGGCTACTTTCACCTAATGCTGCTAAACTAACTAAGGTATGACAAGACAAGACATAGAGTACACAAAGTCCGCTGCTAACATAGCAGGGAATGACAGGACAGGACAACACAGTGTTTCAGCTGTATGCATTTAGAGGTAGTTGTTGTTGTAAATGTAGGGTTTTAGTGCAAAATGTTTCCTTATAGACAGTACTTATCTGAAAAGCTGGAAGGCTCTCTTCTCCACCTTAACAGCATTTTTTTTTTTTTTTATTTCAACTCCGTCCCTGTGTTTTTTCTCTATCGCTCTTTTTTCACCACACCAAAAAATGTCTTTTTTACATACAGGTGGTAGAGCAGCTGAACTATTTTATCCGCATGCCAGGAGCCATGATCACGCCAGAGACATTTTCTACGTCCATACAGTTCGGCACGGTGCGGGGCGACCCCACCCAGAGGCTGCTTCATGACATGGCCTGCTTGCATGCCCCCCGAGTTGCCCTCAGCACCTACAGGGAGAAGAGCATCAAGGACAACTATACCAACAGCATGCACTGCTATCTTGCCTTCCTCACAGGTGGGTACCTCAGAGGAAAAGGGAAAAAGACAGTTCCTCTGTTAAACAACACAACACAAGGTGGAGGTTGTAAAAAAAAAAAAAAAAGTCATTTGATTCAGGTAAAGGTGTTATCTTTGCCTTCCTAGTGTAGCGGAGCGGAGGCTTCAAAAAGGAGATGTGCAACAACGCCACCTGGGGAGTTTCACCCCAGGAAATTACTAAACTATATTAAGTGTAAAATTACAGGTTCTTTAATACCAATGGGCAAGAGACAGTGTAGGACGGTTTAAAAGAAACAATAACTTTATTTAAACACCAATTATTAATGAGATTGAAATATCAAAAAGAAAGAGAAATACAGCTCAGACACTCGGGGCTTAGCCATCATAAAACTCGCACTTGTGCAAACGGGGCGAGGGCTTACCATGGCGGCAGGGAAAATCAAAAGTCCACAAAACTAGCCACCCGTGACACCACACACACAAAAAAAAAGGAATCGTGAAGAACACCACCACCGGGGATCAACTGCCGCCTCAGGCCCTCTGCACCTGTTTGACAAGAAAAAAAAGAAAATTAAAAACAGGCCAAGCGCTTCACGCATGGTGCTGACCAAATGAATAAGAAAACAACTTCAAATAACCAAAAAAAACAATAAAAAATACAACACACAAAATACAACAAAACAAAAAGCTACAACCTAAATAACTCAAGGAAAATAATGTAATAAAAAGAAATCAGAAAAATAAAGATTTAAAATATTGCAGAGGTCCCTATGAAGTAGACCTGCTCAGGGCTCAGAATCAGGAGTACAATCAGAACCAAAACAGGAATCAGAAGAGCATCAGAATCAAAACATCATCAGAACAGCAGAGCCTCCAGGAGTGGTAGCCAGTGGCAGGCCAAGCAACTGCCAGGACGCTAGGAGAGAGGGCACATAATAGATTTAATAAAAATAATCATAAGGTCGGATTATTCCTTTAAGGAATAACCGAAACATACATACCAATCTCGTCTGGGCATACGGCGCAGCTACGCAGCGGATTGGTGGGTTTAAGCCTCAAAGGCCGCGGCTTGACCACGCTGCGGCACAAAATATACATTACTGGCAGTCCCGAAGCCAAGCCACAGACACACAAAGGCAGGCAGACAGTGGCGACTTACCAAACGGACACGCGATTACACCCAGAAAAGATCCAGCGGCACAGCACATCCTCCACAGCGCCAGCAGTCAGGCACGCTACACACATAAGACCCATATTAAATATGCGCTCATTGCACATGCAAATCAGCAGAAGGATAGTGGTGCACTCTACCTGAGTACTTGGGGATCAGTGCCTCGACGGCTGCCACAAACAGCTATAATGTTCAATGGAACGAAGTCACGGCCACGCCAAACGAAAATACTCTGCCACCACAGGGGATGAGCGGAACGGGAGGAGGGCCGGAGGTATGGGCACACCTGTGCATATATAGGGGCGCAACACGCCTCCCACAACTCTGTATGCCAACAACTGGCACAGTGCCATGTAGTGGCAGGAAGGGAGAAGGTCCATCGGCTACACTAGCTATGATTTGATGCTGAGACCCTTAATTGGTCTCCTCTAAACAGGTCATGAAAGAGCAATCTCCACCAGCAGTTTTTGTGAAGTGCCGTTGAAGCATTTTAGATATCTCGTTCTGTCTTTCTCACATAACAGAAACACTTCTGCTTCTACAAATTTGTCACTCTACTATTGAGGCTTTGTGAGCTTCACCTACAATAATCAGTAAAGAGTTTCACACAGAGCCTCCTGGTTTGATTCTAAACCTTTGTAGCTTCTGTGGGGAGCAGAAATAAATGAATCAATAAAGGCAAACAACTTCTCTTGTAGCCCAGGAGAAAGGAGACTGCCTCTGACCATTAAACAGAGCCATATTGTTGGTATTTTCTGATATTAGTCATCCTGGAGCCAGAAGTGCCTGCTGTGTCTGCTGAAAGGACAGCTGGTTCTAAAGAAAGTGACTTTAACAATGTAGAAAGTTTGGCCTTGATGTGGAATGGATAGATGGATTTTAGAGTGTTTCCAGTTTTCTTTTTCCAGGTAGTTAACAAAAGCTGTACCTCCGCGGAAGAAAAAGATATTCTTGACACATATCCTATTTTAGTCCTCATTTTACAACACAGTTACCAGTTTTCCACCAAGAATCTAACACATTTTAAAGATTGTTAACTTTTAGACTTCCACATCTCTCTACTGTAGCACGAAGACTTGATTCAGTAACAGTGAATGACAGCAAATGGTGGGTTTACAGTATATGTATGTAAACGGGGATTGAAGGTATTTTTATACGCCCTGATATACTGATCGCACTCTATGCCAGAATTTTGCGTTAAAAAACATGAAAAGCAAAAGACACATGTTGCAATTGGCTTCTATTGGTGCAATATGTACACTATGTCTATAATTACTTGCTGACATTTTCAGCAAGCCACATGCATGTGTGCTGCAGTGTAATATCTTATCTAATTAAATTTTTGAACAGATGAAGTATATACGAAGCAGGGCAACACTGTTCTGTACATCCCAATGGAAGGCCTACAGTGCAGCGCTGAGGAGGCCAGCAAGGACAAGAAGCTGGTACAGAGAATGGAGAGTAAGCCTGAAAATCTTTGCATGTGTGTATGGGGGCGGGGGGTGGAGGGGGTGCCTTTCTCTTTCCATCTGTCTCTGTGGCGTCTGTGTCTAAAAGGTCACACTCACAAACTTCTGATCTCTGTTCAAAACACCCTCCAATCTGCAGCACTGGCTTTCTGTCTTTTAAGAAATTTTATCCAATGAAGTACTGGCCAAAAACTTGTCATCTGAATCAGTCCAGTTTATTCAAACTTTTTTCTATTTTACTTTGTCCCCCCGCACATCATACTTAGTGGTTGCTCTCCTTTTCTCCCTCTGTCCATCTGTCTTTTTCTTGTTCTGACTCTTTGTCTTTATTTATTTTCCCCATTCACTTGTTCTTCCTCTTTGTAGCTGTTATGATCCACTGGACAGATCAGATCAAGGAGCTACTGAATGCCCAAGAAATAATGAAGATGAGGGACAACTGTGGCCCACTGCAGGAGATAGCCTTCTGGAAGACTCGCTCTGCCAAGCTGTTAGACATCAGCCAGCAGCTGCAAAAGCCAGGGGTCAGGCACATCCAGAACATCCTGCAGCTCTCCAAGTCTCTCTATGTGCAGCGCTTCTGCAAACTGGCCATGGAAATACAAGTAATCGAACTCTACAAGTCTTATGTCTAAAATCTAAAATCACAAAAGTATAATAAAGAACAATACTGAGTTTTGCAAAAAACTATTTTATATTTTCATGCCACCAAAAACATGCATAATCTGATGGATCATAATCATCATCATTAATGTTACCGTCTTTCCTTCCCTGTGTGTGTGTTGTCCAGGATTGCTCTCTGCAGGCCCAATCAAATCTGTCCTACCTGTCAATACTGAAGGAGCCATGTGAGGAGCTTGCTCAGCTCAAGCCTAGCCAAGTTGGTCCTAAGCTGCGACACATTGTCAGTCTCATTCGCATCATATGGGTCAACTCCAGCTACTACAACACTGAAAGGATCATGGGTGTCTTCCGCAAGGTGCTTGCATTACTATATCATAGTAATAGGAACTGGTGCACTCACACTGGGTTTCTTTTATTGACTTCCTTTGTTCTGCCTCTCTTTTATTTCCAGTATTCTCAGTCACATACATCATTTGAACAGACAATTAACAGATGTGATACTTCAAGTTACTTTGCACAAGCAATCATAGTCTACAGATACGTCAGTGGAGCAACATTAACAGATAACCTTTTCAGTTGTAGACCAGGTCTCCAGTTGAATTAGGTTTCTTGTCTTGTTCTGATAAGACGTCATCATCAATGACGTCCATTCCCACTCACCCTAGGAGTTTAGATATCAGAGTTATAATGCAACAAGACTGAATGCACTGATTAAAAGACCCCATCACTGTTTTAATTACCCCAGCTCTTTTCATTTCACATGACAGCTCCACAAACCAAGGGGAAAATGTTTGACCTCAAATGTTTTTGTCCTGACCTGTCTTGTTACATTACATTTGTTTTTGTCACTCTTTTTTGTGTCCATATATTTTTATGCTTTTCTCATCTTCCTCATCTTTGCTTTCTCTCAGCGTGTGGCTGCAGTGATCTGACAGTGCTAGCACTCCTGCAGTGGCGCTCCCTTGAGCAGCTGTGGTTTATTTAGTCCTGTGTAGCACTGAATTTAAGGCTGCACCTTTAAACCACACAACTGCACTGGGGAAACAAAATGTCTGATTTAATAACATTCTCTGGTCACTGAAGTCTGCAAGGACTTTTGACTGAGCTGTTCCAGCTAATACCAAAGAGAGAGGATAAAATAATAACCCTAGTGGGTGATAACTGTCCCCCTCTGGGACAATAAAGTTATAGCTGAAGTTGAAGCTTCCTCTGTGATGGCTTTAGCTGCTCTTTGTTACAAGCAATCTGATATCCTTTACTTCTTCCATATCTGTCATAAATTTAACCCTGTATGGTTGTTTTACCAATACAGAGTGAAAAAGAGGCATAAAGTTAAGAAAAAGGATTTCAACAGAGTTTTTGTTGTTTTTATTTTGACTCTTTCAATCTCTAGGTTTAAGCTCATGAATGTGCTTAGCTGGTTAAGACTTATTTGCTGGCTGCTAATAGAACATACAAACAATATGGAGATTCAAAATGTATGACGTCATGTAGGTTTTGTGTAAATTGCCTCATTATACCTCATAATTTCAGTATATATTAAATATGTAAATGAGTGTCTGTACCGTTATGAGTGTTTGTTTTCTGCTTTGTTGTAGATGAGTAATGAGATAATACGCCTGTGCTTCCAAAGCATTTCACTGGACAGGATCTTTGAGGGCTATGTTATCTCCAGCAAGCAAACCCTCAGCGACTGTATCCAGTGCTGCCTGTCCTGGAAGGAAATTTACCTGCAAACCATGCACATTAACCACAAGTACGACAAATATTCTTAAACTGTGTGTTTGGTTGTTTCATTTCAGTTCATTTGGTGCTTTATATGAGTTTATATTAAAATTAATTTCATATGTAGCTGAGGCCAATTTGTTAAGCTGGGCAAAATTTTATCTGGGTTTCAATGCAGAAATAAATAGACACCTAAAAACCTCTGTCAAACAAAAACACCTTGATTTGAAAGAATTTAGGCTGGATATGACTTCAGATCTTCTGAAACATTGTTACAGATATGTGGTGCATATAATATATATAATCATCCTTGGATGCTAGACAGCCTAAAGGGTCTAGAGGGTCTTTAATTCAGAAGCAAATCATAGATGTGAAGTGTTAAGGCTTAGCCTGAATGTATGGTTGTTCTGTCACTTTAACAAGCTGCTTTTGTGTTTTTGAACACTGCAATTTAGTGATCGCTTTAGACTCCAAATGACTGAAGTACCCATCTGAATCTTCATTTCCGTTTGTTTCTCTACACCCTGCCCCCTTTCTCTATTCTTCTCTTTTTCTCTCTTATTGCTCCTCTGTTTTTATATTAGGTATTCTCCAAATGGATGGGTCCTGGACCAAACCAGCTTTTTTGTGGTGGTTGATGCTTTCATTCAGAGGTTCAGAGACCTGCTTGAGGTGAATATTTCCCTCACTCACACATACAGAGACATTAACACATGTACATACGTCTGCATACCACGGATTTATAAGTGCATGCTGTTAAACACCATGGCCAAGTGACCACACCGTAAACAAATGCTGAAGTTAATGCAAGTATTCCTCATGATAAAGTACCAGTAGATACTGCCTGTAAATAATAGTATTTATTGTTTCCAAGTTTACCAATTAAATGGAGGCACATGATGCTGTCCCACAGCCGAGTGGCTTCTAAAATAGATCTAATCTAATCACAACTGCTTCTTTTATCTGAGTTTTCAACTTCTTTAAATTTATTAACACTTTGTGTTTGTTTCACTCGTTGACTTTTCTCTTTTACCGACTCAACATTCAAAACAATGATACAGTCGACAATTGCTGTTTTTTCATAAATCATCTCCATTATAACATCATTCCTCAAGTGTTGTTTCATGACAAATATGATGCTGGATGTACGTAAAAGTTACTTAATCTTACTGGCCTGCAGGTTGCTGGCATTGGCTGTCAAGTTACTTACTTAAGTTATTTAATATGAATGTTTAGAGTGAATTTCCACTGTTACAGTTATTACATTAGCCACCACTTACGAAATTTCAGATTGAATGCGTTTATATAGTGGTGTTATCCAAAGCACTTTTTGTCATTTGCCATTTTTGCTCATTCACCCCTTCATGCACACCGTGAGCTACCAGAGCTGGGGATTGCACTCGGAGCCACAGCCTCCCCCAGCTTCGTATTCATATGTCTCTCGCCTTGTCTCAGGTATGTGACTGCCAGTATCAGTTTGCCCGTTGGGAGGATGGTCAGCAGAGGGCCCTGCCATGCTTCAGCGGCTGCCTGGGACCAGACTTTACCCGCTCCCTTCTGGAGATTGAGAGCAACTTCCACCGTGGCCTAAAGAACCTGCGCTCCGTTGACAAAGGCATCCTTGATGTCAAGAGCACCACATGGTGTAATGAATTCAACAGGTACAGTATGTCTATTAAAGTCTTTGCCATTGTTTAAAAGACAGACATTTCAGCTGTGTGGTGTAAAACAATGGAATTGATTAATTGCCATGATGTGCCACATTCAAGGTTGAACTAAACTTTATCTCACTACACAGTTACACAAATGCAAACAAAAGCATAATGTCCTAGTGAAAACATCTGCCCATACCATCTATACCAATAAGAGAGGGTCTGGGCAGGTTTTGATCCAAACACAATTCTGTGCCAAAATGAGCACCAAAATTTCACTGTGCTAATCCTCATCAGCCTAAACACAGCCTCAGCTGCACCTATCCTCTCAGCAAACACGTTGGTTTGGTGCTTGAGGAAAATAACATAAAAAATGGGCTTATTCTTGCACTGGCTTCGTATCTGAAAATAGAGCTCTACGTGTGTGTGCTTGCATGTTTGTTTTCCTGTTTTAGTTTGCTTTTGGTGTGTTTATGATCATCATGCGCATGTGTTGTCATGTGTGTATATGCTATTGTGTGTGCGTGTGTACACAGGTTTCGTGCACTGACAAAGGATCTGGAATTAATGGTGCAGAACCTGATCAGTTCAATATTTAAGACGGTGAACTCAGTGGAGGAAGGAGTTCGGCTTCTGAGCATTTTTAGGGCTATGTCTGCTCGAGAGGTGTCTCTCATGAACACACACACACACACACACACACACGCACACACACACATTCAGGTCCTCAATTTGCTTTGACACATTTGCATAGTCATCTTAACACATAATCTCACCTTTTTCTTTATTAGTATTAAACCTTTGCAGGTCATATAGCTACATAGGTTAATTATCTACAGTTTGTATGCATAATCCTTAAGTTTTCCCATAAGTGCCTCTTCTTCACTTTAATGCACTGAAAGCAGAAATACTTCCCATAATAGGCTTGATGTATAGTTTTTGTTGTATTAGTTCTTGTGTATAGTTCTTTAGCCCCCATTTGTCTCAGTTCTCACTATGAGTTGTTCAAGGTTCACTCTCAAACCCTCACAACCTATTTTCTTTACCACTCAACTTTACACTTTCACCTGTCTTCTTTTCTTCTTTTCCTCTACTACCCCCATACATTTTCTCTATTCATCTACTATTTTCTCCATCCCAGGCCATTAAGCGCACCACAGAAGAGAAAATGGAGGAAGTATACAATATCTTTAACAAGGAACTCAAAATGGTCAACAAGGAGCTGAACGTGAGGGCAAGGTCTACTCCTGGCCATATGCCCCGGATAGCAGGCCAGGCCCATTGGTTGAGAACCCTCAGATGTCGCTTAGAGGGACCTATGGAAGTCAGTCCCTTAAACTACAAAATAATCTATTCCTTTTAGTCGTGATACAAACTGGTACTACTTTCTTTTCTTGGCTTCTTTTTCCTTTGTCCATTTTTCTTCCCCTATAGGTGCTTCAAAAGGCTCACTTCATGCCTGATTCATATAGCCGCAGGCCGTTATATTTCACCTATGATCAGATGGTTCAGGTTTCAGATGAGATGGTGAGGAAAAAATTCAGCGAGTGGAGCCAGAACGTGGATGGACAGTACCTCAAGAGACTGCAGCAGCCACTCATGGTGCGCTGCAAGGACAAAACCACCAAACTGGATATCAACTTTGACACGTGGGTTATGCAAACACAGCATACACACAAGAAACACAAGGCATTTGCATTAAAATATACATTCACACAGGCTCTGACACACATACACTAACACATATTGGCATCTGTGTACTTGTGAGACACACAAAGAGATATGCTGTAAAAATGAAACAATTCCATGCAAATATACATATATGTGACACTGCACATACTCATTATTTATTTATTGGTTATTTGTTCTCTTTTCCAGCAACCTATTGAACCTGTTCTCTGAGATCCATTACTGGGAACGACTAAAGTTTGAGATCCCCCAGTGTGTGTCTGACATTTTCCAGGACAGGGAGGACCTCAGAGGTCTGAGGGAGAGAGCAAGGCAGCTGACCGGGGACTACAACAGGTCTGAAGCACACACACAGTAGTAGTAGATACATGTGTCAGCACTGAAATATGATTTCTGATATCAGGGTGATGAATGGTAATATCGTTTTGCTTCTTTTGGCTGTCAGTATAAGACAGGGAATTTAAACACATTAACAAACACTCACTCACAGTGTTTTAGATGTTAAATAATTTTTCCTGCTCCAGTTTCACCCACCCAGTGAATGAAACACACTGATATTTACTTAATTCCCTTCTCATCTGTGTGTGTGTGTGTGTGTGTGTGTGTATGTATCAGGATCATTGGAATGCTGTCTCTGACGAAGGTTGAGGTTGAGTTGGGTTTGTTTGCGAGTTGGGTTTGTTTCGCGAGCAAATTCGTTGCATGGATAAGAAGATTCAGCCGGGGCTGACCAAGCTCCAGTGGTTGTCTAAAGGAACTTCAAACGTCTTCATCCATGACTGTCTCGTGCATGTTGACAAGGTTGTCACACACAGTTCACCACTTACTGATTTGGACATATGTACAGTTTTATTGTTACTGTATTAACTTTTCTTTTTCTAATTGTCTTTTGAGATTCAGATTGGCATCACTATAGTTTAGAAAAGTGGGTGAATGGAGAGTAGATTGTGTGGCTTAAATCCCCTGACTGGTTGGCAAAAAATGTGTTTGGCAAAAGTTGTTTTTAGTTTACTTTAAAACATGGCCTCATCTCCTCTTCCCTTCATTGCACTCCAGGTCCAATTGACAGTTGATGGATTGAAAATGTCCAATCAGTCCATCTCCAACCTCTGTTGCCAGATTAGTGAAACATTGCTGGTTAAACTGGATGGAAAGACGGTGTACAGGTAATAACAGATGTGTGTCTTCCTAATTGCCCAATATAGTAAATACACTAAATAAATACTATGAAGTGTGCAAATATACTTATATATGCATGTTATTTTAGGGCACCTTTTATAATATAATATAATATTGTGTATATATTTTTAAAATGCATAAAGTATAGTAAAATAGTCTGTTTTTCTTTTTATTATTTAAACATCCCACTCTATTTCACTTTATTCTTGTTACTAATTTGTTCATTAATTTATTCCTGACTGACCAGAAAACCAACAGATTTTTTTAATAGACCAATATTACCACATTGCTAACAGCTCACTGAGAAAGTCAACAGCAAGCAATTTCTGAAGCAATACACATGGGTCGCATCTTAATTGTACCTTGTTTTCAAGTGATGTACATTGCTTTTCTGTGTTCTTTCTTCTTGGGTGTTTCTCCTGTTGTAATTTTTAGGAACCTGGAGTTTGAGGATGACCAGAAGGCTCACCAGCAGAGCCAACTCCAAGTGCTGCACTCAGCACACCAGGATATTGTTGATATCATGACCCGCATCCACAACATCTTTGCTAATGATGGACCTGAGGTCTGTGTCATTCATTCAGTGTTGGTAGCATTCCATCAGAAATGTTACTGCACCTTTAGAAAATTGAAAGTCCAACACATTTATAAGATTGTTCTTTTAGACATAATTTAAGTGATATATTGTAAGTATGCAAGCTCAGACAGAATCTTAGAGGACAGAGAAGCAAGAATTTTCACTTGCAGCTTGCAGCAAATGATTACTAGTTCAGTTATCTTTCTGGAGATGAAGGTTATTAAAAAAAGCTGCTGGATAAAAAAGCAAAGTCATGGATAGACTCATAAAAACAAAGGGCTGAAATAGATTACATTAAATCAAATATATCTGGAAGAAGATTTACTCAACTAACAAGAGCATGACACATGAACATTGTAATCTCCAGCTGTATCTGTTCGATCTGTTTGAGAGCCATGTTTACTATACCTACATGTATAGCCTATACAGGCTATACAGGTAAAGCCCATATTTGCACTGCCATGTCATGTGTGTAATTCTTTTTTTAGGTCCAGGAGCACTGGGTGACCTACACAGAAAAGGTGGACCTCAAGGTAGAAGAAGCTCTCAGGAGAAATATCAAGCACTCCATGAAGAAGCTATCCAGGGCCATCAATGGAGACAGCAAGACAACACCCAATCCTTTGTTTAGTGTCCTGGTAGCACTACGACAGGCAACTCCCCAGACCACACCCAAGGTATCAGCAACCTCTCTTAATCCACAGAAGTTCAGCTTAAATCACAATTTACTGACTGGCAATTTTATATCCTGGATAAAAGTAAGCAAGTGTGTGTGTTTGTATCTGTATGTGTGTTTGTCTCTCTCTTTTGACAGGTCGAGTTCTCCCCGACTCTTGTAAAGCTTGCTCAGATTGTAAACATTATGCCTCAGCTCATCAATGCCATTTCAGAATTTAAACGACTGCCTGAACTTCTGTCCTGCAAACGGTCAGAGGGCAATCCCATTCACATCAACATAGGTTAGACCTATTTTATTTAAGAACATTATCTTTCATTTTATTTAGCATGTTTTTACTCAGGTGATTGTGTTCTATTGTCCATATAAGAGTACCAGTGTGTATATTGGACATGTTTATACTTTATATTGAGCAAAGATGGACCTCAAAAGTAGACAGTGATTACTAAGCAGTTGTATATTTATGGATATATGACTACATCTATCTGAATATGCTTCTTTTCCTTCAGAGCAAGATGAGGAGATAAGGAAGATTCAGGCTGCGGTTTCCACAGGGATGACAGCCAATGCCAGCAACCTGCAGGCCTATCTGAAGACATGGGACAAATACAGACATATCTGGGAGAAGAACAAGGACTCCTTTATACAACGCTACCAGAGTCAAAACCCATCAGTCTCTACTTTTGATGCAGACATACACAGGCACTGTGCAATATATTCATTATCATATATATAAATTATAAATGTATTTATAAACATCATTCTTCATTTGACCTGTTTAGTTTCTATCAACCTTTTATACTTACAAAAGCATGAGAGTACTTTGTAAGTAGCATGAATTAAACTCTCTGTTTTCTATGAAGGAGGAAACTACCAACATTCAACAGTCATGTGTTACAACCTGATAGCTGATTCTGTTAAAAATGACCATTCACACGGACCTATATTCTAATTGTGTTTTAATTCATATCCACTCACCAAGCGATCTTTTGTTTCATTTAGTTATATGACATTCCTTTAATGTTGTAGTTTACCAGTAGATGCATTGATGTCCCTCTTCATTCTGCATTGTCCTCTCTCTGGTTCACCCACAGGTACACAGAAGAGGCCAATAAAGTTCAACAGGAAGAGACCGTGGTGAACATCCGGTTTGTCAGGCTCGACTGTTCACCTCTCAAATCCTCCTTGGTGCAGCATTGCAGTGAGTGGCAAACCAAGTTCACTCAGCTGCTCAGCCACATGGCCAGCACCCGCCTAAAAGAACTGCATGCCTCACTGCAAGACAATGCCAACAGGTGGGGAGCCACACAAAATGACATTTGTATGTGTTTGTTACGGACAGTAAAGATGCCAGGCAAAGAGGGAGAGAGAGATCTAACAAAGGTCACACTCAAAGCCAGAGGTAGTACAGAAGTTAATACAAAGGTTATACAGAAGTATTTGTTGCATAAACGTACAGTATTCAGTCAATTTTTGTAAAAGATTGCTTAAAAATATTTAGTTTAGCAAGAAAAAGACACCAATTAGGATGTGTGATATGTATCCTATAGCTCAGAAACAGTGGGATATCAAGCCCAGACCCTATCCATAAATTCCAGCCCATTGCCAGTGCTTGTCCACTCAAAGTCAGTGCCACCAACATCTGCTGCAGGTCCTGTGGGGTTACAGGCCGCACTGCGCTGACATTTACTGTTCAGGACAAGTATACCCTCTCTCTGTGACTAAGATTTGAATGATCCTGATCTCTT
This sequence comes from Scortum barcoo, assembly GCA_023238725.1. Taxonomy (NCBI): domain Eukaryota; kingdom Metazoa; phylum Chordata; class Actinopteri; order Centrarchiformes; family Terapontidae; genus Scortum; species Scortum barcoo. The sequence continues at coordinate 19,851,141 of CM041532.1, read as the reverse complement.
CAGTCATTGTGGAAAGATGATGGGAAGAACAGATGGCAAATATTTGAGATATGTATTGTGCTAAAGGTAATGTGACTCTTTGTAATTTTTGTTTTTAATGTGTTTAGGCTCAGGCAACCCCCACAGACACTGGCAGAGCTTGGTGAGAGTCTGAAGCGCTTGGCGACTCTCCAGGGTGATTTGGCCAAGACAGAGGCTAAGATTCCTCTCATCCATGATCAGTTTGCTATCCTGGACAAATATGAGGTCCCAGTGGAACAGGCTGTAAGAATCTCACTCATTAATAAACAAATATATACACACATACAGCAAACACGATAAAGGACATACACAAACGCACATATTGTATATAGTGACTGTGGTCATGTATAAACAGTACATACAGACATTACCATTGTGTTGCAGCTCAAACACTCAGATAGAGACAGAAGATGCCTGTTATTGCTGTAATATATTCATGGAACAGCAAATAAAATACCACTTATTTCTTTTACTGCATGTTACAGCAATTGTACAGGTATACAGAGAAGAATTGTCTGTTTGCTCACTTGTTGTAGAGAGACAGAATATTGTATCAATATTTTGACATAAGAGCATTTCAATAATAATAATAATAATAATAATAATAATAATAATAATAATAATAATAATAATAATAATAATAATAATAATAATAATAATAAAAGCAATTTTCACAGTGTGTAAAAATGTTAACAACAAGGAGAGATAGACAGAAAATTCAAATTCAAAGGCTTTTCGGATGTTGCTGGGCATGAGACCTGATGCAACGGGTGGGAGTGTGGTGGTGGAGGAGATCGGAGAGGTGCAGGGGGGTTAAGGTTGTTGATGGCTTTGAAGGGGGTGACCAGTAGTCACGCGTATTATTTATCTATATATAAACAAACATTCAGATACATCCCCTCTCATCATTTATTCCAATGTTGCCTCTTGGTTTACCTACAGGTGCAGGAGATGCGTGAGGTGCTGAATGGGGATTGGGTGTGGTTCCAGCAGGTGTTGATAGACAGTGACATCATGCTGCAGAAGCACAAGGAGAAGTTTAAGAACGGCCTCATCATCTCCGCTGAGGAGTTCAAGAAGAAGATCCAGGCCACTTTACAGGAGTTCAGCAGCACAGGTAACACAGTCTCTCTCTTTCTCGCTCTCACACACTTATGTATATCATCACCATGGTGTGTGAACCTTAATGTTGCTATCTTTGTTTCCACTTGTTCCCATCTTTTCCCTCACTTTCTTCAGAAATTCAATCCACAGTATGGTTATGTTACTGATAATATCTTGGGAGAAAAAAAACTTTGTTAATGCTTAATACATTTCTAGTTTCTCAAGGCATATAAAAACTTGGTTTGCTTTTTATATTTGTTCAGTATTTTCTTTCTACTCTCTGTATGACTGAGTCAACAACAAGCCTGTTAGCCACCCTTGGTTTGATGATGATTTCACAATATATGTAAATCTTTGTATATTCTTGCTGCCCACTAATAAATAGTAGGCATTTTTTGTGCTTGAATGTGGACATATGAAAGTGTGTGCTCGTATGCTTTTTCCAAGTGTGTTTGTATATCACCCTACATTTCTGCATCTCCATATCCAGGTCCATTCGACAGCGCACTGACCACTGAGTCGGCCTTAAAGCAAATAGCAGAGCATCGCAGCCAACTGGAGGCTCTAAAACAAGAAGAGAGTACCATCCTTCAAGGGCTGGGCTTCTTCAAAATCGAGCAGGCTCCCTCCAAGAACATCCGAACGCTGGAGAAGGTTTGACGCAGCACTAAGCTAATAGTCCTAGTATATTGTCTTCCCAAAATCTTATACATACTCAACATATTTATCAGTTAATCCAGAGAGAGAAGGTCACTGGGGTTATGCTGATTGTGATTTAATGGCCTTACATGTGTCAATGAGGCAAACGTTTTTACACATTTTTGGGGCAGTTTTACAAGCATAGTAGTGTAGGAGGAAACTGACATGACATGAGAGAGAGGATCATGGGTTGAATTCAAATCCACAGTGTTGCAATTTTAAAGGAATATTTTTTGTTGCAAAATGCTTTTGCCTGTGCACATTTGTTTGTTCTTGTCTGTTTTTTTTTACAGGACATAGACCACCTGCAGCAAGTCTGGGAGATCACACAGGAGTGGAATGCCAATTGGAACATCTGGAAGGTCGGTCAGTTTGCTACTCTGCGGACAGAAAGCATGGAGACCACAGCACAGGACATGTTCAAAAACCTCCACAAACTCCACAGAGAACTAAAGGTTAGTTCTGCCACACAGAGTTTATTTATAGCTGCAGAGTTTGGCTTCCTGCTACAGTGTGACAGTAATGATTCAGCTGTGATATATTACCTGTGTCAGCTTAGGTTTTGTCTCATACAATCAGTTCTGTACAATATGGAAGCTGTACGTTTACAGTGGGTATACATTATGACTCTTAGTGTAGGCTCATTAGGTGTCTTTAGCCTTAAACCCATTAACTCTATCTAAAAAGCATTTTATTGTGACAGCTAAATATTTGGCAGACTGCTCTAAATGTGTTGTTGATATAACAAAATGTGCAGCCCCTTCTGAAATAAACCCCTCAGCTGCTCTCACATTTATATTACACAGCAATGATGACCTGATCTTTGTGTCATTGCAGGATAAGGAGTGGGACATTTTAGATTTCACCAAGAACAAGATTGAGCAGTTCAGGCGGATCATCCCTCTCATTGCTGACCTGAGGAACCCAGCCATGAGAGACAGGTACTGACTGAAGAGGTATTTGCTTGTCATATAACATGTTGCCACGTAACACTTTAAGAAAAGGGTGTATTCACTTTGTCCTTAATATCAAGTATAGCTAAGTTTCCTCAGTCTTGAATAAGAGCACTTTTTGTCTGCAGAAAACAGACAAAAAAGTGTTAATTAGCACAGATCCTTTTCTGCCTCCTCCCTCTTCGTAGTGTCAAGTGTCAGTAGTGTCAGCCAATGTGCTTACAGTGATCCTTATAGAGCTCAGTGCAGTGAAACAACATGTCACGGCCAGATATCTCTGTATTCATTTGTAAGCATTCCACAGGTTTTTTAAATATTTTTAGTCAGGACAAGCACACTCTAGACATTTGCTTTAGTGCATCACTGATGCTATAGTGGACATCAAGGGGCACATTTAGGTGCTTCAGTAAGCATTAAGAATGCCAGGTGTTCATTCCTGAATGCATCAAGCATGTACAAACAATGTATGAGGTTATAATATGGTTGGGGAATGTGATGAATATAAAAACATGAATATTGTAAATATAAAGTGTTTTTTACAGTGTGTGCAATATTGTAAGATTATATATATGTATATATATATATAAAACACTAAATACTAAAGTATTATCATCTGGGAAGCATGAGATTTTTAGTGATGTTATTGCATCTGTTTCCTATGACTAATGGTCCTAAGATATAGCGTGTCATAGGTTGTACAGATTGTGAACTGCTTTGAAGGAAATTTGTGAGTTGTGATTTTGGACTGTATAAATAAAATGGACTTGGCTTGGTAATACCTGACCTGGGAGATGCTAGCATTCACTGTTACTTTTTTATCTACCTCAGGCATTGGAAGCAGATCTGTGAAGAGCTGCAGTGCTCTTTTGATCCAACCAGCACTGATTTCACCATGGAGAAGATCATATCTCTGGGCCTTGATAAGTATGCTGACAAGATGTGTGAGATCTCTGGAGCCGCCACCAAGGAACTCTCCATAGAACAGGTTCAGTCTCTTCCTTTTTTCTAGACTGATACTCAGTGCAGGCAAAGTTAGAAGTGTAACTGACTAGCTCCCCTCCACCCTGCTGTTCTTGGTCAGCACAGCCAGCTCATGTAGCAGAAGTGCCTGCCTCTTAACCTTTTTCTTAACAGCAATCCTGCACCCAGCCCTTTAATGCTTCTTAGCCATACACCTCAGCACGCTGAGAGGTTATATCAGTGCACTTTTATGGCCAGAGTTTCACATGGAAGCACAGTTCTAATTTGTCCTGTGCATTTCATTCAATTTGCATATGTAATTTACATGTTATTAGCAGCCATTTCACTAAAACAGCAGGTAATGGTGCAATTAGAAAATGGGACTGCATTCTAGGCACATTCTGTGAGTGAAGGAGAGCCTTAAAGGTATGCTCATGTGATGGAACTTAGCTAAAGTAATCAACTCAGAAAAAATAACTTTGTTTGTCCTCCTACATACAACAGAATGACAAAAAACATGAAAATGAAGCACATGAGTAAAGAAGAATAAAAATATCTTAACAAGACAAGTCATACTGTGTGAAAGTGAAATAAGAAACATCTCTGTGTCTGATGTATGCAAGCAGTAGAATTCAAAGCTAAAATTTGTCAATATTCAGTATTCTTGTTATGACAATGTAGTGTTAAGTTTGTGGAAGAGGAAAAAATAGAATTGTTGCCCCTCATTTAGCCACCACTTGGTAGAGTGTTCTGTCTTTTAACATCTTTCTTTGTATTTGATATTCAAGGGTCTGGAAGACATTACCAAGACGTGGCAGGTAACAATCCTGGACATAGCACCTTACAAAGATGAGGGACACTACCGGCTGAGGTGAGAAAGTCTGCTTTGATGGCAAGGTTGGGTGGATGCTTCAACAAGTTATATTTCTAACTGAAACTCTTAAATTTATGGTCATAGATTTGTGTCTTTATTATGTCTTATTAATCTTTACTGCTAGATCCCACAGCTCAGTGCAGCTCAATACTGCCATCCGCTGATGGCTCACTCTAGCTTTGTGTGTACATAAATTAATTTAACGCCTTTGTAGCAGGTGGTATAGTACTGAAGAGAGCATATATGACACTGATGCAAAAATGATCGCATTTTGTCTGTTAACAGCCTTATCATTAACAGCCTTGTTGGAGATGTCAGAAAAAGGGAGAAGAGAGTGACACCCTGGCTGGTGAAAGCAGAAAAATCAAATAATGATATTGATAGAAACTGCTCTGGATTACACAAAATTGTACTGGTTTAAATAGTACAGTGAGAGCATATATATTATATATACTTATATATTTAGTATATATACTAAAGTATAATTTAGTATTACACATGACTTGATATATACTATTTTTTACACTGAATTTTTCCATTGGAATTCATTATATTCTGTAATCAGCAGTCATGTTTAACTCTCTCTCTCTCTATCTCTCCCAGAGGTACTGAGGAAGTTTTCCAGGCCCTAGAGGACAACCAGGTTATTCTGTCCACAATGAAGGCTTCTCGGTTTGTCAAAGCATTTGAGCAGGAAGTGGACCGCTGGGAACGTCAACTGTCCCAAGTGATGGAAGTCATAGAGATGATCCTCACTGTGCAACGTCAGTGGCTTTATCTAGAGGTACAGGAAACACTCATTTTCAAACTATGACATAGGATTAATTATTATAAATGGATACTCATTGTTTCAAGGTGGCCTTTTTGTTGTTCTCTGTGAATATTCATCATGTGATGGAGTCCACTTTTATCATCTCTTTTATCGTCATTTTGGCAGCGGTCAGAGCTCAATACGCAGTCACTGTGGCTATATGCTTATAACGAAGGAAAATAGACTTCAAGCGCTTTGGGTCACATGTCTGTCACTCCCATTTTTCATTTTTTTAATCCCTGTAGAACATTTTCCAAGGAAAGGACATCAGGGAGCAGCTGCCTTGTGAATGCAAAGAGTTTGAAGATGTCAGTTCTAGTTGGAAGATTGTCATGGGCCGACTCCACAAGGATAACAATGCCTTGCAGGGAACCCACCACCCAGGTATGTAAAAATACTTCTTTTTTAAATATAATGCTGTTATCAAAACTATACATGGAGGCAAATTGTCCTCTGAGCCCTTATGGAGAAGAAATGATAAAATATGTCTTTCATTAAATTATAAATTTAAGGGCTAAACACAGCGTAAGCCTTAAACTTGTTGTTTTATGATGAGATGTTGTCAATCAGGCTCTCTTCTCTGTCTTTCAGGGCTGTCAGAGAAGTTGTCAGAGATGAGTGCTAAGCTGGAGGAGATACAAAAGGCCCTGGACATGTACCTGGAGACCAAGAGGCAGATCTTCCCAAGATTCTATTTCCTGTCCAATGATGATGTGCTGGAGATCCTAGGGCAGTCACAGAACCCAGAGGCCATGCAACCACACCTGAAGAAGTGTTTCGACAACATTAAGAGCCTGAACATTGAGAAGGCAGGGAACTTTAGTAGTGTCAATCTAGTCTGACTGTAGTATGCTCTGCGCATTAGTAGGGAATATAAAACTTACTAGCTGTAATTATCAGGTCAGAGTTTGAGCTAGATTTGGTGCAAAAATGATATGACCCAGCCAGCTCACGTAGACACATTAACAAGATAAGATTATTCCACTTTTTTCAATGCAATTCAATTTTTTCAGGGCTTCGTTTGTTATATAACTTTTAAAAAACTTGTCACTGTCCTCAAACAAGACATAAAAAGGTGTGGAATCCATCAAAGCTGATTAAATAATATAAAACCACATTGTGTAATGCAGAAGCACCTTTTCAAACTGAACTTTGTGCTGACTGGTATTTCTTAGAGGCCTTAGAGGGTAATATTTATCTCCAAAAGAACAAAAAGCTACATTGCTGCTACATTTATTTAAATATATAACAAAATGTAAAATTGTGAGGAGGAAGTGGCATCAAAACACTGTTTTCATATTAAGCAGAAATAGACTGGAATGGACCAGTACATAATGTGCTATCACTGTGTATGTGTGTCGTCTACAGGGCTCCAGTAAGCCAGACAGTGACGGGATGTACTCTGCTGATGGGGAGTTTGTTAATTTCAGCCATCCAGTGCTACTGACCAAACCTGTTGAGGTACAGCAGTGATGAGTATGATCATGATCATGGTGAAAAAGGTGTTGTGTTAATAGATCTTAGTATAGTCAACATAGCATTTGTGCTATCAATACAATAAAAAGAATTATGGTGGTGAATGTTTGCACCATTTTCTTTTGTGTGTATCTAGATTTGGCTGTGTGAAATTGAGAAGGTCATGCGTATTACGCTAAAGGAATATCTGAACAACTGCCTTGTGGCTCTGAAGAAGATGACAGGACAAAGAGACAAGTGGGTCAGAGATTGGCCAGGACAGGTACATCTGCCTTTAGATTTTCCCTCTTCAATTTTACTTAATCTATATCATTGGGTTATTGTGACACAAACTTGTTTTAAGGCACATGGTGCTGTATGTTCCCTAACATCAAACAGCTAGACAATCATCTTAGAAACATTATTTTAATGTTGAATTAAAAAAGTTACTGTATTCTTAAATCTGAGTGATTTAGTTTATTTTAAAGGTGTATTCTTCCTGCTTTAGATGCTGATCACAGCCAGTCAGATCCAGTGGACCACTGATGTCACTAAAGCTCTCATTACCGGCAAAGAGAGGGGTAATAAGTACTCCCTTAAGTCCATGAAGAAGAAACAGGTATGATTGTTAGCTTATTATTTTTTTCTGGAAATTGTGTGAAAATATGACATGAAAAACATATTTCTGAGTGAACTCATTTTCATGGTCTGTAAATGCACCAGTATTCCTCAACACATCTAAAATGTGCCATCTGTGGCTGATACTTATTATAATAATTATATTGTCACTATTGTCACATTGCCAATATTTTTCACAACCTTAAATTTAATTAGCCTTGTTATGTTCAAATCAATTTATCAGCCTTTTCATCACCATGAATAGTCAAAATAATGAAATTAACTATTTGAGGCTTCCCATAAACTGTTGAGCCTTTGCTATAGTTGTCTGTGTCTTTCAGGTCTCCATGCTTCATTGCTATTCAGAGACCATCCGTGGCAACCTGTCCAAAGTCCTGCGTCTGAAGATCGTTGCGCTGGTCACAGTGGAGGTTCACGCTCGTGATGTCATCGATAAGCTAGCAAAAGCAGGCTGCAGTGACGTCAATGCATTTGAGTGGCTCTCCCAGCTTCGATTGTACTGGGAGAAGGTATGCTGTAAGAGAGGAAAGTTAGAAAAACAGCTAGAATATAGTATGGAGAAAGGAGATAATCAAACCACAGTTTTAGCCTAGTTTTTGTGGCTATTTCTTATAGCTTTTATGTGGTTTGTATGATTAGAGTTGGAACTGGAAAATCTGAAAGCATCGTTGATTGAACACGTGGGTAAAGATAACTAGTTTTAATGGTTGAGTAGTTTGTGGTGGTTACGCCTTAAAAGGCCTCTGCAGTACATATTCCCTTTGTTCTGCTTTTTTTGAGCATTCCTTACTATTCAGCATTTTGCTGGCTCGTCTAATAGTAGCAAGCGATCAATTTTGCTGAGCTGAGATGGGTTGGATCGAGAACAGGAAAACATCCACTAAACTTGTTTATCTTCTGTTTTGTTTGTTTTTCCAATAGGATGTGGATGATTGCATCATCCGACAAACGAACACACGTTTCAAGTATGGTTACGAATACCTGGGCAACTCTGGAAGGCTGGTCATCACTCCACTTACTGACAGGTGGCCATCAATCATTCGGCCAATTAGTGAACCAAACAGCACATCAATCAATTTGTCACATCAAAGTATTGTGTTTTTTTTAAATGTTATTTTCAAGTTTAATACATACTGTGTCAGACAACTGAATGACTCTCCCGTTCTGGACACTGAGGACAAATTTGCACTGTCATTAGCATTTGACAGTTCTCTGTAGATTAAATGTTTGACTCTGTCCAGGTGTTACATGACCCTGACCACGGCACTCCATCTCCATCGGGGGGGATCTCCTAAAGGCCCAGCCGGAACTGGAAAGACAGAGACAGTAAAGGACTTAGGCAAAGCTTTAGGCATGTACGTCATTGTGGTCAATTGCTCCGAAGGACTAGACTACAAATCCATGGGACGCATGTACTCTGGCTTGGCACAGGTAAGAGAGAAAAGAGGTTATGTTGATGATGAAGAGGACAGACTATAGTTCAAATCATAATAATGCTGACGACCCTTGAATGACGACAAATGACTAAATATGCTGTTAATTATGTCTAGAAACATGAATGGGTTTGTTAATGTTAGAGGCATCATTTTTTTCAACAAGTTATCAGTGGCCAACAAATTTCAATGTTAGATGTGGAAAATTACTTGTTTTTTAGCTAAGAAAGAAATTGTAACATTGAAATTTGGCCATGTGTTTTTTCATTTTCATTTCAGTGTTGTTTTTTTCGCCAATGTTTCTCTGTGTAATTTAACTTTTAAATCTGTACATGTCCACCCTTAACAGACAGGAGCATGGGGCTGCTTCGATGAGTTCAACCGTATCAACATTGAGGTGCTGTCGGTTGTGGCTCAGCAGATCCTCTCCATCCTGTCCGCCCTCTCAGCCGGACAATCAAAGTTCCATTTTGACGGGCAGCACATAAGTCTGGTCTGGTCCTGTGGGATCTTTATCACCATGAATCCTGGTAGGTTAACACAAATGTGCAATTATGTTGCATTTTATGATGTGGAAAGAGTTTGAGACATTTTCAGTGGTTATTTTTATATTTTTTCTGTCATCGGAACCTCTGTCAGCGTTTGCATTTATAATATTTTCTCTCCGTTTGTATTTTTTCCTAGGTTACGCTGGTCGCACTGAGCTTCCTGACAACCTGAAGTCAATGTTCAGACCCATCTCCATGGTAGTACCAGACTCTACCCTAATCGCTGAGATCATACTGTTTGGAGAGGGCTTCAACAACTGCAAGGTATAACCACTCAAGGACATTTTACGCTGGTAGTGTGCTGGTGAAAATAACGGTAAGACTCAAAACTGAGATACTCATGTGTACTCATGGATTTCTGTAAGAATTGGTCATCAAATAGGATTGGCTGTGACGAGGAGTTGTGATTTATTCACTTAAGCTCATTCACTTCTCAGCAACAAGGCCTCATCTGTATAGTGAATGATGAATTCTGCCTGGGTGCTCTTTTTATCCTGTACATAGTTTTCATTATGTGCTGATTTCTAATGTATATCTTGTTGAATTACCGCAGCCTTAATGAAACAGTCCCGCTTCTTTTATGTGAAGAGCTCAGGCAATCAGAAGATGAGATTGAGTTCTTTAATTTATCAAGGTTTGTAACGGACTTCTTATTGTACTGTACCTTCCATTTAAAGTGATCTTGTTGGAAAATTTGAGCAATCCTTTAGGATTTTGGCTCCAGGTTGTGGTTGTCTGGGATCAAAGTCACAGTGGGGTTTGGTGCAGGGGCCAAGTGTGAGGGCATCGTTGTATTTGTTCACAGCTATCTAAGTAAGTGTGATGATTACCACAGACACATGATTGCCTGAGACCAGAGCTGGATCACTGCTTACTTCCCAGAGAGCTTTTGCATCTTCGATCCACTATGTGTACATTTGTATTGTGAGGCTGGATGACAAAGTTGGGGCATAGGCTGTATTTGCTTGCTGGAGTGATGCGAAGCAATAATGGTATGTTTACTTAACCTGCTTGTGTTTAAGAAGCTCCTAATTCTGTTTCGCACTTGAATATTAACATGTGTTTTGCTCCCAGGAGACTTCAGCAAAATCCAACACAGACTGACACATACACGCACATACTAGGCCCAGTGGTTTTCTTGCCAGGCTGGATCCTGTCAGGAGCTGTAACTATGTGCCAGAAAGAGAATTAAGAGTGTTAACCAAGCAGCAGTTTAAAAAAACAAGAGATTAAGATATGCAGTACCTGATGCTGATGAATACCGTGGTGTGTATTTGCAATGCTTTTCGAAAATGAATATGAAAAGGACACTAACATACATTGTATAGACACCTTTGATTATTCTTTATTATTATGAGACCCATATACATTATACAGTATGCATTACAGATTTACAGAATCTATGGCCAAACTCATTTTTATTAGTATAGAATTTAACAAATATAACAACAAAAAAATTAAGAAATATGCAAAAAAGGATTGCAAAAACAAGTTAATAAAATATCTAAAATTGTTAAGCTCTGTATGTAATCCCTTTTATCATTTCTTTTAATCTTCACATTAGTAGACTTTTTTATTTTTACTCTAACGAACACGCATCTCTGAAAATGAATACAGCTGTCCAGTCTTTCTGAGGTTGCAGAGGTGATATGTAGGGCAGATGTTAATGAAGGGTAGATAAAGTTTTAATTGATTAAACTACAAAAATAACTAAATATATAAAGAAATGAGTAGTTTTAAAAACAATAGCAATTTAAATATTAAAATTGTCATTCGCTGTGCATACTGCTATGCAGTAGATACACACATATAGACATTAAACCTGTGTTATCTGGTCTCCCTGCAACATGGACACTATACAGACAAACAAATGTTACATTCACATCATATTATCAGTTCACATTATTGTTTTTACTGCAGTGCAAACTGGCTATATGACTGAACAGATGTACAATTTGAGACTAATCTTTGATGTCTATTGAGGCAGGGGATGGGAAGCGATGGATTTGTGTTCAGTGACATGTTTCACTGGCACTCTACCCTGCTAAGTCACTCTGGATCATCTCTACTTTTCTACTGCAAAATCCTATTTAAGCTGACATTAACCCCTCTCCCTCTGTCCTCCCTTTTTGTTTCTTTCTTGTCTCTCTCTGTCTTTATGTTATCCTCCCTCTGTCTTTGCCTGTCCTGATAGCTCCTAGCAAAGAAAGTGTTCACCTTGTACTCACTGGCAGTGCAGCAGCTGTCTAAACAGGATCACTATGACTTTGGCCTTCGTGCTCTCACCTCCTTGCTTCGTTATGCTGGAAAGAAGCGCCGCTCTTGCCCCAACGTTCCTGATGAAGAAGTAGGTCTCTGTGTCTCTCTCTCTCTCTTTCTCACTCCCTCTCTCCCTCTCCCACACACACACACACACAGAAACACTCTGATTTGTGTTGAGGACTTGCTAAAAGCTCATTAGAACCCTTTATGCAAGTAAACAATTCAATCTACTGGTATTTAATACTCAGCTGTTTTATAAAGATAGCTTCGTGATTTTAGTCATGTATCCAGTCATGTATATCAGGGGTCCCCCAATCCCCGGGCTGCGCATTCTGGCCATTAACCCTCCCTAATGCACTCCCAGTGTAACTGGTGGAGAACTTGATGTGGATTTTTCAGGCAGAGCTGTAGACTCTAAGTCCAAGGGCCAGTTGGAGACAAAGTCTGGTCCTGCCTGACTCTCCGCACCTTACTTTTCATCAAAGTCTTTTTGCTTAAAAAGTTTCTAAGTATTTAAATCTTCTTCTGAGGAAAATGCTGCAAAGTCCAAATAAGCACTGGAGTCCAGCAAAGTTGAGTCCAAAGAGCTTTATTCTTCAGCAAGGAGCAAAAAGCATGAGCTGTCCTGCAGAACAACTGAACTCTAACCTTTGTGCATCACCTTTTATATTGTTGAGTGAGTTGTAGGTGTGTTTTAGACCAAGGGGCATGTCTTGCCATGCCTCTTTCTCTCATTTTCTCATATTCCTGGGAGTGGTTTTTATTGGTGTCTGGGATTACCCTTTTTTGTATAAAGCCAATTTTTAATGGAGTCAGAATTTCTGTTGGTTGGTTTTTTAAAAAGTAAGCATCCATCTTTAAACATTACCACATATTACTTTGGTTCTTTCAGGTACTTTCTTTTGTATAGTTAGTCGCTAAGGAATTTTACCATAGATCAGTGTTAGTAATCATAATGAGGCCTAGTAAGTAAATAGCGGCCTTGTAAAATCTACATACATAGACATAAGACTTTTGAAAATTGACACCACAGACTGAACACTGTCTTTGTCTTTTGACAAAGACTAAACTCCACTAAACTAAACTCCACAACAGAAAGTAATTGTGAGTGAATCTACCTTTGCATCTCTGTCCTCAGATCCTGCTAATGGCTATGAAGGACATGAACATTGCTAAGCTGACCTCTACTGACCTGCCGCTCTTCAATGGGATCATCCAGGACTTGTTCCCTGCTGTGGACACACCTACTATAGACTATGGCAAGGTAAGTTCATTTTGATTCAACAAAAGCATGCAACTGGAAGACAAAAGTTACTGATCTTAAGGTCATCCCTTATATAATGAATATAGCTAATAGCAGAATTCACATTGGTAAGGGAGTGAGGAGTAATCTTTGATGAGCTGAAAAATTACACAATTACTTTCCAGTGCAAATGGAGAAGGGACCTTGTCTTCATAGACTCTTATTCTTTAACTATATTGACATTTTGTACAACAAATTCATTTGTACAAACCTACTCATTACCAGTTAAAACATATACTTTAAGTATAATTTTGTCTTTTGTATAAAGTTTTATAATTCAAATTTAAGATTATGTTTATGTTGCACACAAAAACCTGAACTCTCCAGTTATATTAAACCTAGGTCTTAATCATTGCATTAAGTGCAAATTAATTACAAATCTGTTTAATTACAAAGCAGTTTACAGGTAAGATCTGCATCCATCTGAACAACTAACCAGAGCCACCGTTCATTTTTCACACTGATTTGGTTTTTATAAACCGTGGGACGGTGACATTTTTTTGTTTCTGAGAATTACCACGATAGCCACTAAAGGGAGCTGTTTTTTTAAATGGCAAGCAAAAGCTATTGGATAGATGCAAGTCTAGGAAATGCAAGTGTAAGAATATGCAACAATGTCAGTGTAATGGTCAACATATCATAATCTTTTACAATATCACCATGGGTGTCATCATCATCATTAACTATCTGTCTTTTCAAGTTGAAAGAGGCCATAGAGGTGGAGCTTCGTCAGAGTGGTTTGCAGGTGACTCCTTTTACCATGACCAAAGTCATCCAACTTTATGAGACCAAAAACTCTCGACACTCCTCCATGCTGGTTGGCAAGACAGGCAGCGGCAAGAGTGTTACCTGGAGGGTCCTGCAGAGTGCCCTCACTGCCCTGCACCACAAAGGAGTGCCTGGCTTCCAGCTGGTCCAGGTGGGTGTGGATGGAGTAGAGCACAACATAATTTATTGGCTGATACTGCTGCTTTTAAAAAGAAGGTTTTGGGGTCTCATTTCCAGTGGTGTATTCCAGGTAGTCGAATTTGAAATGAGGTATTTTATTTGTTTTGAACTCTGCACCAATGTGTCTTTTTTAGGCTTCTTTGTATTTGTATCCAGAGTCAAACTTAGATCATGTGGCTGGTTTAATAGACATCTTCACTGTTTTCATCCAGCACTATTTAGTTTATTTAAAAAGACAACATCATGTTTCCTTCCTACTGCTCTTCCTGTCTTTCCGTATTACTTTTTAATTATTCCTATTTATTATTCCTCTATTTTTACCTCTTCCTTTCTCTTTTTCCTCAGGACTATTCCGGTGTCTCTCCTTGTTGCCACCCTACCCAGTTCTTCCAACCTGTCTCTTTGTTCCTTTCTTTTGCCTGTCTTCACTGATATACTGTACCTACTATTCCTGATTGTATCCCGCCCACATGTTCAAGTAAACACATGTACCCCTGCATAGATACACACACACACACTTACACACAATTTTAACAATAACATCTGTATACTGTGGGTATAATCTGATGTTTTTCCTTGTAATATTACCTCTCCCATCAAAAAAGACACACCTACTGCAGCCATACTACGAAATTAGTCTTCATTTTCACATGAAATGACAAAGTGAAACGGTACTTATATATAATCCTTAATCAAAATATGATCAAATGTATGATTGTTAATAATGATACCTCAGTGGCTACAATGTATATGCAATCTGCAAAAAGAAGCACATGTTCCATAAACAGCTGTCGTTCTCATTTGTCATTACCAATTCAAGCTTTGTAGCAGACAAACAGTCTTCAGGAATTATGATCTGCTATTAAAATGCATCTTTTGTCCTCTTTTTATCATCTTCTCTCTCATACCTTGGTCCCTGTGGTGCAACAGGAGTATCCTCTGAACCCCAAGGCAATGAGTCTGGGAGAGCTTTATGGAGAAAATGACCTCTCCACCAATGAGTGGACTGACGGAGTGCTGTCTTCCCTCATGAGATCAGCCTGTGCAGGTGCTGACACTAAAAACACACACTTATTCTCCCTCTGTTTGTAACTCAGTCCCATTTCTAAACTCTTGCTCAACTGAGTCACATTTTAAGCTTTATTTTAAAAAAATCTAAATTGCTTTAAAAGTAGTGATAAAAAGAGAATCTCTGACACTTTGATGAACAAAGCTTCTTTGGCTGGTTACTATGCTCCGACTACAGCTATTCACTTTGTAAGCAATTGCCTCAGACATCTAAAATAAAA
This sequence comes from Scortum barcoo, assembly GCA_023238725.1. NCBI lineage: Eukaryota > Metazoa > Chordata > Actinopteri > Centrarchiformes > Terapontidae > Scortum > Scortum barcoo. The sequence continues at coordinate 19,835,842 of CM041532.1, read as the reverse complement.
ATAACGAACACTGCCACTTATAAATGTGTTACTTCACTTCCTGCATCTCCATGTCATTCTTTAGACGAGAAACCTGATGAGAAGTGGATTGTGTTTGATGGGCCTGTTGACACATTGTGGATAGAGAGTATGAACTCTGTCATGGATGACAATAAGGTCCTGACCCTCATCAATGGAGAGAGAATCTCCATGCCTGAACAGGTGAGGACAGAACTGGAAACCAGATTCATGGGCATTTCATACAACAGATATTATGAGATTTTCTGGTAGGAAAAGATCAGGTGTTACTAATAAGAATAAGGATGGCTTTGTTCTATTTACGTGTCCCTGTAAGCCATCAGCAGTGTGACAGTGAGCCAGCATGCTCAATACCAAGATCCTGAAACTTAAACAGCTAGAATCAAATCAACCATCAATATTTTATTTTTTACACCTGAGTTTCGTTCAGTGTTACATGTAAAAAAATGACACTTTGTCTTAAGTATTACAGTGGATTTATGGTGAACATAATTCATATATTCTGAAACAAGAGAGAACTTGGTATTGCCCATTTTCACCAGTTTCCAAATGTAAAACACTGACATTAACACTAACAAACAGGGCTGTTTGGGTCTCTGTTTGGTAAATTCGACAAGAAAGAAGCACAAAGGCAGGGTAATATTAATAGCTTATAATTCAGAAGGAGCTGAAGCATTGAAGTTGCCTGAGGCATTTAGCTCACAGTTGGGTAGAAAGTGACAGCCAACAAATCACCACCCTGTTTGTGTACTTCACATGATTAAAAGGGCGAAGGAGCTTTAAATAAAAGTTACCGTACAAATAATTAAGCTGAAGAACACACTTGTTCTCTTTAAACATACTGACAACAAGAACTAATGTGTATGATCAAAAAGTCATATTTTCAAGTCAATTAACTTTCCTGTTTCTTGATTGATATGAACATTCTGTGTCTTGAGTAAAGAACATAGTAACACTGAAATTGAGCTTTTACAATAAGTAAATACAGTAGTCTCATGTAATAAAATGTTGTTTATGGTCCCATATAAATAAACTAATAGCAAAATGAAATATATTACTGTATTGTTGTCAACCACATACTGTAAAATGATCTCAACAGAAAAACTATTCATAAATTCTTTTGTCACAGGTGTCTTTGCTGTTTGAAGTGGAGAACCTGGCAATGGCCTCCCCGGCTACAGTGTCTCGCTGTGGGATGGTCTACAACGATTATACTGATTTGGGATGGAAGCCTTTTGTTCAGTCCTGGCTGGACAAACGACCCAAGGTATAGTCACTTATAGTAATACAGTCTTTTTTTAAACACATTTATCAGAGGAACATTGGAAAACTTTCATGAATGATGTCTATTTTATTCCCTTATTTTTTGGTACCTTTTCTTTTCCATCTCAAGCTATTGATCTCTCCATCTCTCCACAGGCTGAAGTGGATCATTTAAAGCGCTTGTTTGAGAAATATATAGAGAGCACAATGAACTTTAAGAAGAGCAACTGTAAGGAGCTGATTCCCATCACTGAGCTAAATGGAGTTATTTCTCTCTGCCGCCTCTATGACTCCCTGGCCACATCCAGTAATGGGGTATGACAAGTAGAGTGCAGTCCAAGTCACACCTTAAACATTTATTCTGAATGACATTTAGTGTAACTGACTTAAGACTTTTGACCGATTTTAAGACAAAATATTCAATTACACCCCATTACATTATAAAGTAAATCCCAAAACAAAGGCAGACATAATCTCTTAAGCCAGTGTGAAAACCAAGGGATATTGTTTCTCTCCCTCTCTCCAGGTAAATACTTCTGACACAGAAAACTTGGGTAGGATGGTGGAGCTCTGGTTCGTCTTCAGTCTCATCTGGTCCATCTGTGCCTCTGTTGACGAGGATGGACGCAAGAAGATAGATAATTTTCTACGGGAGATGGAGGGCAACTTCCCCATCAAGGTTCTATGAAGAACACAATGTTTATTTCTTAGACAAATGTCACCCTTTATCTTCACTGGGTTGCTTGCATGACATTGAGCAAGAGCACTGTAGGTTGCAACTGCAGTGATTAAACTATTTTTTGTGCATAACATACCTTGATACCATTAAGGTTTAGAAAGCAGGCCACTATTTGTGCCAAATCATACCCAAGGACAAACACAATAACCTGTTTTTCTAGATAGTTCTACAGTTGCAAGCCTTGGTTGGACCAGTGTAAGCATTTTAAATGAGATGGAGATGTAATACTATTAGGAGATAATACTGTACAACCCCACTTTTACATCAGCAAACTCAACATTCTCAGAACTTTTTATGTAAACTCTTTCAGGACACGGTTTATGAGTACTATGTGGACAGCAAGAACAAATCCTGGGCTTCTTTTGAAGATAAGCTGCCAAAAGCCTGGCGCTACAATGCCAAGTAGGTAACCAGATGGTCTTATATACCTGAATCAGCTGTTATATGTATGTATTTGTCAGTGTGTGGATATTTAATCAATTTAGTTCTCTGCCAATCCACTAACTGAATGAGTAGTAGATCATATAACCTACCATAAACCATCTATATTTATCCCTCCCCCTTCCCTCTCCTGCAGTGCTCCATTCTATAAGATTATGGTTCCTACAGTGGACACAGTTCGTTACAACTTCCTGGTTACAGCACTGGTGTTGGGTCAATACCCAGTGCTGCTCACCGGGCCAGTGGGAACTGGAAAATCCTCAGTGGCCCACAGCGTCCTGCAGGGCCTGGATAATAGGTGGATAGGCCTAAATGTCAACATGTCTTCACAGGTTGGTGTCTTGCATTGTCAGTGTGTGTCACGTCCATGTTTTTGTTCTTACAGTGATAGCCCATAACACGGCACCAAGGATCAAAATTCAACCACATTTTGGAAAACACAACATTCACAAAACAAAACAAAAGCACTATTGCAAATTAAAATCATTTTGAATAATGTTATATTATTATATGACACTATGTTACATGTCCTGCACATACACTAGGCTGGAATAAGGTGATGTCATAGAGTATATTCTACAGATGCCACACATACTGTACACACATAAGCATAGGCTAGCACACACATCTCATCTGTCAACTAAATATAACTTTGAACTACCCTCTCTCACAGCCTGAGATGCAGTCATGTAGAGGTGATTGAGTATAGTTGCTGGGTGTGCATTTTAATGTCAATTTTTCTGTGTGAGTGCAACTGTCTCCATCCCATCATGTCATGGCTTTGAATAGCCTCCATCTCAGCTTCACTACAATTAGAGTAAAAGTGCTGTGTTGCAGCAAGGCGGACAGCAGTGCTGGATAGCAGTGATGAAGGGCTGTTAGAGAGCACTCATCAACCCCCCACCTTTACTACTCCCACCATCATCAGCATCACCCCCACATCCTGGCTCTAACCTGGCAGCTCTCTCCCCACCATTTCCCCCTCCTCTCTCCTTTTCATCTGTCTCATTTCCTGCCATATTAATGGATTCATTTATATTTTGGGATAAATGCTCCTTAATTAATCTTTTTTGTCTGCTGTTTCCAACTGACTTTCTTTCACACACTCTGCTTCCTTTAGTTCATCTGCGCATCTGTAAAGTTCAATAGTCTCTCAGTAGTTGAGTGTTCCCAATCTTTCTGCATCTTTTTTTTCCTTCCCTTATGTTCCTCAATTTCATTTATGTTTCAGAAGGCACATTAGTTCTAGCTACTCATATCTACTTAGCATTAATAATCAGGGCTGAACCTTAATATTCAACTATATGGGTATTTGTTTTCTGGATATGCATTCATTGATTTTGGGTTTTTTTAGGGTGCATTGATTTATTCATGACATCAACCCATGTAGTGAGTAACATGCAAAAAAAATCATCCAGAGGTTTACAGTAGCATTTAAGGCAGTAAAGGCAGTTAAAGCAGTATGTGATTTTGAATATTCGCAGGTAATTCTGACCACACTTTTCAAAGCCCTAACTATGGTATTCAGGAAAGCCTTAGGCATTAGTAATACTTTCAGTGAACAGTACATTATTGTGTTGCTTGTTGAATCATTTTTAGTGCCATGTCTCTCAAACAAAATAATCACCAACAAAGTGTGATTTTCACTGCAGTCATTGGTAATATTAGTTTTTATTGTTTAAGATTTTCCTTCCTACTTCATTTGTTGTTTATGTTGTTTTTAAACACAGGAAACATTTATATGGCACACAGTGAAACATATCGCTTCATCTTTTCTGTGTCCGTCTTTTTCTTTATGTCTTTATCACTGTTCAGACCACCTCTAATAACATCCAGGCCATCGTAGAGAGCCGCAGCATAGAAAAGAGAACCAAAGGCGTGTTTGTGCCAGCAGGAGGGAAGCGCCTGCTGTGCTTCCTGGATGATCTCAACATGCCAGCCCACGACCTCTTTGGCTCCCAGCCACCGCTGGAGCTGCTGCGCCTCTGGATTGACTATGGCTTCTGGTATGATCGCCAGAAACAGACCTTAAAATTTGTTAAGGTGAGAAAGGGTATTTTGATTATGGCAGGAGTGAGGTCTCCTTTCTGGTGTGTGATATGAGCATAATCCTGCCCTCTCGCTGACTCCTCCATAATTACCTCTCAGTTACCGTTTTCCTGAATATGGGACAAGAATTGTTCACGTGAAATATGTATAATTCAATATGCATGTGTTATTTGGAGGCCATTCAAATTCTCCTGTTCTCTGTTGTTATGTATGTGTGTGCTGTGTGTGTGCTTGTGTGTGTGTGTAGTGTGTGTGTGTTGTTCCTACTTTATAAGGACATGTTCTTGTTAGCATCTATGGGGCCTCCTGGTGGAGGGAGGACTCACATCTCTGGCCGCTTACAGAGTCGATTTAACCTCATCAATATGACTTTCCCTAATGTAAGTACTGCTATTTATTTCCCCTCCTCTCTCCTGTCTTGTCTTACCTTTTTCCTTTTCAACTCAGGACAAATGTAACTGATGTATATGATTTTTACTTAGACAGGTATTGAAATATATTAAATACGCAATGAAAATGTAGATAAATAGACAGCTGTAGATTTCTCCTCATGATCAAGATTTATAAATGTGTACTTTTGACTTTTTTCATTTAACTGTTGCACGCTATTTTTCTTTCTCTCTGTCTTTTCATCCTGGTAATCCTTTACCTTTCAGACACTGTGTCATCATCCATCACCATTTGTCAAGAACATTTTCAACTCTACATACAAGAATTACCCTGATTATGATTATAGCCACAATTATAATGATAACAGCAGCAAAATTGCACTCTCTCTCATATCTGACACCCAGGAGATTATTATGATTGTCTGGAAAAGTGCCTGCAAATGTTCCCCCATGCTAATTTGCCTCATCTGCCCTCCCTTTGTTCCCTTTTTTTGTTTGCTTGTTTTTGTTTTATTTGGCTTTTTTTTACAGTCTTTGCTCTCTCATTGTTCACTGCCTCTCCACATCACCTCTTGTCTTTTTCAATTTTCTCTGTTGTTGTACTCTTCCAAACTGCCTTTTTCAGTGTGTATTTGTAGCCTCTCTTGACTCCCCTCTTCACTCTATGTTTTTTTTATCTCAAAATACGTTTGCTTTTGAAAATGGCTAATGCCATATTGCAGTCAGGAAGTAAACACCACACACTTGATTGTTGGCTTGACTCCTGAATGTATGAAGTAACAACATGAAATGTAATTGTTCCACATCTTAGAAAATTCCTTTCCTGTTTTTCTTTCTTTTGACCAGTACAGCTTTAAAATCTGTGTATGTTATTGACATGAATCCTTTAAACAGTGTACAAATCCTGAATTGACCTGTGTCCTCCCAACATGCAGGAGTCCCAGATCAGGCGGATCTACAGTACCATGATCAACCAAAAGCTACAGGGGTTTAAGGAGGAGGTGAAGCCCATTGGAGAAACTCTGACTCAGGCTACTTTAGAACTCTATTATGCTGTTTCAGCATGTTTTCTTCCTACACCAGCCAAGATACACTACCTCTTTAATCTCAGGGATATCTCCAAGGTACACAATATTACATGAAGAAGGCTTTTTTTGTTTAAGGCTTTTTTTGTTTACGGTGGTTACCTGTTTCACCTTTTGTCATCGAGTTCACGGTGGTTATGCGGGTGTCCTGTTTCACCCCTTCTAGGTGTTTCAGGGTCTGCTAAGAGCTCATCCAGACTACCATGATACGAAGAACAACATCACCAGACTGTGGATCCACGAGTGCTTCAGGTGGCCAAAGACATTTTTTCAGCAAGACTTCATATAGTTATATAGCATATTTACCATAGTTCTAGCCTCATTATGTCAGTGTCATTATGCCTCACTATCACTTAGCTAAAGTCTCGGTCCAATTGTGACAGGGTTTTCAATTTTATTACACTAGCCAAAATACACCAGCTCTTTTTAATTTGTCTATTTGTCTATATTCTGTTCTGATTTCAGAGTTTTCTCAGATCGGCTGGTAGATCACAGTGACATGGATGCCTTTATTGCTCTGCTGGGGGAGAAACTTGGCTCACTCTTTGACCTCACATTCCACAGCATCTGCCCCAACAAACAACCACCAATATTTGGTAAATTTAGCACTGTATAACACATACATGCACATGATGTCAATTACACACCTGATAATGGATTAATAATGGTATGTGAGTGAAGCATAATGAAACTAATAACCACTGCGTTTATATGTCTGTCTGTGTGGGGCAGGTGATTTCCTGAGTGAGTCTGGTGTGTATGAGGACCTACTGGACATGAAGGGTCTCAAGAAGTTCATGGAAACCCAGCTGGAGGACTACAACCTGACACCTGGTGTGGTGCCCATGAGCCTGGTGCTCTTCCGAGACGCCATCGAGCACAGTGCGTCTGAGAACACACATCCACACACACTCTCGTGCATATATTTAAATGGCCAATACACCATGCATCACTCCCATCACCCACAGAGTCAGTTCCATGCATCATATTCTGTGCAGTCAATCCAGTACATTACCACAATCAAAATAAGAGGTCTGCTGCACTCTGTATTATGTGTCTGTGTTCACTGTTTGCCAGTTTTATGATTCAGGGCCAGTTTGAAACTCTTTGAAAAACACAAGATGAGGTGCAGCTAAAAGCCACCCTGTAGCTGAAAAAGGCTCTGCTCTCTACACACTGCTGTCCATGTGCCACTTAACCAAATGCCATTGCAAGTCAATAGCGGTACATTACTATAGAAACAACATGTGTCAACACTTGCTTGTATGTATTGTTGGTCTGTACATGTGTGCAGGAAGTTCAAGCACACTGAAGCTCTGTAAAGGTCTATGTCAATATGATAATAGATTGCACATTATTTAAAGGTAGTGGAAATAAAATTCACTTATCACTATCACTTTAGATTTAGTCACATGTAAAATAATAATGTTCTAGCAATGTAAGCTCACATGAGGACATACACACAGGGCAATTATAATAAAAGTATTTCAAGTGAAATGTATGATATGTATTATATATATTTTTGTGTTCTCTCCACAGTAACACGTGTGATACGCGTGATCAGTCAGCTCAGGGGCAACATGCTGCTGGTCGGTATTGGGGGCTCTGGTAGACAGAGCCTGTCTAGGATGGCTGCCTCCATCTGTGAGTACCAGGTATTCCAGGTGGAGGTCACCAAGCAGTACCGCAAACAGGAGTTTAGAGAAGGTGAGATCATACACACCATTGTTACATTCACAGATGTTTGAGAAAGAGAGTAACTACACCCAGTCCCTTCCACTCTGAAAGTAACCCTATGGTCTGGAAATTAAAGCAAGGAAAGCTCAAACCAAAGACAAGATTACAGTTTCCATGGACTCATATTCTTTAATATTCAATGTTAAACAATTACGTTAATGATTCACCTAAAATTGATTTTTGATGAATACCTTCGCTTATTAACAGTCAGCTACATTAAAATTAGTGACTTTTCTGTCCTGTTCTCTCAGACATCAAGAAGCTGTACCGTTTGACTGGTGTGGACAACAAGCCCACAGTCTTCCTCTTCAATGACACCCAGATAGTAGACGAATCCTTCCTGGAGGACATCAATAACATCCTGAGCTCCGGAGAGGTGCCCAACCTCTACAAACAAGATGAGTTTGTGGAGGTCTGTTTTACTGTCAAGTCTTTTTTACCTCCAGTCTGTCTAACCTAACTCAGGCATCTGTCTGTATTTCTTTGTATTTCTATTTGAATGCTTGCATAATGCATATATACACACTTTAGGTGATGAAGAAAATGATTTAGGATGAAGTTTTCACAACTGTAGAGTTTTGGTTTAAACTACTTGAAATATGTCGACTCCAACAAAACACTAACAAAGGGGTTATCTTTGATGAATTATTGAAACCGCTGTACAAAAGCAAGGTTTTATTGTCAAAGCGGCACATTAAACATTTTGCAATGTGTCGATTTTCTCGGTTTCTCTGTCTTCCTCTGTCTTGTATATCAATACTTGAGCTCTCAATATGAATTATGTGTGAAGTTAAGTTGATCATGAAAATCCGGCTACATGACAAGATGTCCATGGTCTGAATTTTTGCAGTTGTTCAATTTATTAATACAAGAATCTTAGTGTGAGGGTTGTTCTCAGACAATCACTGTGTCATACAAGACTGATCTGACTGTGTTGGCTGACTCTCAAAATCTTCCATAAGTAACATTCAGCCTCCAACATGTGTTCTGCTCACATACTGCAGCATCATTACAGTTTATACATGTCTCAAGTCAGTTAAAACCTAACATGTAAGTGTTGCCTTTAATCCTCTAGGTATGCAGTGCTCTGTCAGGGTCTGCCAGGAAAGACAAGATAGTGGAGACCCCTGACTCCCTGTTCAGCTACCTGATCGAGCGAGTCAGAAACAACCTGCACATAGTTGTCTGCATGAGTCCAGTGGGAGAGCCATTCAGGTAGATACTATTTCCTTCAGCATTCTGAGTCCTGTGATATATCCTACTTCACAATATATATCTTCTTCCCTCCTCTTTTTTCTATTCTCTTAGAAAATCCTGTTTGCTCTTATTGTTTATGAAAATTAGCACAGTATGAATCACATTGCAGCCCTTTAAGGCTGAAGAGTCTCAGGACTTCAGCAACTTGTTGCGTGCATTGATTACAGCAAACTATTACATTAGACAAGGAAATAACCTCAGCACCCATTGGCTACAACATTATCGTCACAGAAATTTGTAAGAAAATGAAATTTAGATATGCTGGCAATCATCAAGATAAAAAAGCAAAATGATACTGGGCACAGTGAGTCGTGCCTCACCATGAGACAGTGTGTTAATTGTGTATTGACACATAATCTTGAGCAAATTTGGACCAATAACTTGTGTGATTGTGCAGCAAGGACTTGAAGCTTGAACAGTGTAGATGCTGCGACAGAAAGGGCCAGCTGCCTGCACACATATGTAATAAGCACACTGATGGACACACATTTTTTGCATCCATTCTCTATTTCTCTTGTCTCACACATTTCTTGACACAGAAAACACCTCTTTCCCTTTAAGCATTGATTGCCTAGTTCTAATTAGTGAAACAGGGTAGTGGTCTCACATAATGCTGCTAATTGGGCTGGCAGGCACCATTACCCAGAGCTAATCACCATTCTCTTGATGACAAGGCATCCTGGTCCTCTGACCACTAGCTGCTAGCAGGATCCACATCACATTGCTGGAGCTCAGGAAGCCCTGCTGCACCAATTAACCAGCTAAACTCACTGACTCACACTATAAGTCTTGAGCATACTCAGCTGTACCTCACTGTAGGAGGTTCTTTTAAAATGTGTCTTTTAGGAGTTTTTGTGCCATACTGCAGAAAGGTACCCAGTGTTTTTTATGCATCTATTTTAATGTACCCATCTGAAAAGACAGCCTTTGCAGCAAAAACAAAACTAGCATGAATGACTGTGAAGCATATCCAGGGTGCATAATGGGGGTAATGGCTTCATTATTCTCTTCAGCTGTTTTTTCCTAACCAACTGCCAAATGTACAGTGCAGTAGTTCACAGAGTCCAGAGTTTACTGTGTCCAGAGTTCTATAATAGGGATCATTATTTCAACAAATTACATCTGAAAAAAATTCAAAAGTGTCTGTTTTCCAACAGGAATCGCATTCTCCAGTACCCAGCACTTGTCAACTGCACCTCCATTGACTGGTTCTGTGAATGGCCCAAAGACGCTCTGCTGGAGGTAGCTGAGAGGTACTTGGATGGACTGGAGCTGGGCTCCTTGGAGGGGGTGAGGCTGTGGCTGAAGTGTTTCCTATTTAACAATGTGATGCGTTTTCACACACGAATCTACTCACCCAACATCTGTAAGCTCAGCTTCATGTGACATTGATGTCAGCCGTTAAATGAGAGAGACAAATAAACTTTTTGTGCCCACCAAGCACTGTCCACCTCAAATAGCATTTTCAGTACAAGACTAAACCAGACCTCATTCACACCGGGTTTTCTACGGATTTTCTAGAGGATTGATTTCACTCAGCCCTACTGTGACACTTATATCTGCACATTAATGAACATATAGTAAATTATGTGACTGCTCAAGTTGCCTTCACATTGTTTTATTGTCAGATCAATGTTTTTACATATGCTGTTTGATATTATAGATCCAAACAAAGGTTGCCAGCATCTTTGTGACCACACACCAGTCAGTAGCGCAGGTCTCTCAAAGGATGAAGTTGGAGCTAAGAAGACATAATTATGTGACACCCACCAACTACCTGGAGCTGGTGTCTGGATACAAGAAGTAGGCACTTTCCTCTTCGCTTACTCTTGCTCGCTTCTTTTTTCTTCTCCAAATATTTCACAATGGTCTTGAGGGCCACAAGAATTTTCTAAAAAAGATTCACTAAGTGGGTCCTTTTGTATCTGACTGCAAGCATGTGCACCTAAAGTGTATTATACCAGATGTGTGGGTGCTTTGGTTACTTTGGGTTTTATATGCATCAGAATCAAGCTAATCCATGAAAATCTCTGTCTATTGGAGTCATTAAACACCTGTCTCTGTTACAATAACCTTGTCAGTCATCTGATTGCGTATATCTGTGTGTGTGTCTCCATCCAGGCTGTTGGCAGAGAAACGAAGTGAATTGGGGGAGCAGGTGAACAAGCTACGTAATGGCCTTTTCAAAATCAGTGACACACGGGAGAAGGTGGAGGCCATGTCTGTAGAGCTGGAGGAGGCCAAGAAGCAGGTGGCCGAGTTCCAGATACAGTGTGATGAGTACCTGTCCGTCATTGTACAGCAGAAGATAGAGGCTGACAAGCAGCAGACGGTAAGCACTATCACCACCAAACATGATTACATGCACAGATATTACTAAAGAGATAAAAAAAAAAAATTGTTTAATTAATGCATTTACACAGTTTTTATCCAACCATCCTATTGAATTAGAAAAAGTTTACATTAGTGGTCTATGTTTCAAATTATGTACCATATCATGATAGTTGTAGCTAGTAGTAAAGGCATATAATAGTCAGTGACCCATTGTGTTTGCTTGTGTTGAGGCTGTGACTGCTAACAGTGAGAAAATCGGGGCAGAAGAGTTACAGTGTAAAGCCATGGCTGACAATGCACAAAGAGACCTGGACGAGGCCCTGCCTGCCCTTGAAGAGGCCATGAAGGTAGATCTCTGTCCTGCTGACTGTCATAATCTTGCCAGTTACTCTGTGTGTCGATAATTTTGTCTTTACTGCACATGCTCACCTTCTGCATTATGAATGATGGTTTATTCATTTCTTTGATATTTGATGAGTAGTAATCCTTCACTTTTCAGTATATTTAACTGCTCTGTTTCTCTTCTGCACTAATGTAGGCATCTTCTCATCTGAGTGTGTGCTTTCTGTTGGTGAAAATTTGAATTAAACATGACTCAGCAAGCAGCATATCCTGCTTTCTTACATCCACACACTCTCTGTTGCTTGTTCTTTTTGCACATAGGCTCTGGAGTCGCTGAATAAGAAGGACATGACAGAAATCAAGTCATATGGTCGCCCCCCAGCACTGGTGGAGACAGTGATGCAGGCTGTCATGACACTTCAGGGCAAAGAGCCCACCTGGGCAGAGGCCAAGAGACAGCTGGGTGAGAGACAGCAACAGTCCAGAATTTAGGGATGGATGACGGGAGAGTTTGTCAAAGAAATAAAATCACTGGGAAAACTGAAGTGCTCCAACAATGAATTGTATAAAATCAGAGAAATACAGCTACTAAAAATAGGAAAGATGCAACTGGTAAGACAGGGATTGCAGATCCTATATTAGAAGTCTCCTCAGTAATATCATTACTAAAATTCATTCATCTCTCACTTTTGTTCACCCATTGACCAGTTTTCCTAGTTTTTGTTTGATGAAAATTAAGTATAGTCCTAAGTATGCTACTCAACATTGCAGTTTTATAAACTGTTAATACAGTTTTCCAGTTTTTTAGACATTCAAACTGTAGTAACATTTCTTAAACAGAATTTATCTAACAGATTTTCACAAAACTATTCAAAAGTGTCATTTGATTATATTTGGCATTGCTAATACTTTTCATTGTGTCATCACATCAGGGTACAGCCAGGCTCAGAGCAAGGGGGGGTGGCTCTTCTAAGTTCACTTAATTGCATGATTGTACTTTTAATTGTAGATAAGGTAGTGGCACCATATAGACTTGCAACGAAAAGGGTAATTTTTTAAACCTTTCAATAACAACACTGCAGTGTGACGATAATTATCCTTGAAGTACACAACTCCCATACACATATCTGTCTTGTGTTTCGCTGTGAAAAAGCATGCACAATAATTTATATCCAGTTAACTGTAATATTTAAGTGCTCCTTTCCATCTCCACAGTTCTACTTTTATTTTACAAAGAGTATTTCAGCAGGTGAAAGGGCGCTGAAATTGTACATTTGTTTGTTAGATACGGCTTACAAAAGGATTAATTTGAAGCCTATTTTTTAAGTGGTGTACATTGTAATGTTTGCTGGAGGACACCTTATCCACCTTTACAAATTGCACTGCATTTCCCTCTTGCTGATGGCAAAGCTGTAGATTGTTATAAAAATAGATAACACAAAAAAGGTAATTGGGTAGAGCACAACAAAGATCCAAAACAGGACAGCACTTCATTCCCTTTCAGAGATGATAATTGTTTGGAAATTAATCAAAGTGAGAGCCGAAAATGTTTTTTCATGGTTTTCTGACACATGTGGCCTTGAATGTCTCTGCCAGGTGAGTCCAACTTCATCAAAACATTAGTTAATTTTGACAAGGACAATATATCGGACCGCGTGCTGAAGAAGATCGGCCAGTACTGCAGACAGGTAGACTTCCAGCCAGAGATCATTGGCAAAGTGTCACTAGCTGCCAAGTCCCTCTGCATGTGGGTCAGAGCAATGGAGGTAAGATGGTATCTGCTTTCTGCCAGCGTAGAATCACACACACTCACACATCCTTGCAGATATGAATAGTCACCACAGACCCACAAGTGTACATAATAGTTTGTATTTAATTATTGTTTGTTAATTTACTGCATATAGTCTACTGAACTAATTTTTGTACAGTGTACACACTAATAAATCCACAATGAGCTTTATGCATTAAGTGCATTGCTGATTAGCTGCGGTAGTGAGACTTCTTTTTGTTCAATAAATATATGAACGGGAAAATCTGAAATGTATATCCATGGGTGTCTCTCATCTTCCTCCAGGTTTATGGACGCATCTACAGGGTGGTGGAGCCAAAGAGGGCCCAACTGAACGCTGCCACGGCCCAGTTAGCAGAGAAACAGGCTGCACTGGCTGAGGCCCAGAACAAACTAAGAGAGGTATGGAGCCCATTGCATCTGGAAACTGGCCTGATAGACATTTAGATAGAAGCACAAATCAAGTAAATTTTATATACAAGTGCAACACAAGTTCTGTATAATAACTATATGTATATATATATATATATATATATATATATATATATATATATATATATATATGATCATGTATAATATGATTACTGTGCTTTTGTGTGTGAGCAGGTGGCGGAGAAGCTAGACCAGCTGAAAAAGCAGCATGGTGAGAAGCTGGCCATGAAGGAGAGTTTGAGAAAGAAATCAGACGAAATGGTGGTGAAACTGGACCGGGCAGATAAACTGGTGACTGGACTTGCTGGAGAGAGGGTCCGCTGGGAGGAGAGAGTCACTGTAGGCCACACACATGCACACCCACACACTCAACACAACAAAAATAATAATCTTTCTCCTACTGAGGTCAAGTCATTACCATCTCTCTGGGGGTTTTTTGGGGGGGAATTTAGAAACCCACCCCTAACCCCTAACCCACAGGTCATACAGCCCATAACTCATACACTCAATCACTCACACACACTTACTTGTGTGTACCTGTATAATTTAGGTGTGTGCTTACTTTAGGGTCTTGAAGAAAACATGGGATACCTGGTAGGAGACTGTTTGCTAGCAGCATCATTCCTCTCCTACATGGGACCTTTCCTTTCCAACTACAGAGATGAGCTCCTTGCCATCTGGATGAAGGAGGTGAGACACACACACACACACAGACATATCTCATAAAAACATTCTGTATATCTTGATGGGTAGTTTGCCTTATACGTGTACTCCCAATACTGTTATACTAGCTATTCATGAAGGAGAAGTGTCCTCTTAAAATGAAATTAAAGTTAACAATTTTGTGGTTGTTTTTCCAGCAAACACCTTGTTTCACCTCAATCTTTTTTTCTCTTTGTTACTTCTCCCTTTTCTTGCTCTCTGTTTTCCTTATCCTCAGGTACGGGACTTACAGATCCCATGCACACCAGGGTTCAGTTTTGCTGTATTTCTGTCCAAGCCTACCGCAGTGAGGGACTGGAACATTCAGGGCCTGCCCTCTGATGCATTCTCCACCGAGAATGGAGTCATTGTCACCCGCGGAAACCGGTCAGTGCATGTAGACACAGTTCGTTATTAACTAATATTATATGTAGTCCAGTAAACATACGAAACACATGTTTCATATTGTTATACAAGTTAACTTGTGTTATTTATTTCCCCTCTTTCAAGATGGCCACTGATGGTGGACCCTCAAGGTCAAGCTTTGAAGTGGATCAAGAATATGGAGATGAAGAGAGTAAGTCTTGACTCAGCCAATCTTATCCTGATTCCTATTCAGTTATTGTGTCATTGCTTTGTGGGAGAAGAGAACATCTCTAGAACAATCAAGGGTATTTGATTGTCTACATTAGAATGAAAGGATAGACTTCCCAGAAAAGACAGGCAATGCAGTCAAAGTTGACAACTAAATAAATGTATGTCAATGTATATACAGCTAATAGTATTGAGTATTTCCCACATTGTTTCCTATTTATTGCCACTCATTATAAATACAAATATTTGTAGATGTGTGTGGTTGTTTCTGATGATGTTTGTATGACCTTGCGTGTGACAGACTGTGTTTTGTTGTGTGTCTCCATCTGTATCCAGGTTTCTTACAAAAGAAATATTGAGACTATCTGATTAAATAAATGTTATATATAATTTATTTCTCTTTCTGTCCTCCTGTGTGTGTTTGGCTTGCATTTGTGCAGGGTCTGAAAGTAATAGATTTTCAAATGCCAGACTACCTGCGGGTGCTGGAGAATGCCATCCAGTTTGGGAATCCTGTTTTGCTGCAGAATGTCCAGGAGCAGCTGGAGCCCTCACTCAACCCGGTTCTTAACAAGTCCCTGACACGGATAGGTCAGCCACACACACACACACACACACAGACACACACACACAAATGCACATATAGACAAATTAGTTTTCTGTATGTATGAGTGAACATTTGTGTTCATCTTTTCCAGGTGGCAGGTTGATGTTGAAGCTCGGTGATAAGGAGGTGGAGTACAGTCCAGAGTTTCGTTTTTACATCACCACCAAGCTGTCTAACCCCCACTACACGCCAGAGATTTCTACAAGGACCACCATAGTCAACTTTGCTGTCAAGGAGCAGGTCTGTGTGTATGTGTGTGTCTGTCTGTGTTTGTGAATGAATATGTGTCTTCTGTATGTTTTGGCTCTAGTTAACTATTGAGTACTTTTTTTACATGTGTTTTGACTCTCATTTCCATGTTTACTGCATGTGCAGGGTCTGGAAGCCCAACTATTAGGAATTGTGGTGCGCAAAGAGCGTCCGGAGTTAGAAGAACAGAAGGACTCTTTGGTGATCAGTATTGCCTCTGGCAAGAGAAGCCTGCAGGAGCTGGAGGATGAGATCCTCAGGTTGTTTAGCTGAATGTTTCACTTTTTTCATACAGATTTTCTTTACAAAGTAGACAAAATTCTGTTTATATTAAGGATAAAATCTTTTCTCAGTATAACTAGTATTATGAAAACCAGCTGTTCTAATTAGGACAACCAGTGATTAAATGTATTGAAGACAAGATTTATTAAAAGCCCAGAAGAATATGATTTTACCGGTCTTATAAATAATAGTCTATACCTGTAACATTTATCTTACTGTTGCTTGACAGAGGAGCCACCGATTAACACTCTGTCCGTCATTAAATCTAACCTAGGACCTTTACAGTAACGCCAAAGAGACCAAAAGGTGACAAATCAACCTGTGTTAATCACTGAACAGACACATGAGTATCACAGCAGCCACTTTGAACACCTACTGCACCTTTCTGCAGTGACCTGATTACATCACATAAATAGGAAACATAGTGAACACCTCTATATTGACTTCTATTAATAATAACGTTATCCCAAAGAAGCAGGTAGAATTATTCTACTCCAGTCCATGTTTTGTCTTTTATAGCAGACATTGTTCTTTTGTCAGAAAATCCTCTGAGATGGAATGAAACCCACATCTTTTTAAAGTCTCAAGTTCCAATGTTAATATTACCATGAAATGAGAACTTGACACTTCCAACCACTGATTGATGGCAGTTTTTTTTCCTAAATTTACATAAAGGTTTTTCGATCTATGATTTGTTAGTATTTAGTCAATTAAGGAGTTTAATGCAAGTTTAATTTTTGATATATATGAACCTTTACGCATTTGTGTACGCAGATGCTTTTCTTGGTCTGTCTCTCTTAGTAGGTAGTGTGGCAGTGCTTTGTTGAATTTACGTATATAGGTTTTTTATGTTGTATATGTGTGTGTCTACTCTACCAGGTTGCTGAATGAGGCGACTGGCTCACTGCTGGATGATGTGCAGCTGGTGAACACTCTGCAGACATCCAAAGTGACGGCCACTGAGGTTTCAGAGCAGCTGGAGAGCAGTGAACAGACCGAGATTAAGATTGACTCTGCTAGAGAGGTCAGGTGTACAGATGAAGGGATTGGGGATTTGGGTTGAATAATAAATTGAATACCTTTAGGCTTAGTAAAACAAAGTAAACAATCATAAGCCTTCACTGGGGTTTCATGGAAGCTGTGATGATGATTTTAGACAACATATTTAATGAGTAATTGATAATGAAGATGGTTTATTTGCAGTTTGTGCATACAACATGTGTATGTAACTTAAAATGCTTTCTTAACAGGCCTACCGCCCATGTGCCCAGCGAGCCTCCATTCTCTTCTTCATCCTCAACGACATGGGACGCATTGACCCAATGTACCAGTTTTCACTGGATGCCTACATTAACTTGTTCAACCTCAGTATAGAAAAGAGCAAGCGCAGCCACAAGCTGGAGGAAAGGATTACCAACCTCAACGACTACCACACATATGCAGTATACACGTAAGCAAGGATGCATCAAGAGAGGCCCTTTTCATAAATCATGCCTGTTGTACAGACACTGAATGACCATGTGCTTTTAATGATGTACAAATAAGCTGTATAAAATGGTAAATTGAAGGACTACACTTAGATAGCATTTTCTACCTTAATGGACAAAATGATCAGCAGTTTGCCTCTCCAGGATGCCCACCGGGATAAATGTGGGGTTCAATTTCTTGATGAAGGACACTTTTGACAAGCAGACATTGGGAGTCAGTGCTAGAACCACAAACTCCCTATTAGTGGACAAACCCATTCTACTTCCTGAACCAGCTGCTGGAGGCTTGTCCCTGATAAAGACATTTACAGCATATCAAGTGAAAATATGTTTCTGATCAGAGACATGACACTATGTGTGGGGTTACTCTGCCAACTTGTTGTGTTGTTCTCTGCAGGTATACATGTCGTGGTCTGTTTGAGGTGCACAAGCTGCTCTTCAGCTTCCAGATGTGTGCCAAAATCCTGGAGGTGTCTGGCAAACTCAACATGGATGAGTACAGCTTCTTCCTTCGAGGAGGCCTTGTAAGAAAACACAAATTGCACAAAACATCTTGTTTATGCCTTATTGGATTGAAGATAATCCAACAGGACTCGCCTTTTTTTTCCAAAGGCTTGGTTTACACTTACATACACTACACCCCCAGAGGTCATTCTTCTGTATATTTAAATGTTGAGCCATGCAGAAACTATACTTCACCTCAGTGGGGTATTATGTTATTGTTTAATTCTATATTATTATTCTAAATACAACTGGGACAGGCCTGATACTGTATGATTGGTGTGTTAGTGGGTTATTTGATCTGTTTATTTATACACTGATGAAAGGATGGTTTGACTACTTAGTAATTGATGAGTGTGTTTGTAGGTACTTGATAAGGAGGATCAGATGGACAACCCCTGTCCTAGTTGGCTGGCAGACTCCAGCTGGGACAACATCACAGAGCTGGATAAGCTGCCCAACTTCCATGGCATCATGGCCTCCTTTGAACAGTACCCCCGAGACTGGAACCTTTGGTTCACCAGCACTGAGCCAGAGAATGCTGCATTACCAGGTTTGTATGTTTTGTGGCAGGTTTTTCTTTTTCTTTGGCACTTTGTTAGTGAGTAAAATTCTTTCCACCTGGAACAATCTTGTTGAAGCGTACTCTGCTGACAGGGTGGGTGTATTGGTGTGAGAGAAAGGCAGCTTGCTGTTGTGCCTTGACACATGTCCAGTATTTGCATGACACTCTGACAATAAAGAACCTATTTGTAGGGTTAGGGGTAAGTGCTTCCTGTATTTGATTTGTCCATGTATATAGTATAAGATGGTAATACAGTGAAATACTCTGATTGCAAGTAATATGTGTTTTCTCCCTTGCTATTTCTGACAACTGAGGCTCTATTGGTGGTTGGCTTACTGTGGAGATAAAGTTAGATGATAGATGCACACCATGGGTTTGTTTGTGCCTGTGTTTGGTTTATTTCACCTGTAAGAATTAGATTTGATTTGAAGTTCGGCTCAGTGTCAATATGGTAACAGGAGGATTTTACCACAGCCCCTGTTCAGGGCTTTTTTATTGAACCTTCTTCCCATCATGTTAATCATATATCTTCTCATTTCCGAAGTGCACTCTGCCACCCCTGAATTCTCCAGCTTTACCCTTCCTCTCTGTGTTTTTTTTTCTTCTAGGCGATTGGGAGAATAACTGTAATGAGCTGCAGAAGATGCTGATAATGCGCTCCCTGCGCCAGGACCGTGTCTCCTTGTGTGTCACGTCCTTCATTGTTAACAACCTTGGCTCTCGCTTTGTGGAGCCACCTGTTCTCGATATGAAGGCTGTGAGTGTGTTATCCATTAATCCCTGTTAATTTTTGTCTTGAGTATTTGATTGAAACTTTGAATTTGTATGAAATACGTTTCACATATGTTTTACATATCCTTTGTGCAATTCTGTTTGATTGTAGCTTACTTGAAAACAAAGCCCACTGGGTTTCTATTAGGTGTCAAGTGACTTACACTGTATTGGCTCATTCATTCTCATTTCTTTGTCTCTCTGTGCTCACCCTACTCTCTCTGTCATCTCCTCAGGTTGTGGAGGAATCAACCTGCAGGACTCCTCTGATCTTTGTTCTGTCTCCTGGAGTGGACCCCACAGGAGCTCTGCTGCAGCTGGCTGAGGCATCTGGCATGAGCAAGCACTTCCATGCTCTCTCTCTGGGTCAGGGACAGGCCCCCATTGCCAAGAGCATGATAGAGGAGGGCGTCAAGAATGGTACAACAGCAATTTCTGTCCTGCTCTTCTGTGTAACACAAGAACAAATAGACATGACAAAATTAAAAAAGTTATATTAGCTTAACTCAAGCCCTCTCTGTCCAGGACACTGGGTGTTCCTTGCCAACTGTCACCTCTCTCTTTCGTGGATGCCTGAGCTGGACAAGCTGGTGGAACAGCTAAATGTGCAGAAGCCCCACTCAAACTTCAGACTCTGGCTCAGCTCTTCACCACACCCCGAATTTCCTATTACCATTCTGCAGGCTGGCATCAAGATGACCACTGAACCACCAAAGGTGCAAATGCTCACACACACACAGACGTCAAGACTTGAGATACCTCTACAGCCAAACTTGATATGCATGGCAACTACATGAAAGATATTTATTCAGTTTGACTAAACATATTTTAGAGTAAGATATACATTCTACACATAACACTCTATATAGTGTTAACACTGCCCCCTGTTGTCCTCAGGGTGTGAAAGCCAACATGAAGCGTCTGTACCAACTGGTGACTGAGGCTCAGTTCAACCGCTGCTCAAGACCAGTCTTCTACAGAAGGCTGCTCTTTTCCCTCTGCTTTTTTCACAGCATCCTGCTGGAAAGGAAGAAGTTCTTACAGCTGGGGTGGAACATTGTCTATGGGTTCAACGATGCTGACTTTGAGGTCAGAGCCTCACCTGATTCTGCAGGAAACAGTGACAGCTTTTTGAAAGAAACAAAGATTACTCTCTTATTCAGTTCAGTGTGGACGTTAGTGGTGACATTACACTACTGAATGATGCAGTGAAGATGATCATGGTGTGGTTATGGTGGAAATGACCAATTGATTAGAATGTATGTGGTGTTATGGTTAATGTTTTCTTTGTCAGTAATTTGCTCTAAATTACAAATATAGACTTAACTCAGTCAGAAAGGCCATTTTATACCCTGTCAGAGTAAGGGGCAGTAAGACTCATGAATAATGACAATCTAATTCAGTCCCTTTTACTACATTTGTTATCAGTTCTTACTCTTCAGCCTATTTTTACTGTCTCTGTCTACTGTAGAGAAATGATATATAGTACTTGCCCTTGGTCTGCATGTTACATTTTGAAGTCAGTCTGTAAAGATCATAATCTTGATGCTCCTCTAGGTTAGTGAGAGTCTGCTCAGTCTGTACCTGGATGAGTATGAGGAGATTCCCTGGGACGCATTGAAGTACCTCATCGCTGGGGTCAACTATGGAGGTCACGTCACAGACGACTGGGACAGACGTCTTCTGACCACATACATTAATGACTACTTCTGTGACGCTGCCATAAACCAGCCCTTCTTCAAGTGAGACACTGTAACACACAAACATGCATATATTCTGCCACATCTTATTGTATCAACGCCAATGTTAGCACTATAACATCCTGTGCTAACTACAAATAATTTATTAAGTTTCAGTCAACCAAACTATGTACTGCAGATGTAAATGTGCCTTGATATTTAAATATTTTAGTCTTCAATTATTATTATTTAATATTTTAGTCCCCTGTGTCAACGGTGCCTCCTTTAGCTGCCTGCTAAAGTTCCTCACGTGTCGCAAAGTGCCAGCACCACCAAGTGGACAATCACATTATTACAATTAAGAAATGCAGACACAGTGTTGCACTTGATCACTTTCCCTTGCACAAATGATGTATCCACTCCCTTCATTTCTAACTAACCTGTCTCAAAATATTTTAGGGGAAATCCCCTTTTCAAAAGGCAATTCAGTGCACCAGCTCAGGCAAAGACAGATCGTGCAAAGAAAGCTGTGCATGGACGTCATTACTTAAAGATCTTCTAGCACTCCATACATTGAGGCAGAATGAGTTACAAGATGTTTTTTTGTAGCCTTGACAAGGTGCCCTTAACGTAATGCTATGCCAAATTTACTTAGATATAGTAGCAGATAAAGTAAGTCCAGACCATGCAGATGATAATTTTCTATTGTATTACTGTAAAGTGGTGTTTATAAATACCATCATATATCACTAACTTTGTATTCTACCCCTTTTACCTGTCAGGTTGTCCTCTTTAACCTCCTATTACATCCCCCGTGATGGTCCCCAGTCCTCATACAAGGAATATATCAGCATGCTGCCGTCCTCAGAGCACCCTGAAGTGTTTGGCCAGCATCCCAATGCCGACATTGCGAGTCAGATCGCTGAGACCAGGACACTGTTTGACACCCTGCTTTCCCTGCAGCCCCAGGTCACCAGTTCCAGTGCTGTGGGGGCCAGGCCCAGTAGAGAAGATAAGGTGAGGGGGAAGCAAGGTGGGAAAAGGGGAGGGCAGAGACTGGCATTGGATGAGACCAACAATAGTATATCTACACAATATTAAGCAGTATATACAGTAAGTATAATCTCTTTTATAGAGCAAAGAGATTAATTTTACAGTCCCCATGGTGTTAGAACTTAGGAAATACTCCATATTGGGAGCATATGTTCAGTAACTGATGAAGATCAGCACGGCATGAAGAAAATATTAGTAAATAATTTTCATACAAATACTAATGAATGAAATTACATTTTCTTTCAATACAAAACATGTATTGAATACAATTTGAACAAGAATGGATATGTTGTAATACCCGTCATGCAGCTTAGCCCCATCTGGCTACTGTTTTCATGGCTGATTTGATTAAAAGCCTGATATGCATCTAATAAAATCCAACCTGTCAAGATTTTCTCAGTCACCTTGAAAAGGGTCTGTAGTCAACACAGTACAAAAACAACACTGAGATCATAGTGAACTAGAAAACCAGTAAAGCAAGCTGCAGGAGAAGGTATGGGTTTTTAATAGCACATTATTTAGCAGTGTTTAGAAATGAAGTGATAAGTTCCTCATATCCCATTGTCATCTAGCTTCCTTAAAGCTTACAGCTGTTCAGACTTTACCATCATGCCTTCATTTAAGTAACCAACAGCAAATACTGCTCTCTCACAGCAGAGTGGTGTTCAGCCAAAAGTTAATTCCAGCCAGGTTTAATATGTAACAGTACCCTGATCGTTCTACTGTCTGATCTTGCAGCATTTTGGTCAGAGGACAGCCTAGTGGCAAAAACTCTCAGTGTCTCCATCTTAACTGCAGCAGTATTTCTCACATCTCTAGAGCCCAGTAATTTCATGGGGCTTGTGTGGGTCGAACATTGACCTGCGT
The DNA here is from genome assembly GCA_023238725.1 of Scortum barcoo. Classification (NCBI taxonomy): domain Eukaryota; kingdom Metazoa; phylum Chordata; class Actinopteri; order Centrarchiformes; family Terapontidae; genus Scortum; species Scortum barcoo. The sequence continues at coordinate 19,812,610 of CM041532.1, read as the reverse complement.
AGTAGCTTGATCACATGCTGAGCTTTCCTTTTCCCCCACTGCATATAATGTGCCACGAAGCGTCTGTGATTTGGATGTATTTGTCATGGATGTAATCACTGATGCAGTGTCAGTGCCGTTTTAAGCCTGACTGTGGCAGACCGGTCAATACTCAGAATAAACAAATAGTTAGAGCTTAAAAAAGCTCTCTTCATGAGGCCAATGTCCATATTTGACAGATTTTTCCCAGCAATGCTGAGACATGGTTACACAACACTGGCAGACAGTCATCAGTGTAATAAGGTACAGATCTAGGAATCTGTGCTGCTGTATGCAACACTGCTCTGTAAAGTTTAAGGGTGGGAGACAGAGGAGACCTTTGGATGCTTCAGAACCAAATCTTTCTGTTGCTATCAGGATTTTATTCTGACTTTTATTTCCAAGTGAAATAACAAATATTCTGTTTGTCATTGATCACATGCTTTTTTGTTAGTCCAAGAAAAAGCTCAGAACACCCCAGTGTTTATTTACGCAATTATGCTATTTATTTACTCACATTGAATCCAAAACTTCCCCTCTTAGGTGAGGGGGTGAGAGGCCATTTGAGGATATTTTTAATCATGTGTATGTGTATCAGGTTTTTATATACATCTGTATTTGTGTATCTGACCTTATAGTCACTGAGATGAAGCAAGAAATGACTTGTTTTGGAAGTTAAGGGAGTGTTATCTCTTTATCTCTCTATTTTTAAAACCATCTTCCGACTCTTTGTTCTCTAGTAGAACTGGCTGTTGTATAACAAAGGCACTCATATTTCTATGTGATTTAAATGTTAACCTTGTGTAGTACAAACAGGCATGTAAGCAATGTAATATCATCATCCAGCTCCTTTTTAGTGGTTCTTGTGGTTGTTAGTGTGTGTGTGTGTGTGTTTTGGAAAGGATTACTATCAAGAGTTTTTGCCTGTACAATTAGAAGTCCAATTGTATGCAGCTCCAAGATCTGACTCTGCAGTTTCTTCACTGAAGATACCTCTGTGCTTTGTAATTTCAGCTGTCTAATCTGCTTTTGTACAATGCTTCACCTGTGCCCACAGGTATTGGAGCTGTTGGCAGACGTTCGTGGGAAGATCCCAGCTTTGATTGACTACGAGGGCACCAGGTCCCTCCTTCAGGACAACCCTTCACCTCTTAATGTGGTCCTGCTACAAGAGATCCAGAGATACAACTCTCTTCTTGACACAATCATGTATGAACTTTGTGTGTGTGTCTGTGTGTGTGTGTGTGTTTCTTTGGGTTTGTCTCAGCTGGTCTGTGTGTAGTTGGCACTGCTCCTCTATTTATGTAACTGTTTCAAATTTGAAACTAGGAGTGTAAAAAGGGATAGGGATGTGTGTTCAAGCTGCTGCCAAGTAGAAATAGTGTGAGTCTAAATAGAGAATGGGGAAAAATGTGGGATACAGGGAGGAACGCACATCTGAAGAGGCATTTAGCAGACCACATGGGTAGGATAATTAACCTGAATTATTCCCTTTTTTCCAAAAACCTTCATCAAAGTATCATTTCCTATTGATGATCAGTGAATGATTAACAGTTCTACACATAGTCAGGATTGGTTTTAGTTTTATGTGTGTACCAGATAAATTAGATATGTTAAAAGGGTAGGAAAGTCATGAAAAGTCTGTTTTTGCATGCACTGGAGGTGCACAAATACCATGCCAGTGTATAAGTGTCTGGTTGGGCTAATGTGAGATTAAATTACAGTGACTTGGGAAGACATTAGCCTGTTCTCCACATAAAATGAATTGCCGAAGTGCCAATTTATAGACCAGCTCATGAGGTCTGATAAAAACCTTTAGAGATGATTTACCAGCATTGTTTCTTGTCCTAAGGGGGTGATCACCTTGGGGTGGTTAAACCATAGGGAGCGAAGAAGGGCTCTACTTTATACAAATGTCCTGGCAGCCACCGCTCAAGCAAATAAGCGTTGGTTCCCACATAAAATGAATACACTGCAGAAAACAATCCCCCAGCCTGGGATTGGATGAAGAACCAGAGCCTACTAAACACCTCCAAAAAGATGACAAATATGTTGCTGTAACTGTGTGTGTTTGTGTGTTAGTTCATCCCTGGTGGAGCTGGAGAAAGGGATCAAAGGCTTAGTGGTGATGTCACCCAGCTTGGAGGAGACCTTCAACTGCATGTATGACGCCGCCCGTGTACCACCGCTGTGGGAGAAGGCAATGCCAAACACACACATGCACACACACACACACACACAGAGCACCCACTATAACCAACACAATCTTCTTAAGTCCTCCTCCAAAACGGGCCCTTATGCAGTCACAAAAAATAAAGCAAGAGAAATATAGGTTGTTCTGCTTAAAACTCCTTACTTCTTATCATGTTTAGCGGATGCAAATGCAGTATGAGAGATGAGACCTTCTGAAGTGAGACTGCACCTGCTACCTTCTTTTTATCTTACTTCATAAAGTAGGCGGACAGACCACAGTGAGGAAGTGCTGCTTGGATCCATAATACTGAGACAGCTGTTCTGTGGAGAATTGAGTGGGCTTGAACAACACAGGAAAAAAAAAGACTATTCTGATTAAAACTATTTAAAAAAAATTAGCCAAGCATGAAAACACCCAAGGTAAACAGTGAAACAAATGTAGCTTTTATTGGTTTGGCAATGCCGTACTGTATAATCAAGTAATGACCAAGCATTTCTTTGTGAGGGTCACAAATAATGTTTCAGTGCAGACAGACAGCTGTTTTTCCATGACTTATTCTAACTTCATTTGCCACTAAGCCTTTCTCTCCACAACAAATACTGCAGATTTCTGTGGTGTGCTGTCATTTAATAGAGACCATTCAGATTTCAGTGAGGACTTTTGCTTATTGATCTTTGTGACCGTGATCCGATCGACGCTAATCCTTTCTGCTCCCTTCAGCCAGTCAAACAGCTGCAGGCCTGTCTCTGTACCGACTCACTGATCTGTTATTAAAGGTGTATTTATCCATCACTCTGCCCGGCTGCACAGACACACACTTATTGTTCTCTTTTGCCCAACTGCGGACTCACACACACAGTTATGGGGCTCTGGCATCGTTCCAGCTGTAATTCTGTCCTCCATTCTGGCTTCATTATCACTGGACCTCTCTTTACAGTGTGGAGAGAACACAGGGCGCTGTCAGCCTGGGTCAGAGGGCTAGAAAAATGTGTGTGTGTGTGTGTGTAGTGTGTATGAGTCAGTGGAATGTGTGTGTGTGTGTGTATCTATTTCCTTTTATAGGAGTATTGGACAGCTATTAGGGCTGCTGCCTCCAGCTGAGCTTCTCTATTCTACTGACCCTTTTTAAATTGACCACTGCTTCTTTCTTTTACATACTTTGGCTTATCTTCGTCTGCATCATATTCTTTTTTTTTTTTTTTTTTTTTTACTTTCGATGATATAGTATTCCCTCCACTCTGCTCTCTTCTTTCTCTCCATCTCTTCATACTTCATGTGGTCTTAACAGCAACAGCAGCCCCTCATAGACTCTCTGTCCTGCTTATTTATCCCTCCATCCCTTCATCCCCATCTTCTCCGCCCCTCCTTGGCATGGCAGCCTGTCATTAGTTCTGAGGTCACAGACTCATGGCTTTAATTTTGGCCTGCCTGCCTCTCTGTCTCCAGCCATATTGTATCTGGTTTCTTCACAAGGCTCTGCTGTACGTATGTGAGTGTTTAGGGCCTGTATAACATATGTGTATGTAAAGAATTTGGAAGAGATGTGCACATCCGTTATGGGAATCTGTAATGATATGTCACTGATGCCATGATCATTCCCTCCTGGGTGGCAGACATGCAAAATCATCCACTAAATGTATAACTGCATGTGTGAATCTTTGTGTGCACATACCATGAGGGTTTGGTGCATTATGAGTGTTATCCAAACACAGTACAACTTCAGTCATATGTCAGTAAAAGTTACTCAGATGTGTTGCTGGCTCTTCTGTCTGTGCACTCATCTTCTTGCCTGTGTCTGGACACTGTATGATCAGGAATGTTAATGGTAACAAACAACAGTGGGACATATATGTACAGGTAAAACAGATTTGCATGAAACAAAGCAAGTTCTGACAACCTTCTGTGAAAGTAAATTCTGCAAAGTAATTCAAACCTACTGGTGGGTTTATGGTAGCTTGAAGGGGCCTTTCACTAAGGCAGTGCTTAAAACACACAACACATATCTTGTGATCTGCATCACTCTAATGCATGGATTTAGTTTTTGGAACTGTGTGGCACCCATCCTGCTATTAGTGTAAATTATCGTTTTGACAAGGACACTGGGACATTTGTGAATCAATTAGCTGGTTGACATGAAATGTAATTTTTAAGTAAGTTCCATGATTTTGTCACATGTTTGCACATTGATTATCTTTAACTGTCAGACAATATGTGCAGTTTTAACTTTGGGCTGCATCATGTTGTGGCTGGCATTTTTCATTATGTTTTATGACTTGTAGACTAAATAGGTTAGTTAGATTAAAATGTAATCAGCAGATTCCAGATAATGAAAAGAATTGTTCATTTTTCCTTTACTTTTATGTTCTTCTTAATAAATTAGATATAATTTGTACCACTCATTGTTACATATCATCTCTCAGAATCTTTCATCATGATTGTGATACAGTGGGTAGTTTGTACATTCTTCTGCATCTCTCTAGATCTTCACAAATTCTATCAATGTCAAATCAAAAAGGAAATAAAAGTTTAAACATAACTATGTTCACACCTCACTTGTGAATTTTCACACAGTTCTTGCACACCACTCCTGCATCCCTCTACATGTGCTCACTACACTGTACCGAGCTTGTTCCCATTATGAATGGCTGCCAACAGCTGGAAGCATGAAATGACTGTAGATTTGCCATGTCTTCCTCTCCCTCACTCTCTCTCTGCGTCACTCTCTCTGTCCACTAGGCGTACCCCTCGCTGAAGCCCCTGGCAGCATGGACCAGGGATCTTTGCCAGCGAGTCAATCAGTTTGCACGCTGGGCCGAGACGTCCCAGCCCCCCAACTTGTTCTGGCTCTCTGGCTTCACCTTTCCCAACGGTTTCCTCACCGCTGTGCTGCAGTCCTCTGCTCGACAGCACAACGTGAGAGTTCACACAGCAACATGCACACAGGCAGAAAGATAGAAACACGACTTGGAGGAAACACTGCTATATTGTCTTGTTCCTGATTGATGGCCAAACCTGGTTAATGTGTGTAATTCAGCAGCTGAAGATTAAACTGAAAAAAAAAATAAGGACCACAAGATGTTTTAATGGGCTAAAACTCAGTTTTCACACCTTTCACTGTCAATTATACTGTTTTTCATTTTCATAGTACACATAATACACACATAAAAACACCCTGAGAAACACACTGGTTCAGATAAATACTGCACTCACCCCCCTGTGCTGCTTTGCCAAACCCAGTCTGCTGAACTCTCCTCTCTCTCACTCTTTTGAGTCCACACATAAATCCCTCTTAGCATTCTGCAGCCAACAATCACCGTACTTAATGTAACAGGGGCAGTTTATCAAACGTGCATTCATACCTGTCAGCTGTATTGTTTATTTGAAATAAAAAAAACTAATGTTGCTCTGCTGCAATGAATGGAAATGTTCTCGTTTAACATTTAACATTGTGTTACATTCTTACATTCTTACGTTCTTGCAGATATCAGTGGACACGCTGTCTTGGGAATTTATCGTGTCCACTGTAGATGACAGCAACCTTCTTTACCCACCCAAGGTGATTCATTGTGCCCCCTTTTTTATTTCTATAAAGATTTCCATAAACTTGCCATCAGACCACTCCTTCTGTGCCATTAGCTTTCTGTTGTCATCGCCACTTTCCATCACATTTTTCATTTCTACATCAACATCAACTGTGAGGTTTTCCCTGAAAAACATTTTAATTCAAAACAGCATGCCACTTTACGCCTCTCTCTCCCCCTTCAAATCTGCTCTTGTGTTTTATTTTTATTTTTTTTTACTAAGCAGTTTTACTATTCAAATTCTCACATTGTTTGAAAGGGTTTTAATTTGTTAGATTGCTTCCACTTCAGACGTTCTGTCATTTCTCACTCGCTTCATCTTATTACCTCTTACTCTCTTTGTGTCTCCTTGTCACTCTGCTCTTTACTCCACTTTTTCCCCCCGTGCTACTCCAAAACCACTGCACACTTCCAGCCTTCCTGTCTTTTGTGCTGTTTTCTTCGTGCTTCTTTTCAGCTCTCTGACTCTCTGACTCTTCTGTCCAAACTTGCCTCTCTCTCCTCCTTCCCTCACTCTGTCCTCCTATCTCCTGTCCCTCCTCTAAACCTTATTCTTCCCTTGATCGAGTTTTTGCCGCTTCTCTTGCCTCCCTCATGACCCACTGCTGCCCATTCTCCTCTCCTTTCTGTGCCTCTCTCCCTTCCTTCCCTCCAAGCTCTCTCCTGTGTTTTCCTCTCTGCCTCTCCCCCTTCTATTCTTCACCCCTCCTTCATTTCTCCTTTCTCTGTTTCATTACCTAATTGGCATGGCTGTTTGTCATAAGCAGTTCAATTTAAATCAATACGAAATGTCACCTCTAAACAAGTGATTATATCTGTCTTCTTACACCCCCCTCCCTTCAGGATGGAGTATTTGTCCGAGGTCTGTACCTGGAGGGGGCTGGTTGGGACAAAAGGAACTCCTGTCTGGTGGAAGCTGAGCCCATGCAGATGGTCTGTCCCATCCCCACCATCCACTTCAAACCTGTGGAAAACCGCAAGAAGACGTCCAAGAGTGAGTCATTTGGGACTTTTCGTCAGGGATTTCCTCGCTCCCTCCCACCGACTGTCTTTATGCCGTTTTGTTTAATTTCACTTTGCATGATTCATGTTTGGTTTCTTGTTTTCTCCATCAGTTTGTATGTAGTTTGTGATGTCATGCCCCGTGGTTTCACTGTCGCGACTGTGTCTCCTGTATGTTTGTGTGTGTGTGTGTGTGTGTGTGTGTTTGTAGGTATGTACCTGTGTCCATGTTACTACTTCCCGGTGCGTTCGGGCAAGGGCAAGGCGGGCCGAGCATCTTTTGTGGTCGGTGTAGAACTCAAGTCTGGCGCTGTGACCCCGGACCATTGGATCAAGAGAGGGACTGCTCTACTCATGAGCCTGGACAACTAACACAGGCCTTAACACACACACACACACACACAATGACTATGACACTTTGTTTCTACTAATGTTTTTTTATTTCTTGTCTTAACTGTTATGCTCTTTATGAACTGTGATAACCTCCTTATTTGTGACCTTCAAGTTTTAAGGCCACAGGGCAAAAATAGACAGCAAAAGACATTCTACATATCAACACTGTTACTTTTTAAATGTATTGCATTGTATTAAGGTGGTTTTCACACCTGAAGCTGAACAATAAATGAACTGAGTCATTCTTTGACACATTGAAGTTGCTCTGACACAAGTGTGGTAAGCTTTCGTTCTCTTCTCTTTCTTTTTTGTGTTCTTTTCTCTGCTGTCAGCAGACCGATTATTCACTCCTCTTCACAGACCTGCATCAGTCTTTCCATGCTGACCCCCCTTTACCCTGCTCAAACACAGACACTTATGCACTGACATGCACACACACACACACACAGGGAATTGTCTCCTACTGTAAAGTGTTGTTGTTACTGGAAACTTGCTCCTTTGCAACACCTGGATCGAGTGACTGTCTGGTCATGTAAGTGTCTCATTGCATTTCTGGGTAATCTCATGAGTTGTTACGCAGTGTCATCTACTTTGTTTTAACGTAGCAGAATTGACAAGTCGCATCATTGGAAATAAGTGCTCCATTTTTGGAATACGTTTAATTTCCAACATGTTTATGAAACCTGTAATATATCACTTGGTAGCTTTGTCTACTCAGTGACAGTCCTGGAAATATAAATCAATTAAATCTTCATTTAAACAAAAGTATGCTAATGGTAGCACGTGTTTATAAGAAAAGAACAATATTTAAATTTTGTGAATTTTATGAGCTTTCACACAGTGTAAAACACACACATGCAAAACAATGCAGTTAATCAAGGTGAGGTAAAGGATATTTTTATGCTAATACACATTTCCCCTAAGCTGGAAAGGAGGACAGAGGGAGGGAGCGACTGAAGGAGAAATGAACCTATTCAAACAAATGAATTCTAATGAAGCTTCGCAGACAAGACGTTTGCAGTCGGTCAGCGCTGTGAGAGAGAAGGCCCGGACTTCCACGCTGCAAAGGACTCAGCCCAAACCCCTGAAAGGGAGGGAGAGGAAAACAAGAGAAGGACCCTGGAGAAAGTGAGCCGGGAGGAAGAATGGTCCAGTAATGAGAGAGGGGAACCAGAGAGGGGGGGGCTGAGTTCAAGGTTGTATTCACACGTAAGGATTGTCCCCCTGAAAGACTGAACACAGACTTCCTCAGGGTTTAAGAGCCTCTTTATCAGACCCAGGTCTGTGTGTGTATGTGTGTGTACACTGGTGGTCTCTGGTTGGGTGGGAGATGGGGGGGGGCACTCACAGCAACATGCTGAATTCAAATTCAAATTGGCTTATTCTCAGGCCTGGTTGTAACAAAAATATCAGATCTGTGAGGTGTTTTTATGGATGAAAACTTGCAGCTTAAGTGAACTGGAATGTAAATGTTCCTTCCTGCCGAATATGTGAATTGGATTTGTGCCTTCCAGGTTGGGAACGTTTTTTGTCCACTTTGCTTAAAAAAAAAAGTGCAAATCTGTACTGTTAATCATTTTATAAGAACTGGTATTGCTGCGTTCAAACGGTTTCATTTGAGGGCCAAGGTTTTCAAATACTCCCAGTCGGCAGAAATATTCATTTCTTGAGGGCATTGGAAGCCAACTTCTTCCATCTGTTTATCCACTTAGAAACTGTAAAACAGCCGCTTCTAAAATTCCAACGATTTGAAAGAAATGTGGACAGTTATCGAATATCTGGGAGGGAGGGAATCCAAACGTCTTCGTGTAATAAGGACAGGTTAAAACACTTCTCTGTTGTCTGTTGTCACATCAGAGGATGAGCGAGGGGAGACGTGTGACCAGACTGCACTGTCTCCCTTTTGGATGTCTGACCAGTCAAATGACATCAATCTGCAGTTTGCTGGGGACCCCCTGACAACACCTCGACCCCCCCGCGGAGCCAGCTGAACGTCTGTGGCTTTTATGCCTTTGACTCCTGCTTTAATTCAATTTCCCGACATGCTCCTGCCCTAGTTTTCTCTATCTTGGGAAATGACAGAGACCCGACAAGATTACCATCTCCAAAGCACAACTTTTGATTCCTCAAGTGGCTCCTGCCCCCCCTCCCCTCCTTTTTTTTTTTTTTTAGTAATACCTCCAACAGAAAGCTCCACTCTTGAACCAGACAGTAATGCTGGGGGGGGGCTGGGGTCCACTTTGCTCCCCACTGAGTAGTAGTTAATAATGGAATTTGGGCAAGTTGTACAGTGTGCTTGCCAGTGACTACGGAGGCGGGGCAGTTAATGTCCAAGACTCTTCCACCGAAAATAAACCTGCATGAGGGAAGAGAGAGAAGGAGAGAGAGAAAGGGGGAGGAGGGAGGAGGAAGGGAAAGAGCCTTTCAACGGGGACAGGAGGGAAAGAGTCTCCGTTTCAATGGAATAAAAACTGCGCAATTTCTTTAAGGACTGCCCGCTCCGTTCGCGGCGGAGCGTTCCTCTCAAGGAAACGGATATCAGTGTGCTTTTGGATGAGCAGGGATCCGCAAACCCCCGCTGCCGCCTCGGAGGCTACAGGAGCTGGAGATTTTTTGATTCATTTCTCTCCTTGTGCATTTGGTGAAAGCGGATGGTCTCCGGAAGAAGGGACGAGCCGCGCAGCCATCCAGAGAGGCGATGTGACTGTGCACAGATGAGAGATCAGTGATGAGTCTATCCGTCATGCCTTGCCCATGGGCGAACAACATCAACATTTTTTGCCCCCCCCCCCTCTCCAACACAGCCCGGGCTCTGATCGATCTGCGTGGACACAGCTCCCCGTGTCGACGTTTGCACCTAAACGCATTATGGATGTTCAGTGAGCAGAGAGAGAAGGGGGGGCATCTTTTTTGGTGTTTTTCTTTTTTTTTTTGGGGGGGGCGGCTTTTTTAGGGGGCTGCGTCATCCGTGGCTTAGAGAGGGAAGAGGAGATGGACAGCCTTGCAGATTTTCCACTATCACGTTTTTTGAACCCAGAGGAGAGTGAGCTCGGCGCCTCCCCGGCAGATTGTGGACTGCACATAAAAGGTAAGCAGAGACGCATCGGTGTGAGTCGTATCGGGCGGACGCGCTGACATGTGAGGCTGTGCAGCCCCGTGTTACCTAATTGCAACAGGGGGGGGGACGAGGGGGGGATCGACGAGCCTCCATTGAAAACAACCTGAACTACAGTGCGTAGTCCTCATCCTGTAGTGAAGCTCGGGGGGCGCGATCAGCCAGACAAAACCCAAACCACTACAGGGGGATCCGTGTCAGTGTGGGGGTGTGTGTAGGGTGTGTGTGTGTTGGGGCGGTGGGGGGGCAACATTGTGAAGTAAAGTCAGGATTGTGCATGTGAAAACTAGAGGCTCTGTCATTGTGGTGCTTTTTTTAAATGGTGCTTTGGTCGGATTATAACATTGCTTTTGGTGCATTAGGCTACACAGCTCCTAACTTTACACGGATAAGTTTCGATTCAGCAGCGGTTGCAGCTGTTACATATATATATATATATATATATATATATATATATATATATATATATATATATATATACACACACATATATAAATATAAATATATTTATATTTATATGTATGTGTGTGTGTGTGTATGGGGTGGGGGTGTTTTTCCCCCCTCAAATTCACATCGAAACTGACGCTGGTGATGTCATGTTTTTACGGTAAATGAAGGAATAGTTTACGGGAAGGTGAGGTCTGGAGTTGGCCGATGTCGCAATCGCCCGCCCCGCGCGCTCATCTCCAGCAATGCACGAGAAGGCGACGACGGCTAGATCCCCGCGAGACACGCAGCGCGCGCATGGGGGCTGTTTTTAAAGACTTAGATTGGGTTTAGGGGTATGTGTGTGTGTGTGTTGAACCGCGGCTCGCTGGTGTCGGAGGAAAGAGTGTCGCATTTTCTTTCTGAAATGTCATGTGGTGAAGTTGTGGCGGGTTCTCTACTATTTCCAGGAAGAGCGTTTGAATGTTCTTCCTCTGGATTTTCCCTGTCTCCACCCCTCTCTGTCTGCGCTGCTCCTGCGGCACTTCGGGCTCTCTGCCGCTGGATGGCGACCGAGGATAGTGAATAGGTGAGACTATAAACATGTCCGCTCCCGCTTTGAGTTGTGTTGCTAGAGAGCACTCCGGCAGCCTGTCTGTCTGTCTGTCTGTAACGGAGCCTGGACCGACACTTTAATATCAGGCCTGGCTGTCTCATGTGTCTCTTGTGTCATGGTTTGAGTATATGCAGCGAGTCTGCTTTAAAAAGTTACCAAATTTAATAAACTTCACTCTCACTATGGACTTATTTCCCACAATGCAACTCGAGGAGCCTCCACACAGCTGCAGGAGGTTGAAGCTGATTGGGGACAGTGGCGGGAAAGTTACAGGAAGGCAAAAACATTAAGTATTTTTTTACACACATTTTATTATTAATTTTTCAAAGTTTACACCTTTACAAAGCAGTGCAGTGGCTTTTATTTCTTTATCAATGGAAAAAATATTTTCCTGCACAGGTAAATATATGGGACTCATACTGTATATATTTGATCCACAGTCTATGGTCTGAATGTACAGCAGTCCTCGGTATGTGCTATAATGTTTCAAATTCACATCTGGACTCATGTCTAACTTACATGTTTTTAAGTCTAAAAGGTTAAAACGTGGTTTGTGTTGTAGGTCACAGTAAATTTTGTAATACTTATACTTATTAAGGTTACCCTGGCTGTACCTCAGTGCTTTAATAAGGCCTCTGCAGACACGTTTACAACTGACAGTATCCCATCATTTTATATCTGCAGTGATTGAGGCTTTTTCCCTGAATTTAATCGTTTCCTGTGACACCAATAAGAGATGTAACCAGCACAGTTACCATATAGTAATGTGGTTAGCAGTATGATACTATGAACATGTTATATGTGACAGTCTCCTCTCCTGCTGTGGCATCAGGAAAATGCCTCCTCACTGTTTGTCCACATCAGCATAGAGTCCATTGTGTTGGTTTGTCTTCCCCCTCAAGCAAATACATCTTATTCACCATACTTAATGGATTAAAATACCATCTGCCTGCTACTCTCTATTTATATCTTCTCTTCTAGACATTTCTTGGAAGAGGGAAAGTAATAAGGTATTAATGCTTTTGTCCAGATTAACAGCATCTGCGTACCATGTGAAAGGAGTGATTACATGCTTGCATTGTAGCAGTGTATTTAGCATTTCTCTGATTTTATAGGTCATGTGCGTGCACCAGTGTGCGAGCCATATGAAGTGTACGAAATGCTTAAGTGCAATGATGCATATGGTCCCCTAGATGGCGTTACATTCGCAGTCCAGCCCTGCATGTCCTTTGTGAACAGCTTCATTTCTCACAGTGGGGTGGTGGAAAGACAGACTGTGTGCAGAAGGCCATATCATTGTGTGTAAATGTTGTTGTTAAATGTCTAAATTCTACCAGCAAATAAAACCACTAGTTTTATTACTTAAATGGTTGTGGAGATCTACATGATAGACATACTCTCAGAGTACCATCCTGTATCAGTGAGTATAATTAAATGTTAATCCTCTCCTTGGTCACTGCTTAATATGTTCTGTTTTTTTTTTACCCATTAACAGAAGAAACAAGGAACATGGCCAGCCATTGTTGTGCTATGTTTGAAGAACCACCAGCGCCTGACTGAAGCCATCAGTGAGATGTCTTACTGGGTGTCAGACCTTTTGTAGGAAAGAATGGGCACATCACCAGCACAGTCTGTTGAGATAGACTGCACAGTCTGCGAGTGTAAAGTGCTGATGCCAGTCATGGTAAGATAGACCTTTCAATTAATACTAACTAACTAATTCAATTCATATTTTATTGCATGATTGTTTTATGTAAGAGCTGCGTGCATACACACATACACAACTTTAACAGTCACTCCATGACCTGGAGTATCTACTTTTTTTTTTTTTTTTGCTTTTCTTGAGCTTTTTTTTTTTTACATTTTTATCTTTATTAGCTCAGGTGATTTTATGTTTTCACCATGATGTTGCATTAACTGAATGAGCATCAGCCTCTCAAAGTATTCTCCCGCAACTCACTTGTAGCTGAAAACTGATCCATATCAGACCTGTTGTTTACATAATGTTTTTTTCCTGCAGGAGAACATTTGCATTTGCAACCACCTGCCTAGGTAGGACTTCTGACCTTATACCCAGAATCTGACCTGCCCGCAGTTACATATGGGATGTGTGTTACATTACTGTTTAGCCATGTAGGGATGTTTGCCATTTCTGTTTAGTCTGTACAGTAGATATGTTTGCCTGAGCCTCTTTCAGAACAATGTGGTCTTTGACCAACTGAACTGTACTGAAATATCCAGCAAACAGACACAGTATGATGTCCTGATACTGTGTAGTTCAACCTGCAGTTTAGAAGCTTTTTATTGTACATCACTGTAGAAGCTCCTTTTCTCCTGAATGGAAGAAAATCCACTTCAGTTGCCACCATTATAACAGAAATTCCAAGATTTTGTGCTGTATTAGACTGTTGTTTTTCTATCTGTGATACAGGCTGGTAGTTTTGAAGACTAGGGTGTGTTTGGGCTCTCGAGGCTACATCTGTGTTCCTCAGTTTTTGTACACAAGTCTTTTTCTGTGTCGGTGGAGGACTTGCCAATTTCGCCACAGCTACTAAATTGATTGGGCTTGGGGCCAGACAACACAAGCACACACACACACACACACACACACACACACACACACACACACACACACACACACACACACACTTCAGCACACACACACACACACTGTTGGGCTGTATGTGTATACACACCTAACCTAACACCAGCTCTGTTTCATTTTCACACACACAGTTGTCAAACACACTCTGACACACATCTGAAACACCCCCACACCCTTTTCACTCACTGTTTTGATCTCCCTCTTTGGGACAAAGACACACACACACACACACACACACACACACACTCTCTCACTCTGATGTTGGCGTATCCTAGGACCCTGCTGAGTCTACACCTGGGGTTTTCCATCACTTAGCCTGCTCAGCTTTATTACATACATTTACAGCAGGCCATGAATCAGATCCATTATACACAGAAATGCACATAAATACACACATACACACACAAGACCAAGTAGACACCCTCCATTATGCTTGTAGACGGATACATGCGCACATGCATATAAAGCACAGTCTGGCTGCAAGCTCCTCTGAGAAAGGCTGTTACTGAGCCGAAATGAGAAGCGAGAGTGGAGGGATTGTTGGGAAAAGAATATAATGAAATGAAAGTAGTGTTTCTCTTCTCACTCACTTGTATTTAACATGATACTTGCTGTTGCATTGCAATCTTTTCAACATTTGTTCAACACTATTTAAAGTTTAAAATGTAGGTACAGTAGAAGCATCATACATCGAGTAGTCCTACTTTGTGTGTGATACTACGTGTGTATTTTTTCCCATCCATTGACAATGGGTTTCAATCAGCATGACAGCCTCACCAGTCAGCTTCCACCTCCGTCAGGCACACGTGTACACTCTCTCAGACAGGATGCCTTGTGTCACCTTCCCTTTTGGGTTTGAGTGTCATCATGTAACTCATCTAAAATCATTACAGCTAGAAGCTTTTTTAAAATATTTCAGAAATAAACACTTGCTACGTTCCACATGGCTGATACTGTGTCCTGATGGCTAAGTAAGAAATGCTGCTTATTATGTATCTTAAGTGTTCTTAGTTTGAGTAAGGTTCACAGCCTTTTGTGGGGCTTTGCCTCTAATGCTGTTATTATTCCAGAAAGTCGACTTTAACGCTAATAATAAATCTAATGCTGTGATGATGTCACCACACTTGGCAGTGTTTACACCAGGGTTTTGATGTTGGCTAGTTATAAGTTAAATAATTCCATATGTTGCACCTGGGACCAGTTTAGTCAGACGGTTTATTTGGACAGGGATCTAGTTTAAAACATAGTAGATGAGTGTCATATGTTCAGCTGCATAATTTAGCTTTTCAGAGCAGTAGGAGTCCATTGACTGCAGTACATATGCTGTCCTACAGGTGCTGTTAGAGGGAGTAACCCACAAATGTAGTTTTAAAAAGGGGGTGGCATAGAAGGGTTTATGTGAGAAAAATAAAATGATGGAAAAAAATCTGATTCGGATGAATCTGATTTGTTGTAGCGTAACAGTGAACGTTGCAGTTAATTGAGTTTTGAAAGATGAGTAGTAACATTTGATTTCACCCACTGTACAGTTTGTCTTGTACCCTCTTTACACAAGCAGATGACAGTTTGTGAGTGTTCAGTGCAGGGCACAGGACAGGACATTAGGACTTGGCATCTGTTTTTCCCATCTGCTTTGTCTACATCCTCCTCCTTTTCTTTCCTCGAAACACTCCAATCCATGTGCCATCCACGTGTGCCACACAGCCTGCGGAGGCGACAAAGAGAAGGGTTTATGCTTACAGAACATTCAGTGGTGGTGTTTTGACAGTTCTTTCTTTGGCAGAAAATGCTTATTATTTATTTAATTCTAACTTTAATCTGTCACAGCAGTTATAAGCAGTGAGGCTATTTCAGTTATTGTAAGAATAATTCCCTCCGTTCCCCACGTCTTCGTTCTCTTGGTCTCCCTCGATCTGCTGTGTGAAACCGTCCCAGACCCAGCAAGTGAAGGGGATAAAAAGACAGAAAATACTTTTCATTCAGATGAGAACAGAAGAACAGATTTGAGCAGGATATAGAGAGAGTTTCAGGAAGAGAGGTGGTGAGAGCTGACTCAGGATGCCAGGGGGGAGGACGACAGGAAGCAGTGGGTGAGGAGGAGGAGGACAGGAAAAAGGGAGGGGGAGAACCTCCTCTTCATCACACTCCTCCTCCTCTGTCATCATCAGTGGTGTCATCGAGGGTGGAGTGTTGTAGAGAGGGAAGGAGGAGAGGTGGAGCTGACATCATCCACCTCCTGGAGGTCTGTGAGGGCGTATTACCACATTCTCCCCATTAAAGCTTTTAACAGTCACATTTATACCATCAAAGGGCTTTTGATGCATTTAAACAACAGCTGGCAGAGAGAAAAACTCATTCAAGAAATGCTGAGTCCAAGTAAAGAAAACTGGCACTGAATATAAGAACAGAAAGGCAGCAATGGGAGAACAAATGGAGCTCAAGATAAGAGGAACAGAAAGATGTGATGAAAGAAAGAGGTGTGCAGAGAGCGAACTCCCCTTCCTATCTGGTTATATAACTTTCCTACGAAAGAGGGCATTGGGTTTGTGTGTGCGTGCTTGTTCTCATGTGAGCCCTCTTTGTAGGCCGTGTGTGATGTGTTTGTGTGTTGGGGTGATGGAGTTTGCAAAGAGGGATATGTCCATCATGCCCCCTGTCCTCTGCTGAGCTTGTGTTTTGCTGTCACAGGCCTCTGTTGGTATGTGTATTTGTGCGTGTCTAAGTTTGTAAGGTGTGTGTGTTGACACATCCACCGGTGTATACGTAACTGTGTGTTTTAATAGTGCAGCTATGTGTATACTGTACACTCTGACATCTATTACTACCATGTGTTTCAGTATTGATGTGTGCACCTGTGTCTTAAGGCCCCACAGTGGTTTTCAAGGCAGTTAGGTGAGGTTAGATGGTGCAAGATTAGTGTGAGGCTGCGGTAATTTAAGCAAGTGGAGGGCAGGAGTGTGGGGTGTGGAAGGAGTGCACAACCCAAGATAACCTATAAATGGTGAGATGCTGCAGTATTAGGAGGAAAATGGAGGAGGAAAAAGTAATACAGTAAGTAACAAGATTACAAACGTGCCAGACAGTCAACTGACACATACATTGTATTGCACAAAGGCCAAAGCCATAAAAGTCTTTTATGTTCAAAGCCAACAGTCCATCCTCTGATGCCTTTGGGCAGTGTGTGCCTGTGTCCCTGCTTGGATCTAGGCAGCCTTTATTAGTATTTCCTTGTTCCAGAATTGAAAGACAAAGAAAACTATACTTAAATTTTAAAGATTTTCAGATTCTCATTTTAGATGTGTTCAAATGCATCTCCTAACTTTAGGCAACGCAGCTGTTTGTCTTGTTGTCTCGGTCTTTGTAGTCAGTTTGGTTTGTGAGAGACCTAAAAACCCTAAATGCCTGATCTCTTTTAAAGCGGGATTTGTTATTGACACCAAAATCTTGAGGACCAGTCACACAGAGCACAGTGACAGGTTCTTGAATTACTCAGTGAGTCCACTGAGTAATTCAAGAACAATCTAAAATGTACCTAAAGGTTTTAGAGACCAGGACCCAAGTTACATTGTTCAACTGGAATTTTTAACCTTCGACAGTTTATATTATAAAAAGTAGGCCTGCGTTCAGTCTGAAACCTAACAACTAACAGTGATTATGTGACAAGTGCACACACATATTTTTCTAACCAGGTTAGCATATCACCAGTTTCAGCCTGCATCTTGTGTTGTGGGGAAGGGTAGGTAGAGTTGCCGTTTTTGGCGCTGAGCTGTGGAAAAGTGGGCACAAGACATGAACACTATCTGCCTAAAAAGTGATGTGACTAAAACGCTTACACAGGCTTTGGTAGATAGTGGATGTGCATTTCCCAAACCAAATCCCTTCTTGAACAAATCCACTGCCAACCCCCCTTTCAACATGGAAACAAAAAAAATCACTGCAGCCATAAGCTGTCTTGTGTTGTGCTCTCTCACACTCGGACCCTCCCTCCCTCCCCAGCACTGCTCCGCATCTTTCTACCCCAGCTCCTGTTCTGGCTTTCTGACTCTCAGGTTTCTCCCCACCCCCCAGGCCTCTACACCCTCGTAGCCCCCCTTTGATCCCCTACCCCCTGTTACCCCCCATCCACCCCCTCGCCTTCCCTCTCCCCAGGGCAAGCCCACAGCTCCCAGCCCTTTGTGCCTTCTTCTCCCTCCCTCCCTCCTCCTCCTCCACCTCTGCCTCCCCCTGCCTTTGTGTGTGAGAGGCCAGCAAAGGGAGAGAGGAGAGGGAGGCAGCAGAGGAGAGAGTGAGAGACAGGAGAAAGAAGAGAGGGTCCAATAGATCAGATGTGAAACTAGAGCTTTATAAGCCTTTTGTTTTTACATGCTCTAACTTGACTTGTGGATTTGCACATCAAGCGAAGGCTGTGCCCTCACCACACTGAACTGGTGTCAGTATCTTCTAGTCCCTGTTCATATACATCTAAACAGTACTATAAAAAATAAAATTGAACCATAGATATGATTGTGTCCGGCCTTACAACTTTGATTAGCCTTACAATGATGTTTACTTAGTGATCAACCAATGTCCTTTTAAAAAAAGACAGCAACTACAGTAAACAATGACTAATAAACTTGACTATTATATATACAGTGTCCATCATGTACACATTTGTCCAGTAAAGGTAGATGATACAAGGGATTACAGAGCAGAGAAGAAGCAAAAATACACAGGGTGTAACATGGTATGTGATTTTGATTTTTTTGTTTCATCTGAATAAGTTTCTCTCTCCCTGTGATTGTAGAACTTGCAAGGTAACATTTCACACTACAGAAAGGAATATTGTACATGTTTATGTTTCATGGCAGCTGCTTACAAGTATCTACAGTCGAAGACCAAAGGTCTACTTTAGATACAGAGTAGCTTTTCATAGTCAACTTGACTTGTTTTGACTTGCACGAGAATCCTCTGTGTGCACTGTGTAGTGCTGTCTAATAGTAATTTTAAATACCTTCAGTAAGAGATTATAAGACAGGATGTCAGCCATGGCCCAAGAATGCTACATACTTCAGATGCCTCAGGATTTAGGATTATTTTGAAGCAGACACACAAGTATGTTGTGTACATTTTCAAATAAATTTTCCATATTTGTAGATGGTGTGTACATAGCACTGCCCTGCCAACTTTAAACACATTTGGTCATGTGGTATTTCACAAACATGCAACACGTGCACTGACATGCACAAAAAGGTTCATACTGTGTCCTGTTTAAAGCAATCACATACACACTGTACACACAAACACACACGGTTGGCCTTAATGAACCTATGGAGGCCATGGAGGAGCTGTCGTTAAAAGAATTCATAGACAATATAGTATGTACAAGACGGTTTCAATAGGGGGTGATATAGAGCAGTAGAGACCCATGTACAGTATACTGATACAATTTACTAAGGCTACAGTACAGTGATAGTATAATTATATTGAAACCTTTAACTGTCACACTCTATTATCTGTGTCCTTTGTGTAAAAACTTTTTGGCCATAGTCATAAATTATGAAGATGTTGATGACATCACTGGGAATATATCTAATAGCAGTGTTGTCAGCTAGTCTCGGGCATGACATTTTACAGGAAGAACTTGTGTTTGTTTGTACCTGAAACCTGTTTAAGGGAGATTTCAGTTTTTGTTGTCTTTCCTGTGTGCTGTGTGTAAAGGTACCTGAAATCATTAGATCTAGTAGTCACTAGTAGTCACAAATAGCCAAGGTATTATTTGTTAGCAAAAAAGGTTCAGAGAGCTGTATCTAAAATCATGTGTCACCCATGCATATGTGAATATTGAACACACGTTCACATTTTAGCACAGGTCATTGAGTTGAGACAGTGTAAATGGGTCATTATGTGACTAAGAGGGCTTTAAGGTCAGTGTTTTCCGTGCTTGACCAAATAAGATGGCCAGACACTGAAGGCATCATTCACCTACTGCCCTACCTAAATTCATCACACAGCTGCCAGCAGATAAACAACACAAATACACAGACAGACTAAAAGGTAAGCACACATAGGACTGTCTCACAGAACCAGAGAGAGACAGGAGCTATTGTGTGAATGTACAGATGAAAGTGTTAATAAGCTTGTCTCAGTATGTGTACATGCATTTTACATTTACTATGCCGAGACCCACAGCATCACACATGCATTTTTAAAACCCAGGAAACAGAACAGGTAGGTCACACTGGATGCATTTGTGTGTGTGTGTGCATGTTTATCTGTGAGTGTGTGTCTGTACGTGTGAAATCCACTTGCAGGGAGTGCATGTTCAGTAGGAGAGCATATTCCTGGAAAGCCAGCTGCCACTCCTGTGATCACAGCTAACTCGATTAGAGGAGCCTCTGCCGCCGAGCCCTCTGCCCTGTGAGCTACAATATGCGCACACAAACAGGCACACCCACACGCACTCACACTGGAGTACCGCTACTCAAGATTTAATTGAATCGACCAAAATAAAGTACATCAAATTTCCAACTAATGCAGCGTCATAAGCATCGCACTTAAAGCTTGTGCCAATAAAGCTCCATCAGTTGCGCGTATTGTATATGTTATACTGAGAATTTCAACCATGAAAATATGACTTTGGTCTTGAGGAATGTCTGCTTTGTCTGTCTCTAAATGTAGCCTCTCCGAAGGCATCCTAATATGTGCTTTTACAACCATTAATAGAAAACAGCATTTTGCTACTGTTGTACCAATTAACCGCAGCAAAGCAGAAATGTCAGTTAGGCAGCCAGCCTTTCATGTGAGGTGCTGACCTTTTCCAGTGATCATGCTAATCATTGATCACTTAGCTAAACACAGGCTCAAGTAAGAGCCCATTATTGTCCCTCCCAAAGCCTTCCTATGGACAGCAGTTATAATTAGGCCCCAGGGTAATTGTCTGACTAATTACTGTTGGTGGGATACATACATCGCCTATCATCAAACCCAAGGGGAAGCTCTGCTATTACTTTTAATTACCTGCTGTTAACTTTGACAGCTGACCCCGAGTGCTGTTTGTGGAGCTGATGGTCGTGCTCCGTCTTTTGGGAGGGGAAGGGGATACTGGATATCAACCTCCAGTGTGGTCACTGCCACAATGGCACAGATGGATTGCCTCTGTAGTTGCACACGCATACTCCCAAACACACACACACTGTGGGGTGAACAGACACATGCTGGCTTTTTAGGCAGCAGACCCATTCATCATGTGTCTGTCTGTAGAGGAGTTGCTATTCATTGTCTCTCCTCCTGCTTATTCTCCAGGAGCCGGCCCGTCTCATGCATCTCTCTACCTTTCTCGCTACTTTTCTCTTTGTCTTTCTGTCCCCCCTTCATCTCTCTCCTCTTGTCTTCATATCTTTGATACTCTCCCTCCCCTGTTTCATACCCTTTATATATCTCGCCTCACCGAGAGAACAAAGAGGACATAGCTAGTTACCTTGTCTGTGTCTGTCTGCCCGCGCGAGTGTTTGAAATGTATGAAGTGCGACGTTAAGGACCCATCCCAGTAAAGCTAGTTTCTGCAGTGACACAGAAATCACTTCAACAGTTATTAGTGTTTTATGGATTACAGAGTGCTAAGAAGCCAGAGCAGACACCTGCAATGTAGCACTTCAGTTAATATCTGCTATAATGGCATCTCAGTAGAACAGAGACATGCAGTAGAAAAATATTACATATTCTTTACACAAACATATACTAAGACTACCTATTGTTGTGAATGTTTGAACAGAAAATGTTTTTTCACCATGTGGCTTCTGAACACTTGAGCTTGAGTGGAAAAAAAAGTTCATTTCCATCCATCTTCTACAGCGACTTATTCCTTTCCAGGGATTTACATATTTTACACACTAATCAAAGACACTCGTTATACCAGTACTAACTTTGTCTTTTTACTCATGCTGAAGATAGAAGAGTAATCATGTACGTATGTAGTAAAAAAAAAATGGTGACACTGTTGAAATGTCACCAGGTCCTATATAGGCAAACTGCCAGAGCTTCTTTTATAGAAAAACATCTTGAGGCCCTTTTCAAACATAACAACATATAAAATTGCCAGAGGATTTCAAGAAAAATGTACGTGTGAAGGGAAATACACATTGATGCTTCCCTTGTAGCCTTGAGAGTGAATGTGAGGGATGACTGTGTTTACTTTTATCTGAGGATGCAGACTGACAGATGGAGAAACCCAGAGTGTGACAGTGTGTTTCTTCTTCTCATTAGGAGTGTCACCGGCTACTGAACCAAGCATTTCCTGTGTTGCCTGTGTTGGATAAACTCTTATTCCAACAGTGTTTTTTCACTGTGTGTAACACGTGAGCACATACAGCTACACATTCACAGGTGTGGAGACGCAGCAGAGTTAGCTGTTTGAGTTAGCTTGTGAGTTTTGATTTATACCTCTGGTGCTTTCAGACTAATTGCTTTGGCATGAGCTCATCAGGGGTTGGTCAGCTTTGCCCTGTATGTATAGTATGGTATGTGCATGTGTGTGCGCGTGTCTGTATACACAACACAGGCCACATCCAGGGCCAAGAGCAGGGTTGTGTTGCCATGGTGAAGATGAAATCCAAAATGCAGAGTTGCAAGGAAACCCCTGATTGGCTGAGGAGCCATGCATGGGATTGTGATGCATGCTGTCAGCTGGCCAATGGGATGCAGGCTGAGCCAGGGCTGTTGCTAAGGGGAGTAGCTTGGAACAGAGTCAGCTGGGTTTTCTCTCTCTCTCTCTTCTCTCTCTGCATCTCCCAGTCAGTTTCTGGCTCGCTCGTCTGTTCTCTCCTGCTGCTCGCTCTGCCTTTGCCCTCATTGACTCCTTCTCCCCCTCCTTCCTGTCTCCCCATTGCTCTCCCCCTACATTTTTTTTGCACTTCTACACGTGCAAAAGGGGAAAGAGCACATGTTGAAAAATTCACTGAATATTTCATGCAGCTTGTTGTGTGGGGCTGGGGCCTTATCCGAAGAATCCCTGCACTAAAAGTAGCGTGTGTTTGTTTGCCCGCGTGCATGGAAGTTTACATGTTTGTATATTTTATTGAATGTGTTTTCTGAGCATCGCTCTGGGCCTTTGTGTGTGATTGTCATTGTCTGTGTGTGTGTTGCTTATTTTGTGTTAGTTCTTTGTTCCTTCTTTATGTGCTTGGGCTCTCATGTGCACTTTTTGTCTTTTACACCTCAGTGTTTGTATATTTCTAGTCTTTCAGGTGTGTGAAGGGGTAGTGTGTTAAATGTCTGTGTTCATGTCGGGGAGCTCTCCAGGGACTTGGGGCTCTCCATCTGAAGTGGGGTGTGTTTGAACACGAGCCAGGTAGTGTTGGGTACGCGCCTGGCGTCACGTAGAGCTGAACCCCCTCCAGCCCCACCCTCCACCCTCTCAGTATCCTATACCCAACTACTGGATCATTACCACTCTTCACTTCAGACCTTATATTTGTACCCTGTTAGACCACTGGTGCAAGTTGAAGTTACACGTTATTTACATCTAGCCAATGTAAACAAATGGTCTGTTGCAGCACACTGAATAAACACAATGTGAAACACAAAAAATAATAAATAAAGCAAAACAGAATAAACTCCGTTAATTGGTTGTAACTCCTTCAATCCATAGAAATGTGTGGCTTCAAGGATATGTAAGTGTCTGAATAGGCTATACAGTACAGGATGGCTAGTCTTGAGCAATGTAATGACATGTCAATGACATGTTTCAACTCGTTGCTGAAGATTCATATAATGCAAGACTGTGTGTGCTTTAGTGGTTGCCATGCCGACTCTTGTCCAACCAATGTGTAATTTAATGGTATTTTATTGATTTGGTTGATTTGGTTTTTATTGTAGCTTTTGATGCATCCTCGACTACTGATATACAGACATTGTACATAAATTGTGTATGTATTACTTTAATGTGGTTTTGTAGTTTTTGTGCTGCTTTTTCCCCATATGAAGGGTCATCAAGGGGTTAAAGATAAGACAGTGTCATATATTGAAAGATTGTAAAGCTCACAGACAGTTTTTTGCAATGTTCGGCTTCATAAATGGAAAGGTCTTTGACGTCACTGTAACGAGACTCTCAGTTTAATTTCCCGCGTACTTAATCAAAAATGAAATTACAGTAGCCAGGGTCAGATCTGTCCACTTTATTAATGTCACTTTGTTTGCTCCCCGTGCCATTATGTGTGTCAGTGACACACGTTGTGCACAGTAGTGGGCTGAGATATTGCGTGTGCAGTTCACTCATGAGAATGTGGGTTAGCGTCAGTCACATAGAGTCATCATCAATTATTTATTTACGACACAGTTGATGGACGATGATTTGTGCACGTTGGTCTCCAGGCAGTATGAGTGGAGTTTAATATTGTGATGAAGCTGGATGAATGAGAACATCTGAGGTGTAGCACTGAGTCATGTTATACTCAACGCGAGTCAATGATCAAACTTTGCCAAGAGGCAGCAGCGACACAAAGAATGACCTTTTTGTTCGTTTTTGGAAAGGCAGGAATATTGTACGTCACCCCACAAGTGGGCAGAATCAGAAACAAAGCATCCGCTCTCTCTACACATTTTTCTGTCTCTCCCCCTCCTGTTTCCTTCCTCCTCTCATTTCCTCCTTCCACACTTCCTGTTTCCTGGCTCTCATCCTCTCTTTGTTCAGCTTTCTCTCTCATGGGTACATTTTTTTTTTCTGTTTCTGCTGTCATTTCTTTTTTTTTTTTTACTGTGTGTGTGTGTGTGTGTGTGTGTGTGTGTGTGTGTAATCTATTGTGCCGACGGCTGCCAGGGGAATCACTGAAGTGAGGCTTCCTACTTATGAATCAAACTCTGCTAATAGAGCATGGCTGGCTTTGAGATGACATAACACACACACACACACACACACAGTGGCCGTCCCATAGCCCCCAAACATTCATTCATAATAATCCTCACAATCAGTTTATTTAGAATGAGAGATGGAGGGAGAAGATGGATGAGTGAAAAATTGGGAGGGAGAGAGGAGTCCTCACTCACTTGATGTGAAAACAAAGCAATTACGGGCAGTTTAGTCATGTTAGCTGTATGTGTATGTGTGTGTGGCGTGTTTATGGGGACACTTCTCCCATATTAGGACAAAATAAAGGTTGCCATAAAGTAAATAATTGAATTTTAGTGTGAAGATTTGGTTTAGGGTTAGGGTAAGTAAGTCTACAGGGAATAAATGTAAGTCAAGTTAATGTCCTCAGAATTCATGAAAACATAACTGTGTGTTTGTGTTTAATCGATACAAAGTTTTCACATGGCCTTAACACGACAGGTTCAACTTGAAATGGAAACACCAGTTTCAAACATAACCAGGAATAAGAGCATTTCGGCATGCTTTAAGTGTGTTTTCAAGAACCAGCTTGCACACGTGCACGTTTTCCAGCTCTGTAACAATGGAAAACATTATACACATGTGCATGGGCGCACACACACTCAGAAAGTTTCCTAGTGTGCATTTATGCAGTCAGTGGGACTTATTGGAGGAGAATCAAGCAGTCAGCTTCTGCGCAGTGGTTTAAAAATAGAAATAACACAAACACACACACACATTTACACACATACTCTGCTCGCAACTCAGAAATAGAAGAACTGAAAAGCATCTGAGTAGCTGAGCCCAGTCCCCCCCCGCCATCCCACATTTTTCCCTTTTTCCTCTTCAGTCTCATCTGTCCTTTTCTGCCTTTTTCTCTTCTCTCCCTCTGCTCACTTTATACTCTCTCTGTACTCTGAGAGGAAAGAGATTAGAGGAAGGAGTGTGAGTGAGAAAGAGGGAGAGATGCTAAAATGAGAGCAAGCAACCATGGGAATAAAATTAGCCAAGTTTGCATCACCGCAGCCCCACGTGCATGTGTTTGGGTCATGCAAGGGTGTGTGTATGTGTGTGTTAAAGTCTGCATGTGTTGGAATGTCTGTGGTAGATGGCCATAGTGAGACCGTAATCTCTCTCCCTGCTTCAGAGACTCAGATTCAGATGGAAGCAGAAAAAACAGAGCTCAATAAGAAGGAAAAACCAAAAGACCGTCAAAGAGTGAGTGTGAGGGTAGAGCAGGTGTCATGGTGAATAACAGAACACACCGTTACTGCCAATATTTATCTGTTTACACAGAAAAGTTCCCTTCACCACTTTGCACGTCTTTCCATCTCCTCTGTTTGTGTTTTCCATGCAGCACAGTGACAGTTTATTATCCCTGTGATCACTGCTGACTGCCCCTCCACAGAGAGAGGGAGGAGGAGGAGTGATGAAGAAGTAGAAATTTGATGTTGGAGACGAGGAGAGAAAGACGGAGGGTGGAGGGGAGGAAGGAGAAAGATGAAAGCGAAGGAGAGAGAAGATTATGCAGTTTAAGATAATGCTGGCTTTGAAGACGGGGGAGAAGGAGCTAGAGGGAGGAAGAGGAAGGCAACAAAGATATATTTTATTTCTTTATTCCTTCACCTGCACTCTTTCTCTTGTCTTCTTCCATTTTGCTCCTTTACTTCCCCTTGCTCTGTCTCTTTGATATGGAGTTATTTTTATCTCTGACTTTCTCTCTGGATGCCTGTGAAAATGTTGAGTTACGTTTTATTATAAAGGTGTGGATGGCTTTATCCCAGATGAGTTTTAATAAAGGAAAAGCTCTAAACTCAAGTGCAGACTGATAAAACAGGATGAAATGCTTGCTCGCTGCCTTTGATGTGCTGCTGAAAATATTATCACAAGTTGAACTGCACATGCATGAGACAAAAAAAGAACTAACTGCGACTGTGGAGGTCGAAGCGTTACTGTGACATCTAAGCTTTTGAGATGTGACTTTTAGGTAGCAGAGGATATCAAGTACAGCAGTTCATCTTATTCACACAGCCACCCACATCTGATTTAAAAACTGCACTGATGGAATTAGTGACTCTGTCAGTCTTTTGAGAAAAATGCTAACACAATCCTTTAGTATAGAGATTAGCAATACTCTAGAAGCTGCCATGTAACTCATTACAAACTCATCTGTTGTGGAAGATTATGTGATGTGGTTGAAATTTCTAGAAGACCTACTAAATGCATAGGAGAAGGGAACAGATAAGTAATAAAAATACATCCTTAAGCTGTTAAAAACATCATGTGATGTCATCATTCATTGCTTAAGGAAGCGAGTCGTCTGACAGCACTTTGATACAGGAGATGTGCATGTGATGAAGTTCTACTGAACAAGTGTTGGAGTGTTACACACATGCATAGGACATATGACAGCAGTCACATGTTAATACCCATGTTAACATTCACATGCAGGCCAGTCCTTAGTGTAGTTCTACACCGTGTTAAATTGTAGGTATACACAGAATTATAGTGCATTATGACCAAATCAAGTTTAATTTCTGACTCTACACAAACTTGTGCTCACCCACATGTGCATGCTTTTTCTCTCCTGCTTGCTCTGTTGCGCGCTTTTCAAAAGGTCTTTTCAAAAGGCTTTTTAAAAGGCAGCATCACTGTTTTAAGTTTCTATCACTAATCAAACCACAAAAGCAAGTGTGTGTGTGTGTGTGTCAGAGAGAGAAAGACAGACAGATAATGTTAGTTGTTTAGATAATGTTTCTCGTAATAATGTGAGAGACAGGAAGACAGAAGCTTCTCATCAAATCAAAGTTTCCTTTGGTGTTTCTTGTAATCACACACTTGTCATACTATAAATACTGTGACATGTTGGAGGAGACAATGGACATGTAGGCAGGACCAAATTTATTTTTTTCTCTAACTTCCGCACACACACATAAACAACACTAGATTCTAGTTAAAGGAAGTGGGTGTTGTAGTTTTGAACCAGTAAAAGCAGGGTTAAGGTGTCTGAGAAATACAGTCGGAAGCAGCAGCTGTTTGTCAGCTTCTACTCAGTACACTACTCTGTTCTTGAAAGACAAGGTTGTGAGGCTTTTTCCATTCGTCTCAAGGTTGTGAGGTTTTTACCTGTAGGAAGCCCATATATGCACTTCTAGTTTTGTGTGTGTGAGTGTATGTTTTGTGTAAATTAGTTGATAGTTTTTTTTTTTTTTCAGTTTCTTCTCTCCCTTTTGTCCCTTCCAATACTCCACTTTTTCAGCCTCTCTCTCTTTCTGTCACTGGGAGGACTTGAAAGACCTCTCGGCCAGTGACCTGACCTCATCAATTTGGGTCCCTCATCATATTGGCTCATTTGGGGGAAGGGCAGGGTCAGGGGTGTGTGTGTGTGTGCGTGTGTGTGTGTGTATCTGTGTTTGTGTGTGCATGACCCTGATGGGGCCCTTAGCACAGTTCGATTGAGAAAGGGGGGAGACAAGAAGGGAGGGGGGGTTGTGTGGGCCCCCCATTCTCCACCATCTTAGGTTTCCATCTATTGACTGCTGTGGCTGCCCCAGATCTCATGTCGCCCCCATGTGTGTGTGCGTGTGTGCAGTGTCTGTATCTCCTGTCCGTTCTCCTCATGGCAGTCTTGCAGGTGGACAAGACAATCACTCTTTCTCATCTGTTTCTCTCTCTATATAAATCTCTGCCTGTCTGTGTGTGTCCACTACCCCTCCCTCCCATTCAATTTTTTCATCATCCTCCTTTTCTACCCCCCCACCCCCCTTCCTGTCTCATCTCTCTCATCCTTTTATTCCAACCCACTCTCCCTGCCTTCCTCCTGTCAGGTGAGAGGGAGGTGAGGCAGGAGGAGTATTAGCCTCACTGTCTGGAGCCAGTGGTAACCTTATATCTCAACAGAGAGAGACGGAGAGAGGAAGGGCTGCTCGTAACTTGAGCTTTAGTGATTGTACATTCAACACAGAGGTCGTTTTTGTAGACACTGGATATGAGTGAACACACACATACACACATTCAGTCTCCATCCTGGTCCAAAATGTATTTATACATCACACATTTGAAGAAAGCACATTTGATTCCCCCCACATCAGTGATGTAATCCCAATGCAACGTCGCCGTGGCGATTGTCTTCTCCCAGCCTCCAGAAACAGGGGCTCTGAGTTTCGTGGCTGATTGGCTTTGTCCAGGCAGCTGGAAAAAGGAGTTTATTCAGCTCTATGCCCTCGGGCTGCTCCATGCTCTAACACACACACACACGTACAAACAGTACATGCACTCAACACAGATAGATGAGCTGGCGGAAGCATGAAAGAAGGAGAAAAAGGAAATGGAGGGATTTATAATTAGGGGTAGAAACAAACAAAGCAAAAAGGAGGAAAACATGCATGTTTTCAGTTTGAGAAACATATGATCTCAGTTTTGTTATATGCTATTATGGCTGTTGAGGATTATGTATTATTATATTTCAAACCAAATAATAAATCTTTTCAGCATGCTTTGAATGGATGAAACTATTGTTTGTCAGTGTTTGGAAGGTTCGTACACAGCTTTGGCAACGTGTCTCATAAGCAGTCATACCAGTAAACTGACTTCATTCATTAGAAACAGGAAAGAGAGAAAGATACAGAGGCAAAAAACGACACACAGAGGTTAAAAAGAATGGTAGAAGACACAGGAGAAAAAACAGGAAGCACTGAGTGGCTTTGAGAAATCTTTAAAGAGACTGATATAAAGAAGGTTTCTTTGGGTTTTAATCAGCAAGTGATGTAAAACTGTGTTCATTAGTGAGCGCTCTGGGTTGAATGCTGCAGTTGCTTTCTTGCCCTCAAGATACTTTCAACTAAAGTCTGATCTTTTGCAACCTTTTCTGGAGTTATACTGATCCTAGTAAGAATATATATTGGCTTTGATTCAGAGAATTTTGCCTTTTACTTTTTCATTGATGTATAATGTTAAGTTGAGAAAACATGCCCCACTTTTCATGTTAGCCCATCCTGTCCTGATTCCTGGAGCTGGTTTGACCTGTTGAACGTTCTGGCACAGGAGGCGTTCAGGACTCAGCCAATCAGACCTCGAGTCTTGAGTTGGAAGCTGAACAGTTTATGTATTTAGCAATGACAAGCTGTAACATATCATAATCACACAGACTTTACACACTAAACCATTAATCAGAAAAATAGTCTTTAGAGTAAAGGGATAGTTTTGATTTTTTTTGAAGTGGGGTTGTATGAGGTACCCCATCTACTGTAGGAAAAACGCTGACTATGGATAAGTACTTGAATCAACCCCACCTAAAAAACTATGGACTATCCCTTTAAATGCTATTGAAACTAAGTGCTTGTTGCCCTTGTACACTATGAAGGTGTTAACCATGAGTAACACCATGAAGCAATGATTTGATGAGTAGGTCCCTGTTATACACATTGCATCACCTGCATACGAGCACATGGGTGACGCAATACACGATTTATGATTTGCGCTCTTCCATCAATAGAGGGTAATGGCAACATGCCCAAGTAGCAACACAACAGCAAAAGGTGTGGCATTAAACGCTCAATATAAACTTTAATGTGTTTCCAAGCTGTTTTTTTTTAAACATTTTTTAATTTTACTTTTCGGAACATTGCCTAGCTTAATAGCCAGTAATCACCCATAATTCAGAGCTTTCAGTTATGATATTGTGCCGTAGAGCCAAAGGCAAAAGCCAAGTTTATTTTCGTCCCAGTATTTACTCCTGTGCCTGTATAATCAGCTCCAGGCCACTCCAGCTCAGGTTAGACTGCAGACAGGTTTGTAGCCCCACAGTCACAACACAGTGCCAAGGTGAACGAGTCCTCACAAGGCTGAGGGGACCAGATGTGTCAAGTGGCTGAGCTGGGGGCACAATGGCCCTCCAGGGCCAGTTGAAGTGCCTGGAGCGGGGGGGAGGGGGCCTGGACTTCGGGTCTCTCCACCGACCCCCCTCAACCCCCTGTCCCTCTCAGACCGGGGCTTTTCCTGGGCAGCGTGGCACAGTGTGTGGCCTGGCTCTGGGCCAGAGCATCCAGCCTGCCTGCCTCTGCCAGCCTCCCTCCCCTGAGACCAAAGACAAAGCTGGGACACGGCCAGACACTCCACGCTCTCTGTTTATCTCTCCATCATTCCCCTCCTTCTCTCTCTACTCTTTCTTTATCTTCTTAATCATTGGGGGTCATTGTTTCCTGTTTTTCTTTCAGATTTTCCTCTATTATCACACATCACTTCTCCTGTCCCTGTACACCTTTTGTTCTACTCTACAAATCCATGTTATGTCTGTATTTCATCTCTTGTTCTTGTTTATCATACAATCTCACTCTATCTACACTTGTCATAATCTCTCATCAGGGTCCAGGGTTTCTCACAAATCATCTCACACACTCTCACACATTTTTCTGTTTTCATTTTGTCTAACATCTGCACACTTACATACAAGCTCATAGGGAAGCTTTAACCCCTCTACACACACACACACCCAAGCACACAGAGGTTTACAGGTATCAGCCATCGAGCTATGCACAGTCACACACATTCACGCATACACTCTCCCACACAAATTCCAGCCTACCTTACATTCACACACATTCATTCTCTCCTCAAGCCTCCACAGATGTACTATTAAAGTTTTCCCATATATACACATATAGCCGAACTCAACACATCCCCTTCCCACACCCCCACACATACACCCCTCCCATCCACCCTCTCTCTATGCTGTGCATGTGTTTCAGTGTGTCTGTCATCCTGTCGCCGTGTGTGGGCTCCACATCAAACCAACTGCCTAACCAATAAAGGCTAGCGCTAGCCACCAGTCTCAGACCGGCTAGCATGCATCACTCATTGAAGGCATGTATGTGTGTGTGTGAGCGTGTGTGTGCTTCATCCTCCACAACCACCCACTGTGCTGCTGCTAACAACTCTGGTCAACTCCAATACTTTATGGGGAGATGAGTGGTTGTTTCTCACCCCGTCACTCTTTCTCTTTCTCACTCTTGCCTCACATCACACTCATTTTCAACTTTCAACTTTATTTACTCTCTCCTATTTGCACTCTTTGACTTTCTCTCCCTCCCTCTTTCTTCAACCCGAAACTTTTTTTTTTCCATCTCCCATTTGTTTGCTCTTTTATTTTTATCATGCTCTCTTTCTCTGTTTTCCTCTCTCCCATAACTTTCTAATTACCACTCTGTCTGTCACTCTGCCGGTCTCGTAACGACTCCGAACCACAAACTTCACACCTCACATGAAAGAACAATATGGGCACACACACAAGCCGGGTTGCATGCACGACAGACACATACACACAGTTAACTCACTGAGCATACTACCTTATTTCCTCTCTACTTTTCAAGAAGAATTGTATTTTATTATATTTAATTGCTTCTTCAGTCTTAGAATCTCTTCTACTCATAGTTGGCCTTACTGCTACTACAGATATTTATAACGCTTACAGTTTTACATCAAAAATCTAATTTTTTACTTTAACCCTTTGACACCCACCTATCTGACAACAGTTTATTTTTAACCTTTTAGTTGCAGATGCATTTACTTTTGATTTTGACCTAACAGACGAAATCTATTGATGCATCTTAAATCTTCATTATTCCCGCAACTTTTCATAGTACTTGTTGTAGACAGTGTTAGTGTCCCACAGATGAAATGGTGGTTGTAAAGGTTACAATTATTTCCACTTCTGTGAAGGGGTTATCGGATGGTCTAACAGTGTCTAAAAATCACCTCTTTATGATGGGTTTGACATCAAAATGAGGGGGAGAGCTGTATCTAACAACAAGAACTTTCCAAAACCAATGATCCAATAACATGCCCACTTCACAGAGCGATTGGCGAGGTGTTGACAGTAGAAAGTAAGAGGGATTTTAACTGCTTTATTGAGCTCTGTTATTTCATATTTTACACAAATACTTGTGAGTATCAATCTTTGCATTTTTGTCCGACACCACGAAAGCCTTTGAAGGGAAACTCAAATTTTGTGTGCCATTCTCCCAATTTGAACGATTCTCACAATGACGGTGGGTTTCCCACCTTCGACTTTGGCCGTTCTGAACACCTACAAACACTTTTTTCTTTGTGGTCAGATGACGCATCACATTAACTTCTTTGTTTCCAGCATACCCCAACTTTTAGTGTTACACAGATGCTTCTAGTCTAGCTCTGATTTGCATGGATGCTCTTCTCTTGAGCAAGGCATTCAACCGCCATTTCCCCAAGTACAGCTGGCAGTTGGAGACTGTTGTCATACTGGGCAGAAACAAGTAGATGGAAAAGACTGTGAGAGAAGACAACTTTCCTTGGATAGGTGAAAGTGAAAAAATTAAACCCAAAGTAAAACAGATTAAATGAGATACTTAAAATGCAGGAAAACTTGTAGCATGTAGTCCTACACATGGTCACATTAGTACTCCTTCCTACTTCTGTCACAAAACACAAATGGGAGCACCATAGCTGTTAGCTAAATCTGCAGTCCTCACTGTGAGCTGATCAGAATTTACCCCCCCCCCCGCTCTCACCCTAACCTCTCAACCTCGCCCGGCCCTTCTAACCTTCACACCAGAGTTTCCAATTAACCCTGAAATGGCCTTTCTTTAGCAGCTTAGGTCCTGCTCTCTTAGTATTGTCCATCATTTTAATCTGGCATAGTTATTCTAACTTGTGTTTCTTTCCTCTTCAAACTAGGTTTGGTGGCCAAGTCTACAAAAATAAGATCAAAGATTTTTAAAACTTTGCTTTAACAGCTTATAGTGTGTGAATGTGTTTTTTTACACCCCATAGCAGAGTCATAATGTGTTTGTTATGAAGACACACTTGAAGTCTTTAGGCTTTAAGGTACTGGCATCCAAAAGCTGTACATATGAATTTTCTAGATCCTTTAATCTGTTAAAAGTTGAGTTTGTTTTACCACATTAACAACAGAGGCAAGTGTGATCTTTTTTTTATTAACTGGTGTTAAAGAAAAACATACTACACTACTGCATGGACTTTTGAGAAAAGCACACTGTATACCGGCCGTACCTAACTCAGTCTATCTTGGACACCTTTCCCTCCATTGTTACTGTTCAAGATCCATGTCACAATATGCCTACTGATCAGTACTTATCACATTAACACACAGACCCACGGCTTCATGGTGTACTTGTGTAAAATGATGTTATAGTTGAAATGAATTGAATTATGTGGTTCCGTATTAAAGGCTTCAGTTGGATTCTGCTGAGGCTAATGTATCGCATCATATTACACGATCCTGATGTTGTCTGCCTTACTTGCCTGACTTATTGGGATCACTTTCTGTCCCTTCAGGTCAGTCTTTTTTTTCAAAGCTGACTGAGACAGCACAGGCTTGAGAGCAGTTTTGAAGTTGCATTACAAACAAAAGAGACTCCGGTCTCTGTCTGTCTTTTTTTTTTTCCCCAATCTCTCAAAGGACATGCTGGCCTGTTGTGGACTGATGGTTGCTGTGTGTGTGTGTGTGTGTGTGTTTAATTGGAGAGAGAGAGAGGTGTGAGTACAGGGGAAGTTATCTTTTTAATTCTATGCAGTGTTTGAAGTTTTCCCTCGGTCGGCCTCAAACTTTAACATCAAACGCTCAGGTCACCCACCCTCCCTTCATCTCTGTGTCTTCCTCCTCCCATCTCCCCCCTCCTCTCTCTCTTTTTCTCTCTCTCTGATCCGGTGAAACTAACCCAGGAGTGTCCTGCAGATAAAGTGGGGGCAAGTGAGATTAGACATACTGACGCCCCTACACACACACACAGCACAGTGCTTGTGCAATGATTTGAGACGATGACTTTGTGAAGCTGTATGCATCCAAAACAATGTGTGTGAGAGCAGCTGGTACAGCCAGTTGTTTCATCATCACTCTGTAACCTTGTTTGACACACAGGGCTATTTTTACCCCACAGTCAGGCCCCCAAACCCGCTGGATGACTCACATGATACTAGAAGCCAAACACATGCACACACAACTGGAGGATTTCCACTGAAGTGCACATGATGGCGAAGAGTGTCACATACTTGTCCACTATCCAAGTAACAAAGATATATATTTGCCTCTGTTGCTACGGTGTGTTTCTGTCTGTTTGTGTGTGTTGTTTCTTTGTGTGTGTGTGTGTGTGTGTGTGTGTGTGTGTGTGTGTGTGTGTGTGTGTGTGTGTGTGTGTGTGTGTGTCTCTTGATGCTGAAAACAGCTGCATGTGGTTTGTGTTTGTGTATCTGACAGCGGCTGGCTCTCTCTCTCTCTCTCTCTCTCTCTCTCTCTCTCCTCTCTCTCTCTCTCTCTTGTCTGGACTTAGTTGAGTCCTTTTCTTCATTAGCCAGCTATCAAAGCACTGACCAAATGATGCCCACACACACACACACACACACACGCACACAATTCCACATTCACTAGACAAACTACTTCTTTTGTGTCTTGGTCTAAGAGGAGCCAGATGCGAAGTAACACATGCTTGTGTTCCACCAAACTGGTGTGTGTGTGTATTCCTGTGTCTTTTTGCATTTTATATGTATGTGTGTGTGTGCGTGCCTGTTCCTTTGTGGTTGTAGGTTTTCTTTGTTCCTGGTTGTTTCTGTACACAGGTTTCTGTGCTTGTGGGCATGCAGTCTGTCAGCATACTGTACGTGATCATGAGTAAAGGTGTGTGTGTGGCTGTGTGCTGTGTGTCTCCTGGTTACAGGGCTCGTTGTTTTGTCTAAATCTCCAGTCTTTTCTCTTTTGGCGTGCTGACTCAGCTGATCTGGAGAATTTAATAGGGTGTGTGTTGCAGATCCGGCAGTGTTTAATGGGGTCTGTGTGCTTTCTGGGCTCAGATTCACAGCCCAGTCAGCCAACAAGTCTCTGAACACGCTGCATGTGTGTGTGGCTTGTGTCACTACAGTGTATGTGTTGGCAGAAGTATCCTAGAGAAGTATTTACTGTATATGTAGTCATTCTGTAGGTGAACTGAAGGAGTGTGTGTGTAAGCGCTTGGGTGTATATGTGCATGCCCGGGCGCATGTGTGCAATAATGTATTGACCTTGTCTCCATTGCATTGCCAGTTCCCAGAAGGTTGATGAATAAATAAAGACGTGACGCGCCTCCCCAGCGAGCTTGTATCTGCTGCTAGCAAGACAGAGTGACACCCCACTCACACACACACGCATGCACACACATGCACACAAACACAAAGCTATCTCCCACTCTGTTTACAGGGCTATATTTGCACAGTGGAATAATGTTGATTCCCTGCGATACTCTGACCCAGAATTCTCCCTTTTCTGTGCCTCTGCAATCATGTACATTTTGAGGTGTGTGCGCCTAGTTTGCCACGCACACACCACTATCCTGGTGGCCCCTATGCTTTGAGCTTGTTTTGTGTTTCATAGCCTCCAAACTGTATCCAAGGTTCCTGGTGCAGATTTTTATTCCAAGTTTAACACAGTGCAGCTCCACATGCTTGCAGAGAAACTGCATAATCCAACATCTGAACACTGAACAGGCCATATGTACTTTTTCTCATCTTGAAATCTGTTTACTTTCCCCTGCAGTTGTGCATTTTCAACTCTTCACAGTGTTGTAGTACACTAAACATGGACAGATACATTTATATTCCTTGACGAAGAACTAAAATGTTTAGAAAGTTAAAACCGCCCCAAAGACTACTGCCCTCTCTTAATGTGTTTTGCTGATTGTTAGTCTACTTGAATGTTTGACTCAAAAGGGTGTATGTGCACAGTTTCTGACATTAGAAAGATGTTATCACACTACTGGCAGGGGGAAATTTTCTATTTGTCTTAAATCTGAGTTTAAGACATGTAGTCACAGCATGATTTTGTGACAGACTAGTTTGCAAGTGAATTGTGGTCTAAAAATCAACTTACACAAGTGTGATATGGAAACACATTGAGTTTTCAGAGCAGTGGGGTAACCATTAAAAATAAAAATCATATTTATATGGTTTTTATATTTAGGAAGAAGTCAGACACACGGACACAGCGGTTTGATAGGAGTGGTCAGTAAGATGGAGTGCCAGACCTCCGCTCAGGTCATGAGGGTTAGAGGTCTGTGGGGCCAAAGGTCAGACCTGACAGTCAGGCACATCCCCAAAGCAGGTGTAGTGGCAACCAGGCCAGGCAGAACGAGGTGAAATTTACAAATGCACACTGGAAGCTGTTGTCAAGTCAAACACACTCTTTCACATACACAGACTAAGGGCCATTGTACAACACATGTTCCAGCATATTGAGCACAGTTGTGGGAATTTTTTCCTCAGTCTGATTTAGTGCTTTTGCGTCATGTGGTCATCTCCACCAACTGAATTTCATTGCTTTCCATCCTCTAATTAGTACAATTAAAAAAGCATCATTCGCAGAACAACATCACTCATCGACTGTATGTCCATAAAGTCACATAACAAAACTGACTGCAATTGCACATTTGGCTGCAAATTAAGCTGAAATATTGCCCAAACAGCCTTTTACACTGTGTAAAATTACACACTTCATCTGCAGTGCCTCCACTCCTGATAGACTCAGTGCTTGTCAGCCACTAAAACATTTCCCTGCTTCCGTCATGACTTACTCAACTTGTGGCATCTGTGTACCTGTAATCTCTGTGATGGAATGTCTGTTCATTGACAGGTCATGTTTTGGGATTTTTTTTTTCTTTTACCTTTGTCTGCATTATTTAACTGTCAAGACCTGGGCCACGAGTAAAGACACTGCCACAGCTCTCATTAACACCGCTATAACTCATAATAATGGCTGTCATGAACCCAAGTGAGCAGCGGCCTTATTAGGAAGCATAAATCACAAGGTGGAAGGTTGCTCTTGTCGCTTGTGTATTTATAACCCCCATTCATATCCTATAATTACATTACATACATCCCTTTACATACAGACTTTTTTTAGTTCTGCTTCATCCAATTCTGACATTTTTCCACAACTTTACTGTCACCTGGATTATATGAAAATGATCTACAATGCCTTTCCTCACAAGGCATCATGTAATTAATCTTGATGGTTATAAGAATTGTTAAAGCAGAGATGTGTAAACATTCAGGTACACAACTTTAAGTCTGTATTTCTTTGACATTTCTTTTTTCTTCGGGGAACTTACACATGGTATTCGTAAAGGTCTGTATTTTTTCTAATTTGAAGAGAAAGTTACCACATGTAGTATGTAGCAAGTGGACAACTTTGATGTGGGCTTACAGGTTTAAGGTCACTATGATTTAAGTAAGCAATAAATTCCTTTGTGCCCTGTCTTTGTCCCTCTCAGACAGACAGACAGACGCGTATACACACACACACACACACATATTCACATAATGACTTGTCCCTTTTGAGGTCAGGATTGCAGACATCAAAGCAGACAGCCAGGTCGGTAGCCAATTTCAGATATGAACTTTACTCCGTAGTTGTGCTGGCAAGTTTACATATCCACAGCATGTTTGAGTAATTTTTATGCAAAGGTCACCCAGGCAATCTAACTGTACAGGACCTGATAGCATTTCTGTAATGCCGCTGCAGGGCTCAAGTCTGATTACGAAATTACGAAAACACTTGACTGACTTAATAAACGTTTCTCATGCACAGGAAATAAAATTAGTCAAACAATAAAATATCACAAATAAGCCACTTGTAGAGGAGCTGTCTTTCTGTGCAGGAGGGAGAAGAAACTGGCTTCCAGTGATATTTCTGATGTTTGCTCCTTCTCACTATCTTACTGTGTCTTGCTATTTGAATTAGTGCTTTCACTCTACAGCAGTTAGTCTGTCACGTCTAGCACTCTTTCTCCCTCTATGCATACACACGGATCATCTTAGTCGGCAGTACATTGTCTCTCACATCTTCATCGATTAGTTAAGCGGTAGACTGTGGGAATAGTCACACTTCCTCAATCCCGTTTTCCACACAGCCTCATCACCACACCCAGAGAAACAGAGCAGTACTGTACACTCACACTGCAGTACACATGGAAAGTGTGATAACTAAAATTCACATTTTATGCAATATCTATTTTGTAGCGATTCAAAATAAGAACTTGAGTGGTTCAGGGGTGCGGAGGGATGTCAGAAAGAAAAACGAATCCAAGTTAGTGAGACATCATGATGGTGAGGGACTGAGCAGATTGGAGAAGAGACAAAGAGAGAAAAGGTGACAGAGAGATGAGAGCATATGGAGAGGGGAGGGAGAGAGGAGGAAGAGAGAGAACTAATTAAAGAAAGTAGAATTTTAGTTGGGTGTTGATTCCACGAGGAGTAATGGTCCCAGGTGTGTGAGATGAGGGGAAACCGAGGAAAGAAGGAAACTGGGTCCCCATGCACCATATGTTCTCCATCTTTCTCTCTTTCTTCTCACTCTCTTTCATTCCCTTTCATTTCAGGCTTTCACCGGCTCACTGAGACAAGGTTTTCTTCTCGGTGCACATCTTCCTCACTGCCCTGTCAGCACTTGCAGCGTGCTGCAGGTTAAGTAAGGTGACAGTGGGATGGAGTGGGCGGCGAAGTGGAGACGACAGTGATTATGTGGCTGTTTGCATATGCTTTTGTGAGCATTTCAGAAAGGCTCAATACCTTCCATAATCTGTCCCCATAATCTAAGGTGTGTTTATTGATTTCTGTTTGCTGTAGCTATGGATTTCAGCATTTGTTTTTTTGTCAAGGACATTATTTTTTTTTACTGTTTAACTTGACCCATGTTTACATTTCCTGTTGTTTGAAAGTGAATTTATCTGTGTGCACTGGATAAGACTGCAGCATTGCCAAAGTGCAGCAGCTTTGGTTGCTTGAAGTTTGATTGAAGTGCCGCTTTGCCGGTTGTACTTTGTCCTACAGATTTAACAGTACAGTACCACGTAAGTCCACGTACACTAGTGTTTCATTCCTTGACCACAGTACAGGAACAGACCAAGAGTATAAAATGACATGTCATCTAAAAATAGCAGCCAAACTCACTCACCCTTCCCTTAACGCAAGCCCCACTCTGGCCGGATAACCACCCTCCCCATCACGGATCTCTCCACCCCGCCATGAAATGCAAGCTGCTACCACTGTACATTCCACTCAGAGGAATGAGCCAACTCCCCTGAAAATTAGAGAGCGGGGGGCTACTCATTGTTTTCTGCCAAACAAAGGCAGTTAGCAAACAGGAGTGGAGCAGCTTCCAACCGGTGGTTAGTTGAGCTTACCGGCCGAAAGCCTGGGGGGAAGCTGCTGCTGCTGTGTCACCAGGTTGGAGTGCCTTAAGGCTCAGTCCTGGGGCCCCTCTTTGGTCTCTCTCTTTTTTTCCCCTCTCTGTTGTGACTGTATGCATGTATGTGTGCCCATGTGTGGGCCCTCAGGCTGTTGTCAGGCAGATCATGGGAGCTGTTGTG
The DNA here is from genome assembly GCA_023238725.1 of Scortum barcoo. Lineage (NCBI taxonomy): Eukaryota > Metazoa > Chordata > Actinopteri > Centrarchiformes > Terapontidae > Scortum > Scortum barcoo. The sequence goes on along the minus strand of CM041532.1, from coordinate 19,772,434 downwards.
AGTTAGCTCAGCTGTCTGTGTCTACCGACATGCCTCTGTTCCCTAAAGAAGGAGAAGAAAAGGAGGGAGACAGGGAATGGGGGGAAGGGGGTTATAACACAGGGATGGAGTGAGCGCATTCCTCGACGTGCACAAAACATGTCCGCAGGGGGAACTGCAAGCCCAGCAAGATTCACAGACTTCCAACTTCTTAAAATGAGACTCCCTTCTTCTCCCCCTCCCCATCCCCCCCCTCCTCTCCTTGGCCCTGGAGTGGTTTAAGTGAAGGGATAATCTGTGGAGAAATTCCAAAAGGCAGGAATCCAGGGATTATCCAAAGAGGAAAATGATAGATGATGGAATTTCTAAGGATTTACCTGAAATTATTGCTTGTGTTTCGGGCTGTGAGGTTTGAATTTGCGGCTGCATGTCAACAATTTCAGTTTGCAAATAAGGTGATAAAAATGAACTCAACAATACAGCAGTGGCTCTTCTCTGAGACATTTACAGTATGTAGTTCTGGCATGCATTGATATCCTGCTGCTGTGAACTTCTATATGACACATTTCAGCAGGAGAGGTTTATTTGGATAGACTTTGGATACCATTTCTTTTTGTTTTTTATAAGTGATATCCTGTTCAAATATGTCATGTTCTCAGTACTTCGATGATGTTTCAGGCATGTGTTGTCAACAATAAATCTTCAGCTTTCACTCTTACTGATTGGAAGTGGAATGAGACTAGCTTGTGGATACGAACTTTTCGTAGCATTGATTAATTGCTTTTTAGAGTATGTTGTATCTGCCTACCACTACAACACTCCCACAATCCTTCTGGACTCTACTTGATGGCGTTCCTTATGTGGCTACAATATATGAAGGTTGCATGGTGTTTAAAATGCTGCTACATTATCTGTGTATGGCTGTGTTATTGTAAACAAGCTGTGTGTGCGGGACTGAGCTCCTCCTGTCCTACTTAACTGGTCGATAAACAGGCTTTAGCTTTAATTATGGTGATGTCTGATATTGCGCCTTCTTACATCATGCTGATATCTTGTTTATGTGTTTTGTCTGGCCGTGTGTTATTTGTGTGTGTCCGTCACAATTTGTGAAGTGAGTGTGTGTGTGTGTGTTTTGGATGTCTGAGGATATAATGATGGTGGGTGTATGTCTTGTCTGGTAGCTGTAATCAGTCCCATTCTGTGTGGTCGGTCAGTACATTAGGTTCTGTTCGCTTTAGTATCTGTGTGTCTACTTTCATCTTTACAGGGAGAATTACATCAGGTCCTGTGTGTATTTATTAAATGCCTCTGCATATTTTGTACGATATCGTTGTCTTTTCTTTCTAGTTTATTTGTATTTTGAGCGTCCACTACCTACATTTTATTTAACTCTTGTTGTTGCAATGTTTCACTGCAAATGTGTTGTTTGTCTGATTTTGAATTTTGAGAGAAATAAACATTGGCTCTGATTTTGATATTTAAATTATGATGCCTGAGCTACTTCCTCACCATTTGCAATACCAGTTGTAGTATTTTTTTTTTAGGTGTGTGGCAGAAAAAATAAAGGAAACACTGTAATTCACCATGATACACTACATGGCCAAAAGTTTGTGGACATCATGTGTCCTTACCTCGGTAGCCTTCCCTACCCTTGCAACTGTAGTCTTAAAATCCGCCCGAGGGGCCAGCATTAAGAATAACTGTTAGAAACCAATATAAATATAATAATTCTCTCTATTGGTGTTGTTAGCTTATTTAAGACATATAGAGGCATCAGTATTAAATGTCTTTGAGTAAGTTTAACTAAAGTATTAACAATCAGTGTGGCTGGTTGTTTTGAAGTAGCTTTTTACTAAAGCATAGCACTACTCCCTACAATGTATATTGGCCAATGTAACTGATAAATGTTGGTGATGTGTGTATTATGTTTTTATATCTGTGGTATGTTTGCTTTTTAGGTACATACAATATGTGGCCCACCCAGTTACAGTCAGTACACACCCAGAGTGTGCTCAGCAGTGGAAGGTAAGAGGAGCAAGCTTGTGTGTGTGTGTGTGTATTTCCACCCTAATAGATTATCGATGCACTACTGGGTCGGTTGGTTACAGCAGACAGTGGAAATGGGCCTGGACTCCCCTGAGGAAACAAGATATCTCCAATACACACACACCTAACACACACACATACAGTAGCTACAAACACAGCCACGATGTGACTTCACAGAAAAAAGCTCTCATGCACAGGACTTTAAAGCACATTTTGCACACTTAAACACACACACACACACACACACTTACATACAATTAGACACACCACACACCTGCTGGGTCTTTAGAGGAAGCTGAGCTCCATTCTGCTTGTATCTGAAGATGAAAGGAGAAGAAGAGGAGAGATGGGCAGGAGGGAGAGGAGGAGGAGGGATTAGAGTAGAGGAGGTGGAGGAGGAGAGAGAGAGAGGGAGACGGGCAGAGAGAGGTGGAGGACAAAGAAAGGGAGCAGATAAAGAGGAAGAGGAGGAGCAGGGATGAAGAGTGATAGCCAACTCTGCACGCTTCCACCTCTCCTCCCTTCTTCTCTCCCACTCTCCTTTGTGAACAGATGGGTGGAGGTATCAGATTGTGATGAAAGCCAAAATGGAGGGGGGGGGACAGACACATACATACAGTACATACACACTGGCAGTCACACATGGCTGCACACACACACTTTCACTCCACCAGACAGATGCAATACTTCCCTTGTTGCTGTCTGTCTCCTCACTCTCCCCTGATATCATATTTACATACGATATGATCGTACTGACTTTGTCTGTGAGTGTGGGTGTGTGTTTTGTGTATCGTGATCATGGACTAGTCAGGTCAGACAGGTTCTACAATCTCGCTCCCACACTGAAGGCACTGTACACAAAGTGCGAGAAAGCCACTGATGTTTTTTTTTTTTTTTCTTGGACAGAGAGATAGACACAGAGAGGGAGGGAGGGAAAGAGGAAGGGAGGGAGGGAGAGGCTCCAGGCAGATGATGAATCAGATGAACGGTGGGAAGAAAGAGATAAGGCGGGATGAAGAAAAGGGAAGGATGAGAGGCAGAGAAAAAAGAAGGCATCAAACTTGCGTGCCCTGTTTGTCTTTGCTTGCACAGGGTGGAGGGCAAATGGAGGCATGGCGGAGAATTTGAATGTCTCTGTGTCACTGGGTTCACCGGCAATCTGCACTGAATCCATCGCACATCACAACACACAGTCCTGCCTGTGCTTTATTGATGAAGTGAACTGATGAAATCTGTGTCATGTGGTGTTACATTTTTAAAGCTACACCAGGGACTTTTCTGTGTTGGCAGCTTCAAATGACACAGAGATGGTAACAGTTTGCCATTTAACAACTTCACCACCTCACCATATTGTAACGAGGTAATCTGCACGCAGCACAGTAAGATTTTAATGTAATACAGTTGATCGTCTCTATTTTTCATCATGATTTCTTTCCCATGGCAGCAGAATTAGTTGAGGACAAATGATGAAACTGCAGTGAGTGCTGCATTTCATACAAAACTGTTCCAGTAGCACTTCCAACGTGGCACATTTTTTCCTCTTACCTTTTCAAAATGGTGTAGTATTTAGCAGGCAGTTGGCTAAATTACATTTATTTAGTCAGAATAAGGGCTCGTTTCTCCCATAGTGAGCAGCAAGAAGTACGATGGATCGTGAAATGTCTGACCTACCACGGTTTGCAGGTGTGTATTTAGTGTGCTTCTATGGTGAGTGAGTCTATACATTGTCAGCTTTCTAACCAGTCATGGTGGTCAAATGTACTGCCAGCATGGACTCTGTGTTCCCAGTCAAACAAGTTTAGTTTGACTAAAGTTTTTTTTTCTGGCCAGACCACCCTCTCTCTGAAATCTGGCTGTGTTTACATCCAGCTGTCAAGTAAATTTTATGCAAACCTTTAAAATTTTGCAAAAAAGTAAAATGCAAATGAGGAGTTTTCATCAGTCTGTTTTGAAATGAGTAAAAATTGGCCTCCGAATGTCAAAACTGAACATGCAGGAGGAAGCTGGAAAGAATCTTAAATGGGGTGTTCCTGGACATGTTAGGTTATATTCATACTGCTGGTAAAATTGTGCTCAGTGTGAACATCAGAAGTCACATGAAATCTGATATTTTAAGTTCTGATTTGGGACACTTTCATATATGCTTCTAAATGAGAAACAGGTCCAACTTTGTGCAATGGGACCTTGGTCTAAACGGTTGTATCAGAAGTCATATGATCTTTACATGACTCTAGATCGATCCCCTGTTGTTAGCCAACAGGCTGTTAGACCGCCTGATCTGAGGGTCTTGCTGCAGGAGTCTTGTGGAGAGGCACTGACAGATGTATTTAAAAGTAACCTTGGCATCCTGAAATGTAATCTGTTTGTGTGAAGCTATTCACGCCACAATCCCACCACTCCTGCCTACAAATCTATATCTACACATACTGTCTTTCAAAAGTAGCAGTTATCGCTTCATAAAAAAGCCATTAAATATCGAAGGCTTCCTCTGCACATCATGTTATAAATGAAACTATAAACTTCAGTGGCCTCCATGTTTTTCTCCATTCAAGAGCGCATGTGACTTCTTTGTTGTAGTTCTTTTGTACATACAGGCCAGTTGAGGACTGTGACCAGTGCACACTGGAATCTGATATTGGCCATTTAGAAATGTGAAAAAAAACCAACAAAAAAAAAAATTTGATATGAGCAGAAAGTCCCAAAATAGCAATAAGAACTGCTGTGTGTACGTAGCCTTACAACCTTTCAGACCCTCCCAACTATCCCCTAACTTCTCTGCAATAAAACTGAGCCATTAATGCCAAAAACAACCCCTTTAAAAACTGCAGTTTGACATTTTGGGATATAAATGTATATGGGTTTTCATGCTAGTTTTCAATTAGAGGATCAGTATCTCATATATACATATCTCATATATGGCTACAGCCAGCAGCAGTCTACCTTCACTTAGTAAGAAGACTGAAAACAGGGGATCAGACATCCTGAAGTCGTGTCATTAGTGTGATTTTGAAAGAGAACTAGGAGAGACTTCAAGAAGTAAATTCTCCAGGTCAGGAAACAGTATGTACCAGTACCTTGGGAAAAAAAAAATTTCATCTTAATTACGACCAAAAAGTGCTGTTTTTGCAATAATTGATCAAATATCGTTGTCTCCAGTCAGCTTCTTAATTTTTCTCTCCATCTCACTCGAGTGAGACAGCCGACTGTAGTGAGGAATCAACAGCAGACGGGGAAGGAGCGGGTACGATATTTGATGGAGGGAGAGAAAGGGGGGGAGGGTGTCGGGAGAGATGGTGCCTAAACCAGTGTTAATTGAACACAGCTGTACCTCGTTAAACATTAATTGGCAATTAATCAGCTCACATCCCCCCCCAGTTGAATATATCTTGAATATATCTTTTAAAAGAGAGAGAGTGGGGGATAAAGTAAATTATTCACAGTAGCACAAGGAAAGTCTGTTCTAGCTCAGCCTTTCTCTACCTCTCTCACTTCACTCTTTTTCTCTCCTCCATCTTCTCACTCTTTCTCTCCCTGCGCCATTCAGCCCAATTAATCTAGTTTTCTGCCTTTATCTCCGCTTCCTTCCCCTCATCCGTCTGTAGTTCATCCAGAGATGGGGAGAGAGAGAGAGGGAGTGAAAGAGAGATGTCACAACAAGGAGGAAGTGCCAGAGGGGGAAAGCGGAGATGGAGGAGGAGCAAGGAGAGGCCCTGATGAAGAATCATGAAGAACAGGAATCTTAACAGTAACAGGCACACTTACAGGCAGGGTGAAAAGCCTGCTGTCACATCTTATACAGAGATGCCGTAGTTGTTCAAATGGGGATAATGACTCACAGGTTTACTCGCAAAAAGGTGTGGGGAGAGAAGGTTTAAGATGGTGTTTGGCCATCAGACCAGCTCTTTGTTTGAAGCATGCACCCGCTCTGGGGAGCGTTTTCGAAAAAGTTCGGTTTTTGTGGATAAAGAGCCAGAGCTGAGATGAAATGTGTATTTTTGACTTTAGCCAGCTAGTGTACTTTCACAGCAACCTGTGAATGCTGCTGATGTTTATATCCAGCATATGTGGCCACAGGCACTTTGTGTTCCTTGTGTTTGAAGACATACTGTGTGTGCAGTAAACCTAGATCCAGTGTGTCGGGCTGTTGTACCCAGTGCTGCTGGCTCTTATATAACACCACAGATTACAGCAACAAGGATAACCTGCAGTGCACTCACTGACACACATTCTTTCTCTCCCATCCTCCCTCGATCCGTCACTATCTCTTCATCATCGCTCGCACTTGTTTCCTCTCCCCAAATCTCAACTATTTCCATCTCGCTCAATTAAATGCTCTTTTAAACGCTTTGTTTCCCTCTGTCTCTCTTCATTATCTGTCGCTGCTTCCTCTCTGTTTGCTCCCTTTATCGGTGTCACTTTGGCTGCGTCCCAAAATTCCCAGCTATTACTCACTCCCTGTCTGCTTCTACCTCTTTTTCTCTCTTTTTTTCACTGTCCTCTCTATCTGTCGCCATCTATCTGCCATCAACATCTAAGTCTGTCTTTCTCTCCCTCTCTCTCTTTCTCTCTTCATCTGGGCCCCGGCTCAAATATTACAAATGTTATTGTATGCTGGCTACGGGCCAAATCAGCAAGGCGATAAATCAATACAGTGAGAGAATTATGTAACGTGCCACCATATTGACTGGCCTCTCTCCTCCTCCTCCACCCTCCCTGGGTGAGTTTGTGCTCCATTCCTTGCTGTCTGTCATCGACTCACCTTGTTTTACTTCCCTTTGTTTGTGTCTTTGCCCTCGTATAACCAGAGAAATTGTCAAAGCTGTATTTAAAGCTTGGCCTCTGGGTAAGCTTTGGGGTGAAGACATGGTCTATACCTTGACATGCAGTTTCATACTGAGTACAACTGCTATCATCAAACAATTCTAACCTGTTTAAAGTGACGAGGAAATAATCGAAAGATCATGAGAAAACATCTGGGTGTAAATGTGATTAAATTTAATAAGATGTTCAAACTGACTGTGGTTTGGATCAGTAATTAAAAAGTAATTTAAAGCTGAAGTTTTACTAAACTTTTAGAAACAAACAACTTAGTTTGGAAGGAGAGTCACTGACCGAATTACAGTGGGTACTTCTGACTACTGGTTCACATTAATTCAGTTGGTGCCAAATTCCGGTACCTGCACATGTGGGTGAGAGACAGTGACCACATGATGTCACCTAGTGTTGTCAAAAATATAGATTTTATGATGTATATCAATACTAGATATTTGAAAACGGTTTCAATACTGACTTTTTGCAGTATTGATACTCCAGTACCAGCTGAGCTCTCGACACAGCTGACACACACCCCGCTGCGGTGTCTGTTTAGCCCCCGCCTCCTGTCACTCACTCATGGTGGTGTCTTCTTCTCTTATTCGGCTCAGTCACTCCGGTTGTAGATTAATGAATATGGAGAGTGCAGAGCCTCCGTGACTGGTTTGGTTGACAAAAAAAAAAACGGAGTACTTAGCATTTGAGGCAAATGTGTGAGGAAAGGCGAAGGGTGCGAGGAAAGGCGAAGGATACAAGCAAGCCGTTTCATTAGCAAGCAATGCTACAAGTAAAGCAGTGCTAACGAAGGTGCTAAGGCAATGCAAAGCACCTGTAGGACAGACGCACCGACCTCTAGAAAGAGTTTCGAGAGTTTGGTGACAGCTCCCGTTTCACTGAAGCATTAGAGAAGGTGGCCCATAAACTAAAACTAACTAAACTAAAGTTTAGTTGTCCTGTTGTTGGTCAAACAGTCGTTTGTGATTTAAAAACTACGATAATCCCCCTCAGAGCCATCAGGCATGAGGAGTCTCAGAAATCAGTTTCACTTGTTAGAAAAAAACTTTGACTTTAGTCAAAAGTGAATGAAGTTAGATTCAGTTTTGCTTAACACACAGTACATTTAACTTTACTTAATTTACTAACTAACTAACTAACTAAGAATAGTTAATTAGATTATTTGTTCTTGAACAGTTAAGTAACAGGCAATGTTGTCAATTTTTCCTCGTGGTACTGAAATTGGGTACAGGTTTTTTATTTTGTGTGATATGTAAAATGTTCTAAATAAAAAATGAAAAGTTGAAATTTAAAGTTTAGACTTATTTTTCACAATTGAAATTTTGAAAGTATCAGTTCAAATGTGAGTGGTACCTGACCCTATTAGGTTGGGAGTTTAAGCCTCACCTGGAGCGAAGGCCGGTGGTAGCTCAGTGAAAATTCATTTTTCTAAGCTAAAATCTAGTCTTTGACCTTTCTGTGTAAGGTCTGCAGCTTTTCTCTGTGTTTCTTAGGCACACACTCCTTGGCTAAAGTACTGCTGCAGGCTGGAGTTGGCCTTGGCGGGTGGAGAGCTCACTGTCTGTTCATTGCTCTAGGGAGTTCGTAGGGAAGTGTCAGATTGGGTTAAATGCTGAAGACAAATTCTGCGTTTGTGTTAAAGCTTGGTAAATTAGGCATATCTGCTTCTATGTCCAGGCATTAGTTTTCTGATTTTCACATTTTATGTGCTGCAGCCAAAAAAGTACAGTTCTTCACGTTTGATATTATTGGTCATGCAAACTTTCTTGGTTGGTTCATTGTTTAACTTCCTTGTTGGGTGCTGGCTGAGTGTTTGTTTGATGCACCAGACCACAAATATGCATAGACAGTGTGTTTTTTGGACATGAGCAGGTCAGTTCCTCTGTGAGCTAGTAACCCAGAGAGGTGTTATCTGCATCTCTATGCAGAGTAATGTTTACATGTGTCTTGGCAGAAGGTTGAAGCCATTACATAAATTTAACATTTATATCCAGTATTTCTTTCTATTCCCCTGCCACGGGACTTGGATGTCAACAGATTTTATTTCACAGTTCCACTTACCATGCACAATCATGAATGCCTTCACCCCTCATACTATGAGTTTTAGCACATTTTAATTTATTGTTTAAATGTCTAAGCTAATAAATACTACATTTATACCATACACAGCTAAAATTGTGATCCGTTTTACTTCTGTAGAGCATTTGGTGATATAGTTTTATTTCTGGGGATCTCTGTATGTTTTACTTCAGGATGTTGATTCAACAGTAACAAACTGACAAAGAAACAATGAGCTTCAGGTGAAGAATATTTTTTATCACTGAGGAGGCATACAACAGATGGAGACCAGTGACCTAGAGATACTAACAGCTTTAACAACACATTCAAAAATAAACTGTAATACATTTGTGTTGATTGAAAGTGTGAGCAGAGTTATAGGATCTTCTAACTCAAACATATGTGATAAAACTAGTCAACAGCAGTTATCAGCTGTAATACATTTCCATTGCAGCTGTTCTGCAATGAAAGATTTTCACTTCAAACAGGCGGCTTTAGAGCATGCATGCTATACAGGAGGAGCTAAAATGACATTAACCTCAGCAGATTCAACAACTGGCACATACTCAGCTGTTGATTTTACGGAAACTCCTCAGTTTTGCCCACAGTGTTTTGTCTCTGTGTTCTCTGTTACCTCTCCATCATGATCAGGAAGTATGGAGCTGTTGCTCCCAGTGCCCTGGCTTCTTTATAGAGGGGAGGGGGGGCAGTCTATAGGAGTCAGTGAGTGCAGTAGTAGTGCCTATATTTCCTTCAGCCTATGCCCTGGTCAGAGAGTGCAGCAGCTCCATGCTGTATTTTCCATACTGTCACCTCCCTCACCCTCTCTCCTCTCTCTCTCTCTCTCTCTCTCTCTCTCTCTCTCTCTCTCTCTCTCTCTCTCTCTCTCTCTCTCTCTCTCTCTCTCCTCCTACTCACCCTCTCTCTCTCTCTCTCCCCTTTCCGACTGTACTTCTTCTCTCCACTCTGGAATTCCATCCTCCTGCACGTGGCCGGCACTCAAGAGGACATGCTGTGTGTGTATCTGTGTGTGTGTCTGAACGTGAGTTATAGGAAATATCTCCCAGTGAAGAAAAGGAAACATGAAGCATGCATTTGTGTGTTTTTGTGTGTGTAACATGCTAATGAGTGGGCACTACTTGTTCCACTGTCTCAGCCCAAAAGCTCTGTGGAAGTCAAACTCAGTTTCTGTGACCACTGTAATGCAGTACATTTTGTACCAACACATTTAGTTAAGGGCAATCAAAAGATCAATTTGGTAGGAAACATTGTTTACAATCATCATTTTGTTTTTTGTTTTGTTGTTTGTTCACTTGTTAGACTTCTCAAATTGTACACTAAGTAATGGTGGTCTTTCCTAAGGAAACACAAGACGTCACACACTAATAAAACATAGAAGAATGGGAATAACTACTACATGTAATGCGAAAACAACTGAAAGTCAAGTTTTTATTTGTAACTCTTTTTTCATTGTTTTGACTGTAATTCTTACTGGTAATAAAGAGGTACAACTGAGCAGGAAATATAAACGGTCAGACAATCAGATAGCTTTTAAACAAACCCTCAGGCCAGCCAAATGTATCTTGAAGAGAAAACAATGGCAAATGATAAAGTTAGTACCAAAATTGGCCGTTGTAAAAATCCAGCCACCAGACCAGTTTCCTGGTTCGTCTTTAACATATGATGGACAAACTATGAAAATCAGACCAAGTTGTAATGAACTGGAATGATCCCTTAATGTTCAAAATTGTACACAAAAGTTTAGAGGAAGCAGTCGTAAAGCAATCATCTAATCTAATTCATTTAATTAGAAACAGAGATTGAACATAGTAAATCCAATCACAATGCTAAACAAATGCTCACAGAAGTCAGTAAAAGCAGAAAAAGAGTTATCAAGTCTCTCAGTGGCCATGTTGTACCATATCTGAACCTGGAAGCCATTGTTCTCATTGTGCCACATGTTAGCTGGTTTTCATGCTAAACCCTTATCGCTGGCTTCACACATCTGTTGGTACGAAGATATTGGTACAATAAAATCACATCTGCGCTGCAACATGCGCTGCAGAGTTTTATAATCCCCGCAATCGAAGGTTATTTGCATCTGTATCGATCTGTTTGGGGTTTGTTGTTTTTTAATCATCAGCATGTGTACTGTAGGTCAAAGCACGTCTCCATCAGCCTTACATCACACTAATGAAGAAGAGAAATCGAGGTAGAGAGTGAACACAGAGGCTCCTTCTGCTCTCCAATCCCATCTGTTTGACACACAGAGGTGGGGAGGGAAAGGATGGAGAGAGAGAGAGAGAGGAGAGAGGGAGGGGTGGTAGACGAATGAGAACGAGGCCAGATCAGGCTGAGGGAGGGATGGGGGGTGGTGGAAAGGGGGGAGGTGCTGTTTAGAGAAAGGCAGGGAGTGAAAAAAAAATCAGAGGGAGGCAGGCTGGGGGGTTGGGCTCCGAGCCTGTGAATGTGTATGTGAGAGAGGGAGAGAGAAAGCAGCAAGCGAATGTGTGTTGTGTATGTCTGCGTGTGTTTGTGCGCGTGTGTGCACTCGCTCTGTTCCTTTCCTTTCTTTGTTTGACTACTGAGTGAGAAAAAAAAGCGAGACAGAATATAGAGAGATAGAGGGTGAGAAAGAGAAACACAGACAGAGGAGGAGGAGAAGAAGAGGATCCAAAACCAGAGTCACTTTTATTTTTTAGAGAGGGAGAGAAGAAGAAAGACAAAGGATTTCTATTTTGGTCTGTTTTTTCTGTTTTTTTTTTTTTTTAATTTTACATGCAGATTGTAGAATAACAAAAAATATATACCAACAGCAACACCGCATGCTTTTGACAACAGTGTCATATTCAGAAGCAGTGTGTGTTTTGTGTGCTGGCTCGGTGTGCGTGTGTGTACTGAGGAGGTGGGGGGAGGCAGGCTGTGCAGTTTAAAGGGAAAATACAAGGCACACACAAAGCTGGGAGTGCAGGCAGGCAGCAGGAAAGGAAAGGAAAGCAAAGGAAAGGAAAGGAAAGGTAGTGGGAATCTGCTGAGCTGGCTGACGCTTTAACTAACAAACCTCCTTGGGATTTTACTCCACCGAGCCGACCCTGTGTCTCCCTCTGAGCTCAACCTGAGCCCGGCCACGGTAAGACAAGCTTCCTATCCACGAGCTCAGCTGTTTCACCGCCACCGCTCTGCAGACAAAAGCAGGAGAAAGTTACTGTGTGTGTATGTGTGTGTGCAGATAGAGAGGAGCTAAGCTAAAGGCTGATGCTAAGGCTAAAAGGCGTGAGGAATGCAGCACAAAGGGAGCTTGTGTGCTCCAGCTGGGGCTGTGTGTGTATGTGTGTGTGTCTTTGTGGACGGGCTTGAATGTTTATGTCACTGGGCTTCCCAAACTTTTGCATGTGAAGGATGCCCCAAAATAGATAAGCACCGGACTACAGAGCCCCATTTTGGTTAAAGAATTGTGCTGTCCTGGCTGATTGTGCACTGAAGGTGGAGAGAGTGAAAGCTCCTATCAGATTAGTCATTATATAATGTGTGCCAGTGTTTTACATGAAAGTAAATATTGAAAAATTCAAGAAATTGTTACTTAACTGTGAAACAAAATCAAACCCTGTCAAGAAGAATCTTGAATGTCCCAACATGTTAGTTTAAAAATCAGTGGCTCATGTCAGAGCGGGGCGATTTAAATACCCCTGACGGCTCTGCAGCCAGCTGGCTCACCGGCGCGGAAAACAAAATACGAAAGTAGTTCATTTTTACTTCTCTCTTATTTGTCTCCCTTTGCACTTCTTCACCTCTTGTCTGATGTTTTCGCTCTCTTTCATCATCACCCTTTGGTTTTTGCTGAATTAAAAGCCAGTTTGCACAAAAGGTTTCTCTCTGTTTCACCTCCTCATCTTCTTTTTCTCTCCTTTTCTTTTTTTCACCAGTATCTCTCCACTTGCTTTATCTCTCCATCCTGAAGTAGACAGGTGACTGTATTGAACTCAGGTCTTGTGACTTTGCTGCTTAAGCATTAATCAGTGAATGCCTATCTATTTTGCACGCACGCACGCACGCACACACACACAGATGCCGGCTCCCATTAGCGTCTTACACACAGTTAAACACACACGCATAAACACAGAGTATGTTCTCCCGTCCAGTGTGTTGTGGTCTGGGGGCTTTCAGCTTTTTCTTGTCAGTATTCTGGTCTGTGGTCAGCACCCGTTTTGTAAATGTGTGTGTGTGTGTGTGTGTGTTACTGATATATAAAGAGCTAATAGGAGCCGACGTTCTGTGTGCTTGTGTGTGTGCATGCTCCTCCCTGCATGAGTTTGTGAGAAACACAACACTTGTGCCGGCGGCTGCCTGGAGCTAATATTGGTGTCAGTATGTGACTGTGCGTGCGTGCATGCGTGCATGTCAGTCCCTGTCCTAATTAAGTCTGTGGACCCCCCCCCCCCCACTGTGTTTGAACCAATACAAACATTCCTCAAATAAAAGCCTCACTAGAAAGACATCTCACGCGTACTACTGTAAACTGATCCCTACAGTACTCCTCCACACATACACACACGTGAGCGCCCAGCCCGCACATGCGCGCACGCACGCACACACACACTTCCACACACAAGGCAAAATCACTGTTACTATTCCATTTGCCGCCCCCACCCTTCCAGCCCTCCCCCTCCAGGGAATTTCCTTCTTTCTCTCTTTTCATTAGTTCATTACCAGCGGAAGTAGAGCATCCTCTACTCTCTGACATTTCTTTTTCCTTTTTTCTTGTCTTTCTTTTTTTTATGCCTCCACCACTTCCTGTCCAGCTGCGATTAACCAATAGTGGCGTGCCAGGCACAGTTCAGCCAGGGTCGCCTGCTGTGGGCTGGAATATATCATAGTTGCTCGCTCAGTACCTGACATAGCCTTGCCCGATTAGGAAATACTGTATAGAGGATACAGGCAGCACTAATGCTGCTCTAATCTGTTTATGCTGTGTTGCAAGTACCCATACTGACTACAGATAATGGTGCATTACAGAAGAATATGATCTGTTAGATTATTACACATTACTAGGGTAGATTACTTTTTGATAGAGTTCTGTATGTTTGAATACAATATACCTTTTATTGGGCTATAGAAGGAAAATCATATTCTGTAATTATTTTCATTTTATTTCATCTTGATGTGCACTTTGAAAACAAAGTGTACATGTATTATGTGATCTGTCTTTTTGCAACATAAATGTTATAAAATTGAATAGCAAATTCAGCCTTTTTGCATCATCCATGTTTTAAGAATCAATTTCAGTTTTTATCCTATAAGACAAAATACCCCTTTTTTCTCAATAAAGAAAGATACACATAGAAAGCATAAAAAACACATTGATACAATAAGACACAGCATAACGCAAAAGGTTTATGTCTATTGTTGGACACCAAGTAATGCAGTATAATAGCATCTATAATGTGGCGAGACAGATTCAATTACTTTCCATTATGGCTGTTGTTTTTTCTCTGTAGGCTACAGTTTTGCATAGTCATTAGTTGGGGGGTGTGGGTGGGGGTTGACCCGACCCAGCTGCGAGTGAATGTGTGTGTTTTGCGATGCAGATAAAATATGGGGATGCGGCCCGTGATGACAGTTGACTCTGGAGCTGTCTGTGTAGCAACAAGCCATTTCCTGCACTGAGAGCCATTAGGACGCCACCCAAACCTTCCACCCCCGTCTGTCACCCACCATGCTCCCGTGCTCCTCTGCAGATTTGCACATACACGCAAACACACATCGAGGGGGAGGGAAGGGGAAGGGAGGGTGGTTGTGATTGAATTTGCGTGTGCATGTGTGCTGCTCTCCTCTTTACCCCTCCTCAGCCGTGGGGGGACTGCCCCAGGGCTGAGGAGGGGTAAGGGGGGAGATTGTGCATTCATTGGAATGGAGGCTGAGAAGGCAGGGGGGAGGAGGAGGAGGGGGCGGGTTAGGGTGATTGAGTGTGGTGCCTGGAGAAGAAAAAGGGAGACAGAAAGGAGAGAGCGAGAGAGAGAAGAGGAGAGGGGGAGGGGTGGGCTGCCTTGTGTTTAAAAACAGGGGGAAAAGGGGGAGGAGAAGGAGAAGAGCAGACAGGCAGGAGAGGAGGTTCAGGGGTGGAGGTGAGGGGAGGCGGGCTGGCTGGCTCTCTCTCTGGCTGGCGCCGTGGCTGGGTTGTGTCTGTGGAGAGAGGGGCTGGAGCTGTGCTAAAAACAGCTCATGTTCAAGTAACAATTTGAGACACGTTCATGTAAATAAATGTCTGTTTGTTAGCCTCTGTCTCCGATTAATAGAATCTCATATTACTCTAATCCAAAGCCAGTTCATGAAAGCCTGTTCTGTACTTTTGAACTTTAGGCTGCCAGGTCGATCTTCCCTGGGAAAAATCTGCTCACACAGGAGGTGACGTGTGTGCCTTCTGTTAAAGTTGCCTAGTTAAAATCAGAATCTTTGGGTTGACTCCTCACAGAATCAGTTCAGTCTGACTTGTTATGGCTGTTATGCGGTCATTGCTATCAATGTTTATTCATCTTTAGGAGATAATACCGATGTGTACTGATGATCAGTTCTTAGCTCTCCTTCCTCTGACCACATCAGAGCCTTGTGGCTGCTGCTCTCACAGCCTACCACACAGTTCTCACTTTGTTTATCACAGCACTTCTTCTGCAGCAAAGGGATGAAGGTGTTGATCAGGAAAGGTTGAGTGACTGTTGTACACCATCATATTGTCAGAGAGTAGAGAAAGTGTGTATTTATAATCATATTTGCAAGTTACTACTTTAAACAAAGTGTGTTTAATGCAAAGAATGGGTATAATGTTTGGCTGAGTATATAGAGTGATGCATTTTGGAAATTACGTTGGTGGTTTGTGCAAAAGAGTTTTGACCCAAATGTCCAGTATTTTTTTTAGTTTGGAAAGAAATAAGCATTAGTGCAGTGTGTGTATGTAGTGGGTGGTACCAGCTGTCCTTATATTCCTTATATTGTCTCCAAAAGATGTCCAAGATGCAACGTGGTTTATTACATACCACATATACATAAGTGCAAGTGCTAAAAGCTTTCTTCTTGCACAACCGTAAGCTATTAGGAGAGTATATTTGTCCAAATTTTTGCCAATTCCTTTACAATTCAGGTTCTGTGCATGCATACATACAGATGGGCAGGCCGTGCAGTAGTTTAGTGGGTTAAATGTTCTGGTCTGAGGCTTTGACAATTCTAGTTTCGTATTCAAAAGCTCAGTTCGTTAAGGCACTGAGGGATAAGGCTTAGGTGGTTAATTCTATTATGCGGGGTCAAAGGGCTCAGGCAGATTAGCTATGGCCTTGGAGCTAATATCACACAGAAACTAGCCGGTGTAGGTAGCTGGATATGATTAGCAGTGAAAGACAAAGAGAGCGACAGAGGCACGACGAAAGACAGAGACAGAGAGGCAGTATGGTGGAAGGTCAGATCCACACGCTGCAGCCTGAGTTCCTTTTTCATTCAGGTGCCTCTGGATCTGAGCTGCAGTCAGATAGGTGCACAAGAGAAAGAAGAATTACAAAGGGAGGAAAGAAAATGGACTGGAGTTTAAGAGATGGCTCGAAGAGAGAAAGAAAAATAGTCATGCTGAGATATTTTGAATGCGCACACACACTTTGGCAGAGGTAGTATGCTGAGTGTGCACATGGCTTCTTTGTGAGATGGAGACAGGCTGGGGTTTGTTGACTTAAGGTAATGGCTTCCAGTTGTCTTAGTCAGTAGAGGGCCGTGTCACTACTATTGGGGATAGACATCGGATTGGCAGGCTGAGTGAAGACGAAGTCCACAACACACACACACACACTTCACACATGCAGCTGAACACGCAGTTAGGATTATGCGACTATTATATGGGTTTCTTGTGTTGGCCTCTGTACCACAGAACTTGTGACTGACTGACACAGGTGTATGCGTGTGTGTGTGTTTGTCTGCACGCTCGAGTCCTCGCTGCATGGCTGATTTTTATCATATTCTGTCAAAGGTCAACAGTGGAACTGCGTGTATGTTTATGGCGTCTCTTGCAAAATGTGTGCCAAGGGTTGTAGATTGTTAAAGTGTGTTGGCTCTGTAATGTAGGACTCAGAGTTCTTTATAGCTCATGATGAAAGGGGAGCGAATGAGGAAGAGAAGAAGAAAGAGAGATGTTGAGGGGAGGTCAAACACTACAAAGAGTGTTGAGTGTTAGACCTGAAATCTATCAGGTGTTGTGCGTGACTTTTACTAGACATTATGTCTTTGCTCCTATTTCTAAAGCAAGCATGTCTTTATTTCCCCATTAATGATCCATGAATATTCCTGAGATAAAGGAATGTGTTGCACCCTTCTGTTGTGTTGCTTCTTTTCATTATTAGCTGCCTGTAACGTTAATGATATCTGCACTGAAGCTTATCCTTCTGTTGCACTCTGGGTAGGAGCAGCTGCTAAATGGCTAAAATGCAAACCACAAAAAAACTAAATGTATAATACAAGTGCACAAACACAGATTGACAAACACAGACAAAAACATGACAACTGGCCCTGTGTTTTTACTGTAGTCTGTAATTGTGCATGCAACAAATGTGCAGGCTCTTTGTAGGTTTCTGCTCCTATATTTTTTTTAACGTATCGTTTTCTCTGTATTTGTTTATTTGTGGCGTTTCTCATCAAGTAATGTGGCTGTGCCCAGCTTCTCATTGTGTACGCATCCTATACTTGTGTCTGCATCTGACTTTAGGGTGTGTGTGTGTGAAGCTGAGAGTATGTGAGTGTATGGGTCACTCAAAACCAGGTTGCTTGGTACTTGCTCAGTCATCAGAAGTCTGGCAACATGACCATCCCATTGGACACACTTTCTCCACCCATCAATGATATTGTCTGGTTTCAGCCATTTTCTGCTGTAGCGTAGACTGCTGTTGTGTGGGATTGATATGAAAATGGCTTAATGGAAGTTTAATGGTTGTGTGTTTTTTTCACATTTTGTTCTGTCATTTAGACTAAACATTGTCACATTATTGGGATATTTTGATATGTCATCATCACAATATAAATGAAAATCACAACTTTTAGTCACATGCATACCCTTGTCTTCTACAGTATGTTGTGAGCGTCTAAACCTGTGTTTATGACAAACACATGTAAAGAGCTGATGAATCTACATCTGACTCCAGTATTTAGCTTATTAAATAGGTGGATGTTCATTAAGGACACATCAAAAACAAAGAGACATGTCAGACCATCTGGTCACAGACAGACACACAACCACACACACACACACACACACACGCCTCTGGCCATGACATGTGAGTGACCCCACAGTGACCTCAATCGATCTGGCTGATTGACTTACAGTAATGCATTAACCCAATTATGTTTCTAAGGAGATGGAGGGTTGATAAAAAGAGAAGAGGGGGAAGATGAACGTGTGTGTGTGTGTGCCTGAAGGGTCTGACAGCTCTAATTAACTGATCAACTGGGAGGGGGGGGGTTTGTCTTTGTAAATTATTTGGTTAGAGATCTCTTCTCCTACTTCTACTCTTCCTCTTCCACCCCGTCTTTCCTCTCTTCCTCTTTCAATTCTGCACATATCTTTCACTACCCCCTCCTCCTTTTCCTTTCCATCCTCCCCCTCCTCTTTTTCTTTTTCATTCTTTTTTTTTACCCAGCATACCATCTCTACCTCTTTAGTTTCCTCTACTCCTTATTTATTCTCTCCCCTGCTCTTGCATTCTCTCCAGTGTGTTACATAGCCTGTCACTTTAACCCAGTTCCACACTGAACCCTGACCCCTCTCACTAGTGTAACTTCTGTGATATCATTGCTTTTATGTGTGCATTTATTTTGTAAGATGTGGTTGAATTGTTAAAACTGACTTTATTACCAGCCTCATTTTCTCATTTATTCACCCTGCTGCCTCTTTGTGCTTTAGCAGATTCATTTGTATGTATGTATGGACATTATTTCATCGGAGCAATTTAGTCAATTGCGCATTTGAAGAAATGACAGGTGTGTGTTTGTGTGTGTGTGTGTAAGACAAAGTGTGAGAAATCAAAGCTGTGTCTGTCTTGGAGTGTTTACGAGGATATCTGTGTCTCTGCATGAGTGTGTCTGGAGGGCAGTGGGTGCACTGTGACCTTTATGGGTCTGAGAGTGTGTGTGTGTGTGTGTGTGTGTGTGTGTGTGCCCCCAGACTGGTAACATGATCTGTCTCGAGCAGTTGAGCCCTCCATCCCTCCCCTGTCTGTCTGCACCATGGCTTTCCTTCACTCTCTCCTATACCTTCCCCTATCAGTTCACTGCCTTCTCTCCTTTCTGTCTCCCCCTTTTCCTGTCTCACATCCCTATTTTCCTTACCCTGTCCCCTTTTCTCCCTTCTAATCCTAAACTTGCAAATACTTGTCAGCTAAAACCTAGAAATACATCTGTCCAAACCCTCAACCATACCATCTTTTTTCTCTTGTCACTCTCTCTCTCGCACACACACACACGTGCAAACACACACACTCACGTACTGTGTCAGATCAGATGGCTTTGATTTTAGAGATCAGAGAGGGGAGAAGTAGTCGGGAGTGTGTGTGTTTGGTGGGGGGTCAGTGTTGGTTTTGTAATTGATTTTCTCTGATTCCTTTGTTTGACTAGTGTTAGATGTCTGGAAGCACTCTGAAAGCTGCCTATACTGTACTGAACTGATACGATATGGTATTGTGTGTGCACGCGTGCTCGTGCGTGTGGGGTTGGGGGGGTGAGTAGGGCAGGACTATGGAGGAGGTCATGAGACAGGCTGACTCTCCCACAGGATTTCTATCACTGATGTATAGAATTACAAGCTTCACAGTGTGTGTACTCGATCGCCTCTCAGTCAGATGGCCAACACTGCATATTCAGTCGTTGTCCTTCTCCATTCACTGAACAGACACATAGAAATCTGCAAAAAGGATAAACTGACCCTAAATATATTATTGAGGCATAAAAAAATCCATGTCCATGCGTTAGAAGTGGCTTTGGGAGTTGAGAAGCCTTTAATAAGAGATGGCTAAGACATTAAAAACTCGTACACTCATCAGCCGATGGCCATAGGCCGACATGTGTAGGTGGTTTTAATATATTGTAGCAGTGTTGTGGTTTTTAGAAGTGTTACAGCCCAAACTGGAGTCCTCCACCCTCCCAGCCGCCCACTGCTACAAAATCCTCTCTCACAAATCTTTCTGTTTGTTCTCTCTCATAAGTTTTAGACTCTTCTGAGTCCTTTATTCAAAGTTTCCAGTCAAACTAGACCTTTTAACATGGAGCGAAATGTGCACTGTGTGCTGTTTGGCCAGTGTGTTTGCAGTTTCCAGGAGCTCTGTGTGCGTGTGTCCTGTACTCTGTTGCCATATGGCGGCTGTATTAGCCCACAGTGTAAACACAGCTGGCTGCCTCCCGTGGCTGCATGGGTGAACAGCAGTCTGCCTGCAGATACAAAAAGCCCTAATAGGAGGATCACATTCACCGCTAGTACATTAATATGGCTATTAGGCACATTGGGATCCATGGTGCGTTATTTGTAAGGCACATTAGTGTCGATGTTGTTGCCTGATATCCAGACTATTAGAGATGTTAAGCTGGTGATTATTAAGTCTCTTAGCAGCTGCTCACATTACATTGGTGCAGGCAATTGAGATTTTTTCTTAAATTGTGATAACATTTTTTCTGAATCTTGCAATCTGAGCATGACATTTACAATGTAAAAGTATAACTTCCTGGAAAAGCAAGTTGTCACCACTGCCATTTTTAAAATGATGTTATTTCATAAATCAGTGAGGGTCAAAGCTGTAACCCTGTGTGTTATTACACAGTGTGTGCAAATACTATAATTTGTTATTATTCTTATGGTTGTTTGATAAAGGTATTTATCAAAGAGTAATGCTTATGGTCGCCTGAACCTAAGACACAAAGAGGGAGATAAAGGAGAGAGGAGAAGGCAGGTACTGAACATTGCACATCATAAATAATGTCAGAAACACTGGTGCATGCTAGCCAGTGCTCAGGGTAGCGTGAAATCTGCTCTCGCCCCCTCCTTTCTTATCTTCCCTCCCTATCACACTCCCTCTCTCACTCTTTGTGCATGTGTGTGTCTGTCTGTGTGTTCACGCAGGGTAATTGAGGTGTGTGACCTTGCTGTAGGCCTGGCAGGTGTGAAGGGAGGGATGGGGGGAAGCAGCGGATGAGATGAGATTGGGGGTGGGGGGGGGGTGGGGGCATGAAGGGAGGCATGGATGGATGGAGGGCTCTGCTGTTATATGTTGGCAGAGTGATATCCTGCCTGCATGCATATATGTATGGTAATGTTTGGCATTCTGTAGTGAAGAGGAATACAAGTGATTGTGTGTGTGTGTGTGGGTGGAGGCACATTCTTTTGCTGTAAGGTCCTCTGCATGCGACTTGGAAATGAGATCATGTGCACGCATGTGGGTGTATGTGTTATCGAGCAGACGAGACGGCATATATAATTTTCTATAAGTTACAATGTGTGCCTCTGAATCTGCTCCGCTTTCAAATGGTCGCATGTAGCATTTTTAAACCGCGCCATGAAATTGTAATGTGTCAGTATAATTGCTATAAACCAATGAGTAATGGTGGAGCTGATTTGCAGCCTTTATGTAACATCATTTCTCTTACTATCCTTAGACTACTTTTCTATACATCCTTTTGAATGACTGTTGTTTCTTTGACCACCCTGCCCCTCCCTGGCATTTACTGAAACTTTACAGAGGCTTGACATGTTGGCGGACATTTTTCTTACCCCCTGTAAGGCATGCATCACTTTAGATTAATGTACTGGCACTTTAACATGTCCGTCTCATGTCTGAATAAGCATGAGGGTCACGTTTGCATAAAATCAGTCTTAGCAGGTGGGACCTTGTAACATTTTTGTTGGAGCCAAATGCTGTCAGATTAAGAGATAGATGTGTGTCTTGTACCACCTTCAGTGTCACCAATCTAAGAAATATCAAGCATGTGCAGCAAATAGGAATTAAACAAGAGTCCTGACTTACTTTTATTCTCCCTTTGATAAATGATGAAAGGGATTTGAAAATTCATCAGTGAATTCACTATGAGATGAAGTACTTTAAACAAACCCTAACTAATCCTAACTAACCCTAACTCCAAAACTGACCAGAGGGGTGATGTGATCTCACCTCCTTGAATTAGTTAAAAGTCAAGCACCTGTGCTTTGTACCAGGTGAACAATCATAATTATAATGTTGTAATGATGTAATGATGAATTGATGGTATGTATAGCTCCATTAAGATGAACAAACATGATTTCTTCTCCACACTGAACCTACCATCGTCTTCTCCACAGAGCAGTGTGGAAACAGCAGAGGCAGCAAGCTCTCACACACCCATCCCCCCCCCTCATTCTTCTCCCTCCTCTCTCGCTCCATGCCTTCTTCCCCTCCTCCTCCGCTTATCCTCCTCTGCTCTCTGCACAGTAGCACAGTGCATCTGTGTCATGTCACTGGGTTCTGGCGTCCCAGACTAACCCCCCCACACCCTCCCATACCAGTGCATTGCTCTCTCTCTCTCTCTCTCCTCTCTCTCTCTCTTTCTCTCTGTCCTTGTGTGGCTCGGCCTGTCATCCCCGATCTCTTCATTTTCTCTCCATCCACCTCATCCCTCGCTCCCGTCTGCTGTCTCCTAAAAAGTATCGCCCATCTCTGTCATCCTCTCTTTCTTCTTTATACTTAATGTGTGTCACTCTTTTAATACCTCTCCCCCTTTCTCTTACCCCATCATGCAGCACAAACACAAATTCACATCATTGCTCTCTCTCTCTCTCTGTCCTTCCCCCTCTCTTGTGAAGCGTACACAAACATAAAACTGTCTCGGTGCATACATTAATAGATCCGAGCTCCTTAGCTGGCTGCTGCATGCATAATCTATCTGCTCATACACACATTGTGAACCGTGCACTCAACTGTGTGTGTGTGTGTGTGTGTGTGTGTGTGTGTGTGTGTGTGTGTGTGTGTGTGTGTGTGTGTGTGTGTGTGTGTGTGTGTGTGTGTGTGTGTGTGTGTGTGTGTGTGTGTGTGTGTGTGTGTGTGTTTGAGGCCCTAGGCTCCTCCCTCCAGAGAGAGAGAGACAGACAGGTGTGGACCAGATTGAGTTCTGCCTCATTTCCTCTGCCCTGTGCAGCTGGTCAAGGACACACAGACACACAAACACACACACACACAGGCATGTCTTTGACACATGGTTATGCACACGTACTTCAGATACAGCGACAGAGACATGCATACTGCACTCACCTCAAATAAAGACATAATACAAGATGTAGAAGGATCAAATGCAGCATTAGCATAAACTACGTGTGTGTGTGTGTGTGTGTGTGTGTGTTGAGTGTTCATAAGGCTGCCTGTGCTTGAATTCCTATGGAAGAGGATTACAGCAATGATTACAACACGATTGGCAGAGTATTTCCATGGCGACGCTGACAGATTTGCAAATGGTTGAAATCCGGCCCCAGTATAAAGTCGCTTAAGTCCCTCCCACTGCATGTTATATTCATACTGTATCGAACAAACTCACTCACACGCGTAACACTACACTCACCATTACAATATTTATAGCTGTCTTTGGTTATTTATATGTGACATGACAGAGCTCATATTGGCCGTCCGTTTTTCATGCTGGTATCAAATGTACCCACACTGGATGAACATTATTATGGAACCACACACACTTCTGAACACACACACACACACACACACACACACACATTACTCACATACAACACCCCCCGCTGACATCAGCAGGTCTTGTGTTGATGTGGAGACACAATTTTATAAGTCTCAAGAGAGCCGATCATTGGCCATCAAAAAAAATTCTACCACTCCAAGCATTTTTCCCCCACTTTAATTTTCCAGTTTTATTTTAGACATTTAGCTGATTTATTTGAATTGCAACAGTAGAGTGAGATTCAACACCTTCATTAGCAATATTACAATCAGAGTATTAAAATGAATGGCTTTGTTTTCACTGTCCAATATAATAGAATGTGGTAAAAGGCTGAAGGATTAAAGAACATTAAGTCTCATTTCTTTCCAGCATAGACAGAATTAAAACCATACTTGGTGTAAAGCCAGGTTAGATTATCTTCACCTCTCATATTTCTTCAGCTTAGATATGGAGAGAGAGAGAGGATATGAAATGTTTCTCATCCACACCGTGAAATAGATTTCTGCGGAGCTTCTGTCTCTTTTCTACTGTTCTGCTTTCTGTCTCCTCGCTCAACTTAGTTTCTTTGTTCTTGGCATATCCACATCGATATGTATTACAGTAAGCGAGGTCAGGAGAGGCTCCACAACACCGTGTATGTACAGACATATGTACACACAGCCTCCATTGTCTGTAGTATCCTATACATATTCAATATATGTGTTGGAGTCTGTTGTGTGATTATGGATCTGTGCGCGCATGTGTGTGTGTCATCTATATGTGTGTGTGTGCCCATCTTCTGTGGCGCCAACCCTTTGCAGGAAGTGTGGGGTCACAGCGTCTAGAGGGCAGCCAGACGGCTTCCCTCCCCTTTAAATGCCTAGACATGGATACTTTGCCTTTAAAGACAGCCTATAGGAAGAGACTTAACATACAGACACAGAGATGGAGGGAGATATGTGTACATTATGGGGCTGTATGCTTACTGGCTGGTGAAAGTGATTGATTGCTTGTCATAATTTGCAAGTGTGTGTGTGTGTGTGTGTGTGGTCCTCCGAAGACGGTATGAGCCACCATGTGTGGATCACGTGTGCCACAGAAGATAAAGAAGTCTTTGTGAACAGATGCGGGAGATGCAGCTCAAGCCACACACACACACACACACACACAATGTAACCTATACGGATACACCACATTGCTCTTTCTTATGCTGTTTTTCAGCTTACTTTTGCTTACAAACACACCCTCATTGTTAAACTCACCAAGTGTAGTGACTTGCAAATTAGAAATTTCCATTTTCAGCTTTTTATATTTATTAGGTAAAAAATCATTGTGGTTTGAAAGGAACACACACAGCAGTACGACTATAAAGCCCTGAGTCAGTGTTTTTGGTATGTGACTGTTAACTTAAATGGCATTGTGCAACTGGATAGTACAGTTTAGCACCTCTGCACTGGTATGTGGGCTTGGCGGGGCTTGCCTGACCACTCTCCAACTTTGTCTCCCATACAATCACACACAGCCCTAGAGACAGTAAGAGTGCATCCTGGGCTAATGCCTACAGCCTAATCACACCTTCCCAATAAACACCTCTAATCCCATATTCATTTTGCACACTCACAGATACACAAAGACTTCCTAATGGGTGAGTAAAGTGCTTTTGTTTTGACTTATTATCAGAGTCTGAACAGATATCACCCATAATCTTTCTTTTTTCAAGGTGTTTATTTTGTTTGGGTTTTATTTAGGGGATGCCTCGGGCCACATTTCTCAGACAGCATGTGTGTATGTTTGTGTGCGTGAAGCGAGTTTAGGCATGTCAGCCGCCTGCTCCTCTCCATCTTAATGTTGTTATTGTTTTTGAGCTACCAGCAGTGTGTCAGCATACACAGTCTTTAGTGTTCAGAGACTTCAGGTGTCTTGCAGATGATGTGTTACACTACAGTGGAACATGCACTTTATTATCTGTTGTGTCTCCTGTGTGTCTGTTTGGCATTAATGTGTGACTGTAATAGCAAAATATTGATAGTTAAAGTCCATCTTTTCCCAAATGTTCTAGTGTGTTAAAGATAAGGCAGTTCTAATTCATACAGCCACTTGTGCATTAGGGAAGACATTCCTGACTTTTTGGAGGCTGAACTTTTGATAATTCCTCTGTACAATTAACAACTTTGTCCTGGTAGCAACACCCAAGAAAGAAAGATTCAAGTATCCCACTGC
Source organism: Scortum barcoo (assembly GCA_023238725.1). Lineage (NCBI taxonomy): Eukaryota > Metazoa > Chordata > Actinopteri > Centrarchiformes > Terapontidae > Scortum > Scortum barcoo. Next base: position 19,746,607 of record CM041532.1, on the reverse strand, counting down.
TGTGTTTTTCATGCATAGCCAGAAGGGTGTGTGTGTGTGTTCTGCTCAGTGTTTCTGCACTCAGGAGCGTTAGATGCTGTTTTTAGGCATGGAGCTGACTAGTTTTGGGGTTTGACGGCAGTGCCATGTTTAATTTTGGAGGACTGACGTCACAAGACTGTGCTGGCGTCCCTCACTGTGGCTGTGATTGCCGTCTACAGCTGTGACGGACGCACTCTGCTTGGATGCTGTGGTGTATTTTGTGTGTGTGTGTGTGAATGTAAGAAAGGACAGTGAAGGTAAAAACGGCACATGACAAGTGTTAAGGGGGTTATATTCATCAAATAGTCATTTACACATGCTTGTACAAACATTTCTCACACAGACAAACTCTCTCTTTTACACACACATAATCTTACTGTTCACAGGTTTTGGTTTTGGCAGCAGCCACAGCTGGGCTGCTTTCATTAGCGGCTGTCTAGACACGATTTATTAACAACTGTTCATTCTTGTCTTCTCTCCATTTCTCTGTCTTCCGATTTGTCTGGTTGTGTGTCGGATTTTCAGACTGTCTCGGGGTGTGTGTGTGGTGTGGCACTACTCAGTGAGTCTGTCTGTCTGTCACCCTCCTTTTTAAGTGGGTGTCATTTTCCTGCTTGTCCCCAAAGAGGAAGTCAGTCTGTCTGTCTTCTTTCTCACTACATCCACCCATTCGTGTATTTCATGCGTGTGTGTGTGGGAGTCAGAGTGGGTGTGATGGTTCTGCAAGCCAGGCATGGTTTTTGACCATGACCTTTTACTGAAGCCATGTGGCAGAAGTTCACCGAACCAAGCAGCCCCAACCACAGACAACCTGACTCTCCTCCTCGCTGTCTGTAGCTCTGCCAGCTCTGACCTTGCAAACACATGCATGTTTACAGGCAAATGAGACAGAGAGCAGACTTGCAGCTTCTCTCATGGATGCACACAAAAATACTATATTCTCCACCCAGTTTCAGTTTGTTTTCAGTTCAGTTTATTGGGCTTGAGTGGCGTGACATTACATCTATTAGCCATGTAGCCTTATAAGTAACAACAGATTTGACATGAAATGCAAAAACAGGCTTTAATATTTATGTTTCAGATTTAGATAAAACATAGAAACACATGAAAAACATCTGTCAGCAGTCTGAACAGTTACATAACCACCTGTCATTCAAACAAGTTAAACAACAGTACACTCTCACAAATACCCTTATCTCCCCACATCCTCGTCTCACACAGGTTCAGGATGTGGTGTCACAGCATTCCAGCAAGATCTGAAGTTGTTAACAAAACAACTTCAGTGTCCTCGCTCAGGATTAGGCCCTTGATGGGCCCATGCTGATTAATGCTCATATTGTATTATCCGCCCCAGGCTGGTGACTTTGCTAAAGCTTCATTTAAGGATTTAATCTGTTCTGAGTGACTGCCTTGAAACGCACAACAGCAAGCACAGCAGACAAATGGCTGTGGCACAGAGACACACAGGCAGACACTGAATGTAGACTGGAAGACACTGAAGAAGAAAAACCCTGTCATTTACCACCACTTCTGCAGCAGCCTGCTATTTTATATATGTGTGTGTGTGTGTGTGTGTGTGTGTGTGTGTGTGTGTGTGTGTGTGTGTGTGTGTGTGTGTGTGTGTGTGTGTGTGCAAGTGCACAGGTATGAACCTGGCTGCCTTAACTTGAAGAGACCCACTGAATCACTGTTGACTAAGGGCTGGAGCAGCCCAAGCATGGCTACTCTACTCACGCCATACAAGCTCACACATGCTGAGGAGGTGTGTGTGTGTGTTTGTTGTTAGGTGAATGTGTTAAGCTGGTTTTACTGTACACCAGGTCAGTATGTACGACATGCAGCAAAGCAGTAAAACAGGACTCCTTTGAAATGCTGTCAGATTGTGCTCACACATGCCTTGTGCACTTAATGTGTACAGTATATGGATGTGTGTTTAGCAAACGTTCATAAGTTTATGACTGTTTATACACTATAGTATATGTGTGTGTGTTTTTGGGGTGGAACACCTGGATATGTAGGCTATAGGTCGGACGAGAGCACCTTTGACAATTAAATGTTTTATAGATGGATCTGCTGGTGTCTCCATTTTTGTGGTTCTTGGATTGGATCATTTACCAAGCATCCATCTATAAATCATGTAACTGTTAGTTGTACATATACCTTATAAAGGTCATTCAGGTGCACTGTTGGAGACAATAGTTACAGCGCCTACCACATAATCCATGTCTTGAAATGTTTCTTTAGACTGAATCTTTGCAACTCAAACTCTATATTTCTGCTGTTAGTATTTGGCTGCCTGGCTGTAGGGTTGACTGATTGTTGCCATGAGAACTTTCCAGTGTTGTAAAATACTTTTGCTGTGTATTTTAAATCTTTAATTATCTTAATCTACTACTCCAACTGGACTTCATATTTTTGGATCATATTTAATCTTCTCACTTTACCTTTTAGCTATTTATCTCCAACAGAGTGCCTTGCTTTTAAACACAGAGCTGGTTTTGGTCTGAATGTCAGGTTAGACCTCTCTGCACAATTCAAGCACTACAGTCTCTCTTTCCCCCCCATCAGTCTCTGTCAAACCAGCCCTGCTCTGTGTTCACTCTCTCCTTATCTCTCTCAGTCTATCTTAGTTTTTCCTCATTTTTCATCTTTTGCCTGACTCAAGGTCTTTTATTCCATCCTACTATTTTTCCTCCTCCTCAACCACCCTCTCCTCCTCCTCCCACCCCTTTCAGCCTCTGCATCTCCGATGCTCTGCACCTCTGAGCCGAATCTCTGTTGCTCCACCCCTCTGCCTCTCTCGCTGGGCTATTTAATGTCAAAGGGAGATGCTCCCACTGGTTAACCTTTACAGACAAAAGATGAACACCACTATCTATATCTTTCTATCTCTCTCTCACTCAGCCTTTCACTCCTTTTTCTCATGTTCTCTCTCACATGGTCTTTATATGTTTCTGTTTGTTTGAATACAATTATAATTTAAAAGTGTATTTCATTACATTTTACATTACATTTGTTAGGTCTTGCCACACTCCTTCTTTCCCTCTCTCAAGGTCTATCTTTCGTTCACTGTCTCTTTATCTTTCTCACAACCCTCCCCCCTCTGTTTCTCCCCACAGTCCTGATATCGATCAAGGTCAAATGATTATGTCAAAGCTTGTGACATTTATTCGATGTGTCACAAAAGAATATATTCTACCCTTGCAACAATTTGGCCTACAACGCACATGCAAACACAAACAGCCTTCTTTTAAGGTGGCTCTTTTCACTTAAATTCCCCCATCACCCACCTACCTATGCAAGCAGCCAGTCCACCTTTACAGTGTGGCCAGCTGTGGCCCCTAAGGGGGTATGACCTTTAACCTTGGGTTCAAAGGTTTGGGGCCTTAACCACCAGGCTGCAAGATCAGTGAAGGCTGAGCCAGCTATATCTGCCTCTTATTGACACAACTGTCACACGCACACATGCACACAACATGCACGCAACATGCACGCAATGCTGCCTCAGGCTATGTATGTTGCGTTGGTTCTGTGTGTACAGGCTCAATAAAGGAACATATGGAAGCCGCCATATGTGGGCTTGTTTTATGTTGCAGCCCTGTAGGTAGAATTTCAGAACGAGACAAAGAAAGGCTGGAGAGGAAGAAAACAGAAAAATAAGAAAGAAAAGATGAGAACCATGAAAGAGGGAGATATTTTCAGCTTGGACTGATTGGTTTGTGGGTACAGACACCAAATTAATCCATGTGTCTTTAGTGGATTATTGACTCTGCTGTTCCATCCACATTAACCTGCAGTGAAGTTATTCCAAACAAAAGCAAAATGAACACACTGTCCTTGTGTCTGCAGGTCAAAGGTCAAATAGATGTTACAGCAACAGAGGAAGGAAAGGACAGGCTGATGGGTTACAAGTGAAGTGTGAGGAGGAGGACAAGAAAGGTGGTGACATTTAGGTTGTGACTAGTGTCAACCACAACCGTTTGTTAAAAGGGCAAATTCTGTGAGTGTGTACAAGAGAGATAGAAAATGTGTATGTGTGTCAATTTGCTCCTCTCTTTCTGTGTGTGTGTGTGTGCATGGTTCATTCGTGTGTAACTATGTCCATTTTAGTGTTTGAGCACCATCACAGGTGCTGTGTGTTCTCAGGGTGCAAGCGGAGGTGTGTGCGTGTGTTTTTAAGTGTGTGTGTGTTGGGGTTGGGGAGGTACATCAGAGTGCCACCTGTTCTCAGTCATGTGGCCCAGCACTGACACTGTGAATCACTGAACAGGCGGCACATGAGGAACATACACACACACACAGATGGCCACAGCGCTGGTCCAGGCCCTGCTGTGCATTTTGGCTGACACACACACACACACACGCACACACACAGTTTCATGAGCCGTGCCAAGTGACATATCAACAACATCATGACCACAGAACAGTCAGCAAACGTCACGCATGCATGGTGAAACGGACACACAGAAGAAAAAAATTAGCTCTGGTTGACTTTTAACCTTTAACTAAAGTGCTGATGAATTACTGACCACTGCCTCAACTCACGCTGGAATGTCACACACGTGTTTGACCTAGTTTTGACCTAAGTTGAAAATAGAAATGCTCCTTCATCATTCGCAACCAACATACATCACTGCACACCAACTTTAAAGCACAGATTTGTTTTGATTGATTAAAACAGCTGAATATTGTTACCAAATGGAATTTTGCTGGATATAAAAGGGTGCCCTTGGCTTTACGTCAGTGTTTGTGTCTGTATGGATGTGGATCAAGTAATGTGACAGTATTGACATTGTGTCCAGCTCCTTCCTGCTTCTGCTGTTGACACTGTTCGACCTCTAGACTGACCTTTGTTCCTCCATGTTGTGGTTTCAGGAGGTGGGAGGTGTCATGGTGGCCTGTTGAAAGAGACGGACTGCATTACCCATAATCGCCAGGTAAGGCTCTGTTTTACCTTACAGTTAACATAGTCTCCTCTCATTCGATCTCCGTTACTCTCTTTCTGTCTTACTGTCATTTTTTTTACATACACACACAAAAATACACTGTGACATACATAATGCAGTGTTAATGGTGTGCTTTTATTGTAATGATTTTGCTTTTCGTAAGTGTTTGTTTTTTCCGTTGTTTTGTCCACCTTCTTCATTTAGATGTCATTATTTAATGACAGGTAATACCTAAATACATTAAGCCCAAACATTGTTTAGTATTCACACAAGCTCACACACAAGTTCCGTTGTACAGTATGTAGGTAAAACAACAGGATGAGATGCGCCAAAAGAGTGAGTAAGACCGGAGTAGGGAGTAAAACACAAAGAGAGTATGTAACACACTCATTCATTAGTTAAGAAGGTAGGTAGGAAGGTGAGAAGGTTGTGAAATCGTGTGTGTGATTGTAAGTTCTAAGAGTTGTGTACTTTAAGGTCTCTGAGTCAGATATCAAACTTTCAACTTTGTTCTTCAAAGCGTAAAAACGAAGCTGGATTATTTACCCTCTCTGTTACCAAACAAGTTTTCAAACAAAACACCAAGTGTGTGGTAGGTTTTCCCAGTAACTTTCCCAGGTGATTGATGCAAGAACGATCTGTGGGTCTAGCATGTTTGGGATACATAGTTGCTCTTTTAGTATAATTAGAGCTGAAATGATTAGGAAACTTTGATAATCAATTAAATGTTAGATATTTTTTGAGTAAAACAGTTTAGTTGATTTGAGTCTCTTAAATGTGAATATAGTATAGCTTACTTTTGGAGATAATACACAATTGTCAAAACAGCCAGTGTAATGGAGGCAGGAACTTGATCCAGTGTTTCCACTGACTGTGATGCTACCTGATTTTCACATTAAACTTCTCAAGATCCAGTCATAGTTATTGTGATAGATACAGTGGTCTGACGTCATTAAAAGCAGAAAAGTTACACTATATTTCATGGAAATGTCACACAAGACCCTTCAGACTTGTACGACGTCTTAGTTGCCATTAGGCTACAACAAGACTGAATGTTGCTTGAACTCAACATAAATGCTTTTTCCATAGTGGGAACTCGTGCTGATTAAGTAACTATGTGATAAATGTTTTCTCATACCTTTTTTTTTGCAATAAAAGCATCCCATCGGTTCAGAAGTGGAAAGCTTTTAAGTGAAGCAACAGCTGGAAATGTTGGTTTGTATCAGCAAAAACTTAATGCAGCTCTAAAGCATCTGAGAGCGATTATTAAACAGTAGAAGATGACTGATATCAGACAAAAAAAAAAGGAAGACAGGAGTGAAACTTAACTCCAGACTCCAGACACAGAGATTCAGGTAGGAACTACAAAAGTTCTAAGAGCTGAACACAGAGAGATGATCCCCTGCTGTGAGGCAGTAATGGAGAAGCATATCATCACGGCATGCTAAGGCACACCAATCTGGGCTAATGGAAATAAGACTGAAAACTGTATACATAAATGGCATTTAGCATCAAAGCCAATTATCTATCAACTAGAGACACGTGTATGACTTTAGTGCCCATGCTTTCACTTTTTAGGGAAGAAGATTGACCAGTTAGACAGTTTTCTGAACACACAGTGTAGCTTTTTAAGCTCCTCTAAGTGGACTTCACTTTTCACTATGTATAACTTTGGGATAGTGAGTATATGAGGCAGGACTGGAGTGCTTAGCTTATCATAGAGCTCCAGTCGGGATTAGCTGGCTGTTTGAGGAACTAGAGGGGAAGCCGGTGTCCCTATCGGCCCCTCTCTCCTTGAATAAGGGCCGTAATTATCAGGGCTGTCGTGCTCCATTCAGCCAGCTACATGGCTGCTATATGTGGGTGTGCTAAGCCAGTTTGTCTGTCTGACTGCCTGTGTGGCTCGCTGTCTCCTCGCGGTGTGACTGTGTGTGAGTATGTGCGTGGAGGTGATTATTATCGTGTCTGACGGTCTCTCAGTGTACCCAGAAGGCTGACTCACGGTATGCCACATCCACACACACACACACAGTCCCACACACAGTCCTATATATCAGAGGCTGAGAAGTACCATCTGTACCAGGGACACAGTCTCCTACGACTGCTAAGCACACTCACTCACTCACATGCATACTTTCCTTTTTCTGCTGTTGCTCTGTCTGGACCTCATTTGTATTACGTGCTGTTTATTTTTTAAATGTGCATGCGTGTGTGTGTGTGTGTGTGTGGCTGGTATGACAGGAATTTTGGGGCTCGTACCCATGCCCATGGAGAGCTGCTAACTATATATATATATATATTTGCAGTGTGAGAACTGAGCCATCCTTGTCCCCGATCTCTTTAATTACACACACAAAGTCTCCACCACACACACACGCCTGCCTCCCCTCAACACACATGAATACAGGATTGCTAGCCATGTGTAAGAGCTGTAAGAACTTAAACACACAGTGCATCACAAATCTTTTTTCCCTTCATTGTCCCTTCCTGCCAGACACACACACACTTACTTTTGGGACCCCCGGGACACACTATAATGCCTTGGCTTCCCTTGTTGTGGGAGAGGAAGGATGGGAATTGAGCTCATACATACATTTAATATTCTCAGACTCTTGTTATATACAATGCAGTACATCTATGAGAGAAACAGCTGGTGTGTGTGGGTGTGTTTGTGTGTGTGTCTGTGCCTGTGTGTCTGTGTCTGTGGGGGTGTGTGGATGAGACAGTGTGTGTGGTACACTTGAGTCCCACCCATGCCCACATCAATGAGCAATCCTCTTCCTGTTCACTTTTGAGGGCTAATGGTCTCCCACCACACTCTTTACAGTGCAATCACACACATACTTGCACACATACATTGATACAAAAAACCGAGCCAAGCCACACACTTGAGACACTCTCAACACACCTAATGGAAGACATGCTGTGATACACACTGGGAGCAATATGGGAATAGATTACCACTTGAGAGAAAAAAACTAAAATAGAAAACCAAACTTGATACACACCAGGAGAAAACAAGCAGCATGAGCAGCACAACATTTGCATAAGTAGTACTGTCAGTCTATTTTTGTGCAGGAGAGACCAGTGCAGAAACATACACAACAGTGAGAAGCAGATAATATATAGCTTATATACAGAATGCGCTAGTTTATAACTCTGTGAGAGGTAATTAAGGACTGCAGCAATTCAGGGTGTAATGGCTTCCAGATGATGTTATAAAAAGTCTTTCCAGCTGACTTGATGAATGATATACATCCTGATTATAACATTAAGGGTGCAGGTTTCCTCAATATGTAATTACATCATCTGGAATTTAATTGTCAGTTCTGAACAGTTTTCTTGATAACTTCCATCTATTTGCAGATAGATGTGTGACATACTGACACGATGGGACGTTATCAGCTGCTTTTGCCTGGCAGGAAGCTGCAAATGCTTCCATGTTTTCTATTATTACAGTACAGTACTATATGAACCGTGTGTGTCTGAGGAGGCTGCTGATTTCTCCATGCAGCCTTAAACAAGTTAAAGACAGAACACCCATATACAGGCACACTGCCTACCAGTGTCATAAAGACCCCCAATGTGCTGCGTCCCTCCTCTTTCTCAACACAAAACACATTATTGAACATTCATTGTCATTTGACAATAGACTCCAGATCCGCCCTGGTGGTACATACCAAACACTTACTTCATCAGGGGTTTGAATATGGCAAGCAAGCACATCTTCACTGCATACTAATAGAAGTAGAAATGGTTTCAGTTATCTCAAAATAGACTGCAACTAACCTGTTGGAAAAAACAAGAGCAGACAGTGAGAGACTGATAGCATTGCTGACTTGTACCGGGGCAGAGAGATGTTTCATAATGTTCTGAATTCATTGTTTGTGTTGTTGTTTTTAGAACTGTTATGACCATAAATAAACGGTGTGAATGTGTATCCTTATGTCATCGTTTCAGCATCATCTATGACATACTACCAGCCTCCCTGCAGAAGCTAATTTTGCCTCATGTTGTCTTGCTGAGGCAGTGCGTTCTAAATATAACGTCTACACGTGTGTGTGTGTGTGTGTGTGTGTGTGTGTGTGTGTGTGTGTGTGTGTGTGTGTGTGTGTGTGTGTGTGACACATACTGTTGGTTGTACCAGTGTGGCTCTTTGGCGTTATTACAGAGTACAGGATGGTTACTTTGGCAAGGGAAAGCTGGAACAAATGTTTCCGGCCTTAGAGAGACCCATTTGTGTTTTCCAAAGCCTTGTTTACCTCACACAGGATGTTAGCTGCTGGCCTCTAAGTACATAGCATATAATTCTTGTACCTCTGTGTGCAAAGTCATGAGATGTAAGATGTTAATGTAACCTTCTGGACAGGGACAAGAAATTTATTAACCTCATAAGTCACGCTTTATTTATAGACATAGCCATGTGTGCTGTATTGCAATGATAAATAATACATTTGTTAGATATTGCTCAGCCTTCAAAGACCCTACAGCATCTGTCTGTCTGCCTATCTGTAATATACATACAGTGCATATACTGACTAGTACAGACTGCGCTGTATAAACATACATATTGTGGGTTATACCATATATTTTATCATAAAATCTTGTATTTATTTTGTATAAATGTTTTTTCTTTCAGCAGAATGAATATAGATCTGTATATAGATATAATATAGACATACATCTGTTTTAATAAGGCACCTTTATAAATGGTTTACAAACCGTAATTAATAGTTAGTGGCAAGGAAATCATGGCAAATGGTAACCAGCAAAGGTTAATTTTGTCAGCCTGGCAACGAGATTGTTCTTGTAAAAAGACCTAAGTGATCTATGAATCATTAATAAGCTGTTCAGGAATTTTGGATTAAGCAGTTAGTTACAGAGCACAAACATAGAAAACATGGCAGATTAGAAAGTGTTATCTGAATATATAGTACATATAAAATCATAGGATATATCAGGAACAACAGAAAATACAATAATACATCAAATACATTCATGTGCAGCCTATGCTGTATACATATATATTATATATATTTAAGTGAACTTTACATACTGTCAATGTAGGAACACTTGTGTTCTTGTCCTATTAACATGTTTCCCTAATGGACAGGGATTGAGCAGTGTACACTATATTTACAGTGTGATATGTAGTAATAATCCATCTGTCTTAATGTGCGTGCTTTAATAGCCCATACAAGGTGTGTCTGCAGAAGTTTCTTTTAGAATATTTAGCCTGTATAAACCAGACCTGGATCTATATATAGCCCGCTGAATCTAATCATAACTCTGATAGTGTATCTGTCTTCCTGTGTTAATATGGCGTTAGGGGATAATACTCTTCCTCATCCCAGAATAGACGCTCACACGGAAATGTGCCGCGGCGCTGTTCACCAAAAAAAGACCTTGGAGTGAAATAAATGTGAAACACTGAGTAAACAAAGCTCTCAGGGGGCGGCTCCGGTACCGGCAGCCGGTGTCGGTGCCGCTCGCGCTGTCAGGGAATTCCGGGGCCGTGCGGTGACGTCACGCGTGAGCGCCACTGTTTCGGTGTGCGCATCTGAGCGTGCGTCGGTCTGTCCCTTTAAAACAGCTCAGCGCAACACGATCCCTACCCGGCTGCTTCTCTCTCTCTCTGTGAGCGTGAGCGTGAAGCAGAAGAGAAAAAGGAGCTCGACGCGGAGAGACACGGGAGAACCGAGCGAAAGGAAGAGGGGGCTCTCTCCGCCAACCATCAAACGGAATAACGAGCACAAGAGTGAGAGGAACAAGACTTATCACGGACATCAGAGAGGCTCTCCGGCCGTCTGGAGGCTCAAGTTTCATGGTCGTTCCGAGAGGAAGTGGCGGAGACTAACAGGGATTAAAGGGCTGGAAGCTCAGCCGGCTCGTCGGGAATTTCTCTGCATCCTCCGAGCTCCAAACTTGCGGATACAACGACTGCAAAGGCGACCTCGAGGAAGCGGATTTTTTATTTGGAAATGCTTTTTTCCCTCTGGAGCGTCCATCTGAAGTCCTTTTGAATGAACGGTGAGTGCTGTGTGAGCCGGGAGCGTTTAAAAGTCCGCGGTAGTGAGGAGGGCAAGTTAGTGCTCATGAGAAAGAAAGTTTGACATGATAGTCCTCTGTGTGGGGTTATCTCATCAGTACACGGACTGTGGGTTGTTTTGAGTTGTTTTCTCGTTGATTAAATCAGATGACCCAGAGCAGAATGAGTGAGTGAATTATTGTAATGGTTTACAGCGGAACCCTTGATCGCCTGTAATCGATGAGGTGGGGAAATTTCGCTGTTTTTCTCTCAACCACAGGTGACTCTTTGAACCCACGCGTGTGCGTGTCTCACTTCGGCGAATTGTTTTCCTCATGTATCCACGATTGATCATCTTTACCGGACATGTTTAATCATGCGCCGCACGTGGATCCGAGTAATTCCTGTAAATTGGTTTTGATGAGAATTTGGGGTTCGTATGCTTTTGTGTGTGTATGTGCACCAAAATAATCCCCCAACTTTCCAGATTTTGTCTCGGGGAAATGTGTTTGAGAGTATTTCCATTTATGTTTCATTGAGGAGTTCAGTCCATTTAAATGACTCACAATGACACCGGCTGGAGTCTAGAGTCGTTGTCTGAATACGTCTAGTCAAAGAGAGATCTAAATGAGAAATGAACTAATCCTCATATTGCGTGGGGACACCCAGGTCCTAGCTCGGTTATTGTCCTGAAAACTCCTGATCATCCCATGGCTGGAAAAGGGAAGGAGAGCTAGAGGACAAGGAGAGAAAATTGCCTGTGTAAGGAGATCTCACGCCATTGTGTGTGTGTGTGTAGGAGTGGGTGGCTCTGCTGGAGTAGGAGTGGGGGGTGGGCAGGATCACTGAGGTCGGCAGCCGTATAAAGTGAATGGCTAGCTGCCACCCCATCAACCCCCAGTCAGTCCTTACGCACACAAAGAGCCGGATTGAAAGGAAGTGATTTGCATCACCTCTCGTATTTGGGGGAGGGGCGGTGTTTTGGTGCTGTCCTTTAGGTCTGGGTTTCAGGGGGTAGTCGGTGCACTAAGGTCTGACCACACAGTATTGTTTGGTCAACGCGATCTGCTATTTAATCTTCACCTTCAGAGGGAACGCTGGTCCAGACAAACCGAAGTGACTTTTTGACTTTCAAACACACTTCTGGCGCTCTTATCTTGATCTGCGTCCTCTGTGACGTAAAAAAACCCACAGGAATCAGCTGGCTTTACTTCTGGCAGGTCTCCACTCCTCATCACAGCCAGCCGGGGCGCACGTCCTGCGCCTTTTGGGCACTTCGCACCGACATTACGCACAACGACGAGTAAAAAATGAAAACAGAGGCGATCAAAGATGAATAAAGTGTAGTAGTTTGTGGGCGTGGTGGTGTTTTATTGGAACATAATCAGTAGTTGGTGCTTGTTAAACGATAGTCACCTTTTTTTCGTCGGTCACCGGACAAGCACTTGATGAGAATTTGTGGCTGTCTGGAGGAGGGGGGTGCTTATTTGTCTCTTTATTGCCCTCAATAAATGAGCCCAGATCAGGAAGAGCGGAGTGTGCTTGCATGGGGTTGCGAAGAAAACAAAAAAGCCTTTGATGGTTCACTTCCGATCAGTCGGATCGATTGACATAGAAACCAGCGGCGCGTTTTGTCTCCGCGTTTGATGTCGGAGATTGTAAAAACGTTGAAGCTCCGGGTTGCTACACACACACACACACACACACACACACACACACGTACGTCTGGCTGGCTGTGTGCTGCTTCAGCTCCACCCCGCCCCCGTTTGTCCCGTGATCTCAACAGGAGCGTGTGTGTGTGAATGAACAATCGCCGCCCATTTTACTATGAGTATGACGAACATGGAGGGATAATGAAGCGATAGCACACGCGCCAAGAGGGAGGAGAGAGAGAGAGGTGACGGTGGAAATAAGCTGCTAACTCAACAATAGTGAGTGAGTCACACACACAACTTGAGTAAGCAGAGGAGTGTGTGTCAGGATAGTTTCTCAATCCCTTCTCCCACCCCTCCTTTCCCCATATGTAGCTTTGATAGGGATGTTACAGGGTGTCCTTAGTAAGTTAGGCTTTACTTTGATCTAATTAAGACTTTTCCTTTAATGTTTGAGGCCAGCATGAGAAATGGGTCAGTAGGCTGGCCTAAAGTGCTTACTCATCTAACACTACTTTGTCAGTTGATGGTGATGAAACAGGATCTGTTTGCGTGTGTGTTGGCGGTGTGATTGTCCGTCAGCTTCTAGGAGACTCTCCTTACTCTCCTGTACCTTTTGTTGCCCGTCACAGGCGACATATACAACCAAGTGTTTGTGTGTTTCAGGGGGAAGTGGGTGGGGGAAGCGATTGGATGTCATGATGAAACGTCTGTTTGCGTGACACCACACTGTTGCATCCTTTCCAGTAAAGGGTGTCGCTTTTCCTCTAGAGAGCGACACAAAATGAGAGAGAAAGGGAATAAGAGAGGTGCAGGACAACATCTGGCCTGCTGACGATTTCTCAAACACCCCCCACCCCAGCAGGACAGGCGTTAAAACACGAGTTCTTCTACGTGTTAACTGGCACACGGGTTGGAAACCCGTTGAGGAATTTCCCGTCGCTTCATGTCAGCAGAAACACTGAACATTTAAAGGGACACTGTCATAGCTGTTCCAATTCCTTTCTGTGTACACAAGACATTAATTACATCTGCATTTATAGTACAGTTTGAATTTATTGCAGTACAACAGGGCTTAGTGCTGATTGGCTGATCTCAGCACTGCAGTAAAATACCTGTCATTTTATCTAGTCTCCTGCAGTGCATGCAAACACTGTAGCTCACCCAACTTGTCCAGGCAGCAGGATGAAGATTTTCAAGTTTGGTCGGGGCCAAGGGGAGCAAAAAACTCAGTCAACCAAGTGTGGAATTCCACCATGCCATGCAACTGTCTGCTGTGGATCTTAGTCTCACAAATGGCACTTTTCCATTACACAGTTCTAGCACTACTCGACTCGACTCGACTCAGTTTCGGTCGTTTTCCATTACAATAGAGTACCACCTCAGCATGGGTGGGGTCGTCCATATAGCAACGTGACCAAAACTCCAGCGACATCATTTGTTATGCGACATAAACACGAAACAACTATGGAGGCCACCAGACAAAGAAATGTCTGCACCTCGTCGCCGTTGCTCCGCGGGGTTGATTTCTGTGCAGCCATCTCTGATCGTCGTGTTTGTTGCTGTTATTGCGCTTTTAAAATGGCGCTGTTGACTCTTATGAACGAAGTAAGCCGCTCTCCCGACGCATCTAGTGACGTCAGGCCCTGGCACCAATCAGTGGCCTGCCGTCTGCCCGACGTCATTTTCGGCTACGATTTCGACTCGGCTCGCTTGGAACCCCAGCCGAGTAGGTATTACTAGAAAAGTACCTGGTACCAGGTACTAACACGTAATGGAAAAGCCTAAAAACCGAGTCGAGTGGGGCCGAGTAGGTGCTAGTGAAAAAGCGCCAAAAGTGGAGGCCAGGCCCCCAAAAAAATGGAAAACAAAATAAGGATTCTACACACAAATGCAAGTTAAAGGTTTTTTAGGTTTGTAATATGGAAAACAGCTTAAATTATGAATGATTAAATCATGATTAAATCACTGATATGTATAGATGAAGTCATCGTCCATATTAGATGTTTCTCATACGTTTCTGTGGACCAGCAGGAACCTGCTATACTGCCAACATTATGGATGTCGAAGCCAACCGTGAGGTTAAGATATATTCATAATCATAAATATCGGACATACAAGCAGCTGTGGTTTCGCTCCAGGTTCTTGTATGCTGTATTTTGGACCTGAGAACAGTAAGGAAAAACAGATCAGTCTAATTCAGTCCAGAAGTTGAGCAGTAAACTTATTGAGAGCTTTTATTGGAGCAGGCAACGACTCAAAGGCAACCACAAGCCGAGCTAATAGGCTAATGTAAAACATGGCAGTAGTTTGAACAGAGAATCAGCAGTGATATTACAGAGGAGGAAAATATCGTTTTGATTGTATCCATCCTGAGCAAATAGAGCTGTGTTAAAGAGTAACAGGGTGTTTACGTCCTGTTTGCCGAGTGAGAGAAAAGGGGAAAGTTTTTCCCCTGACTTCAGTTCCTCTCTGATCTCTGGCTCTTTGCCACTGATGATGATGCCACAGAGGAAGGGGAGTATGCAAACCTACACACTGTGTGTGTGTGTGTGTGTGTGTGTGTGTGTGTGTGACTCATACACAAAGTTACACACACTGTCACACCTTGGAAAGAATTTTATTCCTTCCTTTTTTACCTCCCCTCACCTCCTGTGACTACTTTTATCCACCTCGACCATACTGGCAAAATAAATGATAACTCAGTCAGTGAGTATGCCCATGTGTGCATCATGGAAGATTTATGTTTTTAAAAAAATATCAACAACTCTTCAGGCATCTGTAAACAGGCCTTGGGGTCTCTGGGCTGAGTGGCCGTCATAACAAAGCGGTCAGCCTGCGTCATAGTCTGGTGACGGTCACGGTCTGATAAGTCTAAATGATCAGTGCGTAATAACACCGACTGTAAGAACAACGCTGCACTGGCCATCTGCACGCATGCTGTCATTAACTCTGATGCATATAGGTTTCACAAACATGTCTGTCTTGTTTTTTGTTATTCTTCTAACACACAGACTGCTGATGAGACATAATGTTTCAGTCCAGGGAGGAAGAGGAAGAGGATGGTGTGTGAGGTCAGCCTGCCCTGTGTCTGAGTAAACATGTTGATCAGTGAAGACCTCTCATAAACCGTATTTCTCTCTATATCTCTGCCTCCCTAGCTTAGTTTAATAACTGTTAGTGAAGACGCGACTGGTTCCCTTGGTAACTGTTACCAAGGGAGCAGAGTCTCTTGTCTTGTTTAGTGCATTTCTGAGCTAGTAAGAGATTGTGTGTGTGTGTGTGTGTGTGTGGTTCCTGGATATGGAATAGAAGCACCAGGAGAGATGCAGTGAACAATACGAGGGAGGGGGATTTTGCAGTTTTGATTTTGAGGCATTTTCCCATAAAAGAGGCAGCGTGGTTTATGTCCTGAGCTTTTCGTAAGATTTGTCATTTAAAGCAATCATCCAGAGAAGCAAAAAGAAAAGTTTGGGGGGTTTTGAGGTTGCTCAAGTATGGAAATCGAGAGTGACAATCATCAAGCTACTGTCGGCTGTCAGTGACACCCACGTCCTCTAATTTCCGGTTTGTCGGGATTTACACGTCTTTCTTTAGAGTCACAAGCCAGGTGCTGAGTCATTCTTTTTTTTTTTTGTCTCAAACACGCAGCTCAATTCAGACAGCAACGAGGACAAGTGTGTTAAGTCTGTCGCGAAATCCAGACTGTTTCCTCTCTTCTCTGAAAATGAAACAGAGCGGCTGGGAGGAGGAGTTATTCAGCATACACACACTCACAAACTCATTCTCCCATCATATGTTTGTCATTCACTTTTACCTGAAGCCAAACAGAGGGCAAACAAGGCTTTCCATTTAACACCCAGGGCCAGAGCAAAGTGAATGGTCTTCCAAGTCATTTGACTGTTCTTGTTTTTGTTGTCAACACTTGTGTGAGTCATGGCATGGACACACGTGCCATTCACACAAGATGACTGTCTGTCTGACGCGTATTTTAGGAGCCATGACTGAAACCTAACAGACTTCTGACTTCATTCTCCTCGTTTCACATTTGCAGAGACTCATATTAGTCACATGCCACCACTTTCATCCACCTTTAACAGTCAAAAAGGCTTTTGCAGACGCACTAAAACACACATAAGTTCATAAATTTTCTACAGGAAGCCCCAGCCTCTCCTTTAGGCCTCACACACACATACACACACCCCTTAGGGAGGCCTACTTCCTGTGGTGGTGACGACGGCTTCCTCTCCCCTCCGAGCTCTGTTCCCCTTTCTTTTTAATGTCGCACACACACATGCATTTGATCTGGGTGTATGTGACAAAGAAAACGGGATGCACCACACTAACCCAGTTGTGTGTTGTCAGTCACAGGCCCAGATGTCAAGGGTGTGAGTGGGGAAAACAAAAGGGGCCTCATGTTCTTCTGTCAGCCCCCCTCCTCGTCCTGTTTCTTTTTCCACAAACAGATGAAAATGTAGGCTAACTGTTTCTCATCGGTGGGTCCGGAAATTAACGTTTTTATTTCTTGTATGCTGTGGAGCCACAGCAGCGCTTTGAAATAAAATGGAAAAAGAGGTGGTGACAAGCCCACCACCAACAGCCAAACCGAAACAGCGTTTGGTTGGTGGTTCCTGCCAACCTGAAGCTTCTTGCTGTTGTCTCAAGTCTACTGAATGCTGAGATAAGAAGCATCGATAACTCCACGTACCCTACTTTACTCTCTCTCCATCATGACCTGATTGTAGAGCAGATGAGAGTGCACATAAATGTTATGTGGGTGGGGAACACGGCATTTAAGAGCATAGATGGCCTAGGAGTAACTGGTTGAACGGTTAGGTCAGCACTCTCGCCCCTGAATGAAGTGTTGATGGTAGCAGGAGGTCAGATGCTTCTGTGTTTGTGTGCAAGAACAACGTTTGCCTTCTGTGTCCCCAGCTGACCCCTGCTGCCTGTGTGCGCTCAGCCTATTCTGATTTTCTGTGCGTGTCTGTGCGTGTGTAAGGATGTGGACATGATGAAGTTAGCCCGCATCACCGTCTTGGAACGGCATGCGCTGACGTTTGCACACGAACAAACAAATAAACACACACTCATACATGCACGCACACACACAGGGAGCCTGGCAACGGGGAGGGAGGAGGACGGATGCAGGGGCTGGCTGTTCCTCTGTGTGTGTGTGTGTGTGTGGAGAGAGAGAGAGAGAGAGAGAGAGAGAGAAATGCATGGTGTTTCCTTCAGAACACGATTTCTATCTGGGACTGATTATGTAATGGCCAAATGGAGAAGAGAGGGCGGGGGAGGACAGAATGAGAAAGAAAGAGAGGGGAGACAGGACCATGCATGGCCTTTCCGTCATCCTCGGCCAGAAACCGATTGCTGCCAGAACTTTTCCCTTGCTCTATTTTCTGTTATCTGCCACTTCTCCCAGCCTTATCAGGTCATTTCTTATCAAACAGGCTCCACAGTGACTTTACAAAGACAGTAACCCTCTCCAGCTGCCAGCCCTTACCCCCTTATAAATTAAGGCTACTACACAGAGATGGACGTCATCTAAAAATCTTCATTTTTATCATTTGTTCCCCACCTCATGCAGGCTTCCCTGTGTATGGCAAAACCTTGTGATTTTGGTTTGTGAGTCACGTGGGATTATGGTGGATTTATTTATTCTGTTTGTGTGTTTCTTTGTTAGATGCCACAGAGGATTCAACAGAGCTCCTTTATTTCCTCTCAAGCTTCTTGGTTGGTGTGGTTGATGACGGTTGGCATAGCTTTGTCTCTTAGCCAAAGCTTCCTTGTTGGCCCCGCCTCCCAGCTGATAGCTGGTGTTGCCGAGACAATAACTAAATTGCGTAACTACGACAACGAGGGTGTTGACAGGAACAGCCCTTTGATGTCAACAGGGGGGATTTCACTTCAGCAAGACGTGTTCAAGGGAATTTTTGATGTAACAAGGAATTGTGTCATCTGTTTTGTAATAACTGATAAATACATCAGCTGTGTATACTTTCACTGAGACTAGAAAGATGGTAGCAACGGTCCTTAAAGGACTTTCACTTCAGCTAGATTCACTTACTGTACTCAGCTGTGGAGGAACACTACAGCCTGTTAGTGGTTAGACGGCCGCAAAAGTGAAAGCAAAAAGCTATCTTAAACACTCAGCACTTTGGTGAGAGTGAAGCTGATTTTTGCCGATATTTGTTTCATAGGTCAAACCTTTTGGATGGTTCAGCATTCCTAAAATACCCAAAGTTAGAGTGAACATGCTGGACAGATTGGTTATCATGTTTGTAGAATCTACCCCATCATTTCTCTCGAAATTGCGGTTTGGTAGTTTGACTCCCCTCCTGGTCATGAAACCCCCCCCACCCCACCACCAGTTCATCACATCCTGTTGCCTATCTAAAAGTGCATACATGCACAATCAACCAATGCGGTTCATTTACATAGGAAGCAGAAATGACATCATGAAGTCCGAGAAATTCCCACTGTTGTCACATCTGTGGCGGCACAGAAACACGCCCCCGGTCACCTGACTGTAAGTGGTGTCCCAGGAGGGTGGAGTTTAGGGGGAGTGGTTTGGGGTAAGCCCTCTTCCAGGACCTGAGTCATCGGGGGTTCCCCGAAAAACGAAATGCGTAAATCTCGCCCACAGATGCATACGCTTTCACTGTTTTTTCCATACGTACTGAACAAATTCATAGCAGGTATTACAACATTTCATCACTTCGGTATCATCTGATAGAACCTGAGCTGGTATGTAACACTGTCTGCTGTCTGTGTACACTATCTGGTTTCAGAGTACTGAGTTTCTCACACTGTGCTGCTGGAGTGGCTGAGAGCAATGTGATAGCCAGGGTAGCAACTGGAATAGACGACCGTTTGGTCACAACAGACATAAACACACACCCTCTATAAAAGTGGTAATTACAACCTCACCACTGTGTCCCTGTTTGCACTCACCAGTCACAACTGGGTCTCTTGATGTATTTCTCTCTTTCTTCATTTTTCTAGGTTAAAACTCACACCCTGTCACACTCTCCTTCCCTCTCTCCTTTCTCCATGATGCCATGTGTTTTATTATTTTACTGTATTTCCCCCAGTGCCCCTCTTTCACACGTAATAGTTGACTTAGCCAGCCCAGCTCTTCCTGTCAGAGTGAGATCAGCCCTGTTTGTGCTGTCTGCTCGCCTGTGAAGCTGCACAGTCAGTTTCACCATTGTGTGTGTGCGAGAAGTGAAAGAGAGAGCGAGCGAACAAGAGCCCCCCCTCGTTCCCATTGTGTCGGCCTCCCTGCTGATTTCGCTCAAGTTTTCCACACCGCTCTGAAACCAGGCGTCACCTCAGAAGTCTCAGAAAACCAGGAGATAGTGACAAATCGCTGTCTAGAGCATCAGAAAAGAGAAGCAGCAGGACAAAGAGGTTGTCAGTTCACATTGAAAGACCACCCCCTGCCCTGAATTATATCATGCACCTTCAGGCTTTAGGTTTATGACAGTTTTGATCATAACTCTGAGCAGCGTGTTTAGCGTGGCTTCATGTTGTTTTTTATGACAGCTTGACATGAATGTTTTTGTCTTCTCTGTTTTTCAGGGTGGAGGAGACCCCAGAGAGATGATTGGCAGCCGAAGCTGAGACTTAACACAACTGTGAATCAATAACTTGGTGCTACTCTAAAGGTATGCTCAGCATGAGTGTGTGTTTGTATCATTTTGTCTCAAAGCATGCCGTGTGCAGTCTTGACAGTTAACACAAGCCTATCTTCGCGCAGCAGCAGTGCCTGGTGGATGATGATCTCTGTGGGCGAGATAGAGAGGGTGGTGTGTGTGTCACTCTGTAGTACCCCTCCTGACAGGCTAAAAGTGGACAATGACTGGGCTTTAAATAGAGACAGAGTTCCAGAGTTGGTGGGAGGAAGAAAGGAAGAGAAGAGGAACTGGTGGGAGGAAGGAGTGCGTATGTCCAGAGCTAATTTAGGAAAAACTGGTGGAAGAGTGCTGTGCTGAGCAAGAGAACTGAATCATCTCTGCGTGTGCATGTCTTTTACCCTCTAACTAATCTATTACACATTGCTTGTCACTTACTTCAAAATGTTTTCATTACGTGTCTTTAGAGCTGCATTTCAGGTTTAACTGCTCTTTAAATTGGCATCATCCAAAATAATGTGAGATGGTGAAGTAATCAGGAGACTGTGAGAGAGTGATATTACATCTTCAGTACAAGTATATTTGTTAACATGGGTTTCTGACAGCAGTGGTAAAAGCAGGTGCAAATACATCCCCCTCAGGTTTTTGTCAGGGATCTCTTTTGTTGTCTTTTTTTGAATCGAGGTACTTTGAAATACAGACTTCTTTGTAGCTTGACACCTTCTGTCTTTTTGTGTTGTGTGTGTGTGTGTCCGGTGTTTCAGAAAGCTGGGTGGGGAGGGAGTTATCTCCCAGCTTCTTTTATGCGTTTTCCCCTCAACTGATTTCCTTTGTGTCGTCTCTGTCTATGTGTGTATATGTGTGTGTGGGAAGGTGTGTGGGCGTTTTCATGGCACCGTTCCTACTCTCCACTCCACACCATCTCCCTCCATCCCTTCCCTCTTCTCCATCTCCATCTTTCCTCCTTAATCTATCCCTTCATCCTGTTCAGACCGTCTGTCGTTGCTGCCCCCCTCTCCCTCTCCATCACGCCTGCCGTAATGAGATTAAACCTTAGTGTATCCACCGGGCATGCACATGCGCACACACTTTACACTTTACACACACACACACGCACACACTTTAGAGCACTGCAGCGCACGCACACAATCATCCACTTAAGAGAGCACACTATTCTCTCTCACATGCACTAAATCAGCACAAGCCTGACACGACCATGCAGCTTGCACACTTGGCATTGCTTTCAACACCACACACACACACACACACACACACACACACACACACACACACACACACACACACACACACATATATACTTGGCATTTCACCAAGGCCTCTCACTCTTAGTCTTTCTCTCTGTCTCTTGTTATCAGGAGGCCCATGGTAAGGATTACAGTAACCCCAGGTCTGTGCTCATAGGTGAGCTCCCCACTGAGCCATCTGGGCCTCAGTAGTAATCCTTTTCTGTACCGACTGGCTTACAGGCGCCACCTACAGAATGACTGACTCATAGCACACAGTTACAGACAAAGACATCCATCAGGATTTGAGACTTCAAACAAACTGAAGTCATGCTAATGTTGCCTAGGATGGATGTCCTAACTAGAGCAGAATCACAAGAAATTACAGTTGTGAGAACTGGATGTAAATATGGGTCAATGAAGGGTTTAATTTAGGTTGCCTTTGCAGCCACAGTAGGCTCTGCCCTGCCCTATATTCTACTTACACCCTCCCCTCTCTGCTGGCAAGCTCTCCATCTAGCACACACACCATCTAGCCTATATAATAGAAGCCCACTGGCATTTATTGACTTTTCAGTGTGTCTCTGTCTCACTTGATCTCATAGTGGCTCTCCTGTTTCTCTCTCTCTCTCTCTCTCTCTCACTGCAGCCAATAGGCTTTTGGGTTCTTGGTGCTAAAGACAGAGTCGGACAGTACAGATATTCTCAGTGTTGGAGTGAGGCCCTCTCTGTGCTGCAGTGGAGGGCTTCACAGACGCAGCTAGTCTGGTGAGTATCAGCTCTATAATTCACTTTAATGGCATTTAATGACAGATATTCTACTACATGTACACAGTATGATATACAGTATATACTGCTGTTAAAAAATGGTGGTACCATTAGTTAGTGCACTACATGTGAAAATATTAAAGCTTGAATTAAAGTATGATCTTTCAAATAAATCATCTGTTAAACTGAAGTAGAGGACAAATAAGGACATTTTTAAGTAATTGTATTCCTGAGACAGAATCACTGTGCTACAGCCTGTAATTCTGATGGGCTAACTAGTAATTGTAGTTAAATAGATTTCTGTGGCAATCTGTTGAACCCTGGTGTTTGTCGTATAATGACAAGTCTGCCATTTGACCACAAATACACAATGGATACTATAGTATTAAAAGATGATGGTACTTTATAATAATTAATAATTAAGTAATTGTATTTTCTGTTTTTGAAGATATTTAATAAAAAGCTACAGGTTACAGTCCCATTTTTAAAACAAATGAATGCACATTGAATTTAACTTTGTAGCGTTTCATTATGCTCCAAGTTCACATGGGTTTTTCTGAATGCAAGCATGTGAGTAAACTACATGACGGTATTACTATCATGCACAGGCTGGATGCATCACGCAGTAGAGCAGTTTGGCGGGCGTGGCACACGGGATTCCTTCCCTTTGGACGGACTCAACCGGGGACCATGGGCTCCCGTGGGCGGCCGCGCCTGGCAGCCACCTGCCAGGTCTGTAGCCATGACAACACAGACACACAAACTTTTACAAACCTTAATTTCAATCCAACAGGTTTAACCTGTAATTAAAAGCTTTGGGTTCGGTGTTTCTACAGCAGAACTTCAATAAAAGATCAAATGTACTTAACACTGGTGTAAAACCTGCCCCTCTAACTGAACTGGTGTACTGTCTCTCTTCCTCATCAGGTGTTCGCCTGGAATGAACCAACACCAGCTCCTTTCCCATCTACCTCCTGGTCCTACGGGCGGCCTGAACCATCCCAGTAAATTCTTTAGCAATGGGTAGGTCATGAACAAAAGCATAAATTTAGAAGGTAGAGGATAATTAATTTACAGAGAATGACATGATGACATATTCACGTTTGTTTTGTTTTGTTTTTATTTCAATCTTTAATTCTTGTCTTTTTTTTGCCTGTCCAGCCCCATGCGAGGTGGTGAGAAGCTTGAGCTCCCACAACCTATGTTACCAGGTCTTCAGAGAGAGCAGCAAAGACCTCCACCTCATCATCTTCATCCTCCACCTCCCCACAGATGGGATCTACTAAGTCAGCTGTATGATTCCCACCTCCCTCCTCAAGGACATCCTGTTATGCCCCTGCCCAATGAGCACTCACTTCGTCTTCATAATGGAGGCTATGCAGGCAGTGGCGGGCCTCCCCCCAACCCCCAACATCCCCCCAGCAGGCCAAACCAACTGCTGAAGGTGAGTCACAATGTTTCAGGTGGCTTCATGGCAGATTTCTGTACCAGAGCTTTTCATAGATGAAGGGAATGATTGCTTTGTGTTGTCTTTACTGTCTGCTTTAGTTTGGGGGTCCTCAGGAACAGCATGTTCCCCGGGGTCCACCATTGCTGGGAGATGAGATGTGGGCTCAGGTGCACCAGGTAAGAGCTTTCTAATTGGCTATGATCATGTTTCATCATCCATATAGACATAGAACTCTCTTTTCTGGCTGTCATTTCTGCTGCATCCAGACAGATGAGACCAAGCTGTCAGCAAGCTTTGGCTGAACATTGCAGCAAAGGCATATTTTTAAACTGACACTGCAACAGTTGCACTGGTTCTCTTGATCTTCCACAGAACTGATCCTTTATTTTTTTTGGTTTACAGCAGAGGGGCTATCCAGGGAAGATGCAAGGGGGTCAGCTGAAGAGACCGGGCCCTCCATTGGGAGAGCACTCTGTTATCCAGCACACTCCTCTGTCATCACTGCACGCTTCTTCCCGCCCTGCTGCTGAGGACTGTCCCAGCCCCAGCAAGAGGAAGAAGAGTTCGGATCAGGTATCCAATCAAAATAAGAAATGTTTTTGTTACATCAAAACCTGCCCCAATTTATAACCTTTACAACTTTGTTAGTCAGATCTTTCAGTGGTAAATATTATGTCCCACTCCCTGTGCAGGTCTCGCATCCTGGGCTGCAGCGTTACCCTGGACCTGGTCAATCTTCATCTCAGCACCAGTCGTCGGTCCACCACCTCCCTCCAAAACCTGCCTTCTGGAACCCACTTCACAAGAACAACAGCAGTCCCTGGCAGCCCCAGACTTCTGACCGCAAAAACACACCATCACATGAGTTCCAGGTCCGAACAGTAAGGAAATATATCTTCATTAGATATATGGTGCTTGGAGTCAGGGGTTAATGGTTTACTATTGACCACAATCAATGGGGAAACTTTTATTGGATTAAGTGGTACCATAAAGATGTATTGATTTTATTAGCTGCCTGACCCTGACAGAGTATTGTTTTTCCTGCTGTAAATAGGTTTTTTATTATTTGGGTCATTTTTTGCTGCATTGTTGCTCATTCTGTGTTGTTAAACAGGAAACCAACAAACAAGGAATGGGCAGCTACACCCAAAAGTCCTCTTCCACCCCTTCAAACCTCTCCCCTCCATCAAATTCCTCTCCGGGAAACTACAACCAGGGGTGTGCTTCTCAGCTCCAGAAAGACACATTCCAACCTCAGGCTGTGAACCAGCAATCCCCTCACTCCTCCTACTCCAGCCCCAGCTCCAAACTAGGGCTAGCTCCACCCTGCCAGGCCATGGAGCCTCATGGTCCTCACAACCAGAGAGGCCCTCTCATTGGGGGCCAAGGTGGCAACCAAGCTACCTCTCACACAGAATCTACCCCAACTAGGGGAGACAGAGATAAACACCTACATGCCCAGTCGTCACCAGCAAATCCTTCTGCAACCAGCAGCAACAACAACAACAACAGCAGCAGCAGTGTGCCTTACAGCCACTTCCAGCCTCATCCAGGGCTGGGGCACCAGGGTCCCCCTCCTCCTCCACCTCCTCCTGCCAGCAACACCTCAGTACCTCAGCAACAGCAAAGTGGGCCCCATGAGGCCTGGAGATACCAGGGCAGGCCCAGCAGTCACTCCCAGGTGAGTACCAGTCATTCATGCAGTACCTCATTTGTACTATGTTTTAACAGTTTGTTCTTCTGCAGTAACTAGTGTTTTAATATACAGCAGATGTGTTTACTCTAAAATAAACAGGCTTACAATTGAACTGTTGTAAAGATAATGATCATTATTAAATTCATTGATTGAAAATTGTTTTGTGTGTGTTTCTTCAGGAGGCGGGCATCTACAGGCCTCCAGGACTGCTACCTCAGCGCCAGCAGAACCACAATCAGGTCGTGGATAGTCGGGTTCCAGGTCCCTCCCGTCATCATGTCAGTCCCCCTCTGCCTCCAACCAACTCCACTCGAACACCTGTAATCACCCCCAATCTCCCCATGTCCCAGGCCTCCTGCTCAATCAGCAGCTATGACAATGGCAGGAGCTCTAGAGGCGTACCTATGGCCGGTGTCTCTACACCGACCACATCACCCGCTGGTTGTCCTGTGAACAGTGGCAGTGACAATAGCAACCGTTGGCACAGAGGAAGAGAGCCTTTACCCCAAACCTCCACCAGTGGCGTCACTGGCCCCACCTCTCAGCTGGACACTTTGCTGCAGCCAGGATGTCAGAGGGGCCAATCCGCTGCTGCCAACCACCCTCACCAACAGGGGCTGCCCAGACTACAGCAACAGGGACACACCAAGTCCCAGCCCATGAAGGAGAAGACATCATACTATGCTCAGGCTGAACTGGAGCCACCTCCTGCATTTCCCTCATCATCTTCTTTGTTCTCTTCAGGGCACCAGAGAACAGGAGAGAGTGTGATTACAAGCAGAGTTTCAAATCCTCTTCCCAGCTCTCCTACTACATATCGCCCAGCTCCCCGCCCCGCTGTTAACCCTGATCCTCAGCGATCCAATCCAGCCCTCTCCTCCAAACTTGGTCATCAGCCAGACTCTGCCTCGACACAGATGTACACTCAGCCCCAGATTCGTCCACAGGCTCCACCCTCTGTCCCTCAGTCCATCGAGGAGGCTCTAGACAAGCTTGATGCAGAGCTAGAGGGTCACATGCAAGCTGAAGAAAGGAGGAAGAGGGACAGAGAGGAGAGAGAGAGAAGAATCAGAGAAGAGGAGAAGCAGAAGAAAGAATGGGAGATGAGACAAAAGCGGGACGAGGAGAGGAAGAGGAAAGAACTTGAAAAGAAGGAGGAGGAGAGGAAGAAGAGAGAACTAGATAAACAGGAGGAGGAAAGGAGAAGGAGAGAATGGGAGAGGCTGGAGAAGGAGAGAAAGAGGAGGCAAGAAGAAGAGAGGAGGAGAGAAGCAGAGAAGCTGGAAGAGGAGAGGAAAAATAGAGAGTGGGAGAGGCAGGAAGAGGAGAGGAAAAAAAGAGAATGGGAGAAGAAGGAGCGGGAAAGGAAGAGGAGAGAGTGGGAGAGACAAGAGGAGGCGAAGAAGAGAGAAGCCTGGAGAGGCAGGAACAGCAGAGAAAGAAGAGAGAACTGGAGAGGCAGGAGGAAGAAAAGAGAAAACAAAGAGAGTTGGAGAGAAAAGAGGAAGAGAAAAAGAGGATGGAGCAGAAGAGGGAGGAAGAACTGTGCAGTGCAAAAGGTAAAGAGCAGACTGCAATTGAAAATCTGGAGATACTTCTCTCTGGGAACACTTCCTCAACACCCCCACCTCCTCGCCTTTCTTCAGTTACTGTACCTCCTTCAGGTCCATCGCCCCCCAGCTCCCAGGCTTCACCTTCCTACCCCTGGCTAAGCCGTGGTGGCATACTCCCTTGTCCACCAGGCCAGACACCCACCACCACCACTCCTGTAGAAAGACTGCGGCCACCCCCTCTTACACCTCAGACTGAGTATGCCAGGGAAAAGCAGCGGCAGAGGGAGATGTGGAGCAACAACGGCGGAACGACTTTCAGTCCCTCATCAACACACAATACCTCAGGGATGAACCAGTCGGTGTACCCCAACAAGCCCCCGGCAATGCAAGCCGCACCCACCCAATCCAAAGACTCAGCCAGGGAAAGAGACAGCAGCCAAAATTCTCTTCCTACCTTGGCACTTAGAGAGCCCCCTAAACTGTATCAGGCTTTTCCCAGAGAAAACCTTCCACCACCACCTTTATCCTCCACCTCCAGCTCCACAAGGGGAATCCTCAACAAATGCCAGGAAAATGCCAGCAGCAGTGGCGTTGACTCTGATAGCGCTCAGTTTGAGGAAGAGCCCTCAGAATTATCCACACTGCTCCCCGATGGCCTGGCTAACATTATGGCCATGCTGGATGAGTCTATCAAAAAGGAAGAGGAGATGTATAACAGTGAAAAGACTGGGTCTACGGCTCTTCTTGACAACTTTTCTCCTAATGTACAGCCAATCAAGAGCTACCTGTGTGCCCCAGACCTTATTCCAGCAACAAAGCATCAACCCAACTCGGAAGACTTTGGATCAAATCCACATGCAAGCCCTCCCGTGCTGAGCCGCCAAGGCTCTCTGGCATCCCCCTGCAGCCGAACATCTTCTCTCAACGAGGAGGATGAGGACTACCTTAAAACTTCTCTAAATGTCCCTCTTAACCCCAAAAACTCTATGGACATGGGAATTGGAGTAGGAAACACCAATTACCGCCACAGTGACCTGGCTAAACTTTATGGCCTCCCCGAGCAGACTAAAAGTGAGGCTGATGAGGAGGAGGACGAGGAGGATTCTGAGACCCCATCTTGTTCTCCACCTCCCCAAAGACCCCACCTCCATCAAACAGGTGTAAACAGCATGTTCAAGTCCCTAGCAACAGTCCTAGAGAGCCAGAAGTATGCTTACCGTGGTGGACCTTTTGGGAGGCCCCCTCCATCGGCCCTGGTTGGGGTCAAATATTCCTCTTCACTGTCACTGGGCCCCGATATTTGCCGCCAGCAACAGGGCAGTTCTCCTACATCAGATTCAACCAATCCACCATTCAGTCCAACTGTCCCACCTCTTAAATCCTCCCCTCCTATGCTAGAGGACAAGAAACTGAAAATAGAGGACGCTGATGACTGGAGAGATGATGAAGAAACAGCAGATCAAAGAATACACTCTATCAAAAAGGAGAGTATTCCTACTTTAAATCCCATTAAGGTCAAGGAGGAGCGACAGCTGACGACCATCTCTGAGTCTTCTCTGGCAGAGTTGGGCAAAAGCTGTGAGGTCATCCTTAGTCGACAGTCACTTCCTAACAAGAACTCTCTGGATAAAGCCGAAGGTCGTGGCAAAGTGGAGGGCAGACACAAACATGAGAAAGTAAAGGAACACAGAGAGAAAGACAGAAACAGAGATAAAGAGAGGGAGAAAGAGAAGAAAAGGAAGCACGGCCACAGCAGCAGCAGGAAGCATGAAGACAGGAAAGAAAAGAAGAAGCATCGAGAAAAGAGAGAAGAGATGGTCTTCTCTTCTTCTTCATCATCATCTTCATCCACTCATTCCAGCTCCAGCCACAAGCGGCACAAGGATGTCAAGAGCCATAAGGAGAAGAAGGATCGCCGAATTCTTGGTGACCTCAATCTGCAGAGCAAGGACGGCTCTGACAAGAATCGGTGTCATTATGATGCAGATAAAAAGAAACTCAAGGAAATGTCCGGAGCAAGCTCCACCAGTGAAGGGGAGCATGCCGAATGGACCTCAGGAAGTTCCTCAGAAAGATCTGAGCACAAAAAAGGCTCTGAATCGGGTTCTTCATTAGGTTCAACTGACTTCTTGAAACTCAAGGCTCTGTCAGATGGGCCACCCAAAGAGCTAAAGATTCGCCTGATCAAAGTGGAGAGTGGGGACAGGGAGACATTCATTGCCTCTGAGGTGGAGGAAAAGAGGATCCCGCTGGAGGAAATCAGCATCAAGAACACTGCCAGTGAGATCATCAGGTCCTGCAAGTAAGTGCACTATGCTGGAAGACTTAAAATGTATTTAATTTTTTGCATATCATTTTGGAAATCATGAATCAGATTGGCACATTCGTCTTACTACCCAGTCTGAATGATCTTTCAAATATTCCTATGAACACTATAGAGGCAATTTAGAATGAGGTTAGAGTATATTTGTGTTGAGCAAAGAAAACTGATCCAGCAGGCAACTCGTGCACAATAGTAGTAACAATATCCTTTTGTACCATCAAGTTTGCATCAGTCAACATGTTCTTTTTTTTTTCTTTTCTAGGGGGGCCAAAGTGAAAGGGAAGTTCAAAGAATCTTACTTGCTTCCAGCCTTTTCCGTCAAGCCCATCATGACCACAGAGGAACCCATTCCCAGAGAGAAACTCAACCCTCCTACACCCAGCATCTATGTATGTCACCATATACATATACTAACATTCTTTCAATCACCATTTGATGCATACGATAAATGGACCTTTTAGAAATAGATGCAGTAAATAGAACAAATGGTCAAAAGTATAAGTCAACCAACACAGAGGCCATTTTAATGTTTATTCACAAAGAAACAAATCATTCATATTTTAAAGAAACAGATAAATGTTTGCTCACAATTAAAATTTGGATACAATGAACTTGTGATGCCCTCTTGTGGTGATTCATTGTGCCTGAAGACAAGCTGAAACAGTTTGTGTCACTGTGAACTGACTGATAATTTTCTCTTCTCTGTAGTTGGAGAGTAAGAGGGATGCCTTCTCCCCTGTGCTGCTACAATTCTGTACAGACCCCAAGAATCCTGTTACTGTCATCAGAGGCCTGGCTGGATCGCTGCGACTCAGTAAGTTTGCATTTACTTGGTGAGCTAATACTATGGAATCTAAGCATGTTCCATCAACACTGCACTTATGCTACCCTTCCTCAAAAATATGTGCCTTAATATTGCCCCTCATTGTTTTCAGACCTGGGGCTGTTTTCTACAAAGTCACTGGTGGAAGCCAATGCAGAGCAGGCGGTGGAGGTCAGGACTCAGGTGCAGCAGCCTGCTGATGAGAACTGGGATGCCAGTGGGACAGGTCAGACATGGCCTTGTGAGAGCAGCCGCTCCCACACCACCATCGCCAAGTACGCACAGTACCAGGCTTCCAGCTTCCAAGAGAGCTTGCAGGTGAATATGTTTTTCATTCTCACTGTATGCCCGAAGGTCAGGATTTGCATGTTTCTGCATTCAGTACTGTGATCCAGCCAATAAAGATGTTGTGACCTTTGTGTTCAGGAGGAGAAAGGCAGTGATGAGGAGGATGATGAAGATGATGAGAAGAAGCCATCCATTAGTTCTGAAGTTCACAGCAAGGACAGTTCTAAAGAAAGCAGCAGGTAAAGATGATGTTAAAATGAGGTTTATGAAAACACAAGTGTTTTGCCATTAGTAGTAATGCTTTAATGGTTTGCTTCACTTTTTCAGCACTGAGCAGAAACCAGTGGGGAAGATCATTAAATTTGGCACCAACATTGACCTCTCAGATCCCAAGAGGTGAGCAGCTTTAACATATAACACAATAGTTTCCGTAGCTAAATATGGTGGCTTCCATTACATGACATCTGAACACCAAAAGGTTTTTCCACAAGTTATGTGCCCTCTAGTGGTCATGTCTCTATACTGCAGCATGATTATATCAAAAGCTCCTTCCTTAATTTATTTACAAAATATTTTATGCAGTTAGTCCTCATACATTACCTAAGATGAAAGTAGAGTTTTAACCTGCTGGCTCTGCCTTTCAGGTGGAAACCCCAGCTCCAGGAGTTGCAGAAGCTGCCAGCATTTATGCGTGTGGCCTCCAGTGGAAACATGCTGAGTCATGTTGGACACACCATCCTTGGCATGAACACTGTCCAGCTCTACATGAAAGTTCCAGGGAGCCGAACACCAGGTAAACAACAACACTCCTTTATGTCTTTAGCTGGTGGAAGACTCCTTTAATTAGCAACAAGTTACTATCTAAATTAGCATCTGTTAAATTCTGAATACCTGACAGAAGATATTATGTCCCTTCTCAACAGGTCACCAAGAGAACAATAACTTCTGCTCTGTGAATATCAACATCGGCCCAGGAGACTGCGAATGGTTCTCTGTGCATGAGAACTACTGGCAAGCCATCAGCGACTTCTGTGAAAAGTGAGTACTGTGAAATCTGAGAGAACAAGCTGACATTGTTGTGCTTGTATTTAGATTTAAGACATTTGGATCATTTACACAGGTTGTAATAGTATAATTACTTTGATTCCCTATACCTTTCTACACAAACAACTTTAACACAACTTGCTGGTCTCAGGCACGGAGTAGACTACCTGACAGGGTCCTGGTGGCCGGTGTTGGAGGACCTCTACAGGGCCAACATCCCTGTGTATCGCTTTATCCAGCGGCCTGGAGACTTGGTGTGGATCAATGCTGGAACTGTTCACTGGGTTCAGGCTGTCGGCTGGTGTAACAACATCGCCTGGAACGTGGGACCCCTCAATGGTACGGAGTGCACCATCTAGAGACCCAAATGCACATAACTTCAAAAATAGTAAGGACATTTTCTCAGACTGTTTGTGGAATTCTTTAACATTGCTTTCTGTGTATCCTGCAGCTTACCAGTACCAGCTGGCCCTGGAAAGGTTTGAGTGGAACGAGGTAAAGAAGGTGAAATCCATCGTCCCCATGATTCATGTGTCCTGGAATGTGGCCCGCACAGTCAAAATCACTGACCCAGACACCTACAAGATGATAAAGTGAGTAGACAGACTTCACATTGCTAAAGCTAATGGGCAGCCTAGAGTGAATCTGACCTTCATTAAGATAATGTTTATTTCTTTTGTTAAAAACAATGAGATGGATCAAAATCTCTCAGTATAACAGTACGACAGCCTCCAATTAGTATGAACATAACTTCCATGAAAGTAGGACCTATTGCAAGTTGTAATGCAACATAGAGACCTACATAGAAAAAAGTCAATTTTTAGGGTTAAAACCTTTGATGGTAAATTTTATATTAATGTTGGTGTCTTTACTTTTCTGCCAGACACTGCCTGCTGCAGTCCATGAAGCACATGCAGATCCTGCGGGACCAACTGGTGGCTGAAGGAAAGAAGCTTTCCTATCAGAGTCGGGTTAAGGATGAGCCTGCCTACTACTGCAACGAGTGTGATGTGAGTAGCTGTCAGTTACTATTGTGACACTGAGTGTATGTCTGTGAAAACACACAGTTCTATTGCTGTGACTGTCACTTTGGAGGCTGTACATGGTTTTTAATTGCATTGCAAGGTGTATGACATTTAAACTGCTCTCATTTACATGAATGGAGTGGGCGGAATATAAAAACACCTCAGTACAATGCAGTGCAATTCAATAGCACCACAGACTACAACCTCAAGTATGATGCAAGTTAAACAATTTTTTTAAACTACCTAAGCTTTGCTTGGTGTCCATATTAAAGTAGCCGTTTGTAACTACAAGAAAACGGTGTGCCATTAAATACTCTAGTGTACCGGCAAACGGAGGCATATTACTTTAGTCACAGGAACCTACAGCGCATACTATACCATGTAACTGGGTTACTGTTGGAGTTGAAGCAGACAGGTTTTGATATTTAAACTACAGATTTATTAACCTGGTCATTTGCAGTAGTCCAAACTTTCTTTGAAGGGCTTGTATACGTCATCCCTTTTTGAAATGATCTGGAATCTTTCCTGACCTCATCTCTTCTCAATCACAGGTGGAGGTGTTCAATTTGTTGTTTGTGACAAGTGAGAACAGCAGCAGGAAGACTTATGTGGTTCATTGTGAGGACTGCGCACGTCAGCGTAGCCCAAACCTGACCAACGTGGTGGTGCTGGAGCAGTACCGCACAGAGGAACTCATGAACACATACGACTCCTTCAGCCTGGTGAGGACACACACCTTTCTGCTCTCTTTCGTCTCATGTTCAGGGTCCACGTGATTTTTTTTTTTCACTCAGACACTAAGTCACTAAGACATTAATTGAATGGTCTGTAAATGAATCTTCTGTGTCTTGTCTCATCAGGCCTCCTCCTCCCGGTGACAGAGCTCCCTTCCTGCGCCTCCTCAGCCATAACCAAAACTCCTGCAAGCCAGGACAAAAGACACAGTTTCACTTTGGTTTTCAACTTACCCTTTCATTATTTAAGATCATTTTTGCTACTACTACTGCTAATACTTGCCGAACAGCCAGTTGAATACGTTTACTCATTACTGTTTACAAAAAGAAATACCAAGCCGCCAATAACATACCAGTTTACTCTCAGATGGTGCTTTCAACCCGAAACCCTGGCAGCAGTGAAGCTGGGGAGCAGTTGGTGCTGCCATTGAACAAACTGTGGGTAGTTGATGGTTTCAATGGCAAGTTTCTGTCAGTACCAGAGAGAACTTTTTTCAGTTGTTGTCGTCTTGAATACTGAAATTTGTACATGCTGTTTGCAATTTTTGTGGGGTGCTGTCTTTTTTAAAATAATTTATTGTTTTGTTTTTCTAAACTAGATCAGCCTAGATATATACCACATTGGCCTTGTATTTAGAAAAGAGAGAAAATGAAAAATACTAATAATAGAGATATGAACATTTTTCTAAAGCATTAAGAATTTAAAAAAATACAACTGTTTGGAATGCTTCAAAACATACGGGTTTAATGACTTTGGTTGTTTTGTGGGGGATTTCATTTAGTCTTTCAGATTCTTGTATGTGTTGTAAATCTTGTGTTTGTATGAATTATACTTTTATTTCCTCTGGAGATTAATATTCAGTTGACACTCATCAGGTCTTTTTGTTCATTTCTTCCATCTCTGTATGAACTCTCTCTTTAAGAAAAGAAAGAAAAAATCATTGTCATCTGGTGTTTGTGTGTTGTACCTCTGATTGTTTTGTTCCAATATGCAGACTTAGTATTTCCTGGAATTTTTTTTTTTTTTGCATTGTACATTTAATTTAAAATGTTTCCTCTATTTATTGGATATCAATGTTCTCCCTTTTTTGATAGGGTTGTACAAGTTTGCTTTTTTTTTTTTTTTTTCTTTATTTTTTATAGTGACCGATTGCTCTGTAAGAACTGAAATGTGGGGGTTGTGTGTCCACGGGAGTGGAGGCTGTTTCTCTGGTGCTTGCTGCCTCTCACGACTCCTGCCTTTTTCTTCTGATATATATTAAATGATATCTGATATTTATCTTGAATATAACGCGGGATATCACCTTTCCTTATCTTGAATATAACGCCGACCTTGATAGGCACCCCTGTAGACAATAGGCACACTGCTCACGACACACGTAGAGAAGATGACTAATGGAATGCTGTGTTTGTATGCAAAGTGTTTTGAGAAATGGTAATTTTTTTTATTATGTCTTTTAGATGAGATTTTAATTATTTTATTAAGGAAAAAACAAAACTACCTTTTTTTCTTTGTCCTTAAAAAGAATTCTATTTTTCCTGTTGCAATATTACCATACCCCTTTCCTTCTCTTTGTGGTCATTTATTTATAACTGCACTGTTTAGAGAATTCACACAGACAATTTTTTTGCAGACACACACACACCAAACTGAGCCAGACATGTAGGGGGCTTTTAGATGAGATTTTAATTATTTTATGAACACTTGTGTTTTGACATTACTAGACTATTAAAATGCTTTTTGTCTTCTTAAAATCCAGAAAGGGTCTGTTTTTTTTTCTTTTTTTTATTACCCCTTTCCTTCTCTTTGTGTAGGTTCAACACAGGAATTCACACAGCTTTTAGATGATCACACTTTTCTATAATTAATCAAAACTAAGATTTTAATAGACAAATGATGTAGATTTAAATGTTCTCTTTATGATATTATCTGTTGAATATGATAACGGGATAGACACACACACACCAAATGGTGCTAAATGTTCTCTTTGAACAACCTTTTTTTCTGTTTGCTCCCTCACCCCAGACACTTCTTCTTAAAATGAGTCTCTCCAATTCTATTTTTCCTGTTGCAATATTACCATACCCCTTTCCTTCTCTTTGTGGTCATTTATTTATAACTGCACTGTTTAGAGAATTCACACAGACATATTTGCAGACACACACACACCAAACTGAGCCAGACATGTCTTAAACACTTGTGAATTTGTGTGACATTACGAGATGAGCCCTATACGCCTAGACTATTAATAATCCAAAACGCTTTTTGATAAAGCTCCTGCTCCGGCCGTACAGAGACCGAACAGCCCCAGAACTGGTCAGGGTCTGTTTTTTTTTCTAATCTGAACTGAGGCTAACTGTTTGGTCACATTTCCACCCTGGCGTACCTTCCCAGAGGCGTTGAAGGTGATCTCGGTGGAACACAGCCCTACAGATGTTCAACACAGTCTACCAGTAAGAAATTAATATTCATGACCTGTTAGTTGATTTGATCACACTTTTCTATAATTAATCAAAACTAAGACACAATTTTGACAACAGATTACCACAATATAGACAAATGTATATCATCTCATGTATTGTCATTGACCTAGCCCCATTTCAAGATTCAAAGATCTTTTTTCAAAAGATTCAAGAATTTATTGTCACTGCATAACAATTAAGCATCACGCAATCATTGTCAATGAAATTCTTAAATCTCTTGCTCCCTACAAAAATCCCCAACCCACAAGTGCTCAAAAATATTAGGCCAGAACTCCAATGGGAGTTCTAGTCGCTGCTCAGAAACACTCAAATAGACCCCCCGCAAAGCCCCTAGGCACACCCTAACCTCATTGGCCCAGACCTTCCAAGAAGAATGAATAAAAGAATTCCAGCCTAAAAATATAGAGGCGCTCGCCTGCGAGCCCCAACCCAAATGGGCAAAACCCGGCCAAAATAATCCGGCGACGTAGTACAAGAGTACTAATAGATTAATAAATATGTAAATGGCGGTTCAAGGAGGGGTACATTTTAAATTAAACAATATAAATATATAAAAAACTAAGAAAATATACAACTAAAAGAGATACACAAATATATATACAAATATACAATGCAATAGAAATGATGGTTTTATTGTGATGGTATTATTGTTTTAAGAGTTTTAAGAGTTCATGAGTCTTATGGCCTGTGGGATGTTCCTTGAGCCTGGTGGTTCGGGACTCGAATGCTGCAGAACCTGTCGGCCAGACGGCAGCAGGCAGAACAGTTTGTAGCTGGGTGACTGGGGTCCTTGATGATCTTGGTGGCCTTCTTCCTACACCGCTGGGTGTAGAGGTCCTCCATGGATGGCAGCTCCGTCCTGGTGATGTGCTGAGCAGCTTTCACCGCCCAGGCCTTAGCCTTATTGTTGAGGGCGGTGCAGCAGCTGCTGTACCAGGCGGTGATGCAGCCAGTCAGGATCGTCTCTATGATCGTCTTGGATCTTACACCCTCAGATCACTTTTTTCAACGTCACATTACTCTGTATGACACACAAGCCTTCAGGAATCTGCAAGCATCAAGCTAGAGACTCCTGTCACCAGTGTTTCCCACCCCTACCCTTACCTGACAAACACACAGTTTCACTGCCAGTACCTGCGTTTGCTCCATTCTTCAAAAGAGTAACTTTTTCACTATATCTCCGCCCACCTCTGGCAGCCAACTCAATGCCTTCAAATGTGTCACAGCCCACCTTCAATCCATTAACACTCCACTTCTTCAGTAACAAGTCATATCCCTCAACTGTGACAAATGTTTGGCACAGCTTTCTCATTCACATCCTCAACTTCAACTTGCTATTGTTAGACATGCGTGTGAAAAATAAGGCTGAGGTTGATAGAAAAAGTTTCCATTTAGACATCAGCATCCAGGGTAAACTAAGGAAGGAGACTGTACTAGCGGCAAAACTTCAGATAGCAGAGCAGGAAATAGCAGGGAGCAGTAACAAGACTGCCCAGACTTCAGTTTCCTCTGATAATTCAACGAGGAGTCAAACACTTATTTTTTCTCTGTAAGGTTTAAAAGAGTTACGTGTCTTTTTGCAGTAATGATTAACAACACTTCCGTGGTCATGTTTGTGACCACCCACGGCTCTTTTCCAGTGTGTAAACTATGTTACACACAAACTATATCTACATATTGCATCTGAAATGTGTGAGGGAATGTGCACCTATGGCATGCTGTTTAACCAACACGTGTCCTCCACACTACCAAACACGCAAATACACCTCAAATACACCTCTACTAATCTAATCTGTGTCTGGATGTATGCTAAAAAAAAGAAAGAAAGAAAAAACTTATTTTCATTATATTCCAAAGAAAGATAAGGTGAACAATCTTCATCAGAAAGGTACAAGTTTGGGTGCACAGGTGGCTCAGTGGTAGAGTGTGTGTGCCCATGTATGTGCTTGGGCCACGGGCCGCAGTGGACACCGGTTTGATTCCTGGCTGGAGTCCCCATTTGCTGCATGTCTTCCCACCTTTCCTGTCTTTCTTCAGCTGTCCTAATAAAGGGTAAAAAATATTAATAAAGGAACAAAGTTTTTCAGATTTGCACATGCACATAAGCACATGACCTTAATGAAAGGCGCTCATATGGAAAGGATTATATTCACTTTTTTAAGAATAGTCTCAAAAGTTTCAGTATTTCCATCGTCTTGAGAATATTTTAGCGAAAAGGTAATAATTCAATACTTAAATGATTTCTGTAGCTCTCGATACACTTAACTTTCCGATATTTCTGTCTCATGAAAAGACAGCTGCTTCAATGATCTGATGCCAAAAGGCAACAATGTCTGAGCTTTTCTCCTAAAGTTACAAAGTTACTTGTAACACAATTGCTGCCAACACAAATACATTTTCTTCTTATATATTATTCATTGTTTCTGGGGGCCATTTAAAGTTTGTTTTTATCCCCAAATGTTTCTACAATCTGACTTTGCCGGACTGTCGCGCTGCCTGGGAACGCTGAAGTTTAGAGTCACGTGTCCTCAGGTCAAGTCAGGGGACATGGGGCCAGCAGAAGGACAGAGCATTACTGGACAGACTGAAGGAAATCCTGCTTCAAACCACACAGGAAGACCACCTCCGTCCATCCGTCTACCACGCAGCAGTCAGGTGATGATGAGAGGGCAAACGCTCTTCCCTTCATAGACAAAATACTTCAGCAGTCCAATCACCACGACATGGTGCAATCACGACGGACCGAACTTTGAGGTGTGTTTATGCCGTTTTTGTTGAGCATAAGCGGAAATATTATGTCATAACTATTTAATTTGTAATGGCGCGTTTCCCAAAGGAGAGCTGATGTGAACTCTGAAAGCAGTGACATAACACCAAATCAAAGACTAATGAAAGACAAGTGAGCCCCCACCCTTTAGTGTGAGCCATCACACTGCATGAGGATGGCAGAATACTGTTATTTTAGTCATAGGGCCTGCATGGGGACCAAAGAAGGGCTCAAAGTAAACAAACATTTCAAGCTCAAAGCAGGAGGAAAGGGGGGGAAAAATTAGGATCAGACAAGACTAATTATTTAGCTCGTGCTCTGATCTTCCCTTATCATTCAACTGATTGCTGCCTCCCCCCGATGTCTTTGTTCTTCTTAGTTCATCCTCTTTTTCTGATCCTGTATTTCAACAGCGTCCTCGCTTTCATCAGAATCACGTCTCCTGATAGTGCACAGAGATTTCATCATACACTGTAAACAGCGCAGGATGACGTCTCTCACTCGGCTTCTTGCATCTTTATATAATATAACTGCTGTAAAGTCCTCTGGTGCTTTTCTTTCTAAATCCAAAGTTCAAGCCCTGCTACAACGAATAACCATCTGAACCTCAAGTTTTTCTGCTTCACGCGACATGTGCAACTACTTAGTTAGTCAGTGTGTGCTACATCATAGATGCTGGTGCTTTATGCTTCAAAAGCTCAAGGTTTAGCTTGATCAAGTCCACAAGACAGGATGTTTTTAAAGCAGCAAGGTTACGTAGCGTTTAGAGACAACGTCCTTCAAGAGGAGGATGCAGTGTTTCCTCTACTTTAAATGTAATTAAGCAGAAGCCTTTCATTTATAGCTCAATGTATATTAGCAATGGTTAATTTAGTACATTTCTGAATTTTCCGGGAACAAACATGAATCTGCTGGGTGGATGCTTTATAGTAAAAACAAACACGCTGTATTTTAGCTATTTTTTATTCTTGCACAAGCAGTGGTGAGTGTGTTTTTTGTAGTTAAAAAAACATCAACATTTCTGTTCTCCAGAGCCAACAGATAAAGATTCAAGATTCAAGAGTTTTATTGTCATTTGCACAGATAAAAACAGGTTTCACTGAACAATGAAATTCTTACTTTTCTCTTTAGTCTTCAATGCCAGATAAATAGAAAAATATAAATACAAAAATACAAGTAAATAATATACACTAAATAATATACAAGTAAGTAATATACGATAGTGTGCAAGGGAGAACTATATACTATACACATTAAGTATTCTATTATTACATGAGAGGTTGATGGTATTGCATGTCCACGGTGAAAGTGATGTGTGTGAAAAAAAAAAAAGATAGCAGCAGATGGTGCAGTTAAGGCCATTTGTGGGGGAAATCACCTTTTCTTCTATTATGGCTGGTTAATACCATGAAGACATGAGACCATGAGACGTTA
Organism: Scortum barcoo; assembly: GCA_023238725.1. Classification (NCBI taxonomy): domain Eukaryota; kingdom Metazoa; phylum Chordata; class Actinopteri; order Centrarchiformes; family Terapontidae; genus Scortum; species Scortum barcoo. The sequence goes on along the minus strand of CM041532.1, from coordinate 19,706,684 downwards.
AATGAGCCAGCCTGCTGACGAGCTGTAACCCCGTTTTTGTCAATGCCAGTTATACCTGGATGTCACAAAAATATTACAATCTTACATTAGCTAATAGAAAAATGCAGCCTAGAGAAAAATAAATCCCACAGCAATTTTAAACAGTCTCATAGTGAAATAAAAATTAAATTCAAAGATCTAAAGAAAATCCTAGGTCATCTGCAGGTAAAGCAGTCTGAAACATTTGTAGGTTCGTTACTTGTCAGACAGAGCAAACTCTCTCTCAGAGCAAATTCTCTTCCTTGCATTGTAATTGAATCCTGTTCCAGTTTGTCCAGGACTTGAACTAAAGCAACAAGATGTAGCAAATTAAACAAGCTGAATGTGCCCAGCACCGCCGTACCTCCTCTCCACTCTACTCTTAACACACAGGTTTGTCTCTGCCGCCCTTCCCCCTCATTTTCTGCTCTCCTGAACCTCAACTTATCAGGCAAACCGTCTAACTCTGACCCCCAACACGCAACACCCAGCCCCCACTGCCACAGGGACGGGATAAAGGGGGGTGTAACATGTCCTGGATATGAGAGGTGGAATGCATGTGCTGAGAGTAGATGTTGGAGAAAGGCAGGGGGGCTGATAAGTCTGGTGGGTGGGTGGAGAGAGGGAGGGAGAGTGGGATGGATGCAGGGAGTGCGGGTGGAGGGAGGGAAGGAGAGACAGCACTGTGGATTCGGATGAGGGGGGGTAAAAAAAAAAAAAGAAAAAAACAGGAGGTTTGACATACTTAACTCACTGTGGTCTTTGTCTTCAGTTGTTTTCAGCCGCTGAGGAGGGAGCATCTCTGTGTTACTACTTCATCATAGCAGCAGAGGAATTTAATGTTGCTTGTGGAAAAGAAAACAGACTAATCAGCTCCACTGACAACTCTGGATAGTGGCGAGAAGAAGCAGCAGGAGAGCAGAGCTGCAGGAAGCCAACATACCAAGACTAACTAGATAAGGCTTTAGGAGGGAACCTCCAAAAACTCAAGTTCTTTCAACTTGACCCAAGGAAAGGACGCAACTCTGATTTTTAGGAAACAAGTCAAGAATTAAAGAAGATAGAGAAAACTTAAAGGACTTTGTTGAAGCGTGAGGGGAGAACGTGTGTGTGGAGGACTGACTGAACTGAGACTAAGTGAGACAAGCAACGACAACCTGGAGGACGAACAGCAACAGGTCCACCTCGCCCCGCAGCACAATGTGAGTACAAGTGCAGCTTCATCATTCACATACATGGAAATCCTGTAAGTCTTCACACAACTCATTTCAGTCAAAGAGCTAAAAGACGTCATTCTGATGCTCACCACAGAGCAGCACGTCTAAGAGGTCAGAGAAACGTAGAATTAATTAATGCAGCTGCTTTGTTGCAGACAATAGAATAATAGATTGATAGAACAATAGAAAATCTCCCTGCAGCATCCAAGCATGATAACCCTGTAAGAACAAACTGAGCATCTACATGATGCCATGCACACTATGAAGAGTTTAGAGTCAATAAAGAAGATGTAAATGGACACTCCAAGACACCGTGTGGCAGCTTCATTAGCTTTATTGCACAATATTCCCTGATTTAGAATTCCTTCATTTGGGTCAATGACATGACACTCTATTTAAAGAAATACTATTCAAACAATAATAAGAGCAGTGAGTAAAATGGGTGGAGCGCCTGAATGTATTTTCAGTAAGGGGCACAATGAGTCACCTCACACACGTGCGTGTGCGCATACACACTTTCCTGCCATTCCTTCCTGCATGACCTTCAACCTTAAAACAACACTTGAGACAACAATGGTAACAGAGGTGGAAAATAAACAACACTAACACAAGCCAGAGCAGCATCGTAAATAATGTTTGAAATAGAAGTGCAATTTGAGTTTGTTTAACTTAAGCACACACATTTCACTTTCACCTTCGAATAAACATTTACTCAATTAATACCCAATCAAAGGAGTATGTCTGCTCAGAGGAATGATGCTGAGTGTGCTCAACTATCTGACAGAGTGTAAGAACAACTCTCACAGATGACTGCATGCCGGATGAAGTACCTGAATGAAGCAGCTTTTTCACTGGACACTTCTTCAGCTGTTTCAGCAACAGACTGTGTTGCTCTCTCAAATACTGCGTTCATATTTTATTATATTTATATTTATATATATTTAATATTATTATTAATAATATTATTATTTAGTTCATATTTTATTATACTATGACCCGTCACTGTTTCAGTCTAGTCCCGTTTGTCACACTTTAACAATAGATTGTTGCAGAGCATCCTGGTGTTGTAATGCCACATGTTTAACAAGTAGCATCACATGCTATAATTAAGCAGTAACAATACTACATTCTGAGCAAAGAGATGACTAGATGACCCCTCATTTGTTAAGTCTGCTAAAAGGAAATACTGAAAGATTGACAACATCCTCCCTACTGGGTTTTTCCATTGCTGTAGTTTTATTTGCTGCTGACCTGGCTCTGTTACTCAGAGATGTCCTCTGTCCGTCCGAGGCATCGCTGACTCTTGACACTGAGGATATCCTGTACCAGACACAGCTGTGCACTATTTAAAAACGTCCTAACACCAAATGTACTCAGACTAAAGGAGCTTGGATCAAGCAGACCTTACAATGGAGGACGTGGCCCTTTTGGAAGATTGTTTAAAGGGTCCCAACAGAGAAAATATTTATTTGTAAAACAAAAGTTAAACTGTCACTGTGTTGTCACAGTTGCATCACATATTACAACATGTTATGCTTATGAGGCCAAATACTATTTGATAACTTTATTATCAAATTTTTCTGTGACATACCTGCTTTACCACTTTAGTATTACTGGATTTTTTTTAGGCTGACACTAATGAGGGACAAACACTTTCTGATAAGGATTCCTTTAGTTAGTTTTTTGTGACCAAGGGGTACAGTACTGTTCGGGATTATTTACAGTTAAAACATTATGGTTAATACATGAACATATTGTTCTGAAGTAGAATAATGTTAGAATCATAAGTTTTGCTCTAATAAAATGCCAACAGCATCTGAACTTCTGTCTGTATTACAATCTCTACTTAACCCACCGGCACGACAACACGTATAAACACAAGCGCACGTGCAGAACACACCCACTTACACACAAACACACTTTGATGCCAGTTAGCCTTCATCTTTCTACTACACAAACTACATACAGCAATTATGTGCCCCTTTCCTTTTGGCCAATCAGCTCTCTGATAATCATCACCTCACAGACGGCATCACACAAGGCTCGCTTCCTGACGGATAAAACCTGCAACCTCTTGGTGACCCTTTAGCCAGCAAGCCTTGGAAGAGGGGATTTGATCAGAATTATATATTGAAAAAGAATTATATAACTGTGACATAAGACTACAGTAATTATCCAGTCTCATAAAACGGTTTCCACAAATATAGTCTCCAAACATGCTAACCTGGGCAGACCAACTGTTTCAGAACATCTGTATTGCCACAAGCAATTCTGTTACCAATTCTAATAAAACTTCTGTTTACATCTCACACCGCTGATGCATTTATTTTTCTGCCCACAGTTCACTATGAGTATGACTGGTACTCTAGAGAAAGGGGCCCACCACCAGGCCTTGGACCTGTCTGAGGAACTGCCACCTCATCAACACCACCATCATACCAACCACCACCACCATCTCCACCACTCCAACTCTCTGGCCTCCACCACCGCTGTGGGTGGAGGCAGAGAAACACCTTCACGCGTGGTCGTACCACCTCCTTATTCTGCAGCTGAGAGCGGCGGTGGAGGCAGTGAGGCTGCCCTGGAGCTGCGAGGGTCCCTGGACTGCTGGGCCTGCTCGGTGCTGGTGACGGCACAGAACCTGATTATTGCCGCGATCAACGCCTGCCTCGCTGGACTGGTATTCGGGACCATCCTGACACCTGCCATCGTCATGGTGGTGTTTGGCTTCCTCTGCCACTCTACGGTAAGAAACGGGGGGCGTGGTGTGGGGTGAATGTGAGTGCTGTAAGCATTTTGATTTTCATTCAAATGGGCCCATGAGCAGTCACACTCAACTCTCCCACGACTGTAGCAGAATTTACTGAAAAAAAGCATACAGATGGTCAGTCTAACTTATCCTGGTTAATTCTTCTCTAGTTCATCATAAGACATACATCAAGTCTGATAATTGCTGTCAGAAAACATTACTAAGCCATCATTAGATTAGCAGTACAGGTTATATACATAATACCTCAACATCTAATCAACATTTGAAACCACTGCAGTGTTCTTTGGTGTGAGTGAAAATGTTGTTTAGAGTTGTGTAGAGAATATAAATGTTTACTAAACACATTCTCTACATCTAAACAAGATATGAGTGGAACAAGGACATGACAACCATGACGACGTCCATCGCTTTGTGAAGCATCTAAAAGTCCTAATCTGACAACTTTGAATCTCAAACTTTGAAACAGCTGCACCCAGGGCATAGGGTGGGGTTTGGCTCCACCAGTGATGAGAGGTTTTATAATCAGATAAGTGTCTCAGATGTTGAGGAGGTGGCTCAACTAGAGGGGGCAAAGGGTCGGTGGTTTAGGGAACCAGATGTCAAAGCATGAAAAGTTAAAAGACTGCTTCATAGCTAGCTGGGTATAAAAGGACACTCTGAGATGGAATGACTCTGAAAAATTAACTGAATATAAGAGCAAAAGAAAATATAAGACATGTCACTCACAAACACTTCACGCATCAGTCAGTAAGCATTATCCTGAACTACCCCAAAAAGTCATTGTGGTTCCGAGACTTTTAATGCATACCGATGGCATTTCTATGAGCCGGCGATTTCCTTAATGACCGGAGAGCGCAGGATTCTCTCTGTTCTCCTGCTCTCACAATTAGACCTCATGTGACAGCAGCTTAAAGAGGGATTAGCCAAGACCTGGGAGGATGGAAAGAGGGGGAGAAATCAAAAGAAAGAAAAATGTGGGGTGAGAAGAAAAGCAGGGAAAAAAAAGAGAGATAGCTGGGTTTCTTCGGATGGAGCAGGCACCGTTGAGTATCATTTCAAGATGTTTGAGGGGATTCTGTTTGGAATAGTTATCCAGAAACACACCCAACACAATATTTCACCAGCTAAAACAAGCACGCTTCTCCATCAAACCTGGCCATACACGAGGCCTCACCAAGTAAAAACAAACATGGGCATACTTGTGAGTCTTATCTGTTACAAGTGCAGCCCTAAAAGCTTCCCTGCAGCCTCCTTTTACCCTTCACTGTTTTTAAGCTGTACTGTGTGTACTGTTTATGTTTTGCTGTGTCTTTCTGGCCAGCTGTAACTCTACATCTGTCAGGATACAGCCAAAACATTGTTCTTGTTGTTATTGCACACAATACGTATGCAACAGCATCCAACATCTTTTCACTACTGTGTTAGAAACCTATTAATGACTAACTACTAAACAACTTCTTCCTTTAAAAAAACTCACCACTTTGTAGTAACACTTGTACATAGTAGTTTAAGTTAAGTTTATTTTTTCATTTATTTATCTATTTGTCTTACCTTTGAGCTGCTGTTATTTTATTCATATTTTGCTACCTTTTGTGCTGCTGTCTGTTCTTTGTATTCTGTGTACGCAGTGAGAGAATGCTGAAAAACTGGAGTCAGATTCCTTGTATGTGTACACATACCTGGTCAATAAAGCTGATTCTCATTTGATTTAGCAAACAATATCTATAACATAAGTGATTTTAAAATATATATTTAACTTTCAATCTTAGCTTTTACCTCGTCAGCATGCCCTCCACTATAATAAATACTCTGCTCCCCATTTTTTCTCTCGGCACGTCCCTCATGCACTCAGATGTTCACATCATCCGTCATGGGCCGATAAGGATGATTCACGCCTGCTGTCTCTCCATTCCTCTCCCACACTCAAATCCTGACCTTTTTACCTCCTCTCCCATTCCCCAGTCTTACTGCTCAGCAACAAGTGTACATGCTTTGACATAAAGGATATACTGATGAACATCTCTGAATAATGGTAGTTCATGGTAATTTCTACCAAGAGCCTAAAAGGGACGCTGATTCTGCTTGTGTGTGTGTGTGTATGTCTGAGTGTGTGTGTGTGTGAGAGAGAGAGAGAGAGATTGTAATATCTCAGCTTACCAACTGGTGTCTGTCCTCACCTCACACGCACATACCACACAGAACACATCATACCCTTATCTATTCTTCCCTGCTCTTTACACAAATACTTAAGTTACTGGTGTTCTGTGTGTAAAAAGACAACTTGAAATACTAAATTAAACTAAATGTTGTCTCATCTGTGGCAAATTGTGAGGACATAATGCAAATGCAGCAGATGTACATGTGATGGACCAAATGTTCTCAAATGTTCTTCCTGCACGTTTCCATGCATCCTGCATTAGTGTGGCACATTATACAAACAGATTTAATATAGCTGAACAGGGAATGGCATCACTGTTACATAATCTTCTCCTATACTGCTGAAGTGTCCCTACCAGCTGCAGGCCCAGTTCCTCTGCAGCTGCTCCTCAGTCTAGTAATGCTGGTTTCCTCAAAGCATTAAAGATCATACAGACCACAAGAAACAGGCTTATAAGTCAGCTTGATACACATACCAGTAGAAAAAAGCTTACTTGGGGAAATTAGGAATTTCTCCCCTCCTTCCTCGAGGAGGTGCTTTTGAGAAAAGGTTATTGAGAAACCTGCAGGTGTGAATGTGCAAATATGAATTTCTCTCAGTGAAGCTACCATGCTCAAATAAAGTTTTAAAACTCACCTGTATGACACCCTGCCGTCTCTCCCCAGGTCCGCCCACATGGGACAACCCCGTACTGCTCAGACCTGCTGACCGACGGCGGCTGCGTGGCTCTGCTCGTGGTGGGTTTCCTCTTGGTCACCCCTCTGCTGGTCCTGGCGCTAGCTGCATACTGCCGCTTAGCTCGGCACCTCCAGCTGGGCCTGTGCTTCATCCCATACAGCCGGGCCGTGTACAAGAACCTGCCGGCCACCCAGCACCGCGGCCTAGGTACAGGCTGCTGCGGCGGCCGAGACGGAGCTGATGGCGGCGGGAAGGGAAAGGTTTGGGTGTGAGATGAAGGTGTGAGGAAAAGGGAAGGGTGAATGGGGGTGAGGGAGAACATAAGATGAAGAGTATGAAGGGAAATGAACAAGAGGACAGGATGGGGGAGGGAGGGGTGTACAGGATGACTAAGAAAAGGTAGTGGATGTAAAGAACAGCGAAGTGTGTACCAGAGAAGAGAGGAAGTTGAAGATGGGAATTACTATAACAAGCTGAACATCCTGAAAAACAGCTTGCATTGTTATAAACACTGATTAATGACTTATGCCTCATTACTTCATGTCTGAGCAACATCAATTGTACAGACAGAAAAAAATGAACATGGTGTACTAAGCTATTTTATTTGTTGCTTTTATTCCACTGATCACGCTGTTGCTGGAAGTTTGACAAACCTGTAACTTTCCAATTCCAATACGATGTAAGTACTGAGCAGACGACAGAGTACAAACATCTTCGTTCTCTAGGCAAGATAACTAGGAAGCATGCCCAGGTATAAATGTATATTTGTCTCATGTAAACAATCACAGAAATAAGATAAAAGTATGATACTGACATTTAATTAAAATGATCAAAGTGCCTAACAAAGTCTGACGGCTGGGGTTTAAGAAATGTATATACTTAGACTTGGTTATACTTAAGTTGTCATTATAAAAATGAGGCATCTAATCAGACCTGAATACAGCCTTAACTTTGCCCAATAAACCATAGGAAAGAAGAAAACTGAAAATAATACACCTCAAATAGATTGTATTGACACTAAATAATAAACGTATCTTCACATTTATGTTATCATGAAAATTTTTTTGACTTATGTAGTTTCCATTTAAGTTGTTGCAAACTGTGACTGGAATTCCTCATGTTGCTTCATTTTTATAAATAAACTTTTTGAACACAGCTGGAGTCGTGTGTGTCCTGTGTTAGCATGGGTTAGGTTTAAACACTGGGAAAAAGGAAATAATTATGTAAGATTGTTCCCAGTTAAGGAGCAAACAAGTGCCAGCTAACACCAATGTGAACGTACACACGGTCCAAAAAACACTTCCGGGTGCCACCGGGGCCTTTAACAGTGGAAACGGTCACTATTGTTAGAAAATGTCCCTTGAGAAATTGGGTCTGGAAAAATCACTACAGAGGAATTTATAAAATGCATGTAATGCAAAGCCAGCTTTGTGACTGAGCAGGCAAAACCTCAACTGTGGCTTGACGGTGTCTGGTCAATGTTTCCCCCAAGTGGAAAAAGACCAACATGACAGAAGAAGCATGCGGGGAAAAAAGCTGAAACACAGGACTGTTCTCATAAAACGCTACATGCAACATAATTATAAATATATTGCATGATACCAAGATGCAGAACATTGACATGAATACAAATTTACTATAGGCCTACAGCTCCAAACCTTTTTGACCTTTGACCTCATTCACAGGCAAAAATCTCTAATTACAGCACAGACATGTTTGAGAAGCAAAAAGTTAGCAGGAGAGTCATTATTTCTCTCAGATTTGTTAATCTGAAGAATTTTTAAAAGGCCAGTAGGAAGTGAATGTGTCTGTCAGTTCAAGCTAAGAAATAAGTTAAATACTGTTTTGTGCTGCAGATGCATATTTTTTCTTCCTGACCCTGTTTGTCATCTTGCAAGTCCAGTGAGAGCACAACTATAGATTATCTCCTTAGAACTGACCTCGTTATGTGGAGATACAGAAAGCAACAGGGGGCTGCAGCCGAAAATTAACCACTTTATGTTGAGTGAATCTGTCAACATGCACCACCACTCAAGAAGACTGTTACACAGAGCAGTTGTCAGCTATGAAACGATTGAGTCACAGGCTCCCTCGAACAATATTTAAATATATTAAAAGAAGGCAAAAATATATCCATCCATCTTCTAAACCTGCTTATCCTGAGCACACACAGGGTCACAGGGGTGCTGGAGCCTGTCCCAGCTATCTTTGGGCGAGAGGCGGGGTACACCCTGGACTCAGTTGCAGGGCTAACACTGAAAGACAGACAACCATTCACATTCACACCTAGGGGAAATTTAGAGTTGTCAATTAACCTGCATGTCTTTGGACTGTGGGAGGAAGCTGGAGTACCCAGAGAGAACCCACGCAGGGAGAACATGCAAAGTCAAACAGAAGGGCCCGCCTCAACCACTGTGCTGCCCGCAAAAATATATATAAAACTAAAATAAATAATAAACTAGAGCAATAAAATAACATAAAATAGACCTAAAATATAAATGATAGCTAAAAATATATAACTAAGTGGATAATATAAAGTAGAATACAAACAGCACATTTTATAAGGTGCAAAACTTTAAACATTACACACACTAAGTTTTGTGCTCCTCTTTCTGTGCATTTCTTCCCTGTATGACATTATAAACACCAGCACAGATAACACACACTCGTCTGCCAGTCTTTTAAAAAGTATTATTATATTGAAAAATGGGCTTGTGTTTTCCCATCATGCTTTGCCGCACTGTTTTGGGGGCACGTGATAGGCTACTTCCGGAAAGGCTGTTGCTTTTGCTAAGTAAACATTTGCGCTCAAACTATACTATGTACGGTTTATTCTTAAAGTCTCACTTGTTAGAAACGTCGCATAACTAAAGCCAGACTTCCGTTTATTGGTCTTTGTGTAATTCCTCCAATACTGTGGCACTTGTACAGCAACACACATAACCATCTCAACAACTGCTCTTTGGATAATGTGATATTTCTGCAACTTGTATGAGAGAAGCGTGGTTACATCAGAAAGAGCAGTCTGCGGTCTGTGTGCTGAGATGAACGTCCAGAAGGACCCAAACATTTTCTCGGTGATTAAAGATATAAAAGTGACTTTTCTAAGCGCCTTTCGTGGAAGTTCACACATAATGAGCTTTGGCGCCATCTGGTGGTTGATGCAACAAGCTACATTTACAAAACAATTATTTCTGGGCGTGTAAAACCTTGGCCTTGGATGCAAAGCCATATTTTCAGTTGTTTTAAACCATACTTTAAAGAAATAGTGGGTATATTGCTCATACTTTGTATAATAATCTCCTTAAATGTAACACATTCACATAACTTCAGTTCAGTGTGGAATAAAGTTTTTTTTTTACAAGTTTAAAATTAAGTATGGTATTCAACAGTTTATCGACAAATTAAAGACTAACCCCGTTTAATGTCGCTAAAAAGAGCCATTAAACGACAATAAACCACAGATGTACTGTGAGGGCCTGAACCCGAACAGGCCATTTTCGCCAATTATGACAATTACCTAATAATAAATAGTGTTTATTTCACTTTCAACTACAACTAAGTCAACAAAAACGCGTCTAGGATACACGAGTTAATTAAATAAGTTTGTTTTCCAAGCTGCAAACTCACCTGGGATGAAGAAAAACAGCTCCTCCATTAAACTCCGAAAAACTTTGTGTCAGCCCTCCACCAGTACACGATGTGTTCCTCCAAGGTCTTCACTACAGAGATAATAAATATGTTATTAAGACGGAGATAACAGAGGTGACGAGTCAGGTGAAAAAAAAATCTTTAATTAGCAGACAAAGTGAGCATATATAAATGAGCAGGTGTTACAGTGAAGTTTGTCCCCCTTCCTCTAACCTGCACCCACCTTTATCTCTAAAGTCATCGTCCAGTTTAACGACCTGACCCCAACCCTCCTAAACTCACACTTAGCACTTATCTCTGCATAATCCAAATCATACTCCAACTGAGGGAGGAGGGTCGGGGGGGCATTAACACCGGGACAAGAGGTCAAAGGTCAAGGACACATGCACTTTATAGAAGCAACTCCTGTATTTGTTTTGACGTATTTTTGTAACATAAAAAAAAACTAAAAATCTGAGTCGTCAACTGACTTTAAATACACTGAACTTTTCTACAGTCTATCTCTGTTTCTATCATATATTTTTCAGAACTTGTTGACTTTTCTTACATTTTCCTACATAAAATGTGCATATATCACGCAACAACATACTATGTCAGATTCTTGTGTGTGCAAACCTACTTGGAAATAAAGTGATTCTGATTCTAACTGTGGTCCAGATGCAAATGAAATCTAAAAAGATAAAAGTCATGAGAGTGCATTAAAAAAACATCTTCTGCATATTCACCAGAATTACCAATAGTAAATGCAAAGTTTGTAGAGAAAAGCTTAAAAATGACAATGAAATTGAATTCTAAAAGTCTCTACATAAAACATTGTTTTTTACATTACAACTAAAGGAAGAGCACTAACATGAACTATTGTGTGTGATCAAATATTGTATTTTAAATGTTCAGTCTGTCAATGTGAGGTCTGTAGTCCTTACAATGATTATTCTGACAGAAAAACCACCAGAAACTTTAGAAAACTCTGTCTCACTGCAGAGCCAAGAACAGCTCTGTAAGAATTAGAGGCTCATTGCACAGTGCCACCAAATAAAGACAATTCAAACTGGGGTTCAAACCAGGAGGAAACTGACCTCCTGAAGGTCACATCAGTCACGCTGTTGCTCCACGTTTTGCTTTCTAATTGTTGGCTGCATGTTTAGCCAGGTAATCACCTGGTAAGCCTCTCTAATGGAAGCAGGTCAAGAGGAAAAGGAAAAACACAACAGGATAGTGTGCAGCCGATCCAGAGCACAAGGAGGACAAGAAGGACTGTGCTGCTCGACCTCTTGTTGTTTCCTTTTCTCACGATTTAGGAGAGAGAATTAAGGTAAGCAAACTGCAGGGAAGTGACTGGACGCATTTTTAAGATGCTGGACATGGCTAGGGAATCAAAGATCAGAAGTGAAACCAAAGAATCTTTTTTTACATCAAAATCTTTAGATAAACACATTTTTAATCCTATTGCAATCTTTTCTTATCCCAAAAGGCATTTCTGTAACTGTAATTTGGAGTGATTGTTCTCATTGGATACACGGTGTGTGCCTCGGTTTGTCCACAGCATGTCCACTGCAGGAGATAGGACAGCCTCTACAACCTCTGTTGAGTCGACTGCATCAGATGGGTAAGTTTAGATTCGTGGGTCTCACACTATTTGAGTAGTTTTCTGAGTGTGACAGACAGTTAAACTTTCGAAGATGCAGCCCTGATGAATTCTTTTGTTAACCTACCACCAAAAACATAACCCAAGAAATAAATGTGAGGTTGGTCTTTGTATTCTGTAGTAATTTAATTCTTATGCCAATTCTGCGGATATGGCTGATGTGTAATAAGGAATGCTTCATTGTATAATCAAGGTGTTTTCAAACCCTAGCTGACATGTGAGGCTCCTCTTGCTATTAAGTGTTTGATTTTTGCATTTCGTAGCAAAGATTCCTCCAAGGAGTCCCCATCAGGTTCAGTCTCTGAGGCACCTAAGAAATCATCAAAGAAGTCCAAGAAAAGCACTGAGAGCATGAACAAAGTTTACAACTCTGTGCTCGACAGTGTTTTTGGGGCGGTAAGTCGCTGACACCCACATCTTGTTGTTCAACGGGGACCCTATTGTTGAATAGTCTTTTCTTGGCTGTGATGGCACCTGACCTCTGCTGTGACCCTGCAACCTTTGAACTATACAGCAAAACACTGCTGAATGACTGTAAGTTACAGGTTAACTTAGATTCCCCTGGTTCTGCCAAATGTACACAAACTTTTAAAATAAAATTAGTGTCTGCCATAATTTTGTTTAAGCACTGAAAATGAAACTTCTCCTCACAAATGATTCAAAGCACCTTGATCTTTTAATAATATCCATGGGCTGGGAAAGTCTTGGGGGTTGCTTCTATGATAATCTATAATTTATATCATTAAGATCTAAAGGTCTACAGTAGATCTTTACAACCCACTGCTTGTTCATTACCACTTAAAGGCACTGTATGTCAGACATTAAACCACCAGAATCAGAAGTGAGGTGGAGGTCAGGCCGTGTGCTTGAAGTTTTGTTCCTGATCTTTCTTGAGTTGTTATCACTAAGCCTGGTGTGTCTGTAGTATTAGTGGCTCATTAGTTTGGGCTTACTGCCACGCCTCATTAGGGTTATCCAAATCAGGAGCACTGCCAAACACTTGGTTGATATTTCCTCTTTCTATTGTACACTTGTATTTCTGTATATGACAGTGGAACTATATTTATGTGGTCAAACCTGAGAATGTTTTCTGTCATTTTATCACGTCTATTAACATACATAATTTTGACATGCATACTTAAAATTACAATATAGATACTTCATTTAAAATAGCTGCCAAAATACTTTCATAGTCATATTTAATATTTAACAATCCTATAAAAGTAGATTCACATCTCATGTGTTTTATTTCTGTTTTATTTCTGCAGGACAGAGAATTAGCTCAGGCTGAATTGGACGGTAAGTGTCCACGTTAGATTACAGAATCATTACAATTGTTAACATGTTGATAGCTACATCTTAATATCAGAAAGCCTAAACCCCTGTCATTATTTCAGTACTAGAATATTGTATCAAACAAGTATGTCATTTTAATATAAGATATTCCTAATATTTTCTTTATTTATTTTGCCTTTATCATTACAATGTCTTTCCTTTTTCTGCCCATTATTTCCACATTCATGAAAATCTAAGAAGTTTATAGTGCCTGTGTGTGTGCCTCTGTTTCAATTAGTTGAAATACGTGTCACTCTTATAAGAACCTTCACAAGATTATTTTCTAGACTGGACTAAGATAGTCTTTCCCTGCCAAAAAAAAAAAGGCTTTTTATATGGCTAAAAGGTTAGCTTTTAGAATATTACATTTAGGATTGTGGTGCTGCATAAGCCTCAATCTTCAACTATTTTGCCCTGGTAAACTGCCTCTGTAGTCTATTTTTGACCCCCTGACCTTTCTTCCAGAGTTGCAAGAGGCGTTCAAAGAGTTTGACTACGATCAAGATGGATACCTGAACTACAAGGATGTGGCTGAATGCATGAGGACCATGGGATACATGCCCACAGAGATGGAGCTGCTGGAGATAGTACAACAGATCAAGATGCGAAGTGAGTTAATAAGAGGCTCTGTAAAAAAAATATATAATACAAGCACACAATGGCTATAAAATATTCATGACACATTCAATTCAGAAAAACTCTTTAAGTATGAAATGAAAAGTAAAGTACGACATTTAATTTTACTTGATCCTTTTGTAAAAATGCTTCCATCAGAACTTTGATTTGATTATACTGAGGCCCTTTTCCATGTTCTGTCCTCTGACCTCTCCACAGTGGGCGGGTTAATGGATTTTGAAGACTTTACTGAACTGATGGGACCCAGGATGATGGGAGAGACTGCTCACATGCTGGGACTCAAAGAGCTCCAGTCAGCATTTGTACAGGTCAGTCGAGTGATAATAACACAATGCATACAATTACACAGCAAAAGGAAAGAAATGTCAGGCAGATGCAATGTATTGAGTGTTAATATATATCAGATCCACCTTTTCCACCTGTTGTCAACCTTGTTCATCATTTTCTTTTAAAAGTTTGACCTTGATGGAGATGGGAAGATCAACCAGGATGAGATGAAGGAGGCGGTCAAGACGCTGCTGGGGGAGAAGCTGAAGAAAGGAGAACTGGAGGAGATCTTAAAGGAGCTGGACATCAACGCAGACGGAAACATTGACTTCGAAGGTGAGAATAAGAAGCAACGAGACGTTCTGTGTGTCATAATTGTGTTTCACATTTGCTGTGCCCTCTGCTGTTTTGTCAGATAAAGCCAATACAGACTGGACTCACTCTGTTTTGTCTTCTCTCTCCTCCTCTTCAGAGTTTGTGATGATGCTCTCCATTCGCTAGCTGCTGAAAACACTGACGACAAGGACAACAAGACACTAACGCTTCTGAGTCATTCCACATATAGTAAAAACATCTACAACCAAATATTAATAAATGATAATGTTTGTAATGTAGATATTGACTCCTACAATGTAATGTGTGCCTCACTGTGTAATAATTGTATGAATGATGAATTGTTAAAGAAGTGGGAATGATGCTGTATGGCATCAAATATGGTGCATGCTGTTAAGAGAGCTTTTTAGGTAGATACATGACCCTTTTGCAGTGATATAATGTAAATAAAACTTAAATGTTTTGGTATTTTAATAAAGAAATCAAAATTATGTGAGTTTCCTAAACCTGCCTTTCAATTAAAAAACAATACACTTCCATAACATACAATGTAATAAATAATTGAATGGACTGATCACCTCTCAAACAGACTTTATTCCAAAAACAAGTTTTTTTTATTATCGCCACGTCGCTGTCAAACAAAATGGAACTGATCATCTAGAGAATATAAGTTAAATATAAATTAAATTAATTGTCAATTGTTAACAACAATGCAGCTTTGAGCTTTGTCAGATCTACCATCTTCAGAAATGGAGAATGCATTTGCACATCCAAAACCCTGTTGCAAGTGTGTCAGAGAAAAAGTCACATTTTATAATAAAATTTCACATCAGGCCAACATTTGATCGTGGCGCTGGAACCAACCATAAAAGAACTGATCTCCTATTTGAAAATCTAAAAGCTTAACACTACTGGTAACTTAATCTGCTCATTATTATAACATCAAACTATGTGTGCACACAATTCAGAATGATCTGCGACATGCTGCACATGTAACCTGCTGAAATGAAAGCCTCATTGTCAGACAAGGAACAGAGTAAGAACGGAGAGATCCTCCTACACTCCTAAAAAGCATAAAGTCACACTGGACTCAGTGTTTCATGAGAGGAGAAGAGATGGACGAGGCACTGCCATCACAGGAGTCATGAACTGAGCTTTAAAGAATGCACAGCCGCACTCTCACCTGTCTGAGGAAGGTCTGTTTGTCTTCTGCATAAAACAGATTTGATCACATTAGATTAATTTTGTTCAGACTTGGTCACAATATAACTTTTTAAAGTTTTTTCTTACCCTTTAATGGAAAATCATGAGCTGTCTCTACTGAACCTGTGTACAGTAGTTGCCAATGCCAAGATGTCCCACCACTAAAAGCAACTTATCCCTCCTCACGAAACCCTATTAACTTCTGATTCTGTGCTAAAGTACTAAAAAGGGGGCAACTTCGAAAATGTAATAAAAAAAATATAATATATTGTCATGAAATTTAAGATATTTTCTGTCTATTACCAAGAATATAAACATTGATCAACATATTTGATCAAAATATATTTTTCACTTAACTTGACTCAACTACCCACTTTCTGTCTGTCTCCTGTGACTCGTTGACTCGTCTATTTCTTCTCCTCTAAGGGGAACGTTTGCCCTAACCTTTGTAAACTTTATGACAATCAGAAACACGTTCCATAAAGCAGATTTTGTAAACAAATGCATATAATTTCTAGCAGGAGTTAATTTTAACATTTTGTGCACTTTGCATGGCGCTCACATTGGCAGGGTTGAGGGTACTCCGGCACCACCAGGATGACACACTAAAACTGGATGCACTCACGATACCGTGGGGTAAGAAGATGCTGCTTTGGATTAAAGCCCATACCGAATGGTGTAAGAATGCGTGTTGTATCGTCTCCACAGCTTTGTGAGATCATTATGGATAGGTTCAGCAGTTTGTTACTGCACTGCTGAAGTTTTGAGTATTTGTGGCAAATCTGGACCAGCATCATGCACGAGCGTATTGTCCAATGGTCACACTGCAGTCACTCAAAATCACATCACAATATCCTTCGATGTACAGCCCAAAACACAACAAGTGGCTACAACACCTACACCTCTTGTCTCTCTGTAGATGCCGGTCTCTACATGCTATCAAACCTCTCAATTTCCCTTCTTCTTGTAACTTCTCTCACTTCTCCTTCCTGTCTTCTTCCAGTGTCCCCTAAATGGTAGATAGATAGAAATGGATAAGCTTCTTCTATTTTGTCTATCCACAACTCACAGTGTGTTCATTGAGCAACAGGACAAATGCTTGGTTAGTAAGACTCGTCGACAATCCTCTGCTGTCTACAGCTCGTTGGTCAGCTCATCTGCAAATTCAGCCATGATGTCATGCACCCAGATGTCCCTTTCTTCCTGTGAGGTGTCAACCAAGAAGACCGTCAGCTTCCTGTCCCAAGGGTTAGGGGCTTCCTGTACGGCTTCCAGCTGCGCCACGAGTGGTTTCTTCTCCACGTGGTTCCTGAAAACCATGGAGGCCTCCTCTGACCACTGCCTCAGCTTCACTCCTGCAATAGAGACAGGTATAAATGTTAAGCTCACTTTAATGTTCATGATACAATGTAAGCATTTAATGCTACTTAAAACACCTGCTTGCTATTAAATTGGATCTATTTCATATAATTTTTTAATCATTTTTTTCAATCAATAGCATTGTCAATGTTGCACATGCGCATTACAGTGGACTTTAACAGGAACAAGATTAGTGTTTTTTTTCAGTCATATGGTCATACAAGGTAACTTGTAACTCACAAAAACTTCTTACACAACCAAGTACTTAAATTCTATTCATACAATTTTGTAATGAAATAAAATTTCACATGTGGTATGCTTATGAATTAATCAAGATATGTTACGTTTATTACGTTTATTTTTCTTGAACTTAAACCAAAATGAGGAAGTAAAAAAATAATTAGAATTTGAGCTAAGACTCATAAAGAGTTTGGCAGTTGTAAACTCAGATATTTTACTAAAATAAACACACAAATAAAATGACGTAAAAACCTCAGTTTCAAGTAAACGTCCTGCAATCAAAATCTTTCTTATATATTAGTACAGACATTTTACCAGAGAAATGTACTCAATGTTTAAATAGTAAAAGTACTCATTATGCAGAAAAACAGCTCCTGTGAATGGCACATAGAAGTTTATAGAAGGGGAATATTTCATCATATGTTTAAAAAATAAAACATTAATCTGTATGGTAATAAGTAACTACTCTCAAAAAACCTAAAAATAATACTTAAGTACTTTACTTGAGTAAATGTACGTAGTTGGAGTTTGATCATGACTTTAGTCACAGCCACCTGACTGAGCTGTGTTGGACTCTGTATGGATGTCCACTCTACTCACCAGCCAGCTGAGCAGTGATTCCCTGGAAGGGCAGCTGCCTGAACTCTTTGATGAGAGGCCTGAACTGGGTGCAGCTGACCAGCTCGTGTTTGCCATAGTCCAGCTCGTACACAGACACCAGCCCATTGGTGAGAACTCCCTTCACTAACACACGGTGCCAGCTGGGAGAGGAGAGGATGGAGGAGAGGATATATTTAGGCAAAGCACGACTGCTTCCATTAGCCCTGTTGTTGAATATCATCTACAGACAGAAACAAGTCCAAATACTCAAGTCACATTAATATTTTATGCTTTCATTTAGGGACTTGCATTGAGCCAGAGCTGTCAGTGTTTAAAAGCAGTATCCAGACTGGCCAAGGTCGTAACAACATATTTGATCGAATCTTCAGCTGTGCCCACTGAAATTACATTAAATTAAATGCCTAACTCACTTGTTCTCCACTTTAGCAGCATAAATCTTATTCTTCTCTATGTTGAGTGGTTTCTCCTCAGTTTTATTATAGTAGAGGATCATCTCGCCCATCAGCACCACCAGCTTGTACATATCTCTCCAGGGCTGCAGCACAAAGTGGCCTGGATGACACGCCACTGATACATAGACATCCATGTTGTTTCCTGAGAAGAAAAACACCAACATTTGAAAACAAATACTTGACTGAGCTGCTAGACATCAACATACATGGTTGATTTAGCTGATGATTTTTTCTTTAATAACGATAATTTCTGCCATCTTCATTACCTGATGGGGGCAGCTCTAGTAATGGTGGCAGCTGGAGAGGGGATGGGGGGCATGATGGAGTCTCTGGTGGGCTGGTGGTGGTGGTCGTGTTGCCTCCTCCACCTCCTCTGGGTCCTGACAGAGCCCTCCTGAGATGGGGCTTTGCTGGGACAGAGGTTGACACTGGACTCCCATTAGTGGAGTCACTGGTGCTGGAAGTTTTGGAGGACAAAGTGGCTGTAGAGATCTTGCCAGGGCTGCGAAATTAAATGAACAAACATGACATTTAGTGCATAAGATAATACATAACTTTTAACTGGCCATCAGCTAGATAGTGAGGGGACAACACAGGTTGACATAAAAGCAGCAGAAGACCTGTGGCTCGTCAGGAAAACATCTGGCCGCTGTTTGAACAGGTCTGACTGGGCCATCTGATGGTTGAGGCTGCGGGCCAGGTCGTGGAAGTTCTTGTCGGTGAAAAGGTGGACGTAGATGCAGCGCTTGGTTTCATCTACCTTTGCAACCTTGGGGGGAAGTCAAGGTGAGTGAGACAGACAGGGCTCTTGGGAGTTAAATAGTAGGGATAACTGAGTGTGATATTATCAGATTGACTAATGTTAGGAAACTAACATAACACTCAAGAGATATTAACATGTTCATATCAAAGATTCCCTCATTTGAGGCTCCACTGAAATGTTGCTCATGTGAAAGTGAGTGTCAAAGTTGTTGTTCTGGTCTCAGTTTAAAGAACTATCTACAGCAGTAGTTGGTCATGTACTTTTAAACTACATCATTTCAAACTTCTCTCCATCCCTGAACCAATAAAAGCAAAGTTTGAGTGATTTCTAAAAGAAATCAGTATCAGCCCCATTCCATCAAGCCTGACTGAGGTCAGAGAAAATAAATGTGTTTAGATGTCATATGTTTACCTTCATGCTACAGTCTGTGGTATTGAGCACTTTCTCTCGAAGCCACTGGACAGCATCCGGAGTCCAGGATCCAACACTAACGGCCAGGTCCGCTAGACAGCACTTCACAGCCTGAACACGGGTAGGATGTCAATTTTTCAGATAACGCATGAAGAATCTGCCCTCATTACAACAGCACATAATAAGAATCTCCTTCGGACATATCATTGTTCAGATGCTGACCTGTGGCGGGATGGCCATGAGGTCACGGAGGAACGGTGGCGGGATCTCTCTCAGTTCGAACACCTCCACAGAGGCCTGGACACCCATGTCAATGAACAAGATGTCCAGCACTCTGCTGCCATGAAGATTGGTGATCTGAAGACAGAAATATAGACAGGGAAACTCCTAATTCTTTATAATTAAAAAATAAATGACAACAGAAACCTAAATGACCACAGCAAAACAAATAAACTTAGCTTTCAAGCAGCATATTGAGATATAGACTATTCTGTGTAATGGCTGTTACATATTTTGCTTGTTTTAACTGATCTCTAAAGACTATCATTTAAGGAGCCAATTCCACCCAAAATCTAATTCATTATAGGATTGGCAGTCTGTCAGATTTCTGGCATTCAAAACTTATTTTACAGTTTCTTCTGTACAATAGAGGGGACCAATGTGCAAGGAAGGTGGATGGTAATACACCTTCAGTGCTTCTTTTTGATCTCTCCTCTCAGGGCAACAACCTGCCCCAATTGTGCAATTGTTACTTTTATCCCTTTTGCAAGGCCAACATCAGCCATATGTGGATTTGTTTAATAATTCACCGTGTCCTGCAGAGAACAGTGCCGTCTTACCTCTACACGGGACCATTTGCCTTTGTAGCGTGCCAGGCATCCTTTCCCACAAAAGGGTCTGGACACCAGGAACTCTGATGTTACCTGGAACAGAAATATGTTTCATCGAGAAGCCCCTAACATCATGTTATTGCCACATCTGAACTAACTTCCTCTGGGGCGGTGAGGTCCCAGTGTGTAACTGCTGCTTTATGACTGTTCACACAAGTTCACACAGTCATTTCACAGGTCCACCCAGTCTGCTGCAGGTGTTTACTGCAATGACATCAAAGATCAGGACTTAGATCTGTGCTTCCTTGAAATGAGAAGGGGTTGTTGCTGTTTAAAGAAATTAAGATAGCATCATGGTTGATTGATTACACTGAGGTTGCCAACACTAGCACCTGGTCTCAACAATGTATTATCAAAGTGGATATAAAACTGTAAAATTATTCCCTGAACTTCCTTTTTTGACAAGAAAAACAAAACCAGACCCTCTGACAGACAGTGCAAAGTAAGTAATGAAACTGACATGTATTAAAAACTTACTACTGCCCAACATGCTTGAACATTTCAAACATCTCTGGGATCTCTAGCCTCAGTAAGATACATCACTCCGCACTGTGCTTGCCTAAACACTGACGTAAAGCATTACTGAGCCGCAACTATGAGCTTTAAAGGACAGCAGTGACACACCTAGAAAAAGCATCAGCTCCACTGTGCTGCCAACAGATTAAGTGGCTTGGCAATGTCTTACCTCCAGATTATCAGCCTAATCACAATCTGTCCACAACTTTGACTGAAAGAGGCAACACAGCACAAACACATTCACAAAAGGATTTCAAGATGACCATGTGAACTGTAGCGCACATTGTTTACTCCCTGTGAATATGGCGCCTAAATAAACATTCTGGAGTGAGCAAACTTTTGTCATACTTTTATGAAATAACTTTAACAGAAGTATGAGCACGTGGTCTGCAAAACATCTGTGTGCACTCCATGTGTGTTCCATTTATTCTTAAAAACACATACACATACTATACTGGAGGCCAATCCAATTCTTGTGCCTTGTAAACTTTAACCCTTTGATGCACAACATGGGTCAAAAGTGAGCCGACTGAGTTTTTATGTGCTATATCTTTGCAATAAATTAATTTCATCATTCAGTATTCCAGGTATTCCTCAATTAACTTGTTTCTTATCATAATTCTTACTTCTTCAATAAAAACACTTTTTGTATCACTACCCTTTTTATAGATCTATTCCAAGTATTCAGTAAATATTCTTGTTTATGTTTAGCACAAATCATCATATTTATTTTTCCTCTCTTACTTTATGAACTAGCACAGCCTTTCTACATCTACATCTAGTTTACACACATGGGTCAGAAATGACCTCACATGCATTTTTATGGTATTTGGTGGGAACCTTTGTAATTTGTACATGTTTGCAATTAGGAACATATTTACTGCAGACAACTATTCATCTGCTACACATTTCACAGCTAAGCACAGCTCCATTTGCACTTATGTCTTGTTTTACAATTATTCTAATCTTACCTAAAAAACATTTGATTACTTGTGAAAGATAGGTTTGCATAATTGATTAGGTTTAAGTTAGAATAAGTACATTAGTTGTTGGGAGTGGACACAGTGGATCAGATAGTTAGTACCTATTCATGTAAACAGAGAACATGGAGGTGGCCAATGGTGCTCTGGTACTGCCGTCTGGCCAATGGTTCTGCAGCATTCGAGCTGCACTACCAGGCTCAATGAGGCTTCATCCTGCAGGCTGTAAGACTTTTAAACTCTATTCACAGATCCATCACTTTATAATAACACCATCATTTTCTATTGCATAATTTTATTGTATATCTCTGCTAAGCTGTAAATTAGTTAGTTGTAAAATTTATATTTTAATTGTATAATTTGATATTTTAGGTCTATATTTATTTTATTACTCTAGCACATTATTATTTATTTTATATTTTTATTTCTTTAATCTATTTTTTTTGTTTGAACATTTCTATTCTTGTTGAATATTTTTTAGCATTGTCTAGGGAGCATGAGATTTAAGAATTCTATTGCTAATGACTGCTTGATGTAGATTGTTGTGCAAATAACGATAAATTCTTAAAATCCTGAATATCTGGAAATCTATGAGTATGTGTGACAAAAATGACAAATAAACATGTTTCAAATATTAAATGTATGATTGTTTGGTCCAAACCACTGCCAAATTGATTATTTGAAGCAAATTATTGTTGAAGTCATTTAATTTAAAATCACACTTGGACGAAAGGGTCATTTTTGACCCATGTGTGTAAACTTGATGTAATAATACAAAACCTATTCTTTGTTCATAAAATAAGAAAGGGAAAAATGGAAATAATGATCTGTACTAATCAACAAACAAGATACTAAAAGAATACTTGCAATAATCAATCATAAAATAAGTTGATTTCAAAAGATACAGCAAAGAAACACTCACTCAGCATGAAATCACATGTAAAATGAATGCGGGTCATTTTTGACCCATGTTGAGCATCAAAGGGTTAAGAAATGACATGATAAAGCTAAAGAAAGAAGAGGCTGACAAGCAGAATAAAGTGAAAATGCAGAGAAGCAAATGAAATGCTTTGAAGTACAGACGTATAGTTCCAGACCATGAGTTTGCCTGTGGGTCAATAATCAAATCAATAACATTAATGGAACTACAGTGTTTGTTACATACATATTTTGTATGGGGAGCTGCCACCCTTCACACCCCTCCTCCAACAAGAACAATGGCTCTTACACTAGATGTCATAATCACAGTAATTCCCCACCAGCTGTCACTCTTTCTTGAAACATATAGTCTGATCCTCTGCTGATATTAACTTTTTGCAATAATGTGGTTGTGCAGTATTCTTGAGCTACACTCATCCATGCAATAAGCTTTATTCTAATTGCTGTATTTATTCTGTTCTGTACATATTCAGTTTATTTGTTGTATTTCTATTTCATACTGTACATATTCTATTTATAGTATTTTTATTTCTATCATGTTCTCTGTATCAGAGCAACTGAAACACCAAATTTCACCCTGGGATAAATAAAGTATTTTGATTCTGATGTCACAATAAACATGCCCCTGTTCATTGTACTATGGCACATCTATAAAGTGTTTCCCATATCTTAAGCAAACCAGCTGAATAAACAATAAAAACTTTTACAGTCTCAAAAAGGCACTCAAACATCAAATGTAGCGTGGGGTTAACCTGTGAGTGGAAGTATGTCTCTATATTCTCCAGTAGCTCATTCAGCTTGGCGAGGCCTCTGGAGGGCAGCTGACAGTAGAAGGTCCCATCTGAGCAAACGCTGCTGATAGTCACGTTCATATAGGCGCTGTTCACCTGAGGAGAGCCACCAATAAGAGTTTAATGCGCTGTGCACACACACGCTGATCCAACCACACACATCCATCAAACTCTCTTGTACCTGCAAGGGGCTGGCTAACGTCTTGTTGTGCAGGGCTTTCATGCAGGCAGCGTTGATGTTGACGTCATCATCCTGTGACGTGTCGTACAGGACGACAAGAGGGGTCTGCCCTCTCTCCAGGATCTCCGCCAGTAGGATCCGTCCACTTGCCATCGTTTCAAACTTCTTCAGGACGGCAGGCTCCTGACAGAAGGGCTCCATGCCTGGATACACACATACACACACACAGTTACATGTATTTTAGGTAGAGGCCATAAAAATGTGGCCTTTGGGAACATATGAGGAATTCCTGTTCCTTAGTGTTTGAAACTGATGAACTTTTTGGATTTCTCGATGAATGTGTTGATTTAGTTCAGACTCACCTGCCAGCTTACACTTGGTTGCCTGGAAAGGCAGCTGGAAAAACTTCTCGTGCAGCTCAAACAGTTTGGTTTTGCTGATCACCTCTGAGAAGCCGTGGTCCACATAGTAAACCTACAGAGCCAAAAGTAAAGACCACAGGGACAACTGATATTTCCTCTCATCTCAAGCTAGCCATAAACATATCTTAAGCAAACCCTCCTTTGCCTTTGATGACACCTTTGATCATCTGTATTTAGTATGCAGTTTTTTTTATCTATTTGTCTTGGAACCATCAGTTGGCCTTCAGTGACTCTTGGTTATTTCCTTGACTTCTCACCTTGACCTTGTCAGCCATGACCTCGCAGACTTGCGCCCTCAGAATCTCCTCCTCTTCCTCAGCCCTGACAGCAACAAGTTGGCCTGAGGATGGAGATGACAAGGGAGCTGGACTGCTTTGGTCCAGGCCGTAAAACTCCCTCATTTCATCCTCCATGGATTCCTGGGCCTGGGAGTAACCCTCTCCAATGTACCTGAGAATGGAGGACGAGATGGACAGTGAGAGATTCATGAACTGCTGCGTCTTACAGCACATTCACACACACACACAGTTCTCTCCTACCTCAGAATAACTCCATTGGTGTTGGTGGCCTCCACCACCAGCACAGAGGGGTACTCTTCTTTGGGGATCTGCAGAGAAGGCACAGCCTGGTTACTGAGCCTCCTCCCCAGCTCCTGCCGTAACTTCAGCTCCTCCTCACTGGCTGAGGAGTCCCTCCTATTACAGTTCTCATCCTCTCCTCCTCCACCGCTGCTCCTCCTGTACAAGATGGCCCTCTTGGGGTTGTCTGGCATTGGGTAGTCGATGGTGCAAAAGTCAGAGAGGAGGTGAAGGTTCTCCAGGACATGTCCAGGCAGTTTGGTCTTGTAAATGAATAAATCAAATATCAAAAAGTAAATATTGAGAGCAGCTTGCTTCTGATTTAGATAATGCCATGTACATTATAGTGTTACTGACTTTGTATGTGTCCTGGAAGAGCTTTGGCAGGGCGTGGGCCCACAAGCCATTGGAGTATTTCACCAGCAGCTCCTCCAGTTTCAGCTTCAGGTCGGGGCTCAGGGTAGCAGGGGAGGAGGGAGGGCTGGGAGACGAGGAGGACGATGGTGGAGACTGAGGAGAGCGAGAACCAGAGCGAGTCAGATGGGTGCTGGCAGGTCTCTGTTGGGCGGGGGACCGCAGGGGTTTGTCTGTGGGGGTGTTTGAAGTCAGAGCAGGGGCAGAGGTGGAGTTTGGGTTAAGGATGGGTGAAGGGGAGGATGTGGTTGTCTGTTCCTTGGCGGGGTAGAGTAGCAGCTCTGATGGGTTGCTGCTGCAGGTTTTCTCTACCTGGGAGAATAAACGGAAAAGACTATAAAACCTTTCTGTACAGGATACAGACTGAACATAATGAGAACTTCATGAACTAAACATTGATGTTTAAAATACATTTTGTAGGATTGGTATCAATTTGTCGTGAGAGTGAGCTCTTCAAATTAGCCCCTGCCAAGCACCAACATTTATATTAGGTGAAGTAAATGTTTGTAAATGTTTATGCAGAGCCAGATTAGATGAAAGAATCTAATAAATAAAATAATATAATAATGATAAAAATCTCAACATCTTCTCATTTGTATATTATATATTTTTTAAAGGAAGTTTAAATCTAAATTGAAGTTTTATTTTAGTTGATGTCACAAAAGTAGCAGTAAACGCTAACCAGCCCTTGTATGATGACCATTACAATAAGTAATAACAGGGACACTTCAAATGTGCATTATTTTTTTATATGCACTTTGGTGGTTATTTGTTTTAGGGTATTTTTTTCTACATGTGCAATGTACAATGTATGTGATATAACTACTAATGTCAAGTATATAGTAAAGACAAAAGATGAATTCTTTATATTATCTGGGAAGCTGAGCATAGAGACATCACTCTTCCTTTCATTAGCACCACTGGATTATCATTTTATCATCAAGGTAACTTTGTATAATAGTAAATATTAGAAATAACTACAGGACCATAAGAAGTACATACAGTGCATATGTGTGTCCACGTCTCCAGGTCTTTGATGGCCTCAGTGGGCAGGTCCTGTTTGTACAGGTCTCTGTAGATCTGAGGCAGCTTCGACACCCAGAACCCATTACTGTACTTCCCCAGGATTTCCCTGATGCGACCCTGGACCTGTTGAGGGTTGTAGGGCTTTCCTTTCCCCGAACTGAGGCTCTCGTTCAGATTTGAGGGTGCTGGAAGATTGGAGAAAAAACATGCAGCCAATTACAGCTCCTCCAACAACGATCTGCTTGCTCTGAAACTTGTGGGCTGCAGGGCCACTTTTCCCCAACACAAAGGCACTCGAGTACTGTTTGAATTTGAATAAAAAAAGACAGAGGGATGGAGGAATGATACGAGGCATATTCATAACCAAAGTTAGGCTTTGTTTTGCTCCTGGGTTTGTCTCTTGATGGACTAGAAATAGTTTTTGGTTTCAAAAGAGCTAGATAAGAAAATGAGGAAACAACAGAGAGACCATATAGACATCCAGGTGTGAGTGAGTTACTCTGAAAATGTCTTTGATATTAAAGTATGAATCTCCAGAATGTGCATAATGAAATGTAGACCTGTTTTACCACTGTCTTGCACTGTGAGACATTCAGTCTTTTACAGTTCTTAACAGGGATCTCACTTTAATATAATTTCCTCTTCACTCTTCCTCTTCTAATGTCTCTTTTTATACATTAAGTATAGGCTATTAAACCAGTCAGTGCTCACACTGGAAAAGTCTCTTCTCTCCATAGGGGCCTGAAATAAACTTCTGAAATGGCCGGAGCCTTTGACATACCAGCCTCAGAGCTATGCAGTTTATTAGATTCCAGTGCTTCGCCCCAGGCCATAACCCTGCTTCAAAGAGGCAACATGCTAACAAACGTGTTTAAGTAAAGAGTTGTAGGAGAGGAGGCAAAGAGGAGGGAAGCTCACACAGACAACACAGACACCTCAGAGCTGATTTATGTTTTAACACTTTGAGAACACAACTCTCATCTGCAGGAAGCTCAGAGAACCAGCTGGGACAGAGTTGATGTGTGTTTTCCTTTACACATCACAAAATCATCATCAAAGGTCTGTTAGAGCTGATAGATGTGATTTGATAATTCAGCACAAGATACTGAAAGACACTGGAAAACTGTCTTTAATTAGCTGAGTCTTAAATGCACATGTCCTCTGGTGATGCTTAGAGCAGCTGAGCCGGCATTTATCTTGTCTGAAGTAACACAGACCATGGCAACATTTCTGCTAATTTAGAGGACAAAAAGCTACACAAAATGTAATTTTAGCCTAATAAAAAGCAGCCTGTCCTACTTACGACCAGTCTGTGGGGAGTTTCTGGAAAGGTGAGCATGCACCTCCTTCTGAAACCGTGATGGGAGGGTCATCCTCTTGTCTGACCTGGACACAAGAAAACAGGGCCGTGGAGGAGAAGTAAATGGTGATGAGGAAAGATAGACTTTTTCCTTTTTGGACATTCAAAAGCTACAACATTCTCCATCCATCATATTTGTACATAACTGAAAAAAATAATTAAACTTTGACTTCAGTTTTAAGGCTTGTCTAGGTTTGGCTCTGTGCTGCATGTCTGATCCTTAATCTCTTATTAGGCAGTCTGAGATCTTCAGAAAGGACTCTGTTTACAGCTCAAAGTCTGACCAGATAACCTTAAGCTTAACCCTAAGCTTAAGTTCAGTGAGAGACAAAGTCCTTTTTGGTTTGTCCTCAGCACCACAATCCATTATCAAACTGTCTTCATCTTCCACTGGTCTTGAACAATGGGTCGTGAGATAAAGCACACTAGATACTGAATTGCGCTGTATGTAGTCAGCAGCAAACTGAGAGTGCACGGAAAGATTTCTACTGTGTGTAAAATATCCATCCCTTTTTGTTGTCATATTTCTCCGATCTCTCTTGATTCAGCCTGTCCATCCCCTTCTCATCTCTGGCTTTAGTCACAACTCCTGGCTTGCCCTAATTAATTCATGGCAAATAATGGGAACAATCAATAGAGCAAAAAGGCTGTTTACTTTGTGGCCCTATATCGCTGTGAAAAGGTTTGCAGGGCTTTACCACCCATACACAAAACACATAACATAACAGATATCTGTGCACTATATGATGTATATTTGTTTTTCTCCTCAGACTGAACTATTGTTAAACCTGCTTTACATATAACTAACTTATTTTACTTACAAATATGCAAGATTTCTTCAATGGCAAATGGAAGCTAGTGACAAAAACTGGCATAATGATGTAATGTTTGTGAAGCAGAATAAATGTGGGATGAACATTGGTATGAAGGAACTGCTGTATTGGAATAACAATTTGTATGATTCCATATAAACATAGCAACCTTGTGGGTGCAAAAATTATTAACATTGGCACATGCAGTACCATTCAGTTAGTTATTAAAGTTATTCTGAGATAATAAATTAAAATATTTATTAATATTGGTAGTCTATGTCATTATAAGGTTAATTCTCCTTTAGTCTTTGGCTAAGGGACGTTCAAAAGGAATCAAAGAAATTTGAACATTTACATTACACAAAACCAGCCACTGAGCTGTACTTTATTTCTTGAAAAAGGAACCTGTGACCTCAGTGTGAACAGCTTTGTTGGTTTTAAGACTCACTCAAGAGCTACCTAGCCTGTCACACAACCTCACCCTCATACTTTGCCTTTTGCCTGAGCACCCACAAAACTCTCCCAGCCAGATGTCGACCAGCCTCCTGACTCATTTTTCCTCTGTTTTGATCTTAATAAAAGTGTTTTTCAAAACTGTAATTCTATGTTGTCTCTTTCATTTTGTTTGCTGAATTAACCACATGTGCTTTCAGGAATCCAATAGTGCATATGCGGCCGTACACACACACATACACACACACACACACACACACACACACAAATGATGATAACACTGGCCAGCCAGCGTTCTGTCCAGTGGAAGATCTAAAGGGATACAGAGAGATGTGCTGATTCACTCTGTGTCGGTTTAGAAGAGTTAATCTACCAGAGAATAGAGCGGGGATTAGAAAGGGCTCACATCCCCCCTGCTCTGGGCTCGTGTCCCCTGCCAACACACCAGGCTTCCCACCCTGCCGCCCCATTGTGCTGCGGAGGGCCAGTGGCACACTCGACACCCATGGAGACACTGACAGAGGACTGATGTCAGTTGTTTTCACAGTGGACGGACGAACAGAGCCATGGATGGATGGAAGCAGGAGAACCAGCCAATGAGCTGAATTTATCTTGATTCACTGTTTAAGCAGTGCAGATAGATAATATCTCGTCTTCAATAATAGTGAAACTTTGAGCTTTTTAACTCAATCAAGAACATGATGAATGACAGTAGAGCTCTAAAGCCAAAGTCTAAGTTGATTTTTACATTTGGGCCAATTACCAGCAAAGGAGGATCAAAGAATCATTATGATGAATTTGCAAGTGTTAGAGAGAGAATAATGTGTGAAAGAATAATGTGGATAAAATAAAGACACAAAATAAAGGTGAACGATGAAAATACCAAACATATAGACAAGGAGACACAGATAAGAGAAAGAAGAAATGTGAGAATGTGAAGCGAGGAAAAAGACACAGACATGGACAGGCAGAGAGAGAACCAGAATAATCCAGAGAGCACATCATCAGCCCAGTGCTGAATAAGCAGCAGCAGGGAGGCTGTTTGCACTCAGAAACCAACCAGAGTTCAACCAGGCTCCCATTCACCAGCAGCCTATTCTGATTCAGCTCAGACCACACAGGTGGGAGGAGAGGGGGGAGAGACAGAGAGAGAGAGAGAGAGAGAGAGAGAGAGAGAGAGAGAGAGAGAGAGAGAGAGAGAGACAGAGAGAGAGAGACACAGAGAGAGGGAATCAGATATACATTTAACATTACCATTACTTTCAGCTGTGGTTTGGACTTGATGGTGGAGAGTGTCAAGATTATATAAGAAAGCTGTAAGCGATAAGTAATTCACCACTCTAACATATTTTAAAAAAGAGATCATTTAATTATCTTAAATACTTTTTTAAAGCATGTTGCCTCCACAGGAAGTGCTCTGGCATGAGATCTAGTCTTTCTCAGCACGTTGGTCATTTGCACATTCCTCCGCTCTGGTTTCCTCAGCAGTGTGGAAGCCTGTCTGGTGACTTCCACATATAATTGTGCTTTAAATCCCACAACTATGTGGAGACCAAGCTCCGGCAGTGGGATATGAGCTCAAGATGTCTTTCCATGCTACTAAAGGCCCTTGACAAATCATTTCTTGAATGTCAAATCCATATTTTTGTCCCATCCCAAACACCATGAAATTGATCTCATAAAATCTTCTATATTCATAAACCTATTTGAAGTGAATAATTGTGTTAAGCTTCTCCTCTGTGTCCAACTGCTTAAACCTAATTACTGTAGCTCCTAACCATTCCCCTCACTCACTTTTCTGCAGTTGTGTTTCCTTTTCTGTTTGGGGTGTTCTGATTGGACATCTTGTTCGAATGCGCCCCAGTCTTGCCCTCCGACTGTCCATCCCTCATGTCCCTCGCCTGTCTGAAGTCTCCATGTCCTGCTCCTCGGCCTCCTCTTCCCCCGCCTCGCCCACGGTGGTTCGGCTGCCTCAAAGAGGTTTGAGGTTTGGCTGCGTGGAAAAAGAGAAAGCAAACAAATGAAGTAAAACTATGCACTTCAAGTACACGCAGCACACAGACACGCACCCTGACTCAGCTAAACCTGATGCTGAGACAGGGCAGTGTGTCTCTCTGGAGGGCACAGAGTCACAGATGGTTTGATATCTCTAGACACAGTAGATCTGATGAACAATATCATAGCTCCAGTCAGTAAGCCAGCAAGCAGCAACAACAAAATTGAAAATTAAAGATCACATAATTTTAAGAAGTTGAAAAACTTACCTGTCCCTACATTACTGGAGTTTTCAGTTTACACTCCCAATATGATTATGTAATAAATGGGTGGGGTAGGTCAAAGAAATACACCTGTTTGTTTTATTGAGCAAAGCTCAGTGACTCATTGTAAAATTACAACTTGGCATTTTTGTGTAAAAATGATGGAGATCATGTAAACTGTGGAGTCTAACAGGTACTAGCATGCATATGTTTGAATTTAGGAGATAGCCCTTGTTTCAAGTGTTTCTGCAAATTAAGCTAATCATTGCCAGGCTTTAGTTGCTCAAAAGATAATACACAAAGTGCTACTGATCGTCTCATCTAAGAAAGTGAACAAGTGTATTTCTTTTAATACTTAAAAACTTTTTTTGCTCGGCTCCATTAACCTGGCTGAATTTTGTGCTACAGTATTGTTATAAATAGTGGTATGAAAACAGACTGTTACTTAACAGTACAGTTCATGACACTGTGCTTAAACTTATGTTGAATGAAAGCAGTGTATATATATGAAGTAGGCTTATGCTGGAAGAAGGAATACTATATCATATAGCACATGATATAGAGAAATAAAAACAGCATTTTGTTGAAAACTCTTGTATTTTAGGATTATTTCCCCAGTTTCAGACTGGTAAGATCACTACTAGTGGAGAAATGTACATGTAACAGCAGGTAGCAGGAGTATTAATATTAATATGATTAAAATGCACAAACGTCAGAGTACAGTACAGTACAGTCCAGCCCCTCGTCATTTTGAAATGACATCATTCAAGCACACCATGACATGACATCACATTTCTGCCAAGTGACATCACCAATGTACCTCGTTGTGCATAACCCTTAGTCATTTCCACTCCCACACTCCATCGTCTTTTTCAGTTCTTCCTCCCACTGCCTCTTCTTTTATCATCACTTGATTCTCCAGCTCTTTTCTCCCCAGCAAGATCTAGAACTCTCTCCCGCTTTCTAACCCTCTCTGCTCTTGCCGAACCTCATCAGATCTGTCCAGTGACAAAACACAACAAGCAGCTTCATCAAGCCTACGTCTTTAAAAGTCATCGATTGGCAATTTCACATTTAATCGTAATCTATAATCTCTTAGTGGATATGTTACTTGTTACCATTTGACCTACTGGCAGTCAATCAGTTAATAAAATCAGCCAATTAATTCATCAATAAAACTTCAAGACACACGCATTACAGAAACTCAGCAGTCACACACACAGGCAGCCGGGAACAAGCTTAAATCCACATGCAAATATAGGCAAGGACAAACACATACACACAAAACACACACACACACTGAGAGCAGACGCAGACGCCGCGTCACCTCACCGGCATGGACACACAGTCTCTGGTCTGAATATCAATATCCTGGTGAGGTGGTGGAGGACAGAATGAGAGAGAGAGAGAGAGAGAGAGAGAGAGAGAGAGAGAGAGAGAGAGAGAGAGCGAGAGAGAGAGGTTGACTTGTGAATCAGCTGCTCTTCGCTTGCAGCTCAGTCTCAGCTGCTATAGGCTGCATTAGCCTCAAATCTCAACAGCCCGCCCCGCTCTCTCTCCCTCTCTCCCTCTTTCTAACTCCCTCCTTCCCAGTCATCTGTCCACCCCCTCCCTCCTTCCCATTTCACCATCCCTCTGCTTTTTCCCTCCTCCTCTCTCCCCTGCCTGCACTACCACCTCCCACTTCCTCCTCTGACACTCTAAGAATATTCTGCAGCATCACAGTCTGGCAGAGGGGTATTTGTGCATATACATGTTTCTGTATGTGTGTGTGCATGTGGGGAGGAGTTTGTGTTGAGTTTGTCGAGATGAATAAAGCTTCAGAATTGTGCACACTAAAATAGGGCATGTGAGCTGACATCTTTGTACACATGTAAACCTGATACACCTGTGCGGCCCTGTATTGTGTATCTGTCTGCATGAGTGCGCGTGTGTATGCGATATTCTTAGTACCTAAGGTACTGCAGGTCTCCACAGAGCAACAGTTAAAACAGGCCAGTCATTCATCCAAAAACTGTCGCGCTGCACCGCAGAGAACATTTGCTAATGTTGCATTGTCACAGTACCGACACAGGCACTGGACATTAGTTTTCTCTTTCTGCAGTGCTGCTGCACTGTTGCACCAGCCCCATGAGGAGTGTGGAAATGGTTTGGAAATATTAAAAATAACTGAGTGGTCATTATGGATGGAGAAGATGAATGGAGAACTAAATATACTGGCTATTTTCTGAATTGGTTTGAGCAGTCTAATATTTTTTTATGTTAAGATGTGCTTAGTTAGGAGATGTAGTTAGGAAATTATAAAAACCACAGTATAGAGTAGACCATACTCAAAGGAATTAAGACACAAGGGGTAGAAAACAAAACTGCTTTGTCTTCATCAATATGCTGATAGAGGGGATTTTACACAGCAAATAAACAAAAATATACACACACTGACTATGACAAGTCCTCTCAGACACTACCTTGCCAACTACACAATGACCTCACCTAATAATACATTTAACACCCTTACTGAAATGTTACTGGTCAAGATGTCATTCATTTTGCTTAGATGCACTTATTTGATCATTATTTCATTACTTTGCAAAATATTTTCTATATTCTATATACATAATAAGTCACTGGATATTTTATGTCATGCCACATGTACTGTAAACCTGAAATTTATGCAAAGGTTTGCATTAATGGATTCTTTCTTTGCTATGACATCCAAGTCTGTCATATACATGTAATCTTCTACTTCAGTGTTTTACAAATACACAATAGTCCAACACAGACAAAGCGCCCCACACCAGTTCTTCTTGCAGAGCCACAGTGCTGCCAAACAATTCATGGTGTCTATTTTCAGTATTCACATGTTTACTTGCAGTTGTTAGGCTTTTGTATTGATTTTAAATGACATTTAATCCAATACCTGACTGATTTAAAGCCATCTTATGACTGAGTAAATGAAAGCCTGAAACGTCTGTGTAATTGGATAGAGCTTAATGTGTGTTCTCCAGAAGAGGCTGATAAAAGGGAAAGTCTATAAGATTACAGGTGGCATGTGCAGCTTGTGAAACTGGATTAAAGCTTTCTGCTGAATACTGGAACGGCAAACCCATGAGATCCAAAACCATTACCTTGCTAATTCTGTCCCCCACCAACTTGCTGAATATATTAGCTTGCAGCCTCTCCTACAGAAACTGTTAAATATAAGAAGCAACTGACGATGTTTTTCATATCAGCTGTGTGTCAGTGCACTTGCAAGCATCTCAAATGGTGGTCAGAAACCTTACCGTTGAGGACGAGTGGGGCAGCCGGTTTGACCCTCATCTGGGTGTTGACCAGGTGTGGCCGGCCTGTCTTTTTGGAGCTGCGCTGGCGTGCCACCACCTTGGCTATATGGGCCGTCTCATTGCCCCCTGAGGGAAAACACACCGTCTGGAGAAAGACACACAGATACTACATCGATTAGAGATTCATCACAAGGTTGGACAAGTTATTACTACTTCCTATTAACATCCTGGTCTGCATTTAAAATAAATTATGCACACAGTACTTTGGATACATCTTGGT
This sequence comes from Scortum barcoo, assembly GCA_023238725.1. Taxonomy (NCBI): domain Eukaryota; kingdom Metazoa; phylum Chordata; class Actinopteri; order Centrarchiformes; family Terapontidae; genus Scortum; species Scortum barcoo. The sequence goes on along the minus strand of CM041532.1, from coordinate 19,671,746 downwards.
AAGGTTGCTCCAACATAAACTTGTTCTATCTTTAGCTGCATGCCACCAATATTCCACAGAGAAAATACTGTCAACATCTGAAGGGAAGTCACGGCGGAGAAAATGTGATTATAGAAGCTCTTAGAGTAACAACCTACTGATAACCTGCTGATGCTGTCATCTGACTCTCAGTTCAATCTGGATTCAGTCCTTTGAAATGTTTTTTTTCAGTGAAACACAAAACTAGATACAGGTGGGGTTTTTTTTGGCACCAGTGAAAAAGAACAAATTTAAATAGTCAAAGTTAGCCTGGTGATGCTCCTCACTCCTGTTGAGCTTCATTATCATGAATGAAAAATAACTTTAACTAACATTACTATATATGTGTACACATCTGTCCAGCAACCATACACACACCTCTCCAGAGCGGTTGCGCTCCACACGGACTAAAGAGGGCATGCTGGCCAGCAATGCGTCCAAGTGGTTGTGTCCCATCTGTTTGTGTGGTATCTGCTCCCCGGTCAGCTCCTTGTACTCTGACTGCAGACGGGACAGTGACAGTCCACCTTTGTTGGCCTGGAGGACGGCCCGCAGCATCTTCTTCACCAGCTCCACGTCAGCCATCTGCAAAAACAAACAAAAAAAAAAAGGCCATTCCATAAACAAGCAAGAAAATAAACCAAACGGGTGCAGAAATGAATTAGGTGAATGGTGGAAATGGAAACAGCTCCACACCTGTCATCCAAATATGAGGGAAATGACCACAGAAGACCAACGCTGTGAGCTTTTTGTCAGTTTTGTTTTCCTTAAAACATTAAAGGCAGGAGCTAAATCTGACAGTGACTGCTGCTGATGATGAACAAACCCATTCAAATGTGCAATAGTCTGCAAATACTTTAGATTGAGTTCATCCCATGGCCCAGTGGCTGACTGGTTAGGCAGGTTTTTATTAACTGCTGATCAGATATCAAAAGCAATGTGTAAAAAAAGTTTTTCAGTGGAGATAGTCTGTTTTTACATAGCCACTATTTGTTTTTCGATATTATCCTTTATTTTTTAAACTTTTACTGTAGCCCTCTGGATACATTTTTGCAGAAAGCTTTAGGTTGTGCAGCCTGTTTTACTCCATCCTCCTGCAGAAAAAACACTTTCAGTTTCCAGCTCGTGTTCAGCCAAACCAAACCGCCCTACAGAGGAATTCAGACAGCTGAAAAACCTGAGCCAGGGTGATCTCTGTGAAAAGTGTAATGACAAGATTTAAAGTCGGTGTGGTAGACATATCTGGACTCGGACGTGGAGACACATCCTCAGCAAGCAGCTTCAACTTCTCCCGAGGAGGTGTGTTCAGTGCGCCTCTGTGCTTTTTAATAACACGTTGATGTGATCCATAATCTCCCTTTGAACGGTGACATTGTTTACATTTCAGGAATAGTCTCTGAGGTTTGTGCTGTGCAAAGTGTACACGCAGGAATGCTCACACATCCAGAACCCATCCACGGGTCCAGCCCATTAAATATTTCAGGATTAATATATTCATTTTGTAAAGACAGCCTTGTTTTTTATAAGGTTTGACGTTGAGTTGAAGGATTTACATTACTCAGCTTGATGACACTGTGATGATGGAAAAGAAACTCACAAAACTGAGACAAGTGGAATGAACTTGTGGGATTTACCCTACAAGGAAAGCCTCTCAGTATTAGATGGGTTTACACCACTTGTTGATGTGTCCACTTTCTGCAGCCGGGACAGAAACTATGAATGACGTAACGCGTCACACTCTGGCTCCACACCCTTTGGGACCAAACTATTTGGATGAAGTGCCTCTTGTCTTTTTTTTTCCAGTTTTGCCAACAAAACTGTGCTTAAATAGTCCTAACAGGCTGAATTCCGGATGTATCTTGGACCTGACCCGGTACACAGTCTGCTCGGGAGACGATACGGCGTGTTATTTCGAGTTAAATCCTCCTGGACAGCGGCTTGTGAAGTCAGCTGAAAAACGCCATCAAAAGAGCGGAAGTAGATGAATGTTGCCTTCGTAGTAAAAGCGCACAGACTCTCCGAATGTTGGAGAAGTATTTATTTTGAAAGCCTCTACCGGAAGTGGGCTTCGCGTTCTATCTAACTTCAAAACTCTCGAGCCGTCCGAGCCGGGAGGCAAAATAAACACCCGGCGAAACTTCATCAGGACCGAGAGTTGTAAAAGTAAGATAAAAGTAACAAAGAGCTGTGTACCTTCCTCTAAAGAGACACACAGAGGGTGAAGTCAGGAGCCGGTCCTGTTCCTGTGAGCGCTGTCACCGCCAAGACCCGAGCTGCGGCCGGAGCTCCGTCTGCCAGCCGGGCCGGCCTCTCCTCCGCCGCCTGATTGGTCAGCTGTGGACGGGCCGCTGGATGATCACACGTCAGTATGACAGAGGACACAGCTCCTGTCCTGCCCCGACACACACACACACACACCATGAACACCACTCTGCATTGTCAAAGAGAGTCAGGAACAATCCCTGTGAAAACACACACATCCACTGCAACACATACACATTATACATTTTATATTACACATATATTACACATTACATTATACATTATATACGGGACCTGTATATAATATAATATATTCTCATTTTCAATACACAGTATTTTTTTATATGTATACATTACTCTGTCTTACCCACTTAGCTCATATATATAAGCTACCCATTGTAATACTTTTATTTATCCCAAGCATCTTTTGCACTCTCATCATTGCACAATTGTTACACTTACATAGGAGTTTATGTTTATTTTACCTTTTTGAGCTGCTGACCTGTTTCTTTTTTTTCTGTGTATGTACAGAGAGAGCGTTGTAAAACCAAGTCAAATTCCTTGTACATGTGCATACATACCTGGACAATAAAGCTGATTCAGATTCTGTGTGTGAGCATGTGTGTGTTAATTAAATTCAAATTTTCTCCCCTGAAAAGACAAAAACTATGAAACCTATAATTTTCTTGTATATAAATTAGGGTTGCATCTAACAATTGTTCCTATTTTTAAATAAATAGTAGTTTTTTTAATTACATAATAAATTGTTTAGTCTATAGGATAAGTGTTACATAATTACCCAGACACCGAGTTGGGGGTCTTCTAATTGCTTGATTTGTCCAACACAGTCCACACTCAAAGCTGTTAAGTTTACAATGACATAAAACAGAGATAAAAACATAAATAATTAATCTATTATTGATTATTATATAAACTATTGATTTTTTAATCAATTAAGCACCCATTAAAGAGAGTAATTGCTGCAGCATAATATAAACATGTCTACATTATTCATTATAGACACACACAGACATATTATTTATCATTGATTATTTTTTATTATTATATTGATTATTATCTTATTTCATTCATTGCTTATTTTGCATTTATTACTCACATTTATTTGTTTATCTACTTCCCTTCCCCAATAATATTTCAAGTGATGCATTCTCTGTCATTAACTTATGTCACTCTGTAAATGAAACTTAATTTTCCATTTAATAATCCAGATGCTCATTAAAAACCTTAAGTGATATTGAATAAGTATCACACTGTGTGACTTTTACCCCTGCCTCTCATCAGCTTTCTTGCTTTAGACACATATTCAGCCCATTTTCCCTTGTTCCATTCATATTCATATCAACACTTATTGAATTGCTGAGAAAACTCAAAAAACAAAAACAAAAAAATTGTATTTTATTTTATTACTATGGTACATTTTGGTATGGTATGTTACTATGGTACTTTTTAAAGATAATTGTGCATAAAGTTCTGACAAATTGTGAAAACTCAACAGCAGTTTGATAACTGTCCATAGCTCTTTTGATCATCCAATATCAATTCTAAATGTATTATTTACAGACATTTTGCAGCAACAATAAAAACAGTATGAACATTTAATTGTATGCGAATATGAATAGAATACAATGTGATATAAAATAATTATAATAAAAATACATATACAATCCAGACTATAGTATGAACTAAAGTAGGCGTTCACGCTGCAGCCACCAGGGGCGCTAATGTCAGCTTCTCATCCGCCGGAAGTGACATGTCAGAAACCGGAACAGACTACCGGATTTCCAAGCTAGCTGTCCAACAAAAAAAAAAACAACAGGGGATTGTTATTTTTCTGCATGAACTCCATAGGGTGCTGCATTTAAAGACAGGAACATCTGTGTATGCCTGGTAAGAAAATAGAAAAATATCGCGTTTCTTTTTCAGTTTCTTGTCAGTGTGGGTTTCTGACTTTAGCTGACGTTAGCTAAAAGGCTAATTTAGCTAGCTGTTAAATCAACTCTGATGTTTAACTAAAAGACAAATAGACACAGCGAAGCACAAATTAAGTTACTTTAGAGTCATTTTGTGTGTGGCTGCTGGTGTTTAACATAATTTAAGCTAACAATCCAGCTTGATTGTATTTCATGACATCTTTCCCTTTCGGTCGTAAAGCTGCTTAGTTGTTTTATGACAGAATAAAAACAAATCATCAAATTGATTTAGCCCTATGAATACCAAACGAATAGACATTAAAAGACACTGTTAGTGACTAACTGAATGAATAAACGAGCTCTTAGTTTTATTTATTAGTTCATTAAAGACCACGTCACAACAGTAGGAGGGAATGAACAATTTCTCTACACGTTTTTATATTGCAACATGTATATTTGTTTATTAGTTTTTTTTTTTACAACTTCTTTATATTATTTTTATTTGTTTTTATTTATTTCATTTTTGTTTTGCCTTTTCTTACTTATGCCTCCTGCACTATCCCCTTTGTTGTAACACTACACATTTCCCCCCTGATTAATAAAGGATTATCTTATATTAGTGATCTAACTGAGTGTCACATGAATATATTCAGTGAATTGATAATTTCATCACTATTCAAGTGGCTCCATGTGTCAAGCTGACATCCATGTGTGATTTTGTTCGCTGGATAATTACCCTCCCTTTCTCAGTTTAAATCGGCTGTGACGCTTTGTGATGCACCACTTATGACCCCTCCCTGAAATCTCAGCCCTGTATTGTCCTCTTCTGTCTCGGGAAAAGAGGAAAGGGATGTGAAAGTGGAGGAACAATTAGCACTAGAGCCAAATGTGTTTACTGGAGGTGACACTATTTTAACTTGCTATTATGGCTTTGAACAGGCGACACTCGTATACCCCCCGGGTGAGTAACATACTCAAAATTAAACAACGTCTCATTTAGTGTCTTATTTCAGTGTTAATTTTGATTGCTTGAACTAAAAACCTATTTTAAAAAGTTACTGATTGTGGGACTCACCATACAGTACTTGTTGGCTTCACCTTGTTGAATATTGGATCCTCATCAGGTAAAACAAGAAAGAATATAAACTGTAGATATTCTGTAGAGAAGATGACGTTTCTGTCTTAAATGTTTAACCCACAGACACGCTTTTGTTACCAATAATCTTAACCAATACTTACTCTGTAAAACTGTGTCTCTGCTTTTCTGAAAATAACAATATCCTGAGTTACGGCTTCTATCGTCAGGCTCTGATAAGCCCTTTTTTTTTGCCCTGTGATTTAAAACTGCGAGGCAGCATGAGTTTATATGTCCCTACAGCTCTGTAAAGCGATTAGACTCTACGGCAGTCCTAGTCTGTGGTGAATGAGCATCTTTGTGTGAGGAAGGCAGGGTTTATTAGGACATCTATTGTGGTCCAGGACATATGACTAGGTGCATGAGTGTGTTCTGTGCTCTGTAGCCTTAAGACTCTCTTGTTATTTAATATGTTTGTCTGCTCTTATTAGCCGGAGCAGGAGGAATTATGGGGCATTACTGTTACACATGAAACAAGGCTGTTTGTTTGGGTGTCTTGCAAGTCAAAAATTCTGACATTCATACTCTTACTAAGTTATGTCTTTTTAGTCATAAAAAGATATCATGCCTGAGGAATTCTGAAATTTAAACAATAAATTCTCTGGCATGTAATGACCTCACCTCTCTTTTCCTTTGTCTCTCTTGGGCACTTTCTTTCTCCATACTTCTCCCTATCTGTATTTCCCAAATCTTCCAGCTGACCAGCCCACTGATCAGCAAAATGAGCAGCGCAGGAACAGTGGAGAGCGGTAAACCCCCGAAGGTAGGTCACTTGTCAGTACACACAAAAGAAAGAAAGAAAACAGAAGAAATGGAAAAACAAATAAACATAAACTAATGTGTAATGACTCACAGTCTTTCTCACTCTTTTCTCTGCTTCTCTTCTCCTAGATTGGCTCTGTAGTGGAGGTGATTGGAAAGGGTCAGCGTGGTACTGTCGCCTACATCGGCGCTACCCTCTTTGCTTCTGGGAAATGGGTCGGCGTCATACTAAATGAGCCCAAAGGCAAGAATGATGGCACTGTGCAGGGGAAACGCTACTTTACCTGTGAGGAAAACCACGGAATATTTGTCAGACAGTCCCAGGTTAGTGACATAAATGTATTGTGATATATAGATGAATGTGCATCATATGCATCATCAGGGTTGGATGAGAGTGTAGAACCTCCTGTTACTCTGATTAAGGATGCATCTATTTTTCCCAGTTGCCCGACCTTAGTATGCAGGGAAACAGATTATTAGTGTAATGAAAATTCCACCCTCACTATTATGTTTTCTTTATAAATTGACTTTATACTATGTTAGACTAACCAAGACCTAAATTCCTTTAAAAGACAAACCTCTGACCGACAATACACTTCTGATCTGCTGTAAAAGAGAGACCTCTGACTTATAATGGTCATCACACTACGGAAGACACTGTATCACAGGATTCAAATTCAGATTTATTTATTTAAAGCCCAAAATCACAAACATTGTTTGCCTCGGAGGGCTTTACAAGTCTGTACAGTTGTGACACCCTCTGTCCTTAGACCCTCGAACCGAGTCAGGAAAAACTTCAAAAAACCCTTTATGGGAAAAAGAAGAAACCTGAGGAAGAGCCACAGATGAGGGATCCCTCTCCCTGGGATGGACAGACGTGCAATAGATGCCACATGTACAGAGAACATCATCATCAATCATATTATGGAATTATACATTGGGTCGTAATAAATTGTAGATAAACTGAGTTCATGGGTTTAGTCCATGTGTGAAGGTATCACAGGTAATGGAAATGAGTCCTGTGAGTCCAGGTGCATCTCTAGATGTCCTCATATGGAGCTCTGGGCCACTCGACCTTCTCTCCACAACACAGACACAGATCATGTCCCCACCAGGCCGGTGAACCTCAGACAGATGGACCACAAACCAGAATCAGTGAGGAACCTGCAAGACTGGAGAGAACAAAGAGGACCGGGGCTCCGGCAGTAACATGCACTTTACAGGACATAAGAGTATTCACTTTAACCACTTTAGCCACTTTAACTAGTTTATAAGCTGGCTCCAGTTTGCAGCACTGGCTCCAACTGGTTTTAAATATTAAACTACAATGACCTGATTGACTATCTTCCTGCCAGACTCCTTTTACACATGAAGACGATGTAACCCTGAAACTGTCTACTAGAACGGGTTGACAAGACCTCACACTCCCTCCCCTCCCCACCTTTTCTTTGTTTGTATACCACTATAAGTATCTGTGCTTTTCTTTTTTTTTCTTTTTAACCTCATCCTTCCACATTTTAAACACCTTCTATAACTTACCACTGTATGTAAGTCTTCCATTTTTACACATTTTTTTTCTTTTTTCAGTAGTTCTGCCTCTTTTTATTTATTTCTGCTTCTAAATGAGTTATTTGGCTCAGACTGTGTGACCCCCCTTTGGGGAATCCACACAAAGCGATCCATTCACCCAAATGTTTGCAACTTTCTTTCCCATATTTGTTTTTCATGACTGTCTGTTACTATGGGTCCCTCAGGTGGAGGATCCTGAGTCTTTCCCTGCTTTGCACCCATTCTGATACAAAGGTAGTGTACACTATCACTCTCGTCACTGCGAGTCCCCGATTCGTTTTTGGTACAACAAAATTTCAGTATCTCACCGAATGAATAGAACATTGGCCCCAAGGGGGTTCTTTGGGATCCCAGTGGAGATGGCCAGGAGCTGCTGGGGATCGGTCCTCTCGTCTCCCAAGGTTTTTTCGTGGAGGTAGAGGCAGGAGGATGTTGTTTTTCTCCTGGAAGGCCAGTCACCGTCCTCCATTGGCTCCAGACGATCTCTCAAGGTATCCCACTTCTGACACCAAGTTTGTTGAGGAAAAAATATATTTTGTCTGTACTGGAAATAAAGAGAATTGATCCGACGAGAGTGTCTTTTATATTTTAATGTCTTCTTGCAAGAAGGTGAGCTGTCAGACAACCGAGTGTGTGCTCAGCTGGATGAGGACTCACAAGTGATAACAGCACAGAAAAAGCACAGATACTTATAGTGGGATACAAACAAAGGAAAGGTGGGGAGGGGAGGGAGTGTGAGGTCTTGTCAACCCTTCTAGTAGATAGTTTCAGGGTTACATCGTCTTCGTGCGTAAAAGGAGTCTGGCAGGAAGATAATTAATCAGGTCATTGTAGTTTAAGATTTAAAACCAGTCTGAGCCAACCCTGTGATAGCATGTCTTCCGTAGTGTGATGACCTCAGTCAGAGGTCTCTCTTTTACAGCAGGTCAGAAGTGTATTGTCGGTCAGAGGTTTGTCTTTTAAAGGAATTTAGGTCTTGGTTAGTCTAAATATAGTATAAAGGCAATTTATAAGGCAATTTATAAAGAAAACATAATAGTGAGGGTGGAATTTCTATTACATTAGTTATACCCAATATTTCTTATGTGCATAAAATGGCTGTATACTTTCATTAGTGAGTACAGTGTTGATAGTTTTATGGGATGATATGACTGCCGATCTTGTTTTCATGTCCATATTGTCCTGATTACACCCTCATCATCTGATCATCATTCTGTATAGATCCAGGTGGTGGACGATGGCTCCAGCGCCACCTCACCAGATACTCCTGAGTCAGGCATTGCAAAGATGCTCAGACAGAAGGGTAAGTGTGAACAACAGCTGCTTGAAAGTTATACTTTTGAAACACAGCCCATCAAAGTTAATAATAATTACAGAGGTGGATAATAATTTTTACTTTGTTTCCTCCAGACATTCCTGAGACTCCCAAAACAACTAAGCAGGTAGGCAACAATTCGATGGATATCACTGCTTTTTTGTGTTGTTTCCATGCCGTGGCTTTGAAACTGGCTGGATTCCTGTAGATCTTTTTGCATATACTGTGGATTTAAGTAATACTGCTTGTACATATATTCACTAATTTTAAGTTGATTACTGACACTTAAAGTCAGCACCTGCCCTTTCCAGAGCAGTAATACTGGTTTAACTATGTTGTTTAAGATTAATCAGACCAGTAAAGAAACTAAATCCATTTCAAAGAGTGATGATACTGTGTGACCATCAACTGTCCCTTGCTGTCTTTTTCTGACTAGACTTTTCTGACTTGTTTTAAAATGTTGTCCCAGTTTTGCTCCCTTATCTTTCCTGTACAATGCAGATTAGTTTTGCCTCTCATGTTTTGGGTTTACCTCTCATTTTGTTCCTCTGAATACCTTTTTCCAGACACCTGTGAGCATTAAGAAGGTAGAAATATTTCAATTCAACACATTTGCTTTGGCCTTGGTTGTTAATCACACTAATGCGGCAACTCATCTTTTGTATTTAAGTTTCCTCTTTACATATTGACGTCTGCACGGGTCATAAAGACATCATATGTCATTTGATAGATGTGATTTTTGCAATCTTTTCTTTTGGTTTTCTGGGGACCACTCCATTTTGTACACCAGATACTGCTGCTTGTTTGCTCACTTTACTTTCTTTACTTTTTAATCTGGTGAAGGCATCCAGCATACGCATTTAGACACCTAAAGTATGACAGCTTTAAGGTCATCATGACAGGGTCTTGGTCATTCCTCTTGGCCTCACAATTTGGTGACGTTTTGCCATTGTTTTAAACCTGTTGCATGAGTTCACATTTTATTGTGCTCTGTGGCTTGAGTCATCATCTCATCAACTATTTTTTAAAATGGTGTTAAATGGTGCATGCAGCCGTCAAAGCTATGATCGCTGGATATGAACTAACAGTGGGTATGCTTCATATGTGCTGCTAATCTCTTATCTTGCTTCACTACTGGACGTGTGTGTGTGTCCGTGTGTGCGATTGTGTGTGTGATTGTGTGCTCCAACCCCTCTCTGCAACTCACCTCCTCCTCTCCTCCAGTCCTCTGCCCGCCGCTCTGCCAAGGTGAGCTCATCTACAGCAGACAGGGGAGGTCAAATGGCATCTAAGCAGAATGATTTAGAGCAGCAGTTCATTCTGCAAAGCTTTGCTGTTTTCATGCTTCAACTTTTTGTGGATGCTAAGCAAGTTAAACCAAGGGCACAGCTTCAAATGTTTGAAATCCTTTCAAAGGCCATGAATTTTTGTTTCATATGATAGGAAATACAAGCTTTTCAGTAGAGAAGACAACCAGGATTACATGAGTTTGCTCAGTGTAATATTGAGATTCTTCACCTTTTTTTTTTTTTTTTTTAACAGAATGTGACTAATTGGTTTAGGTGTTATAATTGTGTTAAATGTAATATGTTATAATTTGTGCATGTCATTTATTTATAAAATCAATAATTGTAACCCAGTGAAAACTCTGATCAGACTGTTAAAATGCAAAGGGTAATCTTTAATTTTTCAAACTTTTCATCAGCTGTTTGTAGTTCTCTGTACTCGTGCAAATGTCATATACAGTGTGAGCATGATGGCGGTAGAACTGACTCTGTAATTAGAAAGTGTATGAATGAGAATGCAGCACATGAGGTTTTATTCTGTAAGTCTGCATCTGAGTTCCTAGCAGTACCTCTCAGAGTCCTAACACAGTCTCTATGATCACACTGTGGCAGTGGAGCACCCCAAGTCGTCTCGCGCCTGCCACTTCCCTCCCCTCCCTCCTGGTACGGCCCTCTGGCCGCCCCAGCCTGACGCTCACGGTATGCTCTGCCATATCAGGGTACCTCACCTGATACTTCAAAGGGAGTGGTGATTTGTTTGGCCCTGAAAACTGGTGATTGGTTGTCCTTTGGTGCACAGGTGCAGGGCTCTACTCAGATAAATGAACTCAGAGCGCTGTCTGTGGGAACATTTCTTGTGAGGGACACTGGGAGGTGAAATGTTTGGTCCTGAAAGATGCATGAAGATGGGAATATCATTGTATTTCATCACATAAGCTATCGCAAGATGAATTCAATGGCACAGCATATAATACGGGATGTTCACTCTCCTACTGGGTGCATAAAAGCTGTGTGAACTAAGGAGCTTTTGTTTTGATTATTTTGATTAACACATTGACATTCAAATACCTAACTCCACCATTTCCACTTTCTTCTATCGTCTCCCTTATGCTGACCTGCATTCAACAGGCGTCTCGTGAGAATCTGTCGTCCTCCCTGTCTGGTGATGTCAGTGAGGCGGGCCTGTCCTCCCACCAGGGTGCGCTGGGGGCTCCCGTCATGCCTCAGCCCAGTGGGTCACCTGCAGCAGCGGCAGCCTCAGTCCCGGCTACTCCAAGCAAGGTGGGTCACTGACAGTTAGAAAAAACTATTTTAGCATCAGCACAACTGAAACTATATGCCCATAAAGACTTTTAATTAAAAGGTATCTAGTGTCATTTTCCATATTTTCATGTGGAAATCAGTACAACACCAACATTTCCATCATATTTGTCATTTAATGAGCTTGTCCCATTTCATCCATGTTCTCATCATTTGACCAGGTGGAACCTGCCATTTCCAAACAGGTAGAGTTTTCTAATGGCTACATGCATGCTGATGATACCTGGCATGAGTTTACTAACAGACTCATAACATAAGAGGGCAAAATGACCCTCTGCACCCTTTCTCAGTACCTGAATATGGTTTGGTAATGTCCTCACAATGAATTAAATGGTGATGATGCATGGTTTAACTTTCTGAGACACTGAATGAAACACTACACCATTGTGTTTGGAGGGAATGGATTAATCTTCCGTCATTGCTCTTTAATATGTCTGGCAGTACTACCTGTTGATGGTAAATTCAGGCGTTAAAGTCAGTAATTTGAAATAATCTCGTTCTGGGTTTTTGGCGGAGGAGCTTGATCAGTGTTTTTGTTACATTTCTTTTCTGCCTGAAAAAATAATATCTTGGGACGTAAATTCTACAAATTTACTAAAGAAAGGCATATTTAAATTGTCGTTTTGTTGCTCCTTCCTTATTTGCCCTTGTCAGGAGGAAGAATCGCTGCGAGCCCAGGTCAAGGACCTGGAGGAGAAGCTGGAAACACTGAAGATGAAGCGGACAGAGGACAAGGCCAAGCTGAAGGAGCTCGAGAAACACAAGATCCAGCTTGAGCAACTTCAGGAGTGGAAGACCAAAATGCAGGAGCAGCAGGCTGAGCTGCAGAAACAACTCAAAGAAGCCAAGAAGGTACACAGAAAAATAAAGTATAAATTCATTTCTAGTTGGTCTTAATCACAGCATTATCAAGTTGATTACATTACGTTGTGACAAATTTTAAGTGAGTAATTTGTACGATATGAAATTATTTATTTTTCAAGTCTGTAAGAATAAATGAGGCAACTCCACTGCCATCATACAAGACTTTCTAGAGCTTTTCTTTTGCACCTCCTCCTCCCAGGAAGCCCGTGAGGCACAGGAGGCCAAGGACCGCTACATGGAAGAGATGTCTGACACGGCGGACGCCATAGAAATGGCCACACTGGACAAGGAGATGGCTGAAGAGCGTGCAGAATCATTGCAAGTGGAGGTCGATACACTGAAAGAGAAAGTGGAGGAGCTCTCCATGGACCTGGAGATCCTTAGACATGAGATTTCAGAGAAAGGTTTGTCTTCATCCCTTATTCCTGAGCCTCTCTCTCATCATGTTTCTCCTTTTTATTTATGTACTGCTTTCTCCTACTGTGTTTTTTATTTTCTCCTGCAGGCTCAGATGGAGCTGCCTCAAGTTACCATGTCAAACAGCTGGAGGAGCAGAATGCCAGACTGAAGGAAGCATTGGTTCGGTGTGTCAGATGTCTTAGAAGTTCTTTTTGATTATAGTTTACATATTTAAAAAAAAACTACAACTTGATCAAAAAGGGTCTGTGAAGACGAGGCCTATAATAGAGTTTCGGTAGTTTTTTTTAATCTTATTTTTCTTTTCCCCCTCAGGATGCGTGACTTATCTTCTTCTGAGAAACAGGAGCATGTGAAGCTGCAGAAGCAGATGGAGAAGAAGAGCACTGAGCTGGAGACTCTGAGGACTCAGAAGGAAAAACTGCAGGAAGAGGTCAAGCAGGCAGAGGCCACGATTGACGAACTGAAGGAGCAGGTACAGTCAGCAAGACACAAGAAAAGAGGATGAATATGATTTTTATGAGTCTCTGATGATGTTGTTTGGAAATTGGGAAAATAAAATGAACAAAGTTAAATACAGTGAATATAAATATTTAGGCCGAGGTACAGAATTTAACTGCACGTGTGGCTGTGTGTGTGTTTTGTGTGTGTACCAGGTGGATGCTGCACTGGGGTCAGAGGAGATGGTGGAGACCCTGACAGAGAGGAACCTTGACCTGGAGGAGAAAGTCCGAGAGCTGAGAGAAACAGTCACTGATTTGGTTTGTCCTCATGTTTCTGTTTTCTAACCAATACACACTGCAAGTAGCCACAATTACATTCTCATTTTAAGATAAATGAGTGAATCAAGTTTTCAGTGATATTTAATCACCTTTATTATGGTAAAAGCGGCCAGGAAATTACTACAAAGATCAAATTAATAAGAGGCAGATTAAAATAGTAGGATGTTTATGCTAATATCTACCTTTTTTCAACCTGTCACTGACCTCTAACTTTTCCCTGTAACTATAGGAGGCCATCAATGAGATGAATGACGAACTCCAGGAGAACGCCAGGGAGACGGAAATGGAGCTGAGGGAGCAGTTGGATCTGAGTGTGGCAAAGGTCAGAGAGGCTGACAAAAGGGTGGAGGCTGCCCAGGAGACTGTAGCTGACTACCAGCAGACCATCAACAAATACAGAGAGCTCACCGCTGGGCTACAGGTGGGTGGTGAGGAGGGAAACACGCACGCTCTAGGAAATAGGATACACACTGGACGATGCCCTGACATTGTGCCTTTTTCTCCTTTGTGCATCAGGAGGCCAACAGAGAGCTGATCAGCCAGCAGAATGCAAATGCCGAACAAGTTCAGCAACCTCCTGCCGAACTATTTGACTTCAAGATTAAGTTTGCGGAGACCAAGGCTTATGCCAAGGTAGGAAACCTTCATGTGTTATTGTGTCAGGAGTATTGAAAGTTTAACACCTCTGAGACAATTTTCATGTAATCTGTGCACCTAGGCCATTGAGATGGAGCTGAGGAAAATGGAGGTGGCTCAGTCAAACAGACAGGTATCCCTCCTCACCTCCTTCATGCCGGACTCCTTCCTCCGTCACGGTGGAGATCACGACTGTATTCTGGTGCTTCTGCTCATCCCCAGGCTCATCTGCAAGGTATGAAGCTGTGTATTTGAGAGAAGCAGACAGATGAGTCCAAGCATCTTTGTTGTGGAATCCTGATCACCATTAACTTTATTTTAACTCCTTTTTTTTCTGTGCTTAGTTTGCCTCTATTATTAATGCTTCTGTGTGTGTGTCCTTTACCTGGTAGGCTGAGCTGATCAGTAAACAGGCCCAGGAGAAGTTTGACTTGAACGGGAACCTGGCCCAGGGCACCGGGCTCAGAGGGCCTCCTGGAGAACAGCGCAGCTTTGCCTCTGGACTCGTCTACTCCCTCAGCCTGCTGCAGGCCACCCTGCACAAATACGAGCAGTAAGCATGGCAGTTTCATCACTGATGTGTCAGAAAAAAAAAATTGATATAATGATCAGAAAATTGTGAAGAATTGCTTAGGCTGTTGGCAATAAAAGCAGAATTGTTGTTATTATTAAATTTCTCTTTTTCTAAATAATTCTAATTTGTTATCTGTGACGTTTTAAACATTATTCAGTACCTAACTTGGTCTCGTCTGTTCCGGTTTCAGGGCTCTGAACACCTGCAGCGTGGAGGTTTTCAAGCGCATGGGTACTCTCTACTCTGAAATGAGCTTCCATGAGCGTTCTCTGGATTATTTCATTGACCTGCTGCATAAAGACCAGCTGGATGAGACTATTCAAGTGGAACCTCTGACTAAGGCCATCAAGTACTATCAGGTAACAAAAGCATGTGTTTTTATATTAAAGAGCCTACCAGAGCTGTATCTGAACACACAGGCTCAATTAAATGTATGAATTCACAATGTCCCGGAGTCCAGTCTGTTTTCTTAATATTATGATATTTTAGAACGTCCACTGTGCATTGAAAACTATTATGCAATGGTTATTCTACTATAACTATTATATTAAATAAAAATATATACCCAACAACTATGTTTATATATGTGCATCCTCACATGTATGTGGGTGTAACCCTCAGTGATTTTTTTAGTTTCTCTTTGTTGTTTTGTCTTCCAGCAACTGTACAGCGTCCACCTGGCAGATCACACTGAGGACTGCACAGTACAGCTGGCCGACCACATTAAGGTACTTAAAACTTCTTCAGCGATGTAATATCCTTCTACAAATTGTAGCAGACTCACTTTCATGCAGCGATCAAGATATAAATCCCAACAATGTGATTAAAAAGACTAATTTAAACAAATAATTATTTTTCCTCCAAGAAGGAAAAAACTGTATGCCTATGAAGAAATATGGCATACAGTTTAATAAATATAATAATTGAGAGTACAGCAGTAGAGGTTTTCTAACTACATACATGCCACCTTCTAACCTCCAGTTCACCCAGAGTGCCCTGGACTGCATGGGAGTGGAGGTAGCTCGCCTGCGAGCGTTCCTGGCAGCGGGTCAGGATACCTCTAGCTTTGCTGTCCTTCTAAAGGACCTGGATACTTCCTGCTCTGACATCAGGCAGTTCTGTAAGAAGATCCGCCGCCGCATGCCTGGAACTGATGTGGTTGGAGTACCTGCTGCTCTAAATTTTGGACCACAGGTATGCATAGAAACAAAAGCACTTTGTTTTCTATTTGTCTTACCTTACCATTATTATTTATCCTTTGTATGATTAATTGACACACTGTCTAATGATCACTAGTGCCTAACACACACACAGAAATGACTGATCTACAGTACATATACAGTACATATATGACTGACTTAATCGCGTCCTATCAAGGTGTCAGAGACACTCACGGAGTGCAGGCGCCAGCAGACCCGTGTGGTGGCTGTGCTGCAGGAGGTGGCCGCAGCTGGAGCTCAAATGATCGCTTCAGTGGCAGAACAGGAGGGTCTCAACGCACTGAAGCTGGAGGATATTGCCTGCAAGGCTGTGGAGCAGGTACTTTAACAAAAACAGCAAACCATTTGTTACCGACCATTTTTAATTTCAGGTCGTTTTCCTTTGTTTAAATCTGTATTTGAATCTGTAGACATAGATACTCTAGACATAGATACTCTGCTGAGAGCTGAAATTAAATATTATTAGCAAATATTTTTTGGCATTTGTAATTTACCTAGTGGTTGGGGAGAATTCCATCCACTGCATTAATGTTGTGAAAAGTATACTCAAGTTTAAGACACTTTCTGTCATATTCATGTTTAAATTTAAAAAACACCATGTCGTGTGTTCAATGTATTTTAAGTATTGCTGCTTTGGGACAAACTGGCATTGGTGGTTGGTTTTATGTTGCAGCTGTGTTATAGTATTATCTAAATGTACACTCTATTTTCCAAGGTGTATGGCTCCCATGGCCTGAATGGCCCAGAGTGTCTGCGTCAGTCCTGCAGCTCCGTCATCACCACCATGAACAAGATGGCCACGGCCATGCAGGAAGGAGAGTATGATGCTGACAAACCGCAGGCCAAGGTAGTTGAACACCTTTCCTTTTTTACATTGGTGAATCACATAATTCAAACATTAAAATCCACACATATTTCTGCAGTTTGTCACCTCTTCTCTGCCAATCTTTACTATCTGATCATGTCTGCTGCATCCTCAGACTCCTCCAGTGGAGGTCAGAGCATCCACCGTCAGGGCTGAGATGACGGACGCTGAAGGTCTAGGAGTTAAACTAGAAGACAGAGAGACGGTCATCAAGGAGCTCAAGAAGTCCCTAAAAATCAAGGTGACACACTCAAGCAAACGCCACCACCAAACACCACTCGACCGTTCTCTTTGAAATGAAAATAAATAATTGACCTGTGTAATTCATGTTGCTGACCTCTCATCTCAGGGCGAGGAGCTGAGTGAGGCCAACGTGCGCCTGAGCCTGCTGGAGAAGAAGCTGGACACCTCCACCAAAGACGCAGACGAACGTGTGGAGAAGATTCAGACCAAACTGGACGAAAACCTCGCTCTGCTGAAGAAGAAAGAAAAGTAAGTAATGATAAAGAGACGAACAGTAGAAATGAACGCATCGTCTGCTTCTTTTCTTTTTTCAGCTTTTTCATGGTTTTCTTTCCTACCCTTTTTCTCTCCCTCTTCTTGTTCTCCCGCTCGCTCACCTTCCTCTCTTTTAGAGAGTTTGAGGAGACGATGGATGCTCTGCAGGCTGATATTGACCAGCTGGAGGCAGAGAAGGCAGAGCTGAAACAACGCATTAACACCCAATCGAAGATGACCATTGAAGGCCTGAGAGGTCCGCCTGCCTCTGGAATTGCCTCCATTGTTCAGGGATCTGCAGGAGGTGAATCACTTCTTATGGTCATCTTTTGTAAGATCAAAATATTGTCCTTTCATGCCTGATAAAAGGTGTGAAAGCAGTTTCAACCAGCTGATAATGAGACATGTTTTGCCTGTAGTTGGTGTAGTTGTATTACTGTAATCACACAAGATGCGTGATTCCTACCTGGCAACAATCAGATTTTGGAAATTCCAAAATAGTCTGATAGTGGTGGTTCTTTTTCTCAAAATTTGCAAAGAAGTACAGACTGTCATCATGAGTCAATGTCTCACCATTCTCTGCTTCTCTCCAGCAGGTCTGCCTCCATCTCTTGCAGGACCAGTACAGGTGGTGGACTCTCCTCTCCTCAGGCAGCAGGTTGAAGCCCAGAGACTGGGCATTAAGCACCTCAAGAATGAAAACAACAGACTCAAGGTACAGTGGTGTTGGTAATAATATTTTGCGGTATTATGCTAACTGTCTAAACCCTGGTAATATTGACCTACAGTGTCTTTTACACTCTTTACAGGCAGAGAAGATGAGAGCACAGCTGGCCTCCCTGCCTCCACTCTGCCCTCCCAAACTACCACAGGTGTCCAAAGAAAGCTCCATGCCACCAGACGGACTCAACACAGGCATCTATCGCAGGACTGACCAACTGCTGGCAACCCTGCTCAAGCTGACTGCAGAGGTTAAGGTGGTGGATGTCACCGGGAAAACAGCAGGTGTGTGTCTGTGTTTCAGTTTGGAGACTCTTCCTCTCGTGTGTGTGTACGCAATGCTACTCTCAGCCGAGCAAACTGTTTCATTGCCCGCTGTTCCTCTCCTGTGTTCTTTCAGTCAGTGCCAGTGCTCAGCTGCTGGAGCAGACAGCTCGCCTGCAGAACCTCAGCGATGCTCTGGAGAAACTCAAGGTGACAATTCCAGACTGTTGTCTTTGCCACATCAACAAGCTGACAGATAAAATCAAAATCAAACATTTGGACACTTTTCTGTTTCAGGGAGAAGTATCTGAACATGTAGTATCGTATCAGCCTGGAGCGAAGGCTTCCTCTGACTTTGCCACCTTCCCAGTCACTTCATTTGTCAAGGTAAAATAATGCGGTATATACCATCAAACACATTATCAGTTCCAAGATTTTTTGCAAGAATTAGCAAATTCACACATGATAAAATGACATTGAATGTACATATTTTGTGCCGTTTCCTAGGCCAAGGAAGAGAAGCAGGGAGGAACTGTGTTCATAGGTCGTGTTGCCATCCCATGCACCCGTGGACAGGAACAAGTTCACCGCCTCGTCCTATCACAGCAGCAGCTGCATAAAGTGCACCGTCTCTTGATGGCCTAAGATGGAGTGCCATTGGCCCATAGCCATGATTGACAGCACATTAACAAAAAAGTTTTTGTTGTTTATTCTCATTCCAGCTTCTACTTTTCTTCGTTCTCCTATTTATCTCTTTTGCTTTTCACTACTCTCAGGAAATTGTATCCAATATTTGCAGACTATAGCACTAATAAAACTGAGGCACAGCATTGTCTTTATATATTGACGTAGAACTGATGTTTGATCCGAATGAAGTCCTGATCGATTTGACTCCTGAATGTCACATTATGGTGTCAGATTGTCATCACCAATACGGTTTGTATGCAGCAATTTTACCAACTCTTTGTGGAAAAGGGGAACACTAGCATTTTTACTCTTGGTAGATTTTCCCCTTTTATGTTTTGTATTTGGACAATAAAAGCAAGCAATTCACTTCAAAGCAAGAACCGTGGTCTTAATGTGTACTTGTTAAGCATATGTCATCTCTAATCTGTTGCTGACAGAAATGAGCTGCTCCATTTAACAGTATAATTTGAATACATTATCAAAATGTAGCAAGATTACATGTTACTGACTGAGGCAGATCTACAACAGTTTACCACTCTACCACTTCTGGTTGCACACATATGGTGTTTAAGGCCTAAAGGACACCAAATCTTTATGCCATACTTGATCTGTGAGACATCACAAGGGTCTTTAATACAGAACTGTAATAGCAGATTCATTTTTATATAAATCAATAGTTCTCTTAAATCTTAAAATCAACTTTAATAGAACATAGCACCTGATGCAACAGAAGTGCAGAAAAAATACAATCGTTTGGCACCAAAAATAGATTTATCAAATTCACAAAATGAAAATTCACATAACACTAATTTACAATATAAGAAAGGAAAAAAATACAGGATGTGCATCTCAGAGGGCGTTCACTGAATTAAATAAAATCTGTGAACTAAGCAGTTTGGGGATTAATGCTTCCTCCTGGTTGCATAGATGACTGATATAAACAACGTACTGCAGAAAAAACTACAGTAAATAATGAGTACTGCTGCAGGCTCAGTAGTAGCGGCCATGGTGGTCGTACTGACTGGGTCTGTGATGAGTGTAAGGAGCATAGTGGTGCCGGGTGTGTCGGCTCCTCATCACGTCCTGATGATGGTGCTCGTGGTAGGGCTGAAAGTGGTGGGCGGGGCCGTAGTCGAAACCTGCAGAACATACAGGACACGTTAAGATCAGTAGACTTGACAGCTCAAAGACTTTGAATGACTAGATCAGAAGACCAACTGATACCTTCCCTGCAGTGCAGAGTGAAATTTGATCTATGTTGTCTATTTGAACGAAAACACATTTAACGCCAGTCGGTCGGTCTGCTACATTTATAGCAACATGATGAAGTTTGCACACTTACCACTTCTTGCCTGTCTGTGTTTATAGTGATGTCTGTGGACTGGTGGGTGCAGCTGTGGCTGGAAGCCATGTGTGTAATCTCCAGCAGCCCCATTGTGATACAGATGTGAGTGCGGGTTGGTCTGCTCAAAGTTGAAATAGCCAAATGGGACCAAATCATTGTAGAAGTTCTCCCTGTCGCTGTTGTAATTTCCCTTTGATGGGTATCGCTCTGTTAAAGAGACAAGACAGGGAGGGAGGTGGGGAAATTATAGAAAACAATTTCCAGCAACAAAAAATACAACAAGTCTTTGTGACTACTATGTTCCTGTCTTTTGAAACTGTTTTAGATCAATTAAAAATGTTCTTATAGCATGTACTTCATTCCTTAGTTGGCAAATTTAGTTGACAGATTTCCTATGAAACAAGAAAACTGTAAAAATAACTAAACAAGCATTTTAAACAACAACCTTCAAAACCAAATGAAGGTGTGTGTAGACGTTTAAAGTCTTACCCGTGTTGGAAAAATAGTTGGGAGGAGGAGGGTAGCGGTAGTTACACACACTCTCTGCTCGATACGCTCCTGAAAAAGCATCCCCCCCACCCCCCAAAAAAACCAAACAAAACAAAAAACAGCCACCATCTGAAAAAAATCCATCCTTTCTATATTTGACTGTAGATTGACTGTGATGGACATTAAGTATGCAATTTAACTGGTGGCAAAGCAAAAAATATTTCCTCATGTACAGTGCATTAAACTTGGTCATGTAGTTAGTGATTTATTTTTACCCATATTTGCTCCCCTCTGCTAAACCTTTAATAGAAGTAGTCTTACCTGAAGGTCTGGTGGCATTTCCATAGGTTGGCTCCTGATCAGTCTCATTATGCTCTAAAAACAACAAACTCATGTCACTGAATTGAATCAATTAAATGCCTTTAAAAATATATATTTAATACCGTAAAGCATTTTCTAGTCTTAAGGCCTGGAGTTAATGTCTATCTGTGTACAGATACAGTTTAGTGTGTGTGTGTGTGTGTGTGTCCGTCCTCCTCACCAACAGTGGTCAGTGGGCAGGGCATGATGACGCCCCAGGCCTGTGCGGTGTGCTGTAACAGCAGAGAGGTTATCCTGCGGTGGGCAAGGGCGTTCCAGTGGACCCCATCCTTCGTACGATGGTGGAGGTGGAAGCGGAACTGGAAGTGGAGGTCCAACACATCTAACCCGTAGGCGTCAGCCAGAGTGCCGCTGTAGAAGTTGGCTTCAATCACATCATGACGCAGATGGGGAGCCTTGTGCTCAATCTGAGGTGAAGAAGAAAGAGAGGACAATAGTCTGGGGTCTTACCCTTCATTAGTAAAAGTGTGGAAAAAAAATGAAAATGTTATAAGAACATAACACACACACACTTCAGTCCTACTATGGACAGGGACCATTCAAATAAATAAAAACAATGTTATTATAGGCTATAATATAAGTTATAAGTTCTTCTCTGATGTTACTTTGCCTGATCAAGAGCACCAAGTTTGTCCCTGTTGTCCTTTCAGCTCCTGAGCTGCTGACAGGACAGCCTGTTCTGAGGACAGTGAGGTTGGGCGTAGATTGAATGAACGTACGCTGCAGTAGCGGTCACACACTACTTGTGTGTTTTGTTAAATTTGAATTCCCAGTAAGAGTGTGTAGAGGATATGTTTCATGAGAGACTGTGCACCACTTTGCCTTAGCAGAACCTTATTTTCATGTTTCGTTATGATGCAGATGGCTGGTGATGAAATACCTCAGGCACCAGGAAACCACCTTTGATCCTCTCTCCTAAGGGCATGGTGAGGTTCCATATGATCAGGGTTTCCTCAGGCAGAATCGCCTTCAGCTCATCAAAGAACTTCTGGAGGTTCTCTTTGTAGTCGTCAATCCAACTGGAACAGTATCTAGAAAACCCAGCAGACACAGACGTACCTATGAGCAAATTCACTGTGCACAAGCTCATCGAATTGAGGCATGATAAAAAACACTTCCACCCACACCTCCATTTTCCTCATTGTTAAATCAAGAGGCAAGAATAGAAACAACTCTATCAGACCTCAACCAAACACTTTTGGAATTTTTGCCAAACGCATATTCAGCCCATGGTCAGCTATGTATATCAGTCTTTAAAAATAATGTCTTAAAAGAGAACAAGGGATTTTGATATATAAAAATTGAATTAAATATTTTGATGTACATTTTATATTCACACCAGGGACAGGACACAGAATACAAAACTAAAATATATATTTCTCGCTGTACAGTATAGTGGCCCTTTAATGACCAGGTCAGATTTTCACATTAACAGCAGATCAGCTCAGTAAATAGCATTATTAATGGTTCCTCCTTGAGCTACCCACCTTGAAATATCCCAAACACAGGAGTTGACAATGACTACATCTGGTTTCAAGCCTTGGCGGAAGTCTTCTAGGATGCTCTGCATGTAGCGAGAGTAGATGCGCGTCACAAAGTAGAAGCGGACCAGGTGGTGGGCGGACTGAAACTGCCTGACCTCATGGTACTCTGTTCCATTGTGCATTTGATTTAGACAGCCTCCTTCCACCAGGCAGTCCTGCTCAAAGCTCATCTCACCCTGAAGGAGAAATGTGTGTGAGGACCACAGCTGCAACAATTAATCCTTTAGTTGTCAATTACTGAATTAATCACCAACTTTTTTTTATTAATATTAATTGAGTCATTTTTAAGAAATGCATTCCAAATTCTTTTGACTTCTGAAATGTGAATATTTTGTTGTTTCTTTGGTCCTTTATGACAGTAATCTGGGTCTTTGAGTTGTGGACTAAATGAAACATTTGAGGTCATCATCTTGGCCTTTGGGAACAGTGATCAACATTTTTCACCTTTTGACGTTTATGGCCCAAAAAATGAATCTATTAATCGAGAGGATGATTGACCAATTTATTGATGAGAACAACAGGAACAAATGAGGAGGGAGTCTGACATATGTAGTCAGAAACTACATATGTCAGGTAAGATAAAGGCAGTTAAATATAAAAACAAGGCCAACAATGGTGAGAAAATGTTCCAAGTTTAAGTGTAGAGCTGTCGGCCTGGTTGACCCTCGTCTCATCAGTATGTAATGGTGAAAGTCAGCCCTGTAAACATCACTTGCCTTGCTCTTGAGTTGTCTTAAAGTGAGATATCTGTCCTTCTGCAGCAGCAGAACGATGTCCTTGTACACAGACCGCTGAACTGAAGACGAGACAGAGAGCATGAAAACAGGCAGTGTGAAAATGATGACCCACAGAGGTCAACAAAACCACTTGAGATGTAAACGGACGAGTTAAGCTGAGTGACAAGATCAGCCAGAATATTTTTGATAATATTCATGTGATAATAATACATGTAATGTCATGTTAGAGATGTCTTCTTTTATCAAATGGGCTGCAGTAACTTTTAAAACAAAACCACCTGTTCTTTTTCCAATAAAGCTGCAACGATTAGTCGATTAATCAATCGACTGTTTTGATAATCGAATAATTTGAGTTATGTAGCAAAAAAAAAAAAAAAAAGAAGGTCCAGATTCTCCAATGTGAAAATTTGCCACTTGTTTTTTGCATTAAATAAGTATGGCAGACATTTATCACATATTGTGACGGGCATTTCTGGACTGTCTTAAAATGTTTTATGCACCAAACAATGAATTGATGATGGATAAAATGATCGCTGGACGCCCCTCTTCTTTTGGCAGGTGTTTGAAAGCCAGCTGTTCACTCACTGGAGTCTCCCAGCACCACGGTGAACTTGTTGTGAAGCAGCTGGCTGGCCTGCTGGTGGCTCACACGCTTCATCGTCTCCTTCTGTTTAATGCCAAACCACACACTCACTTTGACTTCACCGAGGTCCATTAACTCAAATTAATACGAACAATCACAGTTTAACACAGCTCACATTTCCACTAGCAAAACGTTAATCAGCTACCAATTTAAAATCAATAAACCAGCCATATTCTGATTAGCTTTCTTTATCGTGACTCAACATGACGGACACTTACCATTGTTGAATGAACTGTGGATGTATTAAAAGGTTAACGCTGTTTAAGTTTGCCCTTTTTAAAATGATGGCGGCTTTAGTTATATTTAATCTAGCCGACTCAAACTGAAGTTTCATGGAGGTGTTTTCACTCTGAAGCTTCAACATTAAAGAGTTTGATGTTTTTTGCTCTCCTCTGATTGAGACAGGAGACACGTAAACGCAACAGGTGTGTCCAATTTAATGAGGCGTTCACGGACTGTCGGAAATGTCTCGATTTTAGTGCGCACTTTTCATCTCGCGAGACCACGAAATAAAACGAGATAAATCGAGATGTGTAATAATCAAATGATAAAGTCGTACATTTAAATACATTTTTTTAAAATCTCCCTTAAAAATGTGTATAGTTGTAAAATAAAAAAAATAAATTTGCTGTTGAATTTGCTTTGCATTTCCTTTTATGTCTTTAAATGATGAGTTACTAATTCAATTTAAAAATTAAAATGGATTAATATGAAGAAAATAAACTCTCAACATCAATATTAAGGCTCTTAAATTTGACTTTTTGTTCTAACTTTTACCTCTGTATGACATCAAAGATTTGAATAGTTTGACTTTTATTGGAACAAAACACACGATCATGTAACACTTCTGTTTTGAGAGTTCCCAGACACCCAGGGAAAAATCCTGTAAGTATACTAAGAAATACAATGTCAGTCACACACACAATAAAGATGGACAAATCCATTAATATACTTCAAAGAACAGAGAAATAATGGCTCATCCTTGAGCTTTTCATACAAAACACAACCTCTCTGTTCATCTCATACTAATTGCTCTCAATAGAAGTCACTGTCATGATCAGAATCTGTCATTTTAATATGATCTTTTTTCTTCTCTTCCTCTTGCTCATCTTCTTCCTTCTCTTCTTTCTCGTCCTCCTCTTCCTCCTTCTCCTCCTCCTCTTCTTGACTCATCTCATCTTCTTTCTTGGCCTCACTTTTCTGGTGAAACTCCTGGTATATCCCGGTGAGAGCTTTCGCTGCTTCCAGAGACACTTTCAGATGTCCTATCACCTCCTTGTCTTCATCCACACTCAGGACTGGAAGAGACAAAGACACAAAAAAGGGTAAGCAACTGATGCTTTTCATTTATCAAACACATTTTTTTGTTTTCATTATGTACATAGTTTGCCATGCAGCCTTCACTCGTAATCGTGTTAAAAATAATCAAAGTCTTACCATGCAAAATATTGGACACAGAAAGGTGAAAGTGCTGCCACCTTGCTGGTTGCTCAAGCTGACTGTTACTTTAAATTAGTTTTAAGAGTCTCAGTACTTTAATTCAAAAACTGTGAAATACAACACCTACTGTCAATCTGTTGTTCAGTGACATCATTTCCTGTGAGGAGCAGCTCCTGTAGGTCCAGAAAAGCATTTCCGACGTCCACACACTCCTCGTCATCGTCCATCGGCTCACTGACTACTGTGAACTTTAACCTTGGGATAACACACAGACATGCCCGCTTACATTTTGTCGTTTGGGTCTAGATACATAGATAGACACCGATACAACTGGTACATTCACTTACACTTGAACAAAAAATACAATGACACAAAACACTACCTGCCCTGGTTGGGGTCAGTGCCCTCCAACATGGTGTACAGATACTGTCTGAGTGGAGCTGAATGTGAACCATCCACATAAATCACTGAGAGAGACCAACAGAGAGATTTGGGATAAATACTGGAGCTTGGAAATGAAAAGTTTCTAGAAACATGCGCAGATCTAATCCAGTCTCACCTCGTGTGAAGTTGTAGTGAATCTCCTCCCCCTCTCTGGGTTTGCGGAGCGACATGGGTGTTTCTGTCGTCTCCATCGGGATGCCCAGCAGCCGATATTCCACGTAAACACGCTGCACCGACTCGTCCAGCGCCACGTGTGAGGACGGTTCAAATGTCAGGGACAGGATCTCAACTCTCAGCTTATCTCCCTGAAACACAAGTTTTGTTCAGTTCATAAGCTTTCACTGAAGCAGATGAAAAGAGCACTGACATCTATTTATATCATCAATATCTGACTGGCTCCTCTCAAATGAAAGGTCAAACTTATGCTCAACAAAATGTGATGATAATTCTCTGTTTTTGTCTCTCTTTCATTCCTACTTTTTCTCTCTCTCACTTTGTTACTGCTACTTTGTTCATACCTTCCTCATTTTTCGTTTTGGTGGAAGGATGATAATGTCGCTTTGTGAGGAACTTGACTCTGAAGACTCTGGGGCTTCGCTGTCTCCTGCTGCAGCTGTATGGTTAAAAAGTAGAAGAAATGAATTTATTTCATTTTAAACCCCCTGTCCATTCAGCATGTGACCAGATATGTTTTGGATAATAAATGAATTATGATAATATATTTTTTAAGGTCAAATGAACCATTATATAATAATTTCTTGCTTTTAAAACAATGGCAGAATGAAGTTTCAAGTTACAGAGAGAAACTCAAAGCAGGTGTTCAGGCTTATTGAATAGTTACCACTCTCACTTCTCTCCTCCTCATCCTCCTCCTCCTCTTCATCCATTGACACCTGATCCACAGAGGGAGGGCCCTGACAAGAGGAAATGAGACATGAGCCCATTTACCAGCCAGTTCTCAGTTGGATTCTTCTCATTATAATTACTCTTACTTCTCCCCCCACAACATCATTATAACTTTTTCCTGTGAAATTACTCTACAAGACGCTGTTAAGAGAGAGGGCGCTCCTACCTGAGACCTGATATCGCTGGCAGTGCTCTTCCTCGACAGTGTGGCAGGTGATTGTCTGGAAGACGTTCCCTCTGAGGGTCTAAAATAAGATGAAATCATTTTTCAGTATATTTTCATTATTTTATCTTAAATTAAGCTGAGTTAGGTTTTTTATTGAAAGGTAACAACCATAGTAAAAAAAAAAAACACAGGTAGTATGACATATTTAACCATATCATGTATTTTGAATGTTTCACTTGATTTGTTGGTGACTCCTCCTAGATCTTTATTAAAATCATCAAGCTTTACAACAACAAGATAATAGACTGGATATTTAAAAGAACAAAAGTTAAATCTTACTTCCTTGTTGGTGAATGAGAGGGCTTGGTCAGTCTTGGCTCAGGTGTCAGATGGGGGGTGCCCCGGTAGAGGTCAGGTGACCTCTTGTTAAATCTCTTTCTGTCTGCGGACTGGCCAGTGGCCGGCGGTTTCACAGATGTGCGCCTCTCTGGTCGTACCCTCTGTGAGCTTTTCTGTCTGACAGGTGGAGGCTGAGGCTGGGAACAGATGAGTATACTGGTAAACAAAAAAGCTTTTACTCCATTGTGGGCTCCATTATCATTAAAACACACAGTTCAGCTGTTAATTTGATACTGTTGTGGGTGCTTGATCCTCACCCAAGCTTTAGTCTCTTTCTGCACTGCTTTGGTTTCTCTTGGCTCAAGAAGCTGAGTCTGCAATAAAGGAGAACAGATATTAAGCAACAGTAGGGAACAGAAAGTGTTTTTGAGCACGTAATACATTTTAGCATTTACACACTGACATTCAAATTCCACAAACCTCTGGACACACTAGAATAAATGACATCACCTTCACTCTGGGTTTCGCTATGGGCCTCTGTGACACCTCAGACTCCTCTCTCCTTCTCTCCTCCCTCTCAGTGCTCTCCATCACTCTGTCCTGTCTTCCCTGTCTACCCACTGTGGTGTCCACTGATGGCTGGAAGGGGTACTTCCATTTTATCATGACCCTGACCATGCCCCGAGGTGCACCAGCTGGATCCCTCACGACATAGTCACCTGGCAGGAAAGAGAGAAACGCTGCTGATTGGGTGGTTTGAGTCCAGCCATTCAGGTTCTTGAACAATGATGTAGATTCTTAAGTGGCCTGTTGCAAGCAAATGTTATCAGGTCTAATATCTAAGCAGGAACAGGAAGAAAATGTCAGAAACTTTAACTGTGAAAAAAAATTAAATGTCTTAAACTTAATCTAAAGGAGTGCTTCCTCTAGTAAAAGATGCAGATAAATAATGTAATAGTACTTTTTTCCTTCTTACCTCTGATCTCCCTGCCTGTAGCCAGGGTTCGCAGTGGGATGGGAGTCTTGGCTAGATAGGCTGGTGGTATCTGGTCATCGCTGTCATCAAACACATACACCCACAAACTGCTGGACCTGGGCAAAGGTGGAGTTGAATGTTGTCAGTATTTTCCAAAATAGGTGTTATCTAAAACACTTTATGAGAAGAGAAATACTGAGAAGATTGTTTTAAGTTATTTGGAATAGTCTTTAATTTGACCAAAGACTTAAGAGTTAGGAAGAAGAAAAAGCAAATCAAGACATAAAAACCTTGAAAGGCTGTGTCACAACAAGTGAATGCCCTATTCAATATATTATTAATTTATAACATATTCATATCATACCTCAGGTAGTGCAACACATCACTTGTTACTGCCAGTGGGTAGCTGGCGGTATCATTGAACACTGGGTCGGCGGTATATTGGACTGTTTGAGAGACGTGAGGCGGCAGGTCATAGAACCTGTATGTCACATAGGCATCAGGAAGAAGTCCAGGCCAGCGAGCACTGAGTCCCACACAGCGTTCCAACATAACCACCAACTCATTGGGGATCCCGCCACCATAGTCATGTAACTCCTGTAAGAAAATATTTCATTACACGACCTTTAATGACAGAAATGTTACGAAATAGTTACACGGACAACAATTCAGTCTTCTTAACGTACACTATGACTCCTCAGTGTACACATTCATCATCCACACTGTATAGTATAAACTGACAGTCATGTTTATTTATACTGTGGACATACTATTTCAAATATGATCATCTCTCTTTTACCTCGTGACCAGTATCTTGCCAGCCAAGAGAGATCTGCACAGGACTCCTCTGTGTGGCTGTTCTCCTGTCAGATACTCCCTCTACCTCCGTGTCTACAGGCTCTGCAGGATGAAACAAGCGCACCCAGAAATCCACAACGCCAATCATTTCACCCTCAGAGCCTTGAAGAGACACAGACAGATATTTACACATGGGTTGATACTTTATTCTATTATATTAACACTCTATGTAAAAGAAAAAAATTACAGGTACAAAATATCTTCGTGTTGGCAATCACATCTGCTTTTCCTTTATAAAACATTACTCACCTGTGATGTTGACACGTCCTCCGATGCGCTCTCCTCTCCTTTCCATAGCACCCATGAGGGACATCTGCCCACTTCCATGTGTCAGAAACCTGACCCCCCCTAATGCCTGGTGGAGCTCCACTCTGACCCTTGACCCCTGGCCTCCCAGCTTGCCCACATCTCGGGCTGTTAGAGCGTAGCGGGATGTGAAGCTGTAGTTGGGCTGGGTGCCCGACACCAGAGGTGTGGAGTGCACCTCGAAGTCCAAGAGGGTATACGTGCAGAAAGTCACAATGTCTTCACCTCCTCTGTCCACTCCTGGGCGCATGATGCCCATAGTACGAAGCCCAGCCGGGGTGAAGGTGGCGGCCTGGAGGTGCAAAGAAACACACATTTCAGCTTCATGGGAAACGTGCTCCAAATGATTTTGTGAATGAAAAGACATCCAATTCTAGTACATCTAAGATTTTTTGGACCTTAAGGTGGATCTCAAGCAGGGACTCCCCAGCCCTTAGCTGAGAAAAAGACATGTCCTCCTCAATGGGCTCTACCACCTCATGGTCCCCTGCTGGCCAGGTGTACTGTACTGGTATGGTCCGTTTGTAGTTCCTCGGGCTGTATGCTAACTCTTTCAACTGAGCTTTACAGAACATATAGAAAAATAAAGCGTTTTGATAAAAGTAACTGATTCAGATTTATAATTTCCTCTACTGTTGCTATGGATATAAGTGTTGTTCATACCTTGTAAAGTGTTGATCTGAAGAGCTCTTTTTGTTATAAGTTTGTCTTTCTCCGCCATCCTCCTCCTGCTCTCCTCCCTCTCTCTCTCCACCTTCTGGTTGACTGTGTTCAACTCTTCCTTGTGAAGGAAAGTGTCATTGAAGACAAGTTCAGTTAAAATGAAATAAAGTGCTGTGTACATGTATATAACTAATATGTTGTGTGTGTGAGTCTGTGTGTACCTGCAGGTCTTTACTGATACGATGCTCCAGCAGTAGAAGGTTTCTGGTTTTCTGTAATTCCAGTACAGTCTCAGCATGCAATGCCTGGATGTTTACTAGCTCGCGGGGCAAATCCTCCATCTTCCCATCAGCCCAGAGGAAACTCAGCCCCTCCCTGCTCTCCTGCTGCATCCTAAATGCCTGTAGTTGGAAAAATATACAACAAGATTTAAAAGCAATTTATGTATTTTTAAAGAGGTCCTAACAGAGGGATATAAAAAAAAGAGTGCAAACCTTGATCTGTAAAAGAGTGTCACTGAGCTCATCAATGCTCATATCAAACTCCTGGAAATGAGAGGAGAGAGATAATGAAAACTTTGTCAGGACATGTGCTAAAGACAGGAAAACACACAGAAAACAAATGTAAAACTGATGTGTGGAACAACTGTTCAGCAATATATTATTCAGTTCTCCATGTCTGACCTTGGTGACAGAGTCCAGTCTGTCCTGCAGGGCAGAAACCTGCTCTTTGTACTGAAGAACCTCCCGCTCCAGATGATCTCGTTTGTCTCTGGTCATCCCTGAAAACTCTAAATGAAACAACGCAGACAACACAAATGAATGAATGCGCTTTTATTATGTTACTGAAGAACCTGATTGCTTTGGGCCTCAGGTGTTTCAGGTGTTACGGTTAAGGACTAATTTCGTGGAAGCCCTGATAAAATGAAGCCCACTGTCAAAGTGCAGCAGATGCAGTTGACAGATACCTCTGTCTCGCTCCCTCTGCTCCGCTAATATCTCCATCTCTCGTCTCAGATTCTCCTTCTCCAGCTCCAGCCTGCGTCTCTCTTCTCTCTCTGCTTGCAGCATCTCCTCCAGTCTCTGGGTGTCCATCCTGTAAATGGTTTCTCCCTGCCCCTCCCTCTTCTGCTCCACTTCGCTGTGTTTTCCCACCTGAGCATCGCGGTGGCTTTGCACAGATAAAGTTCTAGGAGAGACAAAAAAGGAAATTATATGTAAATACATATAAAAGGACCCAAAAATGACTTTTGTAAGTCATATCTTAAGTCCTAAGTCATATGTTAAGACTTATTCACACTGACATCTAAGTCTTATCTAAAGTCATGTTTAAGTCTAAAGGACTTTAACTCTTTACCTCTGTAGTAGAGTGTCATAGTTTTCTTTTATCAAGTCTCTCTCTCCCTCCAGGTCTGATATCTGCTCCTGTAGCTGAAAGAGAAAGAAGACAGCACATTACATGATCTCTAGTCTCTCTTTGTCTTGATAGTATTATCTTATTATTGTCTTATAGTATACATGCACAGCCAGATGCGGTACCTTGTCCAGGGTCTGTAGGGACATGGTAGAGGTGGTAAGTTGTCCTTCCAGCGCCAAAGCTCTCTGTCTCTCCTGCTTTAGCTGTTCAGTCAGCTCCTCCACTTTCTCCAGCAGAGCTCCCTGGCTTTCCCTCAGCGACCTCTGACTCTGGGGTCAACATACTCAAAATTATTATGAGCACTGATTAATTTAAGTAAAGTGTCAAGCTATTTGTCACAAGTATTCATTAAGCTTTTTGTGTAATAGAGCTTTTACCTCCTCCAGCTGATTCTCATATGCCTGAAAGGAAAGAGGATAAATATTTGTCTTGTGAGGAGCAATCAGTGAACAGAGCATAAGTGTAAATGACTAGTAACTAATAACTAATAAGTAACTAATAAAATAAAATAATATTTGGAGAAATTAATGATGGCCCTTACTTCTTGCAGGTTGTTGAACTTCTCCTGGGTGACCCTCAGAGCGGTGTTCTTCTCTGAAAGCTGCTTTTGTAGACGGATCAGATCCACGTTCTCTCTAATGTTTATTCTGACATAGAGATAAGAAAGGAGTAGTTGTTGTATGAGCAGCTGTGACAGTAATAAGAGCGTGTTGCGGTGGAAAGAACGCTTCAATGTCCCGTTGTGTAGAAAAGATGCTACCTCAGATATTTTACTTATTGTTTAAATGTAGTTTTAAGAATCTCCTGAAGCAAATTAGTTATAATAGATGTATTTGTGCTGTAGCCACCTGTGTCTGTCGGCCTGTTGCTTCCTTATCTCTCTCACGGTTCCCTCGATCTCTTTCTCCTTCTCTCTCAGCGTGTCTCTGAGCGCCTGGGCGGTCAGCTCCAGCTCTGCAACCCTCACCTGCTCGGTCACACTGGACCTGCTGGAGGGAGAGTTGTTGGAACGTTAGAGGGAGGTCAAGGTGAGGTCACAAGGGGGGTTTGGGAATAAGGGTAACAAATACAGGACACACTTACAATCTCTCCATCTCTGTCCTGGTGTCTTCCAGTGTGGGGCCGTAGCGAGGCGGAGCAGTCTGGGCTGCCCTCCTCACTCCTCCCTCTATTTCCATACTTTTACCTGAGAATAGGGAGAGGAGGAAGAGAGTGGCGGTAGGTCAGAGATGGAAGAGGGAGCAACAATTACCCTGGCCTCCATTCATATGCTATATTCTTTAAACAACACAAACCTTCTGCTGAACTTGTATGGCGTGCGTCCGCCAAGATCCATAATGTGCTGCTTGGCCAGGCTGAGTTTGTTCTGCAGCACTCCTTTCTGGCTTTCCAGCATCGCCACACGGGCTTCCAGCTCCTGTATGGTGTCCCTCCATGTCCCTGTCCTTCACGTTACTGGATCCGGGACGCGCCTGGCGAAGACGCATCAGTCTAGTGGACATCCTGAGGCAAGGGGGAAGGGGGTTCAAATCAGCCAAGTCTGCCCTAACATGCTGTTAGGTACAGTATTAGGATGTGTGTCAGGGTTTCTGTGTCAGTGTGCGTCACCTGCGAAGCCTCTGCTCCTGTGTTCGAGTGTGTTGTCTTAGCAAAGTGTTTTCCTCTTGCAGTCTGTGACACAGGTCCTCCAGCTGCTCTCTGGGAAACCGAAACAGGCGCTGATGATCTGCTGAGGAGATGATTGAAGAGAAAAAGGAGAGACTTTTTTATTTATAGGAAGAGTGCAGTTGAATGTTTTTGACTGAATTATTTCATTATTCAAAGCTGATAGGATGAGTTTTGTATGGTGGCTTTACCTTTTGTCTTCATGATGTGATGCTTCTTCCATGGCTTCACATCACGCAGAGTATCTGAGAAAAACAGCAGGAAGGTGACACACCAGATTTAAGCACGACTGCATGCATGTATTTACAGACACATCAACAATGTAAACAAAAGTACTTGTACTGCAGAATTTCCAATTAATTTCCTAAACCCCTAATATTCACTATTACAACTGAAAATTTAATCTTCACTTTAAGTTACTGCAATCCACTGGATTTTTATGTAATAAACACATTGCTGTGTCCCTATTAGGTCACTGGCTGTGTTGCATGCTAACACTGTCACATCGTCTATGCTAAGTGATATTAAGATACATACATATGTCCAATTCTAGAATACTGACTTACTTACTTACATTGAAAAGTAAGTAACGGGCCTGTGTAGTAAAACTAAAGATTTAAAATACATGCACACATAGATAATGAGATATGACTGTATGCACAAACCTGGGACTGTCGGCATCAGTCCCCCCCTCATCAGTCCCACATCTCTGACTGGGAGGTCCCCAGCTGTCTCATCCACCACCGGCGACATCACTCCTCTCCACTCAGACGCAGCCAATCAGCAAGCTTAAGTCTTTGAAATCTCACAACAGCAAACCTGTCATATTGACTGTACTGTACTGTTGACCTCATTGCTTATTCGGCCGAGTCTTAATGAGATGCAAGCTGCTGCTTTCTATTACACTCATAAAGAAATACACTTTTTAAACCCAGTTGTCATAATGGTAGAAGGTAATTAAGGTCCTTGAATGCCCCCAGTTGCAGAGGTAATCTACCTTTTCAGTGACAATCACAACCTCAATACTCTGTAAACACTTTGTATAATCTGCTCAAGCCAGAAGACGCCGTCATTTCCAACAGTTTTAGTGTCACTATAAATTTGTAGCATGTTTTGCATGAAATTTCGTTAAAATCATCAGCAGTTTTAGTTGCCCATTGCTGCACAATTGGTGCTAAACAGCAGGAATCATACAGATAGGACTGTGGTTTGTATTTTGATATTCCATCCTAGAGTAACAGATATCAATACTGAAAATACTAACAAAATATTAGACTTACCCTTCTCTCTTGGCCATCCAAAGAGGTTTTACCTCTGAAATGTGTAGTGTTTCTGCTTTAGCCTGGTGCTCTCTACGTGTCTGTGTCTCCGCCCTGTGCTTGGATGATATCAGTTTTAATCCTTCTTCATCCTTTCCTCCTTCCCTCTTTTCCCAGCCCCTTTCAACTCTCTCTTTACAGATCTGTTCGTTAATTGAAATTCTCTTAGGAACTCACAGCAGTCTTAGATGATTCCTTGCAGTGCCTGTGTGTTTACATGTCTGCATTTAGTTCAGTGACATACCTGTGAGTGTACAGTATGTGTGTGTAATGCCTCCTCCCAAGACTCAGTCCTGAAGTCTATCTCAGTGCTCCATCTGCCTTCAGGCTTATCTCTTCTCTGTACTAATCTGATTAGCAACCAATCTAAGACATGGTCAGAAGTCCGTTTGGTGGTTAGCCTGTACTGACTAAGGATGGTTATTATTGGAGTGAGGCGGGTCTAAAATCTGTGCTTGACTGAAAAGAAAGGACAAAGAAACAGGTAAACATTACAACACTTTAAATTTTATTAAGGGAAGGACTGAGTCACAAATAGTATGATCCATGTGTCTAAGTAGTTCATTTTGTGAATGAACCATCAAACAGATCACTAGTCTACAAAATCATAAGACTATGAGTATTTACTGTACACTATGTACAGTTTCAAACCAAATGTACCTATTTGTGATGTATAAAAATCAAAATAAGACTTTATGAATCTAGAATAATTGCTGGCAGAATAAACCATACGATTATTATATTCCTTTATTCAGATAACAAAAAAACAAGTCAACTCAGACTTGATGCTGTTTAAAATAAAATACTAAGACATCAAAAGCAAAGTAAATATACATTTCACATCATATTGTAATGTCATCTAAATCCCCAGCTCCGTTGACTCCACTAAGAGGGCGGATAATAAGTGGTGATTTGTTTGTGCCACTGTCACTCATATCTGGGTTAAAAAAGGGAAACATTGCCTCAGTGAATTGGAACTGTGTGAAGGAATAGATGTGTGACCTGGTCTCTGCATCATAGAAGGACACCGTTCCCTCCTCGTAATCCAAAAACACCCCAACAATCTGCGGCCTCTGAGACACACACAGTAGCTCCGCCTGTCCTGCACACGCCCGGTACTCACTGCCCTTTCTCAAACAAATAGTCCAGTAACCATCTTCTGGGCTCAGTGTGACCACACCCTTTCTGCTGACTGATTGTTTGGCCACACCCAAGTCCCACGCTGTTTTGTCTCCCACGTCCACCTCCCAGTAGTGCCTCCCTGTGGTGAAACCCTGCATGGCAAGAGAGGCTCAGGTCACTGGGACTGTTCAGTTTTCAGAGTTGAATAGAAGGACAGAGATGAATCCTGACAAACATCTGTATTTACCCTGGTGGCGAGGACACATGGTGCTGTGTCAAAACGCTCAGGTATGTCTACCAGGTTCTGTTCAACATCTCCATCCTGGACCTGTCTTCCATCTTCTGATATAACCAGCCATGGGTTGGCTGTCCTGGGGTCCAGATGAACATCAGCTGGTAGACACATAAAATTTATATGGAACTTTAACTTCAGTATTGTTTTAAATTTTTCTTTTTTGTTTGTGGTTTCAACCAGTAGAGGCATTCAGGGAATTAATAAAACCAAAAATTGATGAAAAGTAATTAAATGACAGTGTCCCAGTAGTACAAAGGCAGCTAATATGCACTGGTGTACGTTGTCATGATACAAAGGACTTTTCCTTTGACAAATGGCACTGACAGATGATGATTTTTGACATAATTATAACCACTTTGTCAGATTTCCAGTGCTTTTCAGTAAAATTATTACATCATTTGTCATTTTTGTAGCCCCTTATGGAGTCCTTCAAGGTATATTAACTCTTGATTTAGTTGAGAAATTCTGAAAGATATGAAAGACATTGTGTTACTGTTTAAATCCCACTGTACCTGCATGCTGCTGCATCCTCTCGTGCTCTGTAAGATAATTAGAACATACTGAAAATTAAAACTTTCATGCATTCAATCTGTGATCACGACTTTAAATGTAAGGAGCTGTTCTGTCACAGAATGTAGTGAAAAATCATTTTGGAAGCTGACCTTGAAAAGAAAGCTTTTTCAAAACCGACTGAAGCTGCTGCTTGATGTTGGCCACCGTCCTCCTTACTGTCCCCAAACATGTGTCTGAATGGACGATGACGTCAGAGCAGGCTTTGGCAGGCGCATGAGAACTCAGAGCTGGAAACCTCTGATAGAAGAAGTCAAATATGAGTGGCAAGTGGCAAAGAGGAGAAGATGACGCTGATTAAGTTAAAAGACATAAAAAAAATAGAAAACTATAATCTACTATAAAACTACATCAGATATCCTCCTGACCTGCAGAAGATGGAGGTGGTCCTCAGTGTGCGTAAGCTGCTCCATCTCACTCCTCTTCTTCTCCAACTCAGTGATTTCCAGCTGCAGCTCCATGATGAGCCTCTCTGCCCTCTGCTCTGCCTCTGCCTGCTTCTTCTGGATCGCCTCCACCAGCTCGGCCTGTCTTCTCTCCATGGAACGAAACAGAGCGGAGAAGACCTCCACACTGTCCACTATGTCCCTCCTAGAGTTTTTCTGAGGAAGATGATAAGAAGGTAGATAATAAAGCAAAACAAAACATGCAGAGTTTGACACTGTTTTCACATTCATGTGCTGAATCAGCAGAAATGTGCAGACCAATCATGGTCCACTATGCAACTTGCATAACAGAGACATTTCGTGTCCAGCACTAGATAAGATATTTGCATATCAATGGATTCAGGATTTCTTTCTATTTCTGCTGGATGTCATTTTTATCTACATAATAGAACTCTTTTGTAGAAAAACATATTAGACAGAAATTATAACTGAAACAAAATATTCATATGTCTTTGAGGGGATCATTAAGCAAAAGCAATACTAACATTATTTACAACAAGTGATACTCACAGCAGTAGGAGTTGAAGTACGTGTAAAAAAGTAAGTAAATAAAAATAGATTCCAAACAAAATAATTATATTGAATATGTAGAAATTGGTCACACTGCTATGCACACGCATACCTTTTATTCATTTTAATGAAGTTTTTCTTATGTGAAAAGTGTAATTGCCTTTTCTTAGATTCTTAAACACTCACTCACTGCTGCTTCAGCGGCCCAATTTTCCAACAGGAAAGTTAACTCACTTTGCTGAGCTCCACAGACTGTTTGATCTCCTCCACTTTCTGCAGTCTGTCCAGGATCATCTGCTGAACATCAGCCTCGATCCTTTTCATCTGAGCCTGAACATCAGAACAGGATTTAAAAACAAAACTGACAGCAAAGTCCAAAAGGTGCAAAATGTTTTTGATGGGTTGATGGTATGATGATGAGGAGGAGTTTAGGACCTCACCTTCTTTTCCTGACTCTCTCGCTCCACTGGGACAGTGTCATGACAGCGGTGGTCGGTCTCTGTGCACATCACACACACACACCTCTGGTCACTCCGGCAGAACAGCTCCAGCAGCCTTTGGTGCCTTTTACACATCCTGTTCTCCAGTGTTGCCACAGGTTCAATCAGCTTGTGAATCTTCAAGGTGGCAACTCTCAGGTGTGGCTCGAGGTGACTCTCACAATATGAGGCCAGACACACAAGGCAAGACTTCAGGGCCTTGGTTTGCTTTCCCACGCATGCATCACAACATATAAATTTTCCTGTTATTGTGCCATTCTGCCTTCTCACTCGGATCTGCTCTGACATTTCCTTGGCAAAGGCGTTTTCACAAAGCTCTGGGCGGCCCTCAAATACAGTGTTACATCTGGGACAGCTGATGGTAGCACTGTCGCTCCAGTGTGATGTAATGCAGGTGAAGCAGAAGCTGTGGCCGCAGGGGATGGAGACGGGCTCAGAGAAAACATCCTGACAGATGCAACACTGAAACTGCACCTCTGACAGAATGACACTGGGAGAGGCCATGACTTCAGAAATAAAAATTGAAGATCTGTGTTAACTGATGATGGAAAAGAAATTAATAATTTACATTCTGAGTCACAGGGGAAATATGTTCTGGTAACAATGACAATTACCTAAAAACATTAAGGCATTCATAAAACATACAGTCATCATCACCTTTAATGCAGGCACTACTAAGTACTTTTATACACTCAGAAACATAAGAACTTTCTATAATCATTAGCTTTAAACTATTTAAAACTGCCCAATGGCCAAAGTCCAGCTGCACTGTCACATGACTCAGCCTCTCACTCGCTCACAGAAACTCACACAGGTTAGCATGAAACATGAACTGAATACATAAAGACCAAAGACTAACATACATGCTCATTTTCACCCAGTGTAATCCATCATCCTGTAAGTGTTTTATTTTACCAAACCCCCAGAATCCACTACACATCCCACAAGAGCATGAAGAGCATATAGTTCCTCTTACATTTCATTTCACCTGCCTGGAACATTACTAAAACAATTGTTTCTGTTTGATAAAAATGCTGGCACATACCATTCTTTTATTTTGTTTTGGTCTTACCTTGTTGCTGAACGTGACCTCTGAGGTAGGAAAGGCAAACACAAGCACTGCGGTTGTGAAGCCAAAGTCCTCTCTGTTTCAATGTTACCACTCCCTCTGGGACTTTTTTTCCCCTCCAGAGCTTTTCAACCACCATGTTGTTCGAGGGTGGGAGGAGTAATGTCTGGATCGGGTACCTTACTGGGTTTGTATTGTGTAATATTTCTTTGTATTGTATAATAGCATGGTATTTGTGTTGTTTTGTGTTTGACTGAGCAACAACAAGAGAGCATCTGAATAAAGCTCAGTAATATTCGTCACTTCACCATTCCCTTTATTTAAAAAGTGCACAGGTAGGTATCATAGGTATGTTCACACACTTTATCACAATACTGTCACAATATAATCTGAACACTGATAAATTCTGACTCTCATAGACAACATTTCTTTCAAAGCCTCCCATGAAAACAAACTAATTAAAACAACATTAAATTTATGTACAAAGTGACCTCTACGATATAATAACCATCACAACATGAATCCACACTGAACACTAGAAGCAGATTTTGTGTATGTTCACAAAGGGGGTAATAAAATGAAGCATACCTAAATGAAATAAGTTAAAAACTGAATACAGTTGATCTTTTGTGTTCGCTGGATGGACACTATCATCCGACTAAGCAATGCATAAATGAAAAGGAAGTGTTGATCACAACTGGCAATATTTTGAAGAATTGTGAATGCTTTAATTAATAATTATAATTATTTAATCATAAGAGAGATAAGTTTACGTTCTCTTTGCAAAAGTTAAACTTAATTCAAAGTTGCAGTTGGATGGTGCGTATAATACATATTGTACAGAGTTTTTGTGCAGTACGGATTTGGGATTTTTTGGTGTCTTTTTTGCCCAAAGAGGTCAAATTATATTCTGCTGAAATCTGATAAAAACTATTTCAGCTTATCACTTTTCCCCAGTCACTTCAAGAAAAGCAATTCAAAATGTCAAAAGTCTGTCATTTGTTTTTGTATTGCAGATACATTCTCCATTTCATCTCCCTGTTTCCTCCACTGGTCTCATGGCTCCACTGATTGAAACTTCATGGACAATAGGTGTGGTGCCAATCCAAATTGCCTGAAGAGCTAGATTAAAAGCAAAAAGCCACACATACACAGACAAGAGGAAAACAAATGTTAATACTGAACAAAAAAAAAATAGATTACTTGAATTGAAAGAATACAAATGAGTCATGACATAAATGAAGTGAAAGACCAGTTAGTCTCACCTCCTCCAACACACTCTGCATGTCCGAGTCTGACAGCTGATTTAATGACTTTAATCTGATGTTCAATACAACAACATAATCTGTTGACATTAATACACAGTTGGTTATACAAAATAATACACTTGGTAGAAATAAATAGATTATGTGTTCCATTAATATAACTAAACATTCAACAAAAGTTTAAAATATAATAATCAATTACTGGTCAAATGTGTGTCAAATCAAAATCAAATGTCTGTAGCTTTACCAAAAGTCCTATAAACCCATGATAACTTATATAAGTTACATAACTTAATTGGGCACTAAAGCAAAGCCTAAGTAAAATGTAATAAATTGAATATATTGAAATGTATATACTTACGAGGCCCATTTGCTGTACAAAGCAGAGTCAGGTAAGTTTTGGTAAGATGGTGATTGTTTGCATGGAAAAAAAGGATATAAGAAAATGAATTGATATTTTGCAATAACTCTTTAAACCCTCATATGTAACATTTCTATTAATCATATAATGTAATTTAAATAAAATCAAATTATACTTTAAACAAAAAGAAAATATAAAAAGAAATGACAATATTAACATTTTAACAGTGTGAAATGTTGGAATGTACATAAATAATTCATGATTGATTTCATGACTGATTCAAATGAGCTTTCAATCACATTTTACTGTGGTAAACTAATTTTGCTGATACTACCTTACACTAATTTGGCAGTGGTCACGATTACATTGCATCTAAGCTGACAACTCCTGACTTAACCAGAAAAAAATCAGTACTGTAAAGCCAATTGGATGTATATTAAATCAACTAATACATTGTCTAGTCAAAAAATTCACTGAGTAGATGAGAACAACAGTGTTATACATGGTGATATCAAATAAAATATCTTACCAGTGACTGCAGCGATGTTTACTCCACTGCTTCTGACGTTCTCAAACACAGAGAAGAGAGTGAATGTGTATTTAGTTCCAGCAGTGAGAGATGAGACTGTGTGAGTTACTGGTCCAGCTCCATCTGGTGTAGTGATGTTTATCTGTGTACCATTGAACTGGAGAATAAAGCTGACATTGCTGTTCACTTTATTCCACTGCAGAGTGATACTGGTCTCATTTTGACCTATTGATCTGAAGCTTTCTGTATTCTGAGGAGCTGAAAAAGGACAAAAAATAGAAAGAGGAAAAAAAACTGATAATGAGAACTGAGATAAGTCATAGAATAAAAACAAATTTTAAGAAACAGAAGAAGTGAAATTGTTTGTATTACAATGAATGTCTTTTCTTGATCTAGATGCCACAGTTTATACTCATACACTTCACAGTTCATTTGACAACAAAGAAGTATTAAAAATGTCCTGAAGAACAGGCAATCAGAGCAAGTTAAATGATGCAATAAACATGACAAACCAATGACATATATTTTAAAGTAAACTTTAACCCACTACACATATCATTTTAGAAATGATTCAAATATCTTACCAGTGACTGAAATGATCAGCAGCGATGTTTACTCCACTGCTTCTGACGTTCTCAAACAACAGAGAAGAGAGTGAATGTGTATTTAGCTCCAGCAGTGAGAGAGATGAGACTGTGTGAGTTACTGGTCCATCTCCATCTGGTGTAGTGATGTTTATCTGTGTACCACTGAACTGGAGAATAAAGCTGACATTGCTGTTCACTTTATTCCACTGCAGAGTGATACTGGTCTCATTTTGACCTATTGATCTGAAGCTTTCTGCATTCTGAGGAGCTGGAAAAGGAAAAAGATCAGTGAAAAAGTGTGTAAACCAAATACTACTAGTTAAGGTGTCAGTATTCTCCCTTGCTGTTGAACATGGACCACACTGAATTTCCACATGAATAAAAACAAATACTGACTGTAAGAAACAGAAGAAGTGAACTGATTGTTTGTATTACAATGAATGTCTTTTCTTGATCTAGATGCCACAGTTTATACTCATACACTTCACAGTTCATTTGACAACAAAGAAGTATTAAACAATAAATCAAGAATCAGAGCAAGTTAACATGCAATAAACATGCATTTTATGTAAAGTAGTAAATTAAGTAAACTTTATACCCACTACACATATCTTAGTGTATGTATCTCATCTTTTACATGAATTCAATGATTATTATGCAGACAAAGTGCACAGACTAAAGTGAAATATCTTACCAGTGACTGCAGCAATGTTTACTCCACTGCTTCTGACGAGAAGAAAGTGAATGTGATTTGTTCTCAAACACAAAGTGAGTGATGTCTTAGAGAAGAGAGTTCACTTTGATGTCTTCCACTGAATGTGTATTTCCCTATTGATCTGCTTTTAGCTCCAGCAGTGAGTAAACCAAATACTACTAGATGATTCTCCCTTGCTGTTGAAAATGGACCACATTGACTGATTGTGTGTCTTTTCTTACTAGATGAGTTACTGCTGACAACAGAGAAGTATTAAACCATCTCCATCTGCAATAATAACAAGTAGTGTAAACTTTATACCCACTACACATATCTTAGTGATGTATCTCATCTTTTTATCAATGATTATTATGCAGACAAAGTACTAAAGTCTGAGCAATGTTTACTCCACTGCTTCTGACGTTCTCAAACATTTTCCAGCAGTGAGGGATGAGACTGTGTGAGTTACTGGTACCATTGAACTGGAGAATAAAGCTGACATTGCTGTTCACTTTATTCCACTGCAGAGAGTGATACTGGTCTCATTTTGACCTATTGATCTGAAGCTTTCTGTATTCTGAGGAGCTGAAAAAGGACAAAAAATAGAAAGAGGAAAAAAAACTGATAAAACACTGCTGATTAAAGAGTCAGTGTTGTCTTTAACTGTTAAAGACAGACCATTTTGAATTTCCATGTGAATAAAGACTAATGCTTTTTGTGAGACACGGAAGAAGTGAAAGAATCATTGCATGACCAACAATTTTTTTTCTGGATGCTGCAGCCACAGATTATAACCAACAACCATCACATTGTATGTGATAACAGAAACATTATTGATAATAGAAAATCACAAAGTCAAAACAGACTTTTAAGGACAAACACTCTGGATCTAAAATGGATTTTGATGTGTGGGACAAAACTGTGTGGAGTTAAGTTAACATGCAATAAAGGAAATATTTTATACAAGAGATAAGTCATAGTTTTACAATGGTGTCCTGAAAAACAGATGATGACAAACCAATGACATATATTTTAAAGAAATGATTCAAATATCTTACCAGTGACTGCAGCGATGTTTACTCCACTGCTTCTGACGTTCTCAAACACAGAGAAGAGAGTGAATGTGTATTTAGCTCCAGCAGTGAGGAGATGAGACTGTGTGAGTTACTGGTCCATCTCCATCTGGTGTAGTGATGTTTATCTGTGTACCATTGAACTGGAGAATAAAGCTGACATTGCTGTTCACTTTATTCCACTGCAGAGTGATACTGGTCTCATTTTGACCTATTGATTTGAAGCTTTCTG
This sequence comes from Scortum barcoo, assembly GCA_023238725.1. Classification (NCBI taxonomy): domain Eukaryota; kingdom Metazoa; phylum Chordata; class Actinopteri; order Centrarchiformes; family Terapontidae; genus Scortum; species Scortum barcoo. Next base: position 19,627,731 of record CM041532.1, on the reverse strand, counting down.
CATTTGGAGGAGCTGAAATAGAGAAAGAGCAGATAAAGTATTCATTAGATAAAGGCTTTGTGTAAAAGCATCAATGGTCTGTTTGTCTTTTAAAGACGATCCATTTTGCATCCCCATGTGAATAAGAATTAATGTTCTTTGTACCAGAGAGAAAAAGTGAAAGAATACTTTGTATTTCTAAGAATGTTTCTTTATTGATCCAGCTGCCAAAGTTTAGCTTCATACACATCAAAAGTTTTTTGACAACTGAAATGTATTCAACAAAAAAAGAAAGAATCACAAGAATTATGACTTTATAAAGGATTTCATTCTTTAAGCAAAAACAGGCTGGAATTAAATCAACATGCAATGAAGAGAATTTGGCCAAATACCAACTTAATTTAGTGAATACTGTTGTCAGTAGATTTGTCTTCATTTTATACTGGTTCACTGAAAGACCGATGATGGCTAACTTACCAGATACATTGTATAGAAATGATTTAAATATCTTACCAGTGACTGCAGCGATGTTTACTCCACTGCTTCTGATGTTCTCAAACACAGAGAAGAGAGTGAATGTGTATTTAGCTCCAGCAGTGAGAGATGAGACTGTGTGAGTTACTGGTCCATCTCCATCTGGTGTAGTGATGTTTATCTGTGTACCATTGAACTGGAGAATAAAGCTGACATTGCTGTTCACTTTATTCCACTGCAGAGTGATACTGGTCTCATTTTGACCTATTGATCTAAAGCTTTCTGCATTTGGAGGAGCTGGAAAAGGAAAAAGATCAGTGAAAAAGTGTGTAAACCAAATACTACTAGTTAAGGTGTCAGTATTCTCCCTTGCTGTTGAACATGGACCACATTGAATTCCCACGTGAATAAAAACAAATACTGACTGTAAGAAACATAAGAAGTGAACTGATTGTTTGTATTACAATGAATGTCTTTTCTTGATCTAGATGCCACAGTTTATACTCATACACTTCACAGTTCATTTGACATAACAAAGAAGTATTAAACAATAAATCAAGAATCAGAGCAAGTGTAACATGCAATAAACATGCATTTTATGTAAAGTAGTAAATTAATTAAGTAAACTTTATACCGTGCACTACACATATCTTAGTGTATGAATCTCATCTTTTACATGAATTCAATGATTATTATGCAGATAAAGTGCACAGACTAAAGTGAAATATCTTACCAGTGACTGCAGCAATGTTTACTCCACTGCTTCTGACATTCTCAAACACAGAGAAGAGAGTGAATGTGTATTTAGCTCCAGCAGTGAAAGATGAGACTGTGTGAGTTACTGGTCCATCTCCATCTGGTGTAGTGATGTTTATCTGTGCACCATTGAACTGGAGAATAAAGCTGACATTGCTGTTCACTTTATTCCACTGCAGAGTGATACTGGTCTCATTTTGACCTGTTGATCTAAGAAACTCTCTGGATTTGGAGGAGCTGATAAAGGAGAAAGATTAGTGGGAAAAAAAAGATTAAAAAACTGCCAGTAAAATTGTCAGTGTTTCTTGTGGTTATGTTCAATTTTGCATCCCATGTTGTCTGTGAGTTACAGAAGAAGTCAAAGAATCATTGAATCACTTGCAACTGTTTTGTTTTAATGCCACAGCTACAATTTATACCCACAATCCTCACATTTTATTTAACAAACAGAAATGTATTTGACAATGAATCAAGTATCCAAGAATCAGAACTTCAAAAAGGTTTTAGATAAACACTCTGGATCTAAAGGGGATTTTATTTGATTAGACCAAAGAGTGCAGAGTGAAATTAACATTCAAATTAAGTTTGTGGTTTGAACGTGCAAAAAATGTATTATTAAATATTTGACCCAAGAGACACATCTTAGTTTTACAGCTGTGCACTGAAAAACAAGTCATACCTAATTTATCAGAAACTTTTGTATAAATATGATTCAAACATCTTACCAGTGACTGCAGCATGATGTTTACTCCACTGCTTCTGACGTTCTCAAACACAGAGAAGAGAGTGAATGTGTATTTAGCTCCAGCAGTGAGAGATGAGACTGTGTGAGTTACTGCTCCATCTCCATCTGGTGTAGTGATGTTTATCTGTGTACCATTGAACTGGAGAATAAAGCTGACATTGCTGTTCACTTTATTCCACTGCAGAGTGATACTGGTCTCATTTTGACCTATTATTGATCTGAAGCTTTCTGTATTCTGAGGAGCTGAAAAAGGACAAAAAATAGAAAGAGGAAAAAAAACTGATAAAACACTGCTGATTAAAGAGTCAGTGTTGTCTTTAACTGTTAAAGACGGACCATTTTGAATTTCCATGTGAATAAAAACTAATGCTGTTTGTGAGACACGGAAGAAGTGAAAGAATCATTGCATGACCAACAATTTTTTTTCTGGATGCTGCAGCCACAGATTATAACCAAAACCATCACATTGTATGTGATAACAGAAACATATTTGATAATAGAAAATAACAAAGTCAAAAGAGAGTTTTAAGGACAAACACTCTGGATCTAAAATGGATTTTGATGTGTGGGACAAAACTGTGTGGAGTTAAGTTAACATGCAATAAAGGAAATATTTTATACAAGAGATAAGTCATAGTTTTACAATGGTGTCCTGAAAAACAGATGATGACAAACCAATGACATATATTTTAAAGAAATGATTCAAATATCTTACCAGTGACTGCAGCGATGTTTACTCCACTGCTTCTGACGTTCTCAAACACAGAGAAGAGAGTGAATGTGTATTTAGCTCCAGCAGTGAGAGATGAGACTGTGTGAGTTACTGGCTCCATCTCCATCTGGTGTAGTGATGTTTATCTGTGTACCATTGAACTGGAGAATAAAGCTGACATTGCTGTTCACTTTATTCCACTGCAGAGTGATACTGGTCTCATTTTGACCTATTGATCTGAAACTTTCTGCATTTGGAGGAGCTGGAAAAGGAAAAAGATCAGTGAAAAAGTGTGTAAACCAAATACTACTAGTTAAGGTGTCAGTATTCTCCCTTGCTGTTGAACATGGACCACATTGAATTCCCACGTGAATAAAAACAAATACTGATTGTAAGAAACAGAAGAAGTGAACTGATTGTTTTGTATTACAATGAATGTCTTTTCTTGATCTAGATGCCACAGTTTATACTCATACACTTCACAGTTCATTTGACAACAAGAGAAGTATTAAACAATAAATCAAGAATCAGAGCAAGTTAACATGCAATAAACATGCATTTTATGTAAAGTAGTAGTAAATTAAGTAAACTTTATACCCACTACACATATCTTAGTGTATGTATCTCATCTTTTACATGAATTCAATGATTATTATGCAGATAAAGTGCACAGACTAAAGTGAAATATCTTACCAGTGACTGCAGCGATGTTTACTCCACTGCTTCTGACGTTCTCAAACACAGAGAAGAAAGTGAATGTGTATTTAGCTCCAGCAGTGAGAGATGAGACTGTGTGAGTTACTGCTGGTCCATCTCCATCTGGTGTAGTGATGTTTATCTGTGTACCATTGAACTGGAGAATAAAGCTGACATTGCTGTTCACTTTATTCCACTGCAGAGTGATACTGGTCTCATTTTGACCTATTGATCTGAAGCTTTCTGCATTCTGAGGAGCTGGAAAAGGAAAAAGATCAGTGAAAAAGTGTGTAAACCAAATACTACTAGTTAAGGTGTCAGTATTCTCCCTTGCTGTTGAAAATGGACCACATACTGAATTCCCACATGAATAAAAAAACAAATACTGATTGTAAGAAACAGAAGAAGTGAACTGATTGTTTGTATTACAATGAATGTCTTTTCTTGATCTAGATGCCACAGTTTATACTCATACACTTCACAGTTCATTTGACAACAAGAGAAGTATTAAACAATAAATCAAGAATCAGAGCAAGTTAACATGCAATAAACATGCATTTTATGTAAAGTAGTAAATTAAATTAAGTAAACTTTATACCCACTACACATATCTTAGTGTATGTATCTCATCTTTTACATGAATTCAATGATTATTATGCAGACAAAGTGCACAGACTAAAGTGAAATATCTTACCAGTGACTGCAGCAATGTTTACTCCACTGCTTCTGACGTTCTCAAACACAGAGAAGAGAGTGAATGTGTATTTAGCTCCAGCAGTGAGAGATGAGACTGTGTGAGTTACTGCTCCATCTCCATCTGGTGTAGTGATGTTTATCTGTGTACCATTGAACTGGAGAATAAAGCTGACATTGCTGTTCACTTTATTCCACTGCAGAGTGATACTGGTCTCATTTTGACCTATTGATCTGAAGCTTTCTGCATTCTGGAGGAGCTGAAATAGAGAAAGAGCAGACAAAGTATTTATTAGGAAAGAGGAAAAGGATTTGTATAAAAGCATCAATGGTCTGTTTGTCTTTTAAAGACGATCCATTTTGCATCCCCATGTGAATAAGAATTAATGTTCTTTGTACCAGAGAGAAAAAGTGAAAGAATACTTTGCATTTCTAAGAATGTTTCTTTATTGATCCAGCTGCCAAAGTTTAGCTTCATACACATCAAAAGTTTTTTGACAACTGAAATGTATTCAACAAAAAAAGAAAGAATCATGCAAGAATTATGACTTTATAAAGGAATTCATAACCAAAACCATCTTTAAGATAACAAAAACAGGATTTGATAATGGAATTAAATCAACATGCAATGAAGAGAATTTAAGGACAAACACTGGATTTCAAATGGACCAACTGTGGGACAAAATTTGGAGTAAGTTAATACTGTTGTCAATAAAGTAGATTTGTCTTCAAGATTTTATAAGTCATACTGGTTCATGGTGTCCTGAAAGACCAATGATGGCTAACTTACCAGATACATTGTATAAAGAAATGATTTAAATATCTTACCAGTGACTGCAGCGATGTTTACTCCACTGCTTCTGAACGTTCTCAAACACAGAGAAGAGAGTGAATGTGTATTAGTAGCTCCAGCAGTGAGAGATGAGACTGTGTGAGTTACTGGTCCATCTCCATCTGGTGTAGTGATGTTTATCTGTGTACCATTGAACTGGAGAATAAAGCTGACATTGCTGTTCACTTTATTCCACTGCAGAGTGATACTGGTCTCATTTTGACCTATTGATCTGAAACTTTCTGCATTTGGAGGAGCTGGAAAAGGAAAAAGATCAGTGAAAAAGTGTGTAAACCAAATACTACTAGTTAAGGTGTCAGTATTCTCCCTTGCTGTTGAACATGGACCACATTGAATTCCCACGTGAATAAAAACAAATACTGACTGTAAGAAACAGAAGAAGTGAACTGATTGTTTGTATTACAATGAATGTCTTTTCTTGATCTAGATGCCACAGTTTATACTCATACACTTCACAGTTCATTTGACAACAGAGAAGTATTAAACAATAAATCAAGAATCAGAGCAAGTTAACATGCAATAAACATGCATTTTATGTAAAGTAGTAAATTAATTAAGTAAACTTTATACCCACTACACATATCTTAGTGTATGTATCTCATCTTTTACATGAATTCAATGATTATTATGCAGACAAAGTGCACAGACTAAAGTGAAATATCTTACCAGTGACTGCAGCGATGTTTACTCCACTGCTTCTGACGTTCTCAAACAACAGAGAAGAAGAGTGAATGTGTATTTAGCTCCAGCAGTGAGAGATGAGACTGTGTGAGTTACTGCTCCATCTCCATCTGGTGTAGTGATGTTTATCTGTGTACCATTGAACTGGAGAACAAAGCTGACATTGCTGTTCACTTTATTCCACTGCAGAGTGATACTGGTCTCATTTTGACCTATTGATCTGAAGCTTTCTGCATTCTGAGGAGCTGGAAAAGGAAAAAGATCAGTGAAAAAGTGTGTAAACCAAATACTACTAGTTAAGGTGTCAGTATTCTCCCTTGCTGTTGAACATGGACCACATTGAATTCCCACGCATGAATAAAAACAAATACTGATTGTAAGAAACAGAAGAAGTGAACTGATTGTTTGTATTACAATGAATGTCTTTTCTTGATCTAGATGCCACAGTTTATACTCATACACTTCACAGTTCATTTGACAACAGAGAAGTATTAAACAATAAATCAAGAATCAGAGCAAGTTAACATGCAATAAACATGCATTTTATGTAAAGTAGTAAATTAAGTAAACTTTATACCCACTACACATATCTTAGTGTATGTATCTCATCTTTTACATGAATTCAATGATTATTATGCAGACAAAGTGCACAGACTAAAGTGAAATATCTTACCAGTGACTGCAGCAATGTTTCACTCCACTGCTTCTGACGTTCTCAAACACAGAGAAGAGAGTGAATGTGTATTTAGCTCCAGCAGTGAGAGATGAGACTGTGTGAGTTACTGGCTCCATCTCCATCTGGTGTAGTGATGTTTATCTGTGTACCATTGAACTGGAGAATAAAGCTGACATTGCTGTTCACTTTATTCCACTGCAGAGTGATACTGGTCTCATTTTGACCTATTGATCTGAAGCTTTCTGCATTTGGAGGAGCTGAAATAGAGAAAGAGCAGACAAAGTATTTATTAGGAAAAGGATTTGTATAAAAGCATCAATGGTCTGTTTGTCTTTTAAAGACGATCCATTTTGCATCCCCATGTGAATAAGAATTAATGTTCTTTGTACCAGAGAGAAAAAGTGAAAGAATACTTTGCATTTCTAAGAATGTTTCTTTATTGATCCAGCTGCCAAAGTTTAGCTTCATACACATCAAAAGTTTTTTGACAACTGAAATGTATTCAACAAAAAAAGAAAGAATCACAAGAATTATGACTTTATAAAGGAATTCATTCTTTAAGCAAAAACAGGCTGGAATTAAATCAACATGCAATGAAGAGAATTTGGCCAAATACCAACTTAATTTAGTGAATACTGTTGTCAGTAGATTTGTCTTCATTTTATACTGGTTCACTGAAAGACCAATGATGGCTAACTTACCAGATACATTGTATAGAAATGATTTAAATATCTTACCAGTGACTGCAGCGATGTTTACTCCACTGCTTCTGAAGTTCTCAAACACAGAGAAGAGAGTGAATGTGTATTTAGCTCCAGCAGTGAGAGATGAGACTGTGTGAGTTACTGGCTCCATCTCCATCTGGTGTAGTGATGTTTATCTGTGTACCATTGAACTGGAGAATAAAGCTGACATTGCTGTTCACTTTATTCCACTGCAGAGTGATACTGGTCTCATTTTGACCTATTGATCTGAAGCTTTCTGCATTCTGAGGAGCTGGAAAAGGAAAAAGATCAGTGAAAAAGTGTGTAAACCAAATACTACTAGTTAAGGTGTCAGTATTCTCCCTTGCTGTTGAAAATGGACCACACTGAATTCCCTACATGAATAAAAACAAATACTGATTGTAAGAAACAGAAGAAGTGAACTGATTGTTTGTATTACAATGAATGTCTTTTCTTGATCTAGATGCCACAGTTTATACTCATACACTTCACAGTTCATTTGACAACAGAGAAGTATTAAACAATAAATCAAGAATCAGAGCAAGTTAACATGCAATAAACATGCATTTTATGTAAAGTAGTAAATTAAGTAAACTTTATACCCACTACACATATCTTAGTGTATGTATCTCATCTTTTACATGAATTCAATGATTATTATGCAGACAAAGTGCACAGACTAAAGTGAAATATCTTACCAGTGACTGCAGCAATGTTTACTCCACTGCTTCTGACGTTCTCAAACACAGAGAAGAGAGTGAATGTGTATTTAGCTCCAGCAGTGAGAGATGAGACTGTGTGAGTTACTGGTCCATCTCCATCTGGTGTAGTGATGTTTATCTGTGTACCATTGAACTGGAGAATAAAGCTGACATTGCTGTTCACTTTATTCCACTGCAGAGTGATACTGGTCTCATCATTTTGTCCTATTGATCTGAAGCTTTCTGCATTCTGAGGAGCTGGAAAAGGAAAAAGATCAGTGAAAAAGTGTGTAAACCAAATACTACTAGTTAAGGTGTCAGTATTCTCCCTTGCTGTTGAAACATGGACCACATTGAATTCCCACATGAATAAAAACAAATACTGATTGTAAGAAACAGAAGAAGTGAACTGATTGTTTGTATTACAATGAATGTCTTTTCTTGATCTAGATGCCACAGTTTATACTCATACACTTCACAGTTCATTTGACAACAAAGAAGTATTAAACAATAAATCAAGAATCAGAGCAAGTTAACATGCAATAAACATGCATTTTATGTAAAGTAGTAAATTAAGTAAACTTTATACCCACTACACATATCTTAGTGTATGTATCTCATCTTTTACATGAATTCAATGATTATTATGCAGATAAAAAGTGCACAGACTAAAGTGAAATATCTTACCAGTGACTGCAGCGATGTTTACTCCACTGCTTCTGACGTTCTCAAACAACAGAGAAGAGAGTGAATGTGTATTTAGCTCCAGCAGTGAGGAGATGAGACTGTGTGAGTTACTGGTCCATCTCCATCTGGTGTAGTGATGTTTATCTGTGTACCATTGAACTGGAGAATAAAGCTGACATTGCTGTTCACTTTATTCCACTGCAGAGTGATACTGGTCTCATTTTGACCTATTGATCTGAAGCTTTCTGTATTCTGAGGAGCTGAAAAAGGACAAAAAATAGAAAGAGGAAAAAAAACTGATAAAACACTGCTGATTAAAGAGTCAGTGTTGTCTTTAACTGTTAAAGACGGACCATTTTGAATTTCCATGTGAATAAAGACTAATGCTTTTTGTGAGACACGGAAGAAGTGAAAGAATCATTGCATCACCAACAATTTTTTTTCTGGATGCTGCAGCCACAGATTATAACCACAACCATCACATTGTATGTGATAACAGAAACATTATTGATAATAGAAAATCACAAAGTCAAAACAGACTTTTAAGGACAAACACTCTGGATCTAAAATGGATTTTGATGTGTGGGACAAAACTGTGTGGAGTTAAGTTAACATGCAATAAAGGAAATATTTTATACAAGAGATAAGTCATAGTTTTACAATGGTGTCCTGAAAAACAGATGATGACAAACCAATGACATATATTTTAAAGAAATGATTCAAATATCTTACCAGTGACTGCAGCGATGTTTACTCCACTGCTTCTGACGTTCTCAAACACAGAGAAGAGAGTGAATGTGTATTTAGCTCCAGCAGTGAGAGATGAGACTGTGTGAGTTACTGGCTCCATCTCCATCTGGTGTAGTGATGTTTATCTGTGTACCATTGAACTGGAGAATAAAGCTGACATTGCTGTTCACTTTATTCCACTGCAGAGTGATACTGGTCTCATTTTGACCTATTGATCTGAAGCTTTCTGCATTCTGGAGGAGCTGGAAAAGGAAAAAGATCAGTGAAAAAGTGTGTAAACCAAATACTACTAGTTAAGGTGTCAGTATTCTCCCTTGCTGTTGAACATGGACCACATTGAATTCCCACGTGAATAAAAACAAATACTGACTGTAAGAAACAGAAGAAGTGAACTGATTGTTTGTATTACAATGAATGTCTTTTCTTGATCTAGATGCCACAGTTTATACTCATACACTTCACAGTTCATTTGACAACAAAGAAGTATTAAACAATAAATCAAGAATCAGAGCAAGTTAACATGCAATAAACATGCATTTTATGTAAAGTAGTAAATTAATTAAGTAAACTTTATACCCACTACACATATCTTAGTGTATGAATCTCATCTTTTACATGAATTCAATGATTATTATGCAGATAAAGTGCACAGACTAAAGTGAAATATCTTACCAGTGACTGCAGCAATGTTTACTCCACTGCTTCTGACGTTCTCAAACACAGAGAAGAGAGTGAATGTGTATTTAGCTCCAGCAGTGAAAGATGAGACTGTGTGAGTTACTGGTCCATCTCCATCTGGTGTAGTGATGTTTATCTGTGCTGTACCATTGAACTGGAGAATAAAGCTGACATTGCTGTTCACTTTATTCCACTGCAGAGTGATACTGGTCTCATTTTGACCTGTTGATAAGAAACTCTCTGGATTTGGAGGAGCTGATAAAGGAGAAAGATTAGTGGGAAAAAAAAGATTAAAAAACTGCCAGTAAAATTGTCAGTGTTTCTTGTGGTTATGTTCAATTTTGCATCCCATGTTGTCTGTGAGTTACAGAAGAAGTCAAAGAATCATTGAATCACTTGCAACTGTTTTGTTTTAATGCCACAGCTACAATTTATACCCACAATCCTCACATTTTATTTAACAACAGAAATGTATTTGACAATGAATCAAGAATCAGAACTTCAAAAAGGTTTTAGATAAACACTCTGGATCTAAAGGGGATTTTATTTGATTAGACCAAAGAGTGCAGAGTGAAATTAACATTCAAATTAAGTTTGTGGTTTGAACGTGCAAAAAATGTATTAAATATTTGACCCAAGAGACACATCTTAGTTTTACAGCTGTGCACTGAAAAACAAGTCATACCTAATTTATCAGAAACTTTGTATAAATATGATTCAAACATCTTACCAGTGACTGCAGCGATGTTTACTCCAGTGCTTCTGACGTTCTCAAACACAGAGAAGAGAGTGAATGTGTATTTAGCTCCAGCAGTGAGAGATGAGACTGTGTGAGTTACTGCTCCATCTCCATCTGGTGTAGTGATGTTTATCTGTGTACCATTGAACTGGAGAATAAAGCTGACATTGCTGTTCACTTTATTCCACTGCAGAGTGATACTGGTCTCATTTTGACCTATTAATCTGAAGCTTTCTGTATTCTGAGGAGCTGAAAAAGGACAAAAAATAGAAAGAGGAAAAAAAACTGATAAAACACTGCTGATTAAAGAGTCAGTGTTGTCTTTAACTGTTAAAGACGGACCATTTTGAATTTCCATGTGAATAAAAACTAATGCTGTTTGTGAGACACGGAAGAAGTGAAAGAATCATTGCATCACCAACAATTTTTTTTCTGGATGCTGCAGCCACAGATTATAACCAAAACCATCACATTGTATGTGATAACAGAAACATATTTGATAATAGAAAATAACAAAGTCAAAAGAGAGTTTTAAGGACAAACACTGGATCTAAAATGGATTTTGATGTGTGGGACAAAACTGTGTGGAGTTAAGTTAACATGCAATAAAGGAAATATTTTATACAAGAGATAAGTCATAGTTTTACAATGGTGTCCTGAAAAACAGATGATGACAAACCAATGACATATATTTTAAAGAAATGATTCAAATATCTTACCAGTGACTGCAGCGATGTTTACTCCACTGCTTCTGACGTTCTCAAACACAGAGAAGAGAGTGAATGTGTATTTAGCTCCAGCAGTGAGAGATGAGACTGTGTGAGTTACTGGTCCATCTCCATCTGGTGTAGTGATGTTTATCTGTGTACCATTGAACTGGAGAATAAAGCTGACATTGCTGTTCACTTTATTCCACTGCAGAGTGATACTGGTCTCATTTTGACCTATTGATCTGAAAGCTTTCTGCATTTGGAGGAGCTGGAAAAGGAAAAAGATCAGTGAAAAAGTGTGTAAACCAAATACTACTAGTTAAGGTGTCAGTATTCTCCCTTGCTGTTGAACATGGACCACATTGAATTCCCACATGAATAAAAACAAATACTGATTGTAAGAAACAGAAGAAGTGAACTGATTGTTTGTATTACAATGAATGTCTTTTCTTGATCTAGATGCCACAGTTTATACTCATACACTTCACAGTTCATTTGACAACAGAGAAGTATTAAACAATAAATAAACCAAGAAAATCAGAGCAAGTTAACATGCAATAAACATGCATTTTATGTAAAGTAGTAAATTAAGTAAACTTTATACCCACTACACATATCTTAGTGTATGTATCTCATCTTTTACATGAATTCAATGATTATTATGCAGACAAAGTGCACAGACTAAAGTGAAATATCTTACCAGTGACTGCAGCAATGTTTACTCCACTGCTTCTGACGTTCTCAAACACAGAGAACAAGAGTGAATGTGTATTTAGCTCCAGCAGTGAGAGATGAGACTGTGTGAGTTACTGCTCCATCTCCATCTGGTGTAGTGATGTTTATCTGTGTACCATTGAACTGGAGAATAAAGCTGACATTGCTGTTCACTTTATTCCACTGCAGAGTGATACTGGTCTCATTTTGACCTATTGATCTGAAGCTTTCTGCATTCTGAGGAGCTGGAAAAGGAAAAAGATCAGTGAAAAAGTGTGTAAACCAAATACTACTAGTTAAGGTGTCAGTATTCTCCCTTGCTGTTGAACATGGACCACATTGAATTCCCACGTGAATAAAAACAAATACTGATTGTAAGAAACAGAAGAAGTGAACTGATTGTTTGTATTACAATGAATGTCTTTTCTTGATCTAGATGCCACAGTTTATACTCATACACTTCACAGTTCATTTGACAACAGAGAAGTATTAAACAATAAACCAAGAATCAGAGCAAGTTAACATGCAATAAACATGCATTTTATGTAAAGTAGTAAATTAAGTAAACTTTATACCCACTACACATATCTTAGTGTATGTATCTCATCTTTTACATGAATTCAATGATTATTATGCAGACAAAGTGCACAGACTAAAGTGAAATATCTTACCAGTGACTGCAGCAATGTTTCACTCCACTGCTTCTGACGTTCTCAAACACAGAGAAGAGAGTGAATGTGTATTTAGTTCCAGCAGTGAGAGATGAGACTGTGTGAGTTACTGCTCCATCTCCATCTGGTGTAGTGATGTTTATCTGTGTACCATTGAACTGGAGAATAAAGCTGACATTGCTGTTCACTTTATTCCACTGCAGAGTGATACTGGTCTCATTTTGACCTATTGATCTGAAGCTTTCTGCATTTGGAGGAGCTGAAATAGAGAAAGAGCAGACAAAGTATTTATTAGGAAAAGGATTTGTATAAAAGCATCAATGGTCTGTTTGTCTTTTAAAGACGATCCATTTTGCATCCCCATGTGAATAAGAATTAATGTTCTTTGTACCAGAGAGAAAAAGTGAAAGAATACTTTGCATTTCTAAGAATGTTTCTTTATTGATCCAGCTGCCAAAGTTTAGCTTCATACACATCAAAAGTTTTTTGACAACTGAAATGTATTCAACAAAAAAAGAAAGAATCACAAGAATTATGACTTTATAAAGGAATTCATTCTTTAAGCAAAAACAGGCTGGAATTAAATCAACATGCAATGAAGAGAATTTGGCCAAATACCAACTTAATTTAGTGAATACTGTTGTCAGTAGATTTGTCTTCATTTTATACTGGTTCACTGAAAGACCAATGATGGCTAACTTACCAGATACATTGTATAGAAATGATTTAAATATCTTACCAGTGACTGCAGCGATGTTTACTCCACTGCTTCTGAAGTTCTCAAACACAGAGAAGAGAGTGAATGTGTATTTAGCTCCAGCAGTGAGTGAGAGATGAGACTGTGTGAGTTACTGCTGGTCCATCTCCATCTGGTGTAGTGATGTTTATCTGTGTACCATTGAACTGGAGAATAAAGCTGACATTGCTGTTCACTTTATTCCACTGCAGAGTGATACTGGTCTCATTTTGACCTATTGATCTGAAGCTTTCTGCATTCTGAGGAGCTGGAAAAGGAAAAAGATCAGTGAAAAAGTGTGTAAACCAAATACTACTAGTTAAGGTGTCAGTATTCTCCCTTGCTGTTGAAAATGGACCACACTGAATTCCTACATGAATAAAAACAAATACTGATTGTAAGAAACAGAAGAAGTGAACTGATTGTTTGTATTACAATGAATGTCTTTTCTTGATCTAGATGCCACAGTTTATACTCATACACTTCACAGTTCATTTGACAACAAGAGAAGTATTAAACAATAAATCAAGAATCAGAGCAAGTTAACATGCAATAAACATGCATTTTATGTAAAGTAGTAAATTAAGTAAACTTTATACCCACTACACATATCTTAGTGTATGTATCTCATCTTTTACATGAATTCAATGACACATCTTAGTTTTACAGCTGTGCACTGACAAAGTGCTAATTTACAGACTTTGTATAAAGTGATTCAAATATCTTACCAGTGACTGCAGCAATGTTTACTCCACTGCTTCTGACGTTCTCAAACACAGAGAAGAGAGTGAATGTGTATTTAGCTCCAGCAGTGAGAGATGAGACTGTGTGAGTTACTGCTCCATCTCCATCTGGTGTAGTGATGTTTATCTGTGTACCATTGAACTGGAGAATAAAGCTGACATTGCTGTTCACTTTATTCCACTGCAGAGTGATACTGGTCTCATTTTGACCTATTGATCTGAAGCTTTCTGCATTCTGAGGAGCTGGAAAAGGAAAAAGATCAGTGAAAAAGTGTGTAAACCAAATACTACTAGTTAAGGTGTCAGTATTCTCCCTTGCTGTTGAAACATGGACCACATTGAATTCCCACATGAATAAAAACAAATACTGATTGTAAGAAACAGAAGAAGTGAACTGATTGTTTGTATTACAATGAATGTCTTTTCTTGATCTAGATGCCACAGTTTATACTCATACACTTCACAGTTCATTTGACAACAAAGAAGTATTAAACAATAAATCAAGAATCAGAGCAAGTTAACATGCAATAAACATGCATTTTATGTAAAGTAGTAAATTAAGTAAACTTTATACCCACTACACATATCTTAGTGTATGTATCTCATCTTTTACATGAATTCAATGATTATTATGCAGATAAAGTGCACAGACTAAAGTGAAATATCTTACCAGTGACTGCAGCGATGTTTACTCCACTGCTTCTGACGTTCTCAAACACAGAGAAGAGAGTGAATGTGTATTTAGCTCCAGCAGTGAGAGATGAGACTGTGTGAGTTACTGGTCCAGCTCCATCTGGTGTAGTGATGTTTATCTGTGTACCATTGAACTGGAGAATAAAGCTGACATTGCTGTTCACTTTATTCCACTGCAGAGTGATACTGGTCTCATTTTGACCTATTGATCTGAAGCTTTCTGCATTCTGAGGAGCTGGAAAAGGAAAAAGATCAGTGAAAAAGTGTGTAAACCAAATACTACTAGTTAAGGTGTCAGTATTCTCCCTTGCTGTTGAAAATGGACCACATTGAATTCCCACGTGAATAAAAACAAATACTGACTGTAAGAAACAGAAGAAGTGAACTGATTGTTTGTATTACAATGAATGTCTTTTCTTGATCTAGATGCCACAGTTTATACTCATACACTTCACATTTCATTTGACAACAAAGAAGTATTAAACAATAAATCAAGAATCAGAGCAAGTTAACATGCAATAAACATGCATTTTATGTAAAGTAGTAAATTAATTAAGTAAACTTTATACCCACTACACATATCTTAGTGTATGTATCTCATCTTTTACATGAATTCAATGATTATTATGCAGACAAAGTGCACAGACTAAAGTGAAATATCTTACCAGTGACTGCAGCAATGTTTACTCCACTGCTTCTGACGTTCTCAAACAAAGAGAAGAGAGTGAATGTGTATTTAGCTCCAGCAGTGAGAGATGAGACTGTGTGAGTTACTGCTCCATCTCCATCTGGTGTAGTGATGTTTATCTGTGTACCACTGAACTGGAGAATAAAGCTGACATTGCTGTTCACTTTATTCCACTGCAGAGTGATACTGGTCTCATTTTGACCTATTGATCTGAAGCTTTCTGTATTCTGAGGAGCTGAAAAAGGACAAAAAATAGAAAGAGGAAAAAAAACTGATAAAACACTGCTGATTAAAGAGTCAGTGTTGTCTTTAACTGTTAAAGACGGACCATTTTGAATTTCCATGTGAATAAAGACTAATGCTTTTTGTGAGACACGGAAGAAGTGAAAGAATCATTGCATCACCAACAATTTTTTTTCTGGATGCTGCAGCCACAGATTATAACCACAACCATCACATTGTATGTGATAACAGAAACATTATTGATAATAGAAAATCACAAAGTCAAAACAGACTTTTAAGGACAAACACTCTGGATCTAAAATGGATTTTGATGTGTGGGACAAAACTGTGTGGAGTTAAGTTAACATGCAATAAAGGAAATATTTTATACAAGAGATAAGTCATAGTTTTACAATGGTGTCCTGAAAAACAGATGATGACAAACCAATGACATATATTTTAAAGAAATGATTCAAATATCTTACCAGTGACTGCAGCGATGTTTACTCCACTGCTTCTGACGTTCTCAAACACAGAGAAGAGAGTGAATGTGTATTTAGCTCCAGCAGTGAGAGATGAGACTGTGTGAGTTACTGGTCCATCTCCATCTGGTGTAGTGATGTTTATCTGTGTACCATTGAACTGGAGAATAAAGCTGACATTGCTGTTCACTTTATTCCACTGCAGAGTGATACTGGTCTCATTTTGACCTATTGATCTAAAGCTTTCTGCATTTGGAGGAGCTGGAAAAGGAAAAAGATCAGTGAAAAAGTGTGTAAACCAAATACTACTAGTTAAGGTGTCAGTATTCTCCCTTGCTGTTGAACATGGACCACATTGAATTCCCACGTGAATAAAAACAAATACTGACTGTAAGAAACAGAAGAAGTGAACTGATTGTTTGTATTACAATGAATGTCTTTTCTTGATCTAGATGCCACAGTTTATACTCATACACTTCACAGTTCATTTGACAACAAAGAAGTATTAAACAATAAATCAAGAATCAGAGCAAGTTAACATGCAATAAACATGCATTTTATGTAAAGTAGTAAATTAATTAAGTAAACTTTATACCCACTACACATATCTTAGTGTATGTATCTCATCTTTTACATGAATTCAATGATTATTATGCAGATAAAGTGCACAGACTAAAGTGAAATATCTTACCAGTGACTGCAGCGATGTTTACTCCACTGCTTCTGACGTTCTCAAACACAGAGAAGAGAGTGAATGTGTATTTAGTTCCAGCAGTGAGGGATGAGACTGTGTGAGTTACTGGTCCATCTCCATCTGGTGTAGTGATGTTTATCTGTGCACCATTGAACTGGAGAATAAAGCTGACATTGCTGTTCACTTTATTCCACTGCAGAGTGATACTGGTCTCATTTTGACCTGTTGATAAGAAACTCTCTGGATTTGGAGGAGCTGATAAAGGAGAAAGATTAGTGGGAAAAAAAAGATTAAAAAACTGCCAGTAAAATTGTCAGTGTTCCTTGTGGTTATTAAAGATGTTCAATTTTGCATCCCATGTTGTCTGTGAGTTACAGAAGAAGTCAAAGAATCATTGAATCACTTGCAACTGTTTTGTTTTAATGCCACAGCTACAATTTATACCCACAATCCTCACATTTTATTTAACAACAGAAATGTATTTGACAATGAATCAAGAATCAGAACTTCAAAAAGGTTTTAGATAAACACTCTGGATCTAAAGGGGATTTTATTTGATTAGACCAAAGAGTGCAGAGTGAAATTAACATTCAAATTAAGTTTGTGGTTTGAACGTGCAAAAAAATGTATTAAATATTTGACCCAAGAGACACATCTTAGTTTTACAGCTGTGCACTGAAAAACAAGTCATACCTAATTTATCAGTAAGAAACTTTGTATAAATATGATTCAAATATCTTACCAGTGACTGCAGCGATGTTTACTCCACTGCTTCTGATGTTCTCAAACACAGAGAAGAGAGTGAATGTGTATTTAGCTCCAGCAGTGAGAGATGAGACTGTGTGAGTTACTGCTCCATCTCCATCTGGTGTAGTGATGTTTATCTGTGTACCATTGAACTGGAGAACAAAGCTGACATTGCTGTTCACTTTATTCCACTGCAGAGTGATACTGGTCTCATTTTGACCTATTGATCTGAAGCTTTCTGCATTCTGAGGAGCTGGAAAAGGAAAAAGATCAGTGAAAAAGTGTGTAAACCAAATACTACTAGTTAAGGTGTCAGTATTCTCCCTTGCTGTTGAACATGGACCACATTGAATTCCTCACATGAATAAAAACAAATGCTGATTGTAAGAAACAGAAGAAGTGAACTGATTGTTTGTATTACAATGAATGTCTTTTCTTGATCTAGATGCCACAGTTTATACTCATACACTTCACAGTTCATTTGACAACAAAGAAGTATTAAACAATAAATCAAGAATCAGAGCAAGTTAACATGCAATAAACATGCATTTTATGTAAAGTAGTAAATAAATTAAGTAAACTTTATACCCACTACACATATCTTAGTGTATGTATCTCATCTTTTACATGAATTCAATGATTATTATGCAGATACAAAGTGCACAGACTAAAGTGAAATATCTTACCAGTGACTGCAGCGATGTTTACTCCACTGCTTCTGACGTTCTCAAACACAGAGAAGAAAGTGAATGTGTATTTAGCTCCAGCAGTGAGAGATGAGACTGTGTGAGTTACTGGTCCAGCTCCATCTGGTGTAGTGATGTTTATCTGTGCAATGTGTACCATTGAACTGGAGAATAAAGCTGACATTGCTGTTCACTTTATTCCACTGCAGAGTGATACTGGTCTCATTTTGACCTATTGATCTGAAGCTTTCTGCATTCTGAGGAGCTGGAAAAGGAAAAAGATCAGTGAAAAAGTGTGTAAACCAAATACTACTAGTTAAGGTGTCAGTATTCTCCCTTGCTGTTGAAAATGGACCACACTGAATTCCCACATGAATAAAAACAAATACTGATTGTAAGAAACAGAAGAAGTGAACTGATTGTTTGTATTACAATGAATGTCTTTTCTTGATCTAGATGCCACAGTTTATACTCATACACTTCACAGTTCATTTGACAACAAAGAAGTATTAAACAATAAATCAAGAATCAGAGCAAGTTAACATGCAATAACATTTTATGTAAAGTAGTAAATGTAACTTTATACCCACTACACATAGCAATAAACATGCATTTTATGTAAAGTAGTAAATCAAACAAAGAGAAGAGAGTAATTAAGTAAACTTTATACCCTGGTGTAGTGATGTTTACTACACTGGAGAATAAATATTGCTGTTCTTAGTGTCTCATTTTATGTATCTCATCTTTTACATGAATTCAATGATTATTATGCAGACAGATTATTTTTAAAAAGACATGTACTCACAAAATGAAAAAAAAGGTGAAAGCACATACTGTGTATAGTACTTTGTGAAGTCATAATTGAGGAAATATCTTATCCTCTTGAAAGAAGTTCAGTGACTGTTACAGTATATAATAATGAAGTTAAATATCTTACCAGTGATGTTTGCTTACTCCACTGCTTCTGACGTTCTCAAACAACAGAGAAGAGAGTGAATGTGTATTTAGCTCCAGCAGTGAGAGATGAGACTGTGTGAGTTACTGGCTCCATCTCCATCTGGTGTAGTGATGTTTATCTGTGTACCATACCACTGAACTGGAGAATAAAGCTGACATTGCTGTTCACTTTATTCCACTGCAGAGTGATACTGGTCTCATTTTGACCTATTGATCTGAAGCTTTCTGTATTCTGAGGAGCTGAAAAAGGACAAAAAATAGAAAGAGGAAAAAAAACTGATAAAACACTGCTGATTAAAGAGTCAGTGTTGTCTTTAACTGTTAAAGACGGACCATTTTGAATTTCCATGTGAATAAAGACTAATGCTTTTTGTGAGACACGGAAGAAGTGAAAGAATCATTGCATCACCAACAATTTTTTTTCTGGATGCTGCAGCCACAGATTATAACCACAACCATCACATTGTATGTGATAACAGAAACATTATTGATAATAGAAAATCACAAAGTCAAAACAGACTTTTAAGGACAAACACTCTGGATCTAAAATGGATTTTGATGTGTGGGACAAAACTGTGTGGAGTTAAGTTAACATGCAATAAAGGAAATATTTTATACAAGAGATAAGTCATAGTTTTACAATGGTGTCCTGAAAAACAGATGATGACAAACCAATGACATATATTTTAAAGAAATGATTCAAATATCTTACCAGTGACTGCAGCAATGTTTCACTCCACTGCTTCTGATGTTCTCAAACACAGAGAAGAGAGTGAATGTGTATTTAGCTCCAGCAGTGAGAGATGAGACTGTGTGAGTTACTGGTCCATCTCCATCTGGTGTAGTGATGTTTATCTGTGTACCATTGAACTGGAGAATAAAGCTGACATTGCTGTTCACTTTATTCCACTGCAGAGTGATACTGGTCTCATTTTGACCTATTGATCTAAAGCTTTCTGCATTTGGAGGAGCTGGAAAAGGAAAAAGATCAGTGAAAAAGTGTGTAAACCAAATACTACTAGTTAAGGTGTCAGTATTCTCCCTTGCTGTTGAACATGGACCACATTGAATTCTCACATGAATAAAAACAAATACTGATTGTAAGAAACAGAAGAAGTGAACTGATTGTTTGCATTACAATGAATGTCTTTTCTTGATCTAGATGCCACAGTTTATACTCATACACTTCACAGTTCATTTGACAACAAAGAAGTATTAAACAATAAATCAAGAATCAGAGCAAGTTAACATGCAATAAACATGCATTTTATGTAAAGTAGTAAATTAAGTAAACTTTATACCCACTACACATATCTTAGTGTATGTATCTCATCTTTTACATGAATTCAATGATTATTATGCAGACAAAGTGCACAGACTAAAGTGAAATATCTTACCAGTGACTGCAGCAATGTTTACTCCACTGCTTCTGACGTTCTCAAACAAAGAGAAGAGAGTGAATGTGTATTTAGCTCCAGCAGTGAGAGATGAGACTGTGTGAGTTACTGGTCCATCTCCATCTGGTGTAGTGATGTTTATCTGTGCACCATTGAACTGGAGAATAAAGCTGACATTGCTGTTCACTTTATTCCACTGCAGAGTGATACTGGTCTCATTTTGACCTGTTGATCTCAAGCTTTCTGCATTTGAAGGAGCTGAGATAGAAAAAGAGGCTTGAATGCATTCATCAAAGAAATTACAATTGGAGTCTGTTGCTTCTGGATTTGATCAGATTATTTTTAAAAAGACATGTACTCAACAAAATGAAAAAAAAGGTGAAAGCACATACTGTGTATAGTACTTTGTGAAGTCATAATTGAGGAAATATTATGACTTATCCTCTTGAAAGAAGTTCATGGATTGATCAGTTGTTACAGTATATAATAATGAAGTTAAATATCTTACCAGTGACTGCTGTAATGCTTACTCCACTGCTTCTGACGTCCTTATACAGCGAGAAGACAGTGAATGTGTATTTAGTTTCAGCATTGAGAGATGAGACTGTGTGAGTTACTGATTGACCTCCATCTGATGTTGTGAAATAGATGTCTGTACCATTAAACTGGAAAATAAATGTATCTGTGATGTTGACTTTATTCCACTGCAGAGTGATACTGGTCTCATTTTGGCCTATTGATCTGAAGCCTTTGGCGTTGGGTGGAACTGAGAAAAAGAGGACAGAAATTTACCATCACTCATAAATGATGAATTTACTATTGTACTGCAGGTTTAATCTACTACGTGCCTACTCATATAAAACAATATCATAATTATAAGAAATATATAAAGTAGGCTTTTGGTGGCTCATGTCATTTGACCATTAGTTTAAAATGTTAAACAAAATCCAATTTCAAGTGGTTTTGAGACTGTTTATCGCTTTTATGATATTTGTTTCTCTTGTCCTGAAACATTCATGTGCATCGTCAAATTTGTTAAGTTTTTTTGTTTCTACTTCCTGTTTTATTGTGGCGTCTTACTGTGCCCTCTCGTTTCAGACCCTTTGACTTCTGCCCTTTCCCGCATCTGTGATTGTCTGCCCCGCCCTGGTTGTTTCCACCTCTTCTCCATTACCTGGTGAATATATTGTCTGCATTTTCCCCTGTCCTGTGCCAGATCGCCTTGTTTCCTTGTGTCCACTGTCCTAGTCTCAGAGTGGTCAATATCATCTCTCTATCTATCTTTAGGAAGTATTTTTGTATTTTTGTGTCTGTTTTTGGTGCTCTGTCTTTTTGTGTGGTGCACAATAAAGCACCTCTTTTTTGGAAACATCTGTCTTGCCCTGTGATATGGAGCTCCCTGCCTGAAGAACTTCAGTTAGCAAACTTTGTACCCTCTTTTAAATCCTCCTCCTCAAAACCTACCTTTATAGAAAGGCTTTTTTACAATAAATCTTGTGATTGTCTAGTTACTTTCTTTTGTTTATCACTGTTTTTTTTTTGTTCTTTAATTTTACTGTATTATATTATGAAAGCACTTTGTAACTGTGTTTCAAAAAGTCCTATACAAAAAGTGGTTCTTATGGTCAAAGGTTATGTAGCCTTTTGAACAGGCTATGCAGAAAAAATATAAAACACAGCATTCTTGTTTTTACTGATACACAAATTCACAAATCAACTGTTTATATATGTACACACACAAAAACACTTCATTTAAACTGCCCTAATCCAACAATGAACCTCTGTAAAACATGTGATGTGCAGATAAAAGATGCATTACTTGCTGTGTAACAGATGAATGGGAAACTGAAGGAGCAGTAATCATCTGACCACTTTCCTGGGTCACCAAACGATGTGGTAACACATTGCTCTGTGGCAACGTCTGGTTGCCCACTGGCCCAGTTTCGAAACAGAGAGGTGCTCCCATCAGACCACAGTTTCTCCCGGTGCAATCCGATCCACACGAAATCCGCACCTATTAGGTTTGTGATGATTTTATTTTCCGTTTCATTTCGTATACTGAGAGAGAAAAAGTAGCACATAGATAACACTAGTGTTTGTTTGGAAATAAAATAAAGTTCTTAATGTGATCATTTCAGGACTTGGTAACAGGTTCAGACACAATTTAGTTATTAAAACGACATTACTTAAATCAACACAAAAAATTCACCTTACAATTAGGGTGTACAACCGCTACTATACTTCTACTACTAATACTGCATATAGACATTACAGTGGTTATCATCACCACCGTCAAACTACATGACTTACTACTACATGACCAAGTGCCTTACAGTCATAAAACTAAGGATGAAAAATACATAACTTATAGGCAATTAAGTAATAAACAAATAAATGAACAAACAGGAAATAGTTGATTAAAATTATAAAACAAATAAAAAATATATAAAAGATATATAAGATATAAAACCTAAAAATTAAATCTTACAATATTAAGTAAGACAGATTTCATAAACAGACCATATCAAAACTTAAGTAGCTGATTCTGTACTGTAATATCATACTGTATCACATCTTGGAGTCTTCATTAGTACATACTCTACCTGGCTAGATCGACATAATTCTCCCTGCAGTGTGTCTGAGCTTCAGTCCAGTTAGAAGCAATGTTAACCTTAACAAAGGATGGTGTACCATTTACTGTACCTGGAAATATATTGATGAGAAGTTGTTATAAACAGTGTCAGAAGGGACTCGTAGACAGCATTCATTTTCCTGCAATGTATGCAGGAGTGTCCGGGAAAGAAAGCAGGATGATCTAAAGATCTGGATTCAGTGGGATCAAATGTAGCTTATGCATAAAAAATACACAGAAGGAAATCACATGTATAATATCTATTTAGTCGTTTGTTGGTTTTTGTTGTTACGCTTTAACTCACCGTTGTAGCACTTTACAAAATTCCGTTGTAAGTCACACCCTGAGTCTGCCCAGGTGCCATTATGTGAATTATCTCTAATAAGCTCCACGCAGTACTGTAGCTCTCCAAGATCGTTGGGTTGGCCATCATTCCAGTTTCTATACTCTGTCTCTCCTTCACCGTAAAAGCTGCTGTCACTCAGGGACCATCTCCAACTATTTAGCAAATCATCATAGAGGCCTATCCAAGCCTCACCTGTTCAAAAAGAGATGTTCATTATATAGAAAAATAGAATAAAAAAAGAAAAAAAACAAAAAACAAAAATAATTCAAAAAAACAAATAATAATAAAGTATGTGTCTCCTCTATTTCATTGAGAGCCTTTTTGTTCTTTTACAATCCACATGGTCATATTTTGTCATTTTATCCAACCACTGTAAAAAACTTTGTGAGATGTTGTGTATTCTACATGTATATGTATATGATTCCAACATTAAGGACTTGCCTGTGTAGTTCGAGGTGGTGTTGAGAACAGCACTGACATCAGCTGTGTTTTCTATGGTGGCCAGGTCAGTGTAGACCTGTCTGCAGAAGCTCTGAGCTTCGGTCCAGTTCAGTGGCGTGCTGACAAAGTAGTACTGACGAGTTTGGCCAGAGGCGACACTGACCAGTGCTCCTAAAGCAAAACATGTTCAGTTTTGTATTAAACTCTCTATTTATGTATGCATTAGTATGCTGAATTTGTTGTGTTACACTGAATATGAAGTGATATTATGCATCATGTAGCTTTTACCTCGTTGATAAGTTTTTCTGTGCGCTACCTCACATCTACAAGCAGTTAACAACAGTAAACAGCACTTTGTAAGGGGTTAAAATGTTTTTCATTTTTAGTACGGTATGAGCCACCGATTTACTTCCTCATTGACTTTCTACATAGTTAAATATTGATATACTGTGAAAAAGTAACCCTCCGCACCATTTCTGTCATGCCATCATGACAACAGAGCATGAAAATGATGAATGATCCACTGAACCTGAACCAAACAGCACTAAAGGATCTCACGTCTAATGCTGAGTCTGTTTGAGCCGGATCAAATTCCTGTCTGTCTCAGTAAATTTGTGTTGAGTGTTCACCTCTGATGAGAAAGAAAAGAACCAGTTCAACTAGTGGGTGAAACCAGGCAGAAGACATGCACTGTTAAGACACTGGACTCCAGTGACATTTAAACAAAGGCTTTACTCTTATAACCATCTTTAAAAACATGATTGAGTAAATGTGAAAGTATGTCTGTGTGACTGTGTATTACATTTGTAGTGTTCACACTAGCTACAGAGATACAGTGTACTCTCTCCCTGTTGTATTATCTATTCATTACATCTCATATGTTTCATTTATGACTATGATAAAAGACTCTATTACTCTGCATAAAACATTGTTTGTACTTAGATTTCCTGCCATTAAAACACTGTATGAAACAACTGATGAATTAACAAATACTAAGGTAACATTTCTTTGTCATTTTAAGCATTTTCTGTCTCAGAGGTTGTTTCCTTTGACACAGTTCGAGTCAGTGCACTCAAATACCAATATGCAGCGCTGAGTGCAGTCTGCTTAAGTTCAGTTACTTTAAATAGACACCATAATCAAAGAAGCACCAACCTGTGAGCACAATTATCAGCCCATAATCCATGAGTTAAACCTTTGAAGAAATACATTGGAGAATATTCATATCATTCATGTTAAAAATGTGGAAACCAACATCATTCATCTTTCATAAGAGATAAATCAGTGCCTGATATGTTTCTCTGAAAAATATGGTGCAGTAAATTGACTCTACTTACCATTATTAAGGGTTAACCTCCTCTTGCTTAAAAATGCTGGACTTCAAACACTCATGACTACTTGTATGGTAGCTAAGTACTTGCTGAGCTGCTGTGAGAGTTGAACATTCTTAGTAATGGGTTAAGATTTAGGGAAGAAAAACAAAGACAACCCTCATGCAGGGATCAGGAAGTAAAACAACTCTGACTTCATATTTTTGAATGGCAGTGACAGAAAGGTATGCAGATAACCTGTGCTTATCTTTCTTTGTCTCACACTACACACCTGTCTTTTGTCTTGTCTTTTGTCCTTTACAATAAAACTAGTAAAGGTTGTTTTCACTAATGAGTTTAAAGTACACTTGGGCAATACTTTGCATTTTGTGTGTTACTTTTATGTAGCATGTTTAAATGGGATAATATTTCTTTTCTACATTTTAAATCACAGACATCACATTTTCAAGCAAACTAACATGTAGATATTGTGTTGATTAATACATAATACATTTTCTAAGATTACTTTGCTTCTACTGTCATAAAAGTAACACTTTTAACACATTTCACAAACATAACTCTAGCATTATAGTAATTCTGTCTAGAACTATTTCCTGCTTACCTGAGTTGGTCTTATACTGTTGAAATAACTCTTTAAGTGATATTTCCCACAATACATTCTTTTATCAGAAAGCCTTAATCTGTATAAAGTATGATTAATTTGCTCACTCCACCATAATGTAATGAGTGAAATGCCTATGAAGGACTCAGCTGCTTTAGTTTTCCATGGGATTTCCCCATGTCACTCTTTAACTATTATGTAATCTAATATGTACCGGTAATCTGTGAAACTTCTTTATGTGCTGAAACTGCACCTACAAAGCCAACTACTTGAGAAGTAAATAAAACAAGCATAAAACATAGAACACATCTGATTTCTGATTTCACATCTGACAGTTATAGAGTGAGGTGAAATAAATGCAGCTATAAAGTATGTAATTATACAAAGTTTGTAATTTTATTTTGCAAAAGTTAAATGTCCTTTTTTTAAAATCAACGAGCACTGTTTCAGTCAAGAGGTTTTGCTTTACAATAGTCATGCTGGGAAAGAGATGTAATGTACATGAACTTTTCAAAGGGGCAAATCTTTACACTGAGCATTTTTAATTTTCCTGTATGTCTCTGTTGCTCTGCCATTTATCTTTGCCAGCATAAACATTCTTTTATTGCCACTTTCCATGCCAGTATGTAGTACAAAAATAAATGAATAAAATAATTTGTTCTGATTTATTGAGGGCAGGTTTCACAAGCAGACACATAGGTTTACTCACCACATCCTGATTCCAATTCATATTTACATTCCCTCACATGTGGAATTTACCCTGGTATACCACGTTCTTCCTTGAAGTTATTTGACTGGTGGCACCTTGAAAGCTGTCATGACTAACTTCAAAACTTTAGGATAATAACATTATACTTATACATACAGTGGGGCCAAAAAGATTGAGACATTGAACACCTTAAGTATTTTAACATGAACATGGAAATAATCCAAAGGTTTCAGGATTCAGAAATGTTTAAAAACACAAGTAATGGTGTCTAAAATAAAAAAGAAATATTTATGATTCTGCACTACTTCTTACGTCAGTAATCAAATTTGAGCAAACTGATCAACTTAACCTTTGTACAAATGTGTAATTCAGTCTATTTCCAGCAGGGGGTGCTCACAGTCAGATTTCTACAGTGGCCTATTAATTCTCAGGAATTCCCAAAGTAGATGTACAATTACAAAACAAAATGTGATTATACCCTTATCCTGTAGTAGATGTATTTATAAGGCTACAAGCATGTATCACATATCACTACTATTGTAAGTGTACAACAGTGTGTGAAAAAAAAGTACAAAGGGCAGAAAATAAGACAGCAAATTGGCCTGATTGTTTAAGGAGCATGCAGTCTTTGGCCTACAATCCCTAAAACAGTCTCCTGTAAAGTACAGCATGTGACAGCAGGCAAACCAGAAGACAGATAAAGATCAATTAGGCCACATCACCCACACACTCTCAGGATTCACCCAGTGATTCAGACGTGAAAAATGAAGCTGGTCACTGAGCGCTGTTACCGAGCTGCTCAATCACCGCGCACACGCAAACACGCACCTTGCTCATCTTGGTTAAAGCTGGCCACTGCGCATGCGCTCAACGGAGAGGCGCTGCCTTCAAGGCTACCAGAAAAAAATGAATTAAGTGAGAGACTCTGAAAAGACAAAGGTAAATAAGTGAGCACGCATCTTCTCAGTCTGACTTGGTGGAAAAGTACATTTCAAGATATTGTAAAGAAGAAACAATAATTTCATAATACACTTTTGGCACAGTACCAATTGGCCACACATTTATTTTATGGATGAACATGAATGTGTACAACACTGTCAGACATCTGTTTCAAATGTTGTGGAATAAAAATATTTTTTTTTAACAACGTGTATTTTGTGAAGATGCTGACGAGGTTATTTTCTCTTAAAATCTTATTTTGAATACTAATGTGCCCCCTTATGTTTTATCTTTATCCTACGTTTTTAAAAAACAAACAAACAAAAAAAAAAGTTACACTTAAAATAAAATGTTTTCCAAAAAATGACATACACTTTTAACTGCACTTTCTAATATTGAATAATGCTATTAGCTAACCTATAGTGCCCTAAAGTTCACTCATACAGGCAGCATAACTCATGTTTTATATCAACACTGAATGAAATGACCATATTTGATAGATAATGTAAATGAGGGCACTTATTATTTATAGAAATAAACCCACCGTACACTACTGTAACTTACCTTCCTAACACCAGCGTTAAATGGCCAACAAAGTTAACAACAAAGCAAACTGGAAGGAAAATTAAACATATAAATTTAGCAAACATCCGCTAATGTTACATTAAGATGGCTAAAGACCAGAGGTAAGGCCTGTGAAACACCTTCAGGAGCACTACAATGTAATGCTAATGTAATGTTGGCAGTGAGCTACAGTGACCAGCTGTGTCAGGGGTTTGTTTTTAACAGGAGTAATCAATTAATACCATTAAGGCCTCTGTTTCATTACATGTAGCAGGCAGTGGACACAAAACCAACAGGGCGAGTGAGGTGAAAGTGACTCAGCTAAAAGAAATACAGACGCTTTATCAGTGTTATCAGATGCACCTGCTTTATAAAAATGTCTGCCATTAAAAATAATCATTTTAATTTTGTTTTTGATCTAGGCTAACGACTTCTGACTTTATAAGATAGCTTACTCATTATAATTGAGGAAATTAGATTTTTATGGACTTATTGTTCTACTTTTATTGTTTCACTCTGCAATTTTATCAAAAGGAACCTTGTTTAGAAGTGCTGTACAAAGATAGTTATCATAAGTTTTTTTTATTACTTAACCTATATCATCCCGTGATGTAATATTTAACAATAAATATACAAGTCGTCCACGACAACGTATAAAGAGTAGCTTTATCTCCACCATAATGTCGCCGAATAAACTCTTGCAGGGTCAGGTGTCTTTTCTTTCCTCTTTTGTTATTAGGTGTCTTTTCTTTCCTCTTTCTTGTTGTCAGGGAGCGCAGGATGTTCCGATGTTCCGCTGAGCACCTGAACGCAGCGCGGCAGCACCAGCCGTGTAGAGAGAGAGAGAAAGAGAGAGAGGAGGAGGAGGAGGTGGATGCAGACCGAGGAGCAGCATGAAGAATATCCCCGGCATCTAAGCGGACAGGCGGGGAGAGCATAAGCAGGCGGGGAGGCATCTCGTCTTCCCCTCGCTCGTTTGGGGCCCGACTGGAAGCGGAGGGAGGCAGCGGGGCAGAGCACAGGATGGAGGAGAAGAGGCAGTTTGGAAGCAGGAGGGAGGCGAGCTGGGATGGGGCCAGTTTCTTTGTGGGGTGGTGGAAGGTAAGAGGGCCGACTTCATCACTGACCTGTCAGATCATGTGATTTTTCCCCCCTTACCTCGGGGAGGGGATGGTTTCTGAATACACCTCCGATTGACCTATATTTCTGCATCGTTTCGTCCCTTACTGTAAATGGATGCATGGTTGTGGGGAGGCGTGGGGGTAGTAATATGTGCATGAAGACTGACGTAGGTATGGATGCAAAGGTCTTTAAGAGATGGTGTGGTGGTGATCAGCCAGGCTTGAAGTGGAGATCAAAGAGCAGACGGCGAAAAGCGCTCACAAATGTCTGGTTCAAAGGCTGCAACCTCGGGAGTGGAGCCACTCTGGATAATGGTGATGATAAAGATACTAATGGTGATGAATACTGTGTGATTGTGATGATGGCAGCGGTAATGCTGGAAATAAAAAGGTAATGATGACTGGAGCCTGGGGATGATGTTTGTTGTGGTGACATGCCAGCAGTGATGATGCTGTGGATGCGAGGAAGACCACTGTAATGATGGTGAAGATGATGATAGTGGTGATGACAGTGATGGTAAGACAATGAAAAATAGAACAAATTGAGGCCCTCAGTGGAAAAAAATGCTGATGATGCTGGAAGTGATGGGGATCATGGTGATGATGATGAAGAACGAGAGGAAGATAACCACAACATTGGCAGTGGTGGTGATAATTACACAGGGTGCAATCATTGACTTTAACTATGAGAAAGCAGGATGCAGACTTATTACTGCAGACAAAAAGGTGAAGAAGAAGAAACTGATGAAGATAATTGCAAAAGAAGAAAGGTGGTGTCACACCTGTCCCTTCAGCCGCCCTCTCACCTCACAACCACACACACTGAATGAAGAAATTGGGCCCTAAGTATAGAGTCTGGAAATAACTTTATGTCACTTCTGATTTTTAACATGAGACTGCAAATGACAAACATAATATTCAGTGCTGATATTTTCTGCTTCTTATAGTTGGGCTGTCATGATGGCATACTGTACTGTCTATCCTGGCTGTGTGATTTCACGTGATCATATCATAACAGTTGGTGAGAACAGATGTATGGGCTACTAAAAGGAAGTGGCTCTATGTGTGCCATCTTTGTAAATAATGTGTCTTTCATTGTAACCAACAAATATTTCAGAGATTACTAAGTATTGATTAATTAAGTCCATGTCAGACAGTAGTGAAAATTGCACACTGCAACTAACTGTAGCCAAAGATGGTAACTTCAGATGTTTTTCCATGTCTGACCAGCAGTCCAGAACCCCAAACCATCCAATTTGCAGTGATATAAAACAGAGAGAAGCAGCACATCCTCATGTTTTTTTTTTTAACTTTCTGTCAGTTTACTTGTTTCAGCACTGGTCTTTTTATTTTACTTTCCAGCTCTGTAATTCTCAGGCAGTCTGATTTCACAGACCTTTGGGACGTGTTTATTTTGTCAATTCACACTGCAATGATAATGAAAGTATGACACATCGAGCAGCTCTAGCACACACGCATACACACACACACACGCCTTATTACCAATTCTTGGAACCCCTCAAACCGGTGTGTTTCTCTGTCCCATGTGGTGGGATCCAACAGAGTTAGTAATTGGGTTTGGCTTAGTATGTAGCACTCCGCAGGATACACACATATACACACACATGCATGCAGGTACACACATTATACACATGCACAGCAAAATGCACACTCCCCACAGGCATGCGGGAGAAAGTCTGGATTTCTAGTGGATCCGATTTATTTCTCACTATGACCCACTTACTGTACACACATATGCTCGCACACATATTGTAGACTTATTCAAAAAACACAAAGGAGGGAGAGGGACACTGGAGATGCTCCGTTTCTAAAAATAGAAAATGTGATGGAGAGTGTAGCTGGAAATGAATTATGCCTCTGCAAAACACAGAGGGGATGTGACCAAGTGAGCGCTGTAAGAGCTCACATCCTTTTATGTGCCCCTACAGAAGTGTAGCTCTAATGTAGCGCACATTACATGTAACTACTGTACACACAGTACAATCCAGTAGCTGTTGAATCTCATTGCTTCATGGTTTGGAAATCAAAAATAGAGAGCTATATAATACGATATATGCTAT
The DNA here is from genome assembly GCA_023238725.1 of Scortum barcoo. NCBI lineage: Eukaryota > Metazoa > Chordata > Actinopteri > Centrarchiformes > Terapontidae > Scortum > Scortum barcoo. The sequence goes on along the minus strand of CM041532.1, from coordinate 19,596,281 downwards.
GAAATACCATGGTGCATGTTCAGGGATCATGCATAGGTTACTTTTAATATGAAAAGTCTGTCCAATTAACATTTGCAGTAAATATAGCAACATTTATCTAGGATACCACAGTTTCCAGGGTTACATGGTTACACTGGTATATGTGTATATGATCAGTAAAATAAAAATATCAAAAAGGATTTCCACAAACCATTTATATATATAGTAGTAAACAGATCAGTTATGGAAGCATGTCCCCTGCATGGCCTTGTATAACTGATCAATATTCCAGCTGTTTCATTATGTCGGTCATTGTGTATATCTGAAGGTGTGGTTTTAGTGACATGTATTCACTCAGTTCATTTTTATTTATATATTTATTTTCCTCTACAGGTTTCTATGGGAGGCCATGGACTATGGATCAGAGGAAAGTTCTCTTCCAATGGTATGTTTGTCACCACTTTTTAAAGAAACTTTTAAACAGTGATGAATGAAATGAAGTGTCTATAAGCTTGCGCATTGTGTAGCATGTGCATGGTCACATGTACATGCTACACAAGCATGCATTCTTTGTTGATGTGGTCAGAGGGGATGTTTTTGTGTCGTTTCTCTTCTTCACGTGAACAGCATGAGCATAACAGCCTCTAACCTGACGCCTGTGGCCTAAATCCAGTTGCACAGCTCTGTTTCAGTGCCAGACAGACCTGGGGCTCGGCCACGGATGACAGGAGTCGGAGAGGGATGGGGCAGAAACTGCATTTTGCTGTAGTGGAAGGATAGATAAAGAGGATCAAAGATGGGATGCGGATCGTTTGGTTCCATAGATAGTCTTTTCATCAATGCCAGCGGCATGGCTGTAGGTGTGGCTGTGTTGGTCTGACATTCAGTCGATCCACCACTTTGGAAGAGAATAACTACTGGATGGATTGCAGTGACATCTGTACAGATGGTCATGGTCCCCAGATGACCAATCCCAATGATGGTCCCCTGATTCTAGCGGCAACATGAAGTTCACATTTGTCATTTTAAGTAAAATACCTCAACAGCTATTAGGTGGATTGCCATAAAAATATATAGTGTCATCATTGGATCTCAGTACTATATATATATATATATATATATATATATATATATATATATATATATATATATATATATATATATATATATAATTTCTATTTCTGGGTCAAAATTAGCTGAAGTCTGTGCTTAGTGCTAGTAAAACAAATGTTTGCATGTCGACATACTAAACTAAGGTGAACATGGTAAACATTGTATCAGCTAAGCTTCAGTCTGTTAGTGCTATCATAAGCTTAACTTAGCACTGTGCCGTCAGCATGTTTATGTCATCTTAATACAGGATAGATGAGACCTCTTAGCCTTTACAGAGGAAGATTTTGCTGTGGCAACAACATGTTTTTTCCATGAAGAGACCTTCACACCTGGGAGCTGATCAGCACAACCACACTCTTTAGTTGTTGGCCACACTGTGGAGCGATACAGTGTAATTCCAAAAGAGGCTCTCTTTTGCGAGCATTGTCGACAACATAAAAACACAGACCAAAAAATAGACAACAAATAGACAGTTATACCAGATAAAATAAATATAGAAGATGATCAAATGTTGTCTAAAGTATGAGTGCTCCAAGAAACAGTCATCCACTATCAAGTCTTTCAGGTCATGAGCCGATTGTCTTTGATTCTTGACTAAACGAAACCAAGGCAGCTCCGTATTGAAACTGCTACAACAATTAATTAACAGTTTCATCAGCTCACAAAGAGACACACACTCTGTCAGCTTGAATCAGCTCAGGGTGATACCCATGACAGTGAACTACATCAGAATACTAAAAGATCATTTCAAGTGCAAAAAATACACAGTCAAACTGCCATTAAAGGCATCGGCAGCCCATACATGAAAATAAAACTTGACTGCACTAACAATGGGACGACAGTGTGTCAAATATGAAGGGATGGGCTGATGAAAGATGTGGTGTTCCCTTTTCATGTACATGTATGTGACCCCATCATGTGTATACTTTGTGGTTAGGAAGGAACCGATTCATTCCTGCTGACATACCGATCTTACAAATGAGAGGAGCAATATAAATCCCTGTTGGGAACTGTGACACAGTTTTGTAGTTCAACAGCCAATAGAGATAGCCGACTACATCCCCGGAGATAAGTTGTTCCCTCTGCTCTGAGCTCTCCACTGCTCTTGAATATACAGCCAAAATCATTGCAGCACACAGTTTCTGTCCCTGTTCCTTTTATGATAAGCTCTATAATATCTGTAATAATAACATACAACTAATAAACATGACCACGCCCTTATTACATGTCACTAAACTTGATATATCAGTTGATATATACTCCATGATGCATGTAGTCTGTACAGCTGCAACAACTGGAAAGCAACGTTGTTTAACAGACCATCGCAGCTTTAATGAGAGACTATGAGGATGAAAATTGACTTCCAGAAGTCAGTGTAGCAGCAGCTGAATGTGTGGGCACCAGTTTTATTTATAGATCGTCATTTTTAGACTCAAGTGTGGGGTGCAGGCAAAATTCATACGCTGAGTGTTGCATAAGTTTGGCAGAGTAGGGCCGTGGATGTGCGTACAGTATGTGAGTGCGCGCGCGGGTGTCTGGTTTGTGTGTTTGAGGGAGGTACGTTGCAGCTTTGTGGAGGCGACTTGCGTACCATCTGTCCAGGAAATGAAGCAGGGAGAGAGTGAGAACAGAGTCCACCCACAAATGATAAGGAGGACAAGAGCTGGTCCATGTCCAAAGAGAGAGAGAGAGAGAGACAGAGAAAGGGAGAGAGAGATTCATGTTGTTTTCTATGAGGGTGTGTGATGCAGATATCATTTCACTCCTAGTACTATGCTCTATTTATAATTCAGGAGGTCATTTCCTGTAACATGGAGCCACATGATCGATACAGTGTATCTATTTTCTTGCTGCTTGTTGTTTCTGTTTTTTTTTTCTTTCTTCTATTCTCGCCTTTCTGTCAGGTCTTGATTGCTCTTTCCAGGTCTCCCACAGCACATGACAAAGCTAAAGTTATACTTTAATACTGGACACTGGAAACGACGGATGAAATACATATAACAGATAAAGATACAAAGTAATGCATTATATTTTTAAAGCATTTGAAAAGAAATTTGATGAGTATAAAGAAATGCCACCAAGATAGAAAGAAAGAAACAGAAAAATCCCACACACCATTACTCACATCACTGATGTTAAGTAATGTTTGTGAAGGTAATGTTTCAGTGAAGGTTCTGACATTTCATAAGCAAATGTCTTTACACTTAAATGTTTTTCTTTCTTCTGCAGAGTCACTAATTTATCAATGAAATGACTTAAACCTGCAATTCAGTAATGTGTTCCCTACCTGTGCCTCCTCTGTCCGTGTCTTGCTGTGCCAGGATGCTGCGCTGGGGGTTGAACACCTACCTGTACGGCCCCAAAGATGACCTAAAACACAGACTGTTGTGGAGAGAAGTCTATTCTCCTGAGGAGGAGGGTAAGAGCGTGCCATGTCGATCTAGCTATTCAGCCATTCATCCGCCCAAATGGGCTTCCAGGTTTTCCTACTAAGCTATAAATAGAAATTTCACATCACGTGGAACTTGTGAATCAGAGGAAAACTCGCTCTGATGTTTGAAAGACCTCCGTGGCCCGCTCCTTATCTCTGCTTGAGGCCACATTAGTCGCTGTGAGCGTAGCACACCTGAATCTCCAACTGAACTGCCAAGTAGCATTGTGGGTAATGTAGAGGCCATGCTATGGCAAGGAAGAAAAATCTGGTTCTGCGGCTGTCTGCTGTCCATCATGAGTCATGCAATGTTAAAGGCGTGCAGTAGGTGCAGTGCTAAATTAGTTCATCATCATTTGAAGCTCCATTTGACCTCAAAGATCTGAACAATGTACCGCAGACTAGAGAACCGGTCTTTCAGGTCTCTGAGAGACGTTCTGTCCTCTGTAGGGGTGAATATTCACTGTCCCGGGTATGACATAGCTTTTTGACATTACTGGTAAATTTATTTTTCATTACCATCCTAAAGGCAGTTTAGGAGTTTTTTTTTTAGCAGTTTTTATGGTGCCCATTATTTTATTTCTATAGTACTCTGGCAGAATGTATGACGTTTGTGTGGAGGCCGGGTTCACTTTGAGATACATAACATTGAGATTTGAGAGAACATTGAAATATGATATGAAGAGTCTGCTCAGACATCTCAGGCATCAGTAATCGTAGTTTACATTTTGTGTAAACTAGGTGTGTGTCACTTAGTCTTGCTTTAAATTTGAAATTCAAGACTTTTCCTCAATTCTCCTCCTCTTCCTCTCAGGTCAGTTGCGTACTCTCATAGTGGAGGCCCAGTCGAGAGGCCTGAGGTTCGTTTACGCCCTCTCTCCTGGTCAGGACATTGTCTTCTCTTCTTCATGTGACCTGACACTACTCAAGCGCAAGCTGAGACAGGTATATGGAACAAAAAGATAACAAGTACTATAGGAATGCAACCTTTATATGGTTTGAGCTTGCGCCTCTGCTTCCCTCACACAACCTCATCTCTCCCTCCAGGTATCAGACCTGGGTTGCCAGGCATTTGCCATTCTGTTTGATGACATCGATCACTCCATGTGTCAGGCCGACAGCGAGGCCTTTTCTTCATTTGCACATGCTCAGGTCACTGTAACCAATGAGATCTATCGGTTCTTGGGGGAACCACCCGTCTTCCTGTTCTGCCCTACAGGTAGAAGTGCTAAATTGAATGAATTAAAATGGTCTACAGAACCTTAAAGATTTTGACACAGGCAGTGTTTTTTTTATCATCCTTGAGGCCTGATGATGAAATACACCTCTCGTTTTCCAATTCTGTAGAGTACTGCGGTTCTCTGTGTTCTCCCAGTGTATCGAAGTCTCCCTACCTGCAGACTGTTGGAGAGGACCTGCTGCCCAACATAAACGTGATATGGACAGGTGATACACGCGTTAACATAAATATTAAATCTTTATTCAGTTACGTAATTTATTAAATAATTATAACTGATAAAAATCTTCCAACTACACAGTGTACTGTAATGTAGATGTATTCCTGACACACCAAACAGAGTATTTTAAGCACAGTTTCTTGTTTTCAGGTTTTAGCCTCATTAGTCGATAATAGCTGCACACACACACACCCACTGGCAAAACATAGCTTGGCACGCATGTATGCAAATGCATGCAGGCACTATTCACACACAGTGTCCTCTGAAGACCAAAAAACAATTTAGCTGCTCATTCGCCCACACATATATGGAAATACAGTAGAAACACATACATGTATGTATATTATCACCTACTCTCTTTTTGGTTTTACTGCTTGTTGGTATTTTTCTGCCCCTCCTTGAACCGCCACCTTACTGTGGTGGAGGGGTTTGTGTGCCCGAATGATCCTAGGAGCTATGTTGTCGAGGGGCATTACGCCCCTGGTAGGGTCTCCCATGGCAAACAGGTCCTAGGTGACGGGCCAGACTAAGAGCGGAGTTGCCCAGGGTGAGCGGCGGCGAGCTGGTGTGGGCTTGCTTATAGCTCCCCAGCTCAGCCGCCACGTGTGTTGAAGTTCACCCCGGTGAACGAGAGGGTCGCTTCCCTGCGCCTTCGGGTTGGGATGGGATAGGTCTCTTGCTGTTGTTTTTGTGCCTCTACGGGCCGAATGGCAGTACAGAGTACCAGGGCCTTCTTGGAGTCCCTGGGAGGGGTACTTGATAGTGCTCCGACTGGGGACTCCATTGTTCTACTGGGGGACTTCAACGCTCACGTGGGTAAGCGACAGTGATACCTGGAGGGGCGTGATCGGGAGGAACGGCCTCCCCGATCTGAACCCGAGTGGTGTTCTGTTATTGGACTTCTGTGCTGTTATTGGACTTCTGTCCAGTTTGTCACAGTTTGTCCATAACAAACACCATGTTCGAGCATAAGGGTGTCCATCAGTGCACGTGGCACCAGGACACCCTAGGCCGGAGGTCGATGATCGAAGATCGACTTTGTTGTCGTTTCATCTGATCTCCGGCCGTATGTCTTGGACACTCGGGTAAAGAGAGGGGCTGAGCTGTCAACCGATCACCACCTGGTGGTGAGTTGGCTCCGCTGGCAGAGGAGGAAGTTGGTCAGACCTGGCAGACCCAAACGTATTGTGAGGGTCTGTTGGGAACGTCTGGCCGAGCCCTCTGTCAGGGAGGTCTTCAACTCCCACCTCTCCGGAAGAGCTTCTCACAGATTCCAAGGGAGGCTGGGGACATTGAGTCCGAGTGGACCATGTTCTCTGCCTCCATTGTCGACTGGCGGCAGTTCGAAGTTTGGAGCGTGGACGCAAGGTCTCTGGTGCCTGTCGTGGTGGCAATCCCCGAACCCGGTGGTGGACACCGGAAGTAAGGGATGATGCCGTCAGGCTGAAGAAGGAGTCCTATCGGACCATGTTGGCCTGTGGGACTCCTGACGCAGTTGACAGACAGGTACCGGCAGGCCAAGCAAGCCGCAGCCCAGGACGGTCCTGGAGGCAAAAACTCGGGTCTGGGAGGAGTTCATTTGGTGAGGCCATGGAGGAGGACTATCGGTCGGCCTCGAAGAGATTCTGGCAAACCGTCCGGCGCCTCAGAAGGGGGAAGCAGTACTCTGCCAACACTGTTTACAGTGCGGGTGGGGAGCTGTTGACCTCAAACTGAGGACATTGTCGGACGGTGGAAGAAATACTTCGAGGATCTCCTCAATCCCACCGACTTGCCTTCCAGTGAGGAAGCAGAGGCTGGGGACTCTGAGGTGGACTCGTCCATCACCCAAGCCGAAGTCACTGAGGTAGTTCGTAAGCTCCTCGGTGGCAAGGCGCCGGGGGTGGATGAGATCCGCCCTGAGTACCTCAAGTCTCTGGATGTTGTGGGGCTGTCTTGGCTGACATGCCTCTGCAACATTGCATGGAGGTTGGGGACAGTGCCTCTGGAGTGGCAAATTGGGGTGGTGGTCCCTCTTTTTAAAAAGGGGGACCGGAGAGTGTGTTCCAACTACAGGGGGATCACACTTCTCAGCCTTCCCCGGGAAGGTCTACGCCAGGGTACTGGAGAGGAGAATTCGGCCTGACAGTTGACCCTCAGATTCAGGAGGAACAATGCGGTTTTCGTCCCGGTCGTGGAACACTGGACCAGCTCTAGCTCTATACCCTACCCCCCGCAGGGTGCTTGAGGGACCAAATGGGAGTTTGCCCAACCAGTCCACATGTGCTTTGTGGATCTGGAGAAGGCATTCGACCGTGTCCCTCGTGGTATTCTGTGGGGAGTGCTCCGCGAGTATGGGGTCCGGGGGCCTTTGCTAAGGGCTGTTCGGTCTCTGTACGACCAGAGCAGGAGCTTGGTTCGCATTACCGGCAGTAAGTCAGACCTGTTCCCAGTACATGTTGGACTCCGGCAGGGCTGCCCTTTGTCACCGGTCCTGTTCATAAACTTTATGGACAGGATTTCTAGGCGTAGCCAGGGGCCGGAGGAGAGTCTGGTTTGGGAACCACAGGATTTCATCTCTCTGCTTTTTGCAGATGATGTTGTCCTGTTGTTAGCTTCATCAAGCCAGGACCTTCAGCATGTGCTGGAGCGGTTTGCAGCCGAGTGTGAAGCGGCTGGGATGAGAATCAGCACCTCCAAATCCGAGGCCATGGTTCTCGACCGGAAAAGGGGTGGCGTGCCCTCTCC